>CM066990.1:83220619-84420619 GCA_033977485.1 Hydrangea macrophylla
AATGAAAGGGAAAATTATATTTTGAACCATGCTTGTAAGTGGGTCCGCCCATGTATGCTACACTCACAACTCCATAGAAATCATTCTACGTCCGTCTAGAACAATATCCATCACAATCACTTGACCTATTAAGAGCTCCTCCACTCATCGAGAATTTATCGATTACTCTATACTTCTCTCTAAGGATTTTTTTATTACTCCCCCTCGGCCAAGGATTCATCCCCATGGTCGAAGGCCACCACTTTTATACTTTTTTCCTGAGTTTTCTATCTATCGGTGTGCCAAAGGCCACACTCCACTCTTGGTGAGCCAAGAGGCCACACTCTTCATCTTCACTATAGGTTTCTATTTATATAGAATACTTTGCCGAATTCTAGTAGTAGTAGATTTACCCACATGATAAGTCTTCAGTACCCCAAGAAACATCCCTTATAGATAATCCAATACAATTAGGCAACCAAACACACTTTTGGACACTATCCCATTCTGCAATCCCAATTAGATTAGGAAACTTGATTCTCGCACATAATCATTACCGTGCTCGCTCCAACGAGAGTATAGTCTCCAAATTCACACAAGCTCGCTCAAGCGAGTCGCTCGAGCGAGAAGACAATGCTGAGAAATTTTAACTAATTAATTTTTAATAATTTTTAAATATTTTAACAATTGTACCACATATTTTAACAATATAAAGGTGAAAAAACAAACCACTGTATTTTGATAGCATTCTCATTGTGAATATATCAAATAAAGATAATAAAAAAAAGAAAAGAGAGAAGAGAGCTAGAGTTTCTCATAACCCAAAACTGAATGAATGAATACAATACAAAAGGAAGAGAGAATAATAGTATATCTAGGAATACCCTAATATAAAGTAAACGACTAAACTACCCTAAAGCTAAATATAAATAAAACTAATTATAATAGCTAACTCTAATACTCATAACATATAGAAAATCCTAAATTTGAAAGCCGCGGCAGCATTACACTTCAAAACACATGCAGTAAGGGCAATTCTCTAGGAAACAAAAATAGAAAAGAGTTACAAGGAAGATGATTAAATGGTAAGAATCAAGGGGACACAAGCATATACTTGTACAAATTATTGTATTGCATGTGATGTACCTAGTTATCATCACCATCCCAAGCTAGTGGCAGGCTGGATGGCAACCATCCCACTAACCTAAGCCAATGACCCTTCCTTTATTTAATTTCTTTTTTTTTTTTTTTTTTTACGGAAATGACAAGAATAACCTTCCTCATCATGCTTGAAATCTAATTTAATTAGTGTAATAAATCATGTGATGGGGAGCAATGAACAACACATGGGGATTAGTTTATTCACCAATTGACTGAAATACCCTTGTATAATTAACCCATCACCTTAGGGTATCATCGGCAAATAGTAAAACTTGAGAAGAAATAGAGAATATGAAAGAGAGACAAAGACAGCTAGCTAGTGGAAATACCAAAGTACCTTTCGTGGGCAGCACGAAAAAAAGATGCTATTTGACAATACAATGTTGTAAATCAGATATAAATAGAGAATTAATATCCATGAAATATGGTACATTGCTATGTTGCAGCTACCAAAGATGTTGATCTATTGATCTAGCACCTTATGTTATTCCTTGTGGGCCAAGGATCAAAATTGGGGTTTACTCTCTATCATCAATAATAATAATAATAATAATAATAATAATAATAATAATAATAATAAATATGGGATTTTCTCCATATTTACTATAATTCAGTACATTTCCTAATTATGTATACGGATTTCATTGCATGCTTATTCAATGTAACATTCACAAAGATGTTTTCCCCATATATATATAAACATTCACAAAGATTATACTTGCACGTTGAAGTTTGAACAATCATGCTACGAAATTGTTAGACCATATACTTATGGATTTAATTGTACCTAAGCAAAAGTATTAAAAGAAAAAATATATATTAAGTACACTAATTTTGTGCACCTGAAGTACTATCCACTTGTTGTTATGTCGTGATGACAGTTTTCAAACTGATTCGAATTTTGTTTAAAAACTAATGAATAATATTTTTGAAAATCTACATCAGCAAGTGTATTATTTAGGTGTCCCTAACATTACTCAAAAATAATAATAATAATAATAATAATAATAATAATAATCAAAATGTAAAACAAACAATACTTCAATCTCTCCTAGGTTTGTCACTTTAGAGAAACCCCTTTCTTGCTCTTCTTTACATCTGCCACTGCTTATGTTATTTCTTGTAGGCTAAGGATCAAAATTGGTTTCTCTCACTATCAGTAATAATAATAAATAAATAAATAATATTTGGGATTTTCTCGATATTATACATATGTATACAATAATTCAGTACGTACATTGCTTTATATATGGATTTCATTACATAATTACATATTTTGTGTAACGTCCACAAAGATTATACTTCTTTTGATAGCACACAAAGATTATATACGGAACTGTTAGGTTATATACTAATGGAATTGTACCTAAGCGAAAGTACTGCAAGAAAATAATCAAATGTAATACAAACAATACTCCAACGTCTCCTAGGCTTGTCACTTTAGAGAAAAACCCCTCTTGACCTTCTTTACATCTGCCATCGATTATATTATTTCCTGTTGGCCAAGGATCAAAATTGGGTTTTTTTTTTTCAGTATCAATAATTATAATAAAATTTATTTGGGTTTTTTTTTTTTTTTCGATATTATACATATGTATACAATAATTCAGTACATTGCCTTATATATACGGATTTCATTACATGAATATATGTTTAATTTAACGTTCACGCAAAGATTATACTTACATGTTGAACAATCATGTTATGAAATTGTTAGTTTATCTACTTAAGGATTAATTGTATATACCTAAGTGAAAGTACTATAAGAAAATGATCAAAATGTAAAACCAAACACCTTTTTAAAGGGTAAATTACTCCAACCTCTCCTGAGATTTCTCACTTTAAACAAAACTACCCCCAAACTGCATTTGAGATTTGACTGTATATTTGCTAGTTCATAAATTTGACGAAATTCAACGGACTTCTCTTAAAATTTATACATACAATTAGCTTTCTTATTACCAAAATTCGCCTTTCCAATAATCAATAATAGGATGAAGAATAAGACTATCCTCGAGATCGGGCAAAAAATAACTCAAAGATTCACAATTATATTTTTAAGCCAATAAATGATGACAATTGATGATTTTTGATCTCGAATTCATAATAATCCTCCTATGAAGTTACTGTCATACCGGCCTGTATGACTTTCACTGTGATTTGAGTACTCTCGTGCGTCCAATAGTAATGAAAAGATCACAGTGACTTAGTGTGACGGTCACATGGAATAATTCTCATAGACATGGCCCTTTTTCTAGTTACAACTTTTGTTCCACAAGGAATGACGATATCTAACTTATTACACAATTTTACCAACATTATTAAAGTTATAATCTTATAAGAACAATAAATAAAAGTGCCTCACTATATTCTTCCTTTATCTTCAAGAACTTTAACTAAGTCATTAACTTTTCTCAGCAACATCATTTATTTTTTTCACCAAAGTTTAAATATATCATGACTGGACAAACTTCCATTCCTTTTGTCTTAAGTTCATAGATTTATTAGATGCAATGACGGTATATGTATATATATATATATATATATATAGGACCTAGGATGGATCGATCGATTGTTGCAACTCCTACAATTTGTTCATTACCTTAACGAGAGAAAAAAAATACTTTTCTTTGTTCAATTCATAAGGAAAGTAAGAAGGAAATGAAGAGTAAAATACAATAAAAATAGATTTAAAATTTTATTTTCATAAGACACTTCCATTCATCTTTTTACGAGTTCTTATAATATTGTAAAATCTTAGTTTCTAATTATATCTAAAAAAAGAAAAGAAAATGTTATTGAAAATAATTATTGTATTCTTTACCCTTTTTTTTTTCTTCGAAAAGGGAGGCCAAATACAAACATCGTATACTATATGCAATACGATTACACGTATGCGGAATTACGTACCTCGACAATCAAATCTTTTGTGATCCACATAGTGTTATTGTAATACTTATGCAATTTTTTTCCTTTTGTAATGGTAACCGAAAAATGTAACAATTGGCTGAAGTTGTTCTTTTGACTGCTATTTGTTATTTGAGTGATGCTAAATACACCTTAAAACGTGAATAACTCATGACCCTTTTTAATTATAGATTAAAATTAGATATTATTTCAAAAATATTATTGACACATCAACATATAAATAATATAGGTGTTTAAATCATTTTCCTTGTAATTTTTTGCTATTACCATCACAAAGTATGCATTCCAAACGACTAGTGATTGCTTTTGGAGAACTAAAACCACGTTTGAGGTCACACAAAAGTGGTTCCCAAACAGACCCATTCTCTCTTTTTCTACATTAATAATGAAAACTTAAAAAGTCAACATAATCAAGCGATCACAATCATCCACCACCATACTCTGAAAATCTACAGCTGATATTCACAATCAGAGAACTGGGACATAGTCAATGTGGGCCACACATCATGCATGTACACGGAGTTCTTTAACTGTACCATATAATTTCCCCATTAAGTATATAAAGCTCCGAACGGGCGGACAGGCAATCCTTCCATTTTATCAGATCAAAAACATCATATTTACATTTCCCCATTTTCCCTTCTCTCTCACTCTACACATAATTTACGTATACCAAAAATTAGCTCAAAAAAAAAAAATAATAAATAAAAAAATCCATTACATAATATATAGATATTGGTAGATTTAAATCAAACCTTGTTTCTCTGGACGTAAATCTTCTCATTACCCATCTGTTTGGTCTAGCTAAATTTTGCATTTGTTAGTTAAATTTTGAAAGAATTGAAAGAGCAAAGAGAGAAAACAGGGGGCTATATTGAGGAGGACGAACATGCCCTCGGTTCTTACTGTGCCTCCTCTCAGATCTTAGCTGTTTCCGAGATTTCCCATCTGGGTTTTGTTTAATCGGGTGGGTTTTTTTTTTGGGTCAAATCTGGATTTGGGTATTGTTTTTGCCAATTTTGTGTGAATGTTATGATCTTTGAGATGATATTGGATTGATTTCATTGTTGGGTTTTGTTCAGGGGTCTTGAATTCTTAGTGGGTTCATCGTAAATGGATCCGATGCTTTTGGATTGAATCCGAGAAAATCCAATTGGTACCCGACACGCTCTTTTTTTTGTGTTTCTCTAGAGGAAGGTATGGTTTTTATTGCTCGATTGTATATTTATGTGCATTTCATTTAGTGGGTTTTGATTGTTATGACGTATACAAGAGTGAATTTTGATGTGTCTTTTTAATTCAAACTATGTAGAAGATGTTGAAATGGTGCTTGTTTTGAGGATGAATATGATTGATTTCTATTCATGATTTTTAGTATTTGGATTGGTAAAGTAATTTATTTAATTTTTTTTTTTGGGTAGAAAATGCAATCTGATCTTGGCAAGTTGTTCATTGGTGGAATCTCTTGGGACACAAATGAAGAACGTTTGAAGGAGTATTTTAGTAGTTATGGAGAAGTATTGGAAGCAGTGATTATGAAGGATCGAAACACAGGGCGTGCCCGTGGTTTTGGTTTTGTTGTCTTTGCTGATCCTATTGTGGCTGAGAGAGTCACCATGGAGAAGCACAACATTGATGGTAGAATGGTAAGTTGTTTAAAATCTCCTCCACATTATGTCATGATAACCAATTGTTCAGTGATGGCAGAAAAAGAAAGAAAAATAATATAATCTTCGTAAACAAGTCCACAATTACATTTGCAAAACACTATTTTGTATCAATTCATGCTCTTCTGTTCTTGCCTTCACTGTTCATGTTTTCTGTTTTTGCTTTTCATATCAGATCATGTGTGGGACTTGGGGTGTGTTTGGAATGCATTCTCAGCAATTGTAATTGAATTGTCATCTACATTTTAAATATATTCTAATACAAGTTCTTTCTTTGAAAAACAAGTCATAATCGATTCCGCATTTAAGTTGAAGATGGTGTTTTGCATAGCAAAACATGAGTTGGGGGTTGACGGAATCCCCCACTCCTAATTTCTATAGCAAATAACTCTCACTCTATCATGTTTCTCTCTCTCTCTCTCTTTTTCCCCCCTTTCCCCTCTTGTGTGTATCTAAACTATACGAATACTTCTGTTCTAAATGCTACTTAACTGTATGCGTGGTTCTTATTCTCCAGGTTGAGGCCAAGAAGGCTGTTCCAAGGGATGATCAAACCACAATTAGTAGAGGAAGTGGTAGTATCCAGGGTTCTCCTGGTCCAGGACGCACGAGGAAGATTTTTGTAGGAGGTTTAGCACCCACTGTCACCGAGAATGACTTTAAGAAGTATTTTGAGCAATTTGGGCTAATCACGGATGTGGTGGTGATGTACGATCACACCACACAGAGGCCAAGAGGTTTTGGGTTTATCACTTACGATTCCGAGGATGCGGTGGACAAAGTATTGCTCAGAACTTTTCATGAGCTGAATGGAAAAATGGTTGAGGTTAAGCGTGCTGTCCCCAAGGAAATGTCACCGGGTCCTACCCGGAGCCCACTTGGTGGATATAGTTACGGATTGAATAGAATCAATAGCTTCATCAATGACTACACTCAAGGATACGGTATTAGGGTGGATGGTAGATTTAGTCCAATCAGTGGAGGTCGGAGTGGGTATACTCCGTTTGGTTCGGGGTACGGAATGGGTTTGAACTTTGATCCCGGGCTAAGCCCTAGTTTTGGTGGAAATGCAAATTTTAACAATACTCTCAGCTATGGACGAGGATTGAACCCTTATTACCAAATTGGTAATTCTAATAGGTTTGCTAGTCCTATCAGGTATGATGGAGGCAATGGAGGAAACACTTCGTTTCCCAGCTCACCAAGTCGTAATTTGTGGGGGAACGGAGGGCTTAATTATAGGACAAACTCTGCAAGTTCAGGTGCTTTTGTGGGATCCGGAAGCGGGACCATAGGAGGGGGAACATTTGGCAGTAGTACAGTTAATTGGGGTTCGTCTCAAATTTCAACACAAGGTGGAGGTAATTTATCTGGCAATATTGGAAATCTTGGGTATGGAGGTGGTGAAAACAGTCATAGTTTGGGAGCGGGAGGGTATGGAAGAGATAATGCAACTAGTGGGGGACCCACATCATCGTTTGGTACTTCAAACGGTGGTTACGATGCGGCTTTTGCGGACTTTTATGGTGGTGGTGGCGGTGGTGGCTCTGTTTATGGGGACTCCGCTTGGCTTTCAGAAAATTCTGAGCGAGATGGATCTGGTTCGTTTGGTTATGGGTTGGGCAGTGGAGCCTCTGATGTCCCTCCTAAAACTTCTCCCAGTTATGTTGGTGGATATAGTGTTACTAGGAGGCAGACAAATAGAGGTAAGATTCACTTGTCTAATATCTGATTGTGGTTTTCTTTTAACGTGTATTTGTGTGTATTTATATGTTGTCTCATCTATAAGTCACCTATGTAGAATACCCAAAATTTGGTTAACCTCGTGTCACGGATGTAGGGAAAATCAGTTCCTAGCTACAGTTCCGTCACTTATTATACTAACTTTAGCAAGTCATATTTGTTAATGAGGTGGATAAATTAGCGATAATGTCAGAATTTACATTCTTGATCTAGAGCAATTTAGTGAGGATAGCAATTTAGATACTGGAAAAGCCAATGTAACATGCTGGTGCAAAAATTGACAGAAGATCATCATACAATAGATGCCTATTAGGTGGTACATTTGCATTCTATGGTTATTCATCTTCTTCATTATGTTGGACAAACATGTATTTTCAATTTGGTCGCCATCCAATTTCAGTATTACCTTCCGGAATAGAATGTTTGGGTATATAAGAACAAATCTTGTTATTTCCTTTAGGGCGGCAGATAAATATAGTTCTCGTAAATAAGTACTGTTGAGATTATAATCCCACATAGGAATTTAAAGCCTTGCTACTCAATATATAAGATCATGGGGCTACTACTCCACCCACTGCCAATTGGTTTTGGGTTGGATGCTCCAATTCAACATGCTATCAGACCAAGGTTATTGTTAGGCCCAGTTTGGCCACACATGGTCCACGTTACCCTATTGAAGTAATCCACGTGTTTGGCTCGGTGGCTTGTTAATTTAAAGTCTTGCTACTCAATATATAATATCATAGGGCTACTAAACCCATTGCCAATTGGTTTTGGGTTGGATGCTCCAATTCAACAAGTACAACATTTCTTGGGACTCTGGGGGAGTGCCCTCCTAAGCTTGTGTGGTTAAGCATACATATAATGTGTACCCACTGTTTTGCCATATCGGAGATATTTTAGGCCATTATACTCTACTTACATGGTTTTGGCATCATTTCGTTGTGACTTATGAGCAAATCTTGGTATGTAGATCATAGAAGTGAAAGATCCAGACGTTATGTGTGTTTGCTATTTTGTGCTAGCCAAGTCTGCTGAGATGTAACAATCCGCTAGGGGTCTTCCCTTGTTATATATACATATATATATAGATATATGAGAATGTTGCTTCTACATATATGTGTGTGCGAGTATAAAAAGTCATTTGCTGATTCAAAGATGAAACATGACATGATAGACAAAGAGTTCCCTTGTATAGGACTCGAAAGGGAAACGGATTCTTGTATACTACCCCAAAGGGTAGTTTGGGACATGGCGTTGTTGACTTGAGTAGGACAAAGTAAAAGCAACTTAGCAAATAAATTTTAACGAAATAACTCCTTTGCACTCCCATGGTTTTCTCCTTGGGCTTTTGGTCGAGAGAGGTTTTTGTCCTCCAATTCGTTGAACTTTAGATTTTGTGGACAACAAGAAAATTTACCGATTTTTAGATCAAGTGGGAATTCGTCGTGTCCACCCTGATTTTATAGGTTTTTCATCATAGAAGCAGTGATGAATGTCTTATATAGGATAAAGTAGATGTTCAGCTTTTGCTCTGACCTTCTCTGTTAATTTTTAGGGTTATATGCTTTTCATGACTAGTATGCCAGTTCATCACTAAGAAGCTATGTTACATGGACTCGAGAACAGGTGTTGAGTCGCCTACATGTCTAGGTGTTGGACTTCCCAAATTAATTAACCTAATGACCCGGCCATAAGTCTATATTTTTCTTATATTACTTGGGGAAAATAGTGTATCTTTTAAGGGATAATGGAACTTCAGCACGAGTTTTTGTCAGTTTTGAATTCTTTTTTTCCCGTCAATAGTAGCATAATTAGAGAATCTTATACACTAATACTATAATACAAGTAGCTAACATGCTTTTGGAGAGTGTCCAACAAGTGTCGGAACTCCGATGCATTATCTCATACCTTGTCCGAGTGTTGAGTGTCTGACGCGGGTACTTCAATGGTTCAACCTATCAAGAAGAGTCCATGTAACATAGATAAGAAGTGATTGGCGTGATCTGTGGTGTTGGCATTTGTTGCAAAATATGAGTATTTGTGTACTCTTCATGGCTCTACTTCGTACTTCGTTCACTGTCAGTCACTCCCCTACTCTATTTCCTTGTATCATTGACTCAATTAAAATGCAATTATCTCCAACAGCAAAATGACTATTACCGTTAATATCTATTTCGATCAGCATCTGTCTTGATTTGACTCATTATTTGAGTAGTTTTATGTTCATCATATTGCCCGTGGCTAATACTTTCTTTGAATCCAACAAATGAATGATATACCAGTCATAAAAGTGGCCTTTTTACTTTTATCCTTTGAATGGCTAGCTGCTTTAAGTTTTGATGAGACAATTGACCTTGAGCTTTGATGATTTGAAACTTAGACCACAATGTCATTTTCTCCATGTAGAACTTATTAATTTATTTTTTAAAATCATGGTTGGAAGTTGTTAAACCACTTGCAACCAAACTTTTGAGGCTTAGATTGTTTCACGGATTTAGTGAGAGAAAGGAAAAGAAAATGCCGAGGAAAGCACTTTTCTTTGTTGGGTAACTAGGGAAACAGCGAAGAAAATAGAAAGACAAAGAAAATAGAGTGAAAAATAAATTAAAAGTTTTGAAGTGTGTGAGTCACAAGGGAACAGTTCAACGTATCGTTTAACTTTTCCTTCGCTAAATCTGCTAACCAAACAGAGACTTACAGCCTATTTATGTACAGATCTCTTTTTTTTTTTAATTAAATGATGGATTCAACATTGTTATTTTAAATTGAAACTAAGCGATGGACTTATTTGTGATTTTTACAGTTTCAATGTTCTACTTACTGCAGGAATTATTGGCTAGGTGGCTTTTGGATATCAGGATGTTATTGTAGGTGACGAAATTTGGTGTAGCAGGTGACCTGTGAATTTTACATACTCGTCCGTTCATATATTTCAGTTCAAAAAAAGTTTTAAGAAAATTGGTATCTAGAGCTAACTGGGGTGCCTGTTTTGAAGAATTAAATTTTAGAGATATGCAAGTCACAGTGGATTTTGTGTTAATGATTGAGATTTGAGTAATTGTTTTAGGCTCAGGAAAAAAAAAAGAAAAAAAAAACCGTTCTAGGCATTTTCTTTTTGGTTTTGAATGAGATGTACAATCAGGTTGTGGCATGTATTCGGAAATGTATCATGCATCTCTGGTGAGGCAGCGATACATGGAAAACGATAGGCTGAATTCATTTTTCTTTTTTGGTTTCCTTTTTGGGATTTAATCTCGAGATTGTTATTTCCCGGTGTAATGTAACTGCAATGTTGCAGCTTCGTGTCGGGTATGCTTTTTTTTTTTTTTTTTTGGGTTAATTTTTTTCCCTGGTTTTTTGTTCTGAATCGGATTGTAACGGGGGTTGTTGGTGCTTTACTAGTGTGAAAAACATTTTGAGGGATACCTATATCTTGTGGTTCCCAGGAATAAGTAACCAAAATTTCCATGGGAACTTTAATTTTTATAGTTGAAGCTTTATATATGTTGAACTCATGAATTTCTGAATAATGCTTTAACTTTGCATTTATAAACTCAGTTTTGAAGAATAGAAATTTTAGTTCTTTCCATGAAATTTTCTGTAATTCATTGAGATTTAAATTTTTTTTGTAAGGAAAAGTACTCTGTCATTCTTTTTTCGTTTCTTTTTTTTTTTTTGTCTGTATGTTTTGTGTGGTTATGGAGGAAGATTCACAGACATAGCATCCCAAATGGTAAAGATTTTGGACCATTTGGTTTAATAATGGAGATCTCCACAATCACAATGATCAAAGAAATGCCAAATGTTTGATCAGACATGTAATAATGGTTCCCCAAGATCGAGGTGCCACATTGTCACACAGTCTGCGCAATTGTTTTGGGGTATATATATATATATATATACACACATATACATACAATGTCCCACAGTATCGGCACAAGGATAAAGTTGCTCTATTATAAACGATAAAGTTGCTCTATTATAAACGATAATAATGGTTCAAGAAAATTGTCACAGTCTGGGCCAATGTGTTTGAGTTGCTCCATTGTTATCAGGAGGTCACTGGTTCATACCGTGGATGTACCATTTCTGCATGCAGAGGTGAGACTGCGTACATCTGTCCCTCCCCAAACCTAGACCACGGACAAGGTATTCCCTTTCACATGCAAATATTATATATGGAATATATAACATAATGTTATATAAATGTATGTGTGTGTGTGTGTGAGTTTGAGCATGAGTGTGCATGCCTAAGTGGGAGCCAGAAAGCTTTCATCAACTGAAGTGGCATGATAAACCAAAGTTTTTCCCTTGTTTGAATTCAATTGAGAAAAATGATGGGCCTTTTTTATTTCCCTACTTTATTTGATTCTTTGACGTTTCTAAATGGGAACTGAAGAAACTAAAGGGTGGAAGAGACTGGGATTTCTTGTAGCCCAAAAAGGGAAAAGGGGTGAAATGAATGGAAACATTCTCTTTCTTACCTTTTGGTTTCTGTGTAAGTTGGTTGTGACCAATTTGTCACACTTTCTACAGGCTGTAAAATTCCATACTGCTACTTTATGAGTCTCTTTGGGATAGATGTGGAAATAAGATATTTTTACTTGGAGTAATTTCAACAGAAAATTGCCCCACAATCACCAAAAATCCCACTCTTAACAGATATTGTAAAATACAACTATGTGGGATGGGGGGTTAAAAGGGATGAGAGAGAGGGGAGTAGTAAAATTTGGAGGAAAAACCTTGAATATTGGATTACCAACCATAAATACATCAATGGTCATGATGCAACAATATTATTAAAATATTAAAATTCCAATTTATTTTAGAGAGCATTTTTACTCATTTAAAATTGGTTCATCCAAAATTTGATCATTTATTGCTCACCCAAGCACCCCATTGGGTGAGTATGTGGGACCCATCATTTTTCAACTTTTGTTTATCCCCATTTTGCCCATGAAAAGTGGTGGTCCCTACATGCTCACCCAATAGGAGCAATGGGTGAGCAAAATTTGGGTGAGCAAAAATGCTCACCTCATTTTACAATCCATTGTTGGAGTTCATTTATGCTAGGGAAGGGGCTATAATCACTATTCAAGAGGCCAAAACACAATTTTGGCCCCCCTAAAATACAATTTGTAGTTGAAGATGCCCTAAGTGATTTCTCTAAATGAGATTTGATTCGGTAGAGATTTTTATTCGCTATTTAGTGCTTGGTAGTGTTGTGTGAATTGGACAGTTTTCGTAATAGTTTTAATTTGCTACTTTTAAATTAATCTCTTTTTCAGCTTTTTAAAAATTTTGATTTTTGAAAAAACTGTTTAAAAAAAAAAAAATTGGCTTTTCAAAGGACTTAACTTTTTCAATAATCTCAAATAATTGGTTACCAAACACACACTACATAGGCAACACTTCTTCCATAGGGGAAAAAAAAAAAAAAAAACCCATAATAGGGTAAGCAATAACTTACGAATGTGTGGATTACTGTTTTTCTGGCATTGAATGAGGAACTCCTCCCGTGGAATTCGCCTCAAACTAGTAAATGTCACAATATTATGCAGATTAGCACCTCAAGCTGATAAATTTGTCAGCCTTACACATTTTCATACTAGTGAGGATGGTCCTAAGCCAATCAAACCGAGGACATCTGGAAGTACGTTAAGAGATTCTCCCAATTGAGCTATCTGTGAGTGTGACGGGTTGATAGCTTTTAATGGCGTGACAACCGTATATTTACTTTTGCAAAATCTTACCTTGTTTGGGGGACACTAGAATTTGTCTAACATATATAGAGGAATTAGCCAAATATATGTAAGAAAAAACATGGCACAAGTGACCTATATTGACAGACAATCCATAAAACATTTTGGACACATTAAATAATTTGAAAGTATTGACACATGGTTTGGTTTTGGAAAAACCTCAATGTAAGTGTTCAGGGAACCATTTTGTATCTTTAAATAGTGCCCTTCTTTTCAAAAGCCCTGTTTTCCTGCAACAAACTCTGCACATCATTTTAAAGTGTTGCAATACTAGCAATTTTATTAATGTGGGACCTCCATTATTTTATACACCCACTTGCATATTATTTATTTGAATGCAAAGTGCTTCAATTGAATTATTGAAGCTGTTAATGAACAACTTCAACCTTACTAGTAGGGTTGTTCACGGTCGGTTTCGGTTTGTTTTTTTCGGTTTTTTCACATAAAAAACCGGCCAATAGCCTCGGTTCGGTCAGGGTTTTGGGGTGTTTCGGTTGATCGGTTCAGTTTTCTTCTTGAACTATAAGCTTGAAAACCGACCGAATGTCCTCGATTTGATCGGTCTGTTTCGATCTCGGTTTTTCTTTTACACCCCTACTTACTAGCCAAAAACACAGACTTTGCACCTTTTCTATGATTTGGGAAAAAGTACTAAAACCCCAAACTTGCACATATGACATTAACTTACAGGCAAAGCACAAATTTAGAAATCCAAATCACAGTACTGTTCTTCAAAGCTTTACTGGATCACCATGTTCAATTTTACTGATGGCCTTGTTTGTAACCTGGTTTAGCCAATATATATATATATATATCAGCATAAGCCATGACACGTGGCATATAAATTTAAAATTTAAAATCCAAAGGATTTGACACTAGAAAAGACTGTGTCAGCCGATTTCAGGACTACAATCACGGCCCAAATCGTGGTATTCATTACAATTGTGGAGATTCCTATGATCACGCCCAAGTGGTTTGCTATGCTGGTTGCCCCGTCGACACTTCTATTTGAGCAAAAAAAAAAAAATTATAGAAACAACTGCACACAAGTATGAAGACAGACTGAAAACTCTCATTAAACTACTCCTACACAATCGCTAAATCAACCATTGAAGAGACTTTGGCCTATGGACTAGTCCTTTTGCAGGTAGAATTCCAGCCTATGTACATCTCAGCATACTACGCGTAAAAGGAGGTAGCTCCGGCTTGAGACGGATGATCCAGAATGATGAATGCAATCATCAGTAAAACAAAATTGAACTAAATGACGCAAAAAATCACACTTCCACAAAAGTAACTTATGCAAATATAAGCTACAAATCATTATTTGCTCTAAGCAGTTGCAACAAAACAAAGTGAAATAAAAAATATACATCAAACATGCAAATTGAAACACTCTACTACTAGGTTTCATCGACTTTGACAAGCGGAGTTGGCGGGTTTCTAGAATAAAATTCACCTCTTTGCCGGATGAACCAAATGGAACAACCGTTCAGAAGAACGCTCTACTCCCATAAAAAACCCGAGAGCTAGGTCCATTGTCCTTTGATTTCCGTGCTTTTTCATCACAACCGGTATTTGCTGAAGTAAAATCCGATCCCTTTTCAATGTCTGCAGGAAGCTTCATCTTAGCCAATGACTCCGTGAATTGCTGCATACTTTTCATGTACATATCGACTATCTCTTGTTGCACCATTTTTTCTTCCGTAACAATATTCACACTTGTATTTGGAACAATATCTTGATTTGGAGACTTTGAAGCTCCCGGAGTATTACTTTCAACCTTCAAAACTCCGAAATCGTTTTCTTCTGAACTAAGGTGGTGGTTACTAGATTCCAAGGTGCTCAAACTCTCCGAACTTTCGATCCTAAAATACTCCGAAACCATAATTTCAATTTCATTCACAATGTTCAAATCAGGGAACTCAATATTATCAAATTCATTGGTGACTGAACAAGGTATTTCTGAATCTTTCCCAGCTGATGAACTCACAGACAGAGAAGACAACATCGATGGAATTTCCAAAACTTCAGGGGAAGATCCAGTGTAAGTTAGAGTCATTTGGACAAAACCAGCCGGAGAATGGAAAACATCGCTTAACGAGAGAGGAAATTCGTGTTCTTCTAGCTTTCGATTCCCACATAATAGAACGTCTGAAAGGGGCACTAATGTAACTCCCAACAACTGATCTTCAAGGTAATTCCTAATCCTACTCAGCATCCATATCTCGCATTTGATCGATGAGTCAATGGTTCGAACATTGAGCCGGAGAGTCTCATTAAAGATGGGATTCTTTCCCCCACCATCGATTATCTGGGTCGAAACCGTTGTTTTAGGATCATTGGTTAAGTAAAATTTAGCATATACATCTTGGTTTTGGTATATGCATATATTGTGAATGTCCCTCGCTTGGTGTATGTATACCTCAAGAAACCCAATGAACTCATCTGAGTTTCCCACCAAAGTTTCTTTTCTATGAAACCCAAATTTGGAATTGGGTTTTGGGTTTGAAGAGACAATTGAGGAACTTGACAACATGGCTGGTTTGAATTCACAAACTAAAAGGGTACAACAACTTAGATTCAATTACTAAAACCACAAAAGTAAGTACTGCAATTAAAAACCCTAACTTAGCACCTTCGAACTTGCATAACAATCTAGAATCAAATTGAGGACTCAGTTATTTATTGCATAAGAAACCAACAGTGAGCTTAAAAAAGTAGTTCAAAGTTCAAACCAAACAGTAGTCAACACTTGCAAACTTGAACACCAACTCAAAAGGCAAAATTGTTGGGACTGCTGTTGTAACTTGACTTTTGAACCTCTCAAGCTCAATCTTGATAACCTTGATGCTGCAAATAAAAAAAAATAATAACAAAAAAGAAAAAGAAAAAAAAAAAGATAGCAATCACAAGCTGAAGTAAAACTTTGATACCCAGCCAAAATTTAGAAGTTCTCTTTCTTGAACCCCAAAAGCTAATCAACTGAAACAGAGAGAATCTTTTAAACCCCAAGAACCCAAAGAGCTAAAGATAGATCATACTAGTGAAAACCCAAATGTCAAACTAAAGTTCAACGAAATCCCATCAAAAGTTAATTAAAGATGTTATGGACAGTCCAACAAAGCAACTAGTACTTTTTTTTCAATAAATATAATAGGGGCGAATGCTTCTATGTTTAGTTGTATTGTACAACCAGACGCTTTGGTATATGTTTATAAGAAATGTTTGTATCAATATAACAAAAATGTTATACCATTTTAAGAAGAGTGCAGTTTTGCTCACACTAAAATTATTCACTCTCTTATTGGCTAATGCAGTGAGGCCTAGTATTTTACATCATTAGTCAATTCTCATTTAGTACTAAACCCAACTAAATTAGCCAATGGGAGAGGAGGGTGAGCAAAATGTGAGCAATTTTGGGGTGAGCAAAAATATTTGTACTCTTATAAGAAATATTTATACTAAGGTAACAAAATGTTGTACCTTATAAGAAATGTTTATACCAAATCAAAACCACTTGTGATTTTACTATGATAAGAAATCTTTGTACTTATGATAAGGGAGTTTTGTACGCATGATAAAAAAACTTTGTACATATGACCTTTTGTACCTGTAGTAAGGGAGTTTTATACCTATGATAAGAAATCTTAGTACCTATAGTAAGAAATATTTGTACCCGTGATACAAATGGAGTATTTCTTACCATTACATATCAAGTGATTTAGTTATTCCATACAACCATACCACTTGTTTGTATGGAAACATTCACCGGCTAAAAAAATAAATAAATAAAACTTTTTGGTCAAAAAAATATCACATTTGCTTATCTAAGAAATTGGCCAGCCTTTTTGGCCTTTTGGTCACAAGTCAATACCGAACCGGCGGCTTTAATGGTAGTTTGAAAATCTAGAGAGATCTCTTCTTTGGCAACCCAATTCGTTGACAGATTTGACAGATAGTGATAGAGTGAGTTAGTAATTAAGGAAGGGATTACTTTTATTTTAAAAATTAAAGGACACTCACCTTTTTTTTTCAAAATGAAAAAGAAATTATATTAAAATTAAAAATTAAAAATACATTAACTTTTTGATTTTTTTTAAAATAAAAAATAAATAAATTATATTTATCCCCCATCTTCTTCCTCACCACCACCACCTCTACCAGCTGCACCATCATGGCTGGCCACCACCACCACAACCTCTCTCTCTCTATCTCTCTCTATATATATACACACATGTATATGGTCATCACCACCACCACCACCCCAACCTCTCTCTATCTCTTCTCTCTTCTCACCATCACCACCACGACCCTCCTCCCTCATCCACCCCTGTCACTACAGAAAATGAAAAATAAAATAAAATAAAAAAAGTTGTAGGTTTGAGCAACTGTCCAAACGGCAGGAGCAACTCACCAAAGGTAAGGAGCAACTCACCAAACGGAAGGAGTAAAGTTGCTCCATACGTTTACTGAGTTGCTCCCGGTACATTTATTGAGTTGCTCTTTCTGTTTAGACAATTGCTCTAAAAATCTACACCTTTCTCCACCACCAGGTCCACCACCACCTCCACTACCCCAACCTCTCTATATCTTCTCTCACTCTTCTCATAGCTACCACTACCACAGGCCACCTCACTCATCCACCATCGCCACTACACACACCAAAAAAAAAAGGTGTAGGTTTTTGGAGCAATTATCCAAACAGAAGGAGCAACTCACCAAACGTATCGAGACCAACTCACCAAACGTAAGGAGCATCATTATTCTTTCCGTTTGGTGAGTTGCTCCTGCCGTTTGGACAATTGCTTTAATTTGCAATTTTTTTTTTCTGTAGTGGCAGAGGTGGATGAGAGAGGAGGGCCGTGGCTGTGATGGTGAGAAGAGAGAAGAGATAGAGAGAGGTTGGGGTGGTGGTGGTGGCGGCCATATATAAGATATATATATATATATACTCATGTGTGTGTGTGTGTATATATATATATATATATAGAGAGAGAGAGAGAGAGAGGTTGTGGTGGGGTTGGCTGGTCGTGGTCGTGGTCGTGGTCGTGGTGTGGTGGTGGCCGGTGGCCAGCCATGGTGGTGGCAGCTGGTGGAGGTGGTGGTGAGGAAGAAGATAGGGGGTAAATGTAATTTATTTATTTATTATTTTATCAAAATAAAAAAATTGATGTGTTTTTAAATTTTTAATTTTAACTTGATTTTCTTTTTATTTTGAAAAAGTAAGTGACTGTCCTTTAATATTTCAAATAAAAGTAGACTGATTTTTAGTAATCTCATTAAGGAAAGACCCACACCCCTTATACCAATGAGAGTGAGTTTATTAAGGTAAGACTCTAGGACCATGTCCCTACGTGTGGAGAATCCTATTATTTCTGAATCGTGACATAAATCCCATTCAAAATAGAGTAATTCTTTGGTGACAAATTTCATACAACCTCCTAAAAAGATGTGTCTATCTCTCTCCTGTGATATCACTGTATCACAAGAAAAAGATAGACACATCTTTTAAGAGATTGTGTGAAAATTATATAAAAATTGTACACCAAAGAATTACTCTTCAAAATAACCCTCTCTAGGAAGGTGTACTCTCAAAGGTGCCTAAAAATTTCTCCGATTGGTGAATAGAGTCACCGGAGAGCACAGAAAGCGAATTTGAAACCTCGCTGCCTATAGAAATTGTCCAGCAAACAAAAAAAGAAAAAAGAAAAAGAAACCTCGCCGCTTATATTCCACAAACCGCAAGTTCGATGATTTGAATCCCGAACAATTAAAATCCTGTTAATTCTCTTTTAGGTATTTATTACAAGCATCACAATTTTTTCAGATTTGAACCATTGAACTCATGGGTGATAATTTCTCTCCGAAGAATATCTTCAAAGTAAATACACCTGACCATAACAGGCTAGCAACAATTCGAAACATTTGAGAATCATGATTGAACTACCACATTAAAAAAAGAAGGGGAATTCAGTCACACATGAAGAATAATTACTAATCAAAGAGATAAAGTAGAATCATACACAGTACACAACACAACCAATTAATTCTGGCTAAATTCTTTAAAAAATAGTCTCACATATACTGAATCAGAATGCAAGTTCACTTCAGAATCATCTTTTTTTTGGAATCATATTCATACTTCGAACAGTCCTTGCTTGATACATACATGTAACTTCCAGCACCCAGATATTACGCGGATCCATTAGTCTCTTTACTTCATGTATTTCTGGAGAAATTTCCGATGGAAGTCACTCCTGATGGTGTCATTGATGAAGCGCTTTGCAGTCTTTTTTTCACCACGGGCCTGGTTCTTGAACACCACATCGTCATCCCACCTACGCAAATGGAAGAAAATAATAGAATCTCAGAGCATGATTCAACTCATAAAACAACCGGAAGATATTAATAAGAGAACCACAAAGGAAGCCAGATCCTCAGCAACTGACCTCCTTTTTACATTAAAAGATGCAGGATTATTAAGCAGAGGGTTTCCTCGTATCAATTCTGCTTCTTTTACTTTAAGCTCTTCTTCTTGATTTTCTCGTTCCTGTCGGGAAATAAGAGGATAGATTATTGCAAAGTAATAACTAATGGAAAAGCTACATATTTGATGTGGCAACTTTGCAGTGATGCTGCCCAAAGCTAAGCAATTCACAAAGAAACCGCCAAGAAAGAAAAACTAAATAAGTATCCAAATTCAAAAACTTACTTTACGGATCCTCTCTTCTGCCCTTTCCTTCTTTATCTGTTCAAGCTCAGCCAAAAGAGCTTCTGTGTCATCCTCCTCATCATCGTCGTCGTCATCATCATCACTGATCACAAACAATGATATTAAATGCATCAACAAACCACAACAGGGGAATTTTTTTTTTCTTTCAAATTGTTAATTATGACCGAGTAGGAATCTAACATGGAAAAAAAAATCATAATGTGCACATATATATGGCCGATTTAAAGACTTTTTGTTTGATGGAGTATAAATCCGAATTCAAGATGACACTGTGAAATCAATTCTTTCTACCAATAATTATTCTAATAAATCTGGGAAGAGGAGAGAGAGAGAGAGAGAGAGAGAAGGAGGGACGAAGTGCAAACAGGGGGTCGCAAATATACAAATTGAACAAGTATATGTAGGGAGAAGCTCTTAGGTGCACTGAGTTTTTAAGTCTAAAAAACCTGCGGATCAGGGCGAGTTTTTTTTGACTTAAAAGCCCAGTGCACTGGGTCAGGGCACTTACCCAGTGCACCTAAGAGCCTTTCCCAGTATATGTGTATATATATATACACCACGCCTTTTATGGCATCCTACAGATTCAGTCAAGGATAATTGACAATACAAGAATAAGTCAAAAAGATTCCTAGAACGCGACACGATCATCTATCTAATCAAGCAAGTGGTATAACTATTGCCAACACAAGCATGTTTAACAAAGATATGTTTTGACGAGTCACAACCTTCCATCATCACTTTTGACTTCCACATCAGCATCATCAGCATCCGCACTGCGTGGAATGATACGATCTTCTACATCCGTCTTCGACCCTGTATTTAAGTAGAAAGTAAGTTGACCAAATACATGCATACACTAGTTTACATGACACAAACAAAAGATCAGCTAGCATTCACCTTCCAACAGAAGATGACCTCCCTTTCTACGATCTCTGTCTTCTGCAATCATACACAATTGAAATTAACTTCAAGATAAATACTCAACACAACAAAACAGGCAAGCACTAAAAAGAAAGTCATAACTAACATAAAGGGTGATCAAATTGTTTTTACCTATATAAGATTTATCCTTTGATGAGAAATGCCTATGCTCACGCTCCTCCAACTCCTCACGAAGGTTCCTCTTCTTCAACTCCTCCCGGGTGTCTTGCCCCTCCTTTCTGGAGAAAAACACATTCAATCATAACAGTGTTTTGTAGACATTTGTCAGAAAGAGACAGGACTACATGTATATTGTTTTTAAGGGTTGGATTCTGTGTTCACCCAACAAACCCAACGCATGACCTAGACAATGGCTGGTAGTGGAAGTAAGCAAGCAACTGATAGCTTCATATAGACACATATTGAGGAAAACACTTCCCAAATGTCACCAAAAATAATCAGGTACTTAGACGATAGAGGTCATTATAGAACCATAAACAAGTTGAAACAAATTTTTAACTTTGCCCAGTCCTCCACTTAAGGCATAAAAAGTGATTCAAGTCGCAACCCAAATATACTAATATATTAAGAAACAAGAACTAAAATATTGATGCACATATGACTGAAAATATCAAATCCACCCAATTAAATTACTATAGAAACTCAACCACAAATATGACTTCGTCATTGTCACTAGTAATTTATTTTAATCTGTGCTCCTTCTATGAGCATCACATCATTGGTGCAAAGGTTAGTTTGGCGCCACTTTAGAGGGTATAGATGGAATCCTATCAAGCGGTCCGATCCTTCTTCTAAATGCAATCACAATCTCTATGCCGTATCAAGAGCTTTGGGAGTACATATCAGGATACCTTTTAGGGTAAAGCTACACCCACACCCAAATCTCACACCCATCCATTCACACCCTGATGTGGACCAATGAGGAGAGGAGAGAGATTGTAAAGTGATGTGGACCACAATGAATTCCATAGTCTCTCTCCTCTTCCCATTAGTCCACATCATGGTGTGGATAAATGGTGTGAGATTTGGGTGTGGGTCTAGCATTACCCTACCTTTTAACATATAGAACCCAAGATGCTCTTTAGTTTTAGAAGCTAAACCGGAAAAGTTTCCCTATGTCATCGCCTCCATGAATTATTTAAAACCAGGCTTCCTGATATGAGCCTCATGTCCTAGGTGCCAAGGATTATTCCACAATGCCTTTAAGAGGGTAATGATGAGTCCTAACAGGTCATGGGCATGTATGTCTCTGCTTGAATGTGAACAAGGCTTGCATGTGGTGGTGTCGTCGTTTTAATGGCAATAGTTTCATCTAAAGAAATTTCATCTTTTCCTTACATCTCTATTGTCCTGAAATATGTCCAAGATTCCCTAATGTAGTGCAAATTGTCGATAAGTTATTAATAAAAAGTACAGTAATAGCAGCAACCAATTATCAAAAACTGTTGATAAGAATACACTAATAACAGTAGAAACAATAAAAACAAATTACCAACCAATTATCAAAAACTGTTGATAAGAATACTAGATGCACAACAAGACTAACGTACATTCCTAGGTTTAAATTTAAATTAACGTAAGCTTGAAATTCTCAATTACTCCTTTTAGGGCAGAGGAATAGAGCGCCTTTGTCACAAGTTCTACGAGATCATCAGTAACATGGACATGAAATCATTCCTGTAGTTCATATTTTGGAATGAAGTCTCATTTTTCATACTCCCTCCGTCCCATTTTGAGAGTCCATCTTTGGGAACTCAACTTATTAAGGAGACAAAAAGAATCTACACCTACTTTCCACAATTGCCCCTAATCATTACAACAACTTTTTTAGTTTTGTCTTGATGTAGATTTCAAGGAGGGATAATTTTGGAAAGTAAGTAAAAATTGTACATCAATTTCAGGAAAGTGGACACTATTTTGGGACATCCCAAAATGGAATAATGGACTCTCAAAATGGGACGGAGGGAGTACTATATATTAATGTAACTTATATCACCTGAATTTTGGAGTACCACAAGCTTATTTGAGTGCCATGACCCATCCTGCTACGGGCGGAAATAGGACACGTGGCACTCAAGGCTCATCCAAACAATTACATCATCATAGCAGCGGAAAAATATAAGTGGATTTCATTAAAAATCAAAGTTATAAAAAGTTTTCCTCGTTCAAAGCACTTATAGAAATAACACATTTTGAAAACAGCAATCCAGTTGACTGTGCCGGGAGCCCAATCGACTACTTTGGAAGTTACTAAAAGCATAACAGTTTGGCCGTCCAATCCAGTCGACTGCCCTTCCTGTCCAGTCAACCGGGATCTCAATTTCCTAGTCGACTGGTACATGTCTGGTCGACTAGACTGGACCCAGCAGAACGTCAAATTTCAAAACACTTTCCATTCGACTGTTTTCTACACCCAATCGACTGATTTCCTTTGAAAACCGAAAAGATTTTGACCAAACAAGCCTCCAGTCGACTGGACTCTGGACCAGTCGACTGTTTTCCCCCACTGCAGTGTTCTAAAAATCGGCCTAGGCGGCGCCTAGGCGCTAGGCGGTGCCCGGCCGCTGAGATTTTCCCTAGGCGTTTGTGAAAATCGGCCAGTGGATTAGTCGGCCTCTAAGCGGGGCCTAGGCGGTGCTAGGCGGGCTAGGGTGAGAATGTTAGAGTGTCTTATTTTGGTCTGACTCTTTGGAAAAAAAACCCTAACATTAGTATATATATACACTTAAGGTTTAAGTTAATTATAGAGAGATCCCTAATAGTTTTTTAAATATTAAAACCTTCTAATAATCTTTACTTATTTACAAAAAAAAACACCACATAACCTTTATATATATATATATATATATAATTTGAACCACAAATCTATAATTATTTTTAATTAACACCACATAACTCGTATATATATATATATATATCTATTATATAATTAATTTTATTTATAAAAAAAATTCGCCTAGGCCCCGCCTAGGCCCCTAGGCGCTAGGCCCCCCTCTGCCGCCCGACTAGCGCCTAGCGATTTTTAGAACATTGCCCCACTGTAGCACATTCTACAAAAATTCAATCTAACGTTATCCAAACTCAAACGGGGATTAAAGTACACACATCAACCCATCTCAGAGGGGTCCTAACTGTATTATAACATCATTAAAGCATAATTACAAGAGTTACAATACTATAGATCCATTCCGAAGATCAAGTTAAACACATAGTTTTGACTTCTCCCAAAACTCCCATTACAATTTGGAATGGAAAACAAAAGTATAATAAGAGACGTCCCAAGCATCTCGTCGGCCTCACTCCTCTTGCTTCTTCTTGCATTTCTTCTTATCACCTGCAATGGAGTAAGTCTCCACTGCTCAGCTATATGTTAAGTGTACAATTCTAACCATATGCATATATGGTAATTTATGTTTTAAACATCTATTTCACATCAAGCAGTCTCTAGAGAGAGAGATACGCATTCATCTAGTATATCGGTAAGCCCAAAGTCTATCCACCACGATGTCAATGGCAAGCCCAAAGTCTATCAACCTTTACACCCAACTGCTCTGGCAGGGTCGGTTCCCAAACCAAGCAAGTAGCCGTCGCTACTAAAACTCTCAAACATCGAGAGGAGTACCCCGGCATGAACTTGTACTAAACTCCCCTTTGCCCGCATAGTCATTTAGCATGCTCACATAGTCATACAAATATGCTTTTTCATACGTACTCGCTAAATTTAACGGGCTTAAATTAACACATGAGTTTTGCCTGGATAACAATATCATACATGATATCTAAAACATCCAAAATCCCTTATATATCGTAAGTCAAGAATTCATACCTCGAGCTACGGTTCTATAATTTCAGGGGAAGTCTTAGAAGTCCGATTCTACACCGGATCTCTAATTACAAACAATTCCTACGAGTATTTGCATATTTTTCCCAAATATCCAAAATTAGGATTTTCGTCAAACTTAGCCAAACGTGGGCTAAAAGTTATCAAAATGAAGCTCTTACCTCGAGGAGGCCAAATATGAAATTTGGAGAAAAACTAAGGATCGAAAGTTCGTCATTTGGCATCGTGAAGCTCGAAGCCAAAACTTTCCCTTTTCTCACTCTTGGTTTGTGAGATATTTAGGAAAATATCTCAACCTCATCTACATATAGGCACGAGTCTCGGAATTTGCGTTTACCACCCCACAAGTTCTCAAAACTTCTAATTATCTCCCGAAACGTCTTAAACGTCTAAGTTATCAATTCACGAGTGAAAACTACAAATTATATACATTTTCATCTAAGTCCCGTTTGGGTCCGTAATTACGTTCCAAAAACTATTTCCGTAGAATTTCTATATAACTTACCTTTTATGCAACGTATCACCTACGTTATCATTAATTCCTTCCAAATGATCATAAACATGATCGAACTATCAGAATTTACACTACAGAGGTATATTTCACTATTCATAAAAATACCAGATAAAACCAAATAATATTTAAGTCATACAAATGTCATTTAGATCATGTCAATGCCTCATGGAGTATTGGATTACCGTGTCATCACTTGACACCTTTTGTTGACCCCCCAAATCAACCACTTTCACAATTATCAAATATCATTGATAAACTCAACAAAATGAATTATGCATTTTAAATGATTGCATTTCGGAGACAGGTGTGACATTGAGATAGTACTCTAATATATCCTTCTAAGCAAATACCAACTGTAGATCGCCTTTTTTTTAGTTTGTTTGATAATTGATATACTATGTTGCTGGTGTAATAAAACAAGTGACGATGGAAGACTCCTAACTGAATAAGACAAGCAAGATAATCAAAGTGCCAATATATGTAAGATTACTTAACAAAGTCAATTTCCATACCCCAAGTGTTCCGGAGTGTTTATTTCAAGATTAAAAAAATTAAATAAATAAAACTATATATATATATTGTTTATTGCTTAATTGAATCTACAAAGATACTTATTGAAGCTATCCTCCTATTCCATATTCTCCTACGAAGAAGAGTTTTAGTCTTCATAGGTCCCCTGATTCAAATTATGATTCTTGCCATCAAACAAGTTCAAGTGGATTTCAGCACTGACAGAAAATCCACTAATGCGTGAATGCACTAACTGATTATATTGCTGCCGACTAAAAGGCTCAAGTTCTTTGTTTTTGTGTATATTTAGAACAAACTGGTTAACAAGCATAAACTTTATCCCACCTCCAATTCAAAATCCAAGTTCAAACCACCCCAACAATAAGGGTCACAAGTACAGAGCCCAATAAGTTCATAACTTCGCAACCACAACTATCGGGTGCTACCCACTCCTAAGGAATCTTACAAAGATAGGGGAAAGTGGTGCACATAAACTCCATAGGAGGACAAATATATTTCAATATTCAAACAGAATTCTCCATGCATATCTCCTAACCTGGGTTTTAAGGTAGTGTGTGAGGCAATGTCTCTTGAAGAGTATTTCTGCGAGGGGCCGAAAATCCGGGTACCACCTTGTTCATTACCACCTTTAGCAGGTGCCCATGTGGGTCGAGCAGCAGTGGTCATGTCTTCTAATTATCCTTCAGATATCTGTCAGTATGAAATCAAGTAGAATACAATAAAAAGTAAAAACCATATATCAAGGAAACAAGTAACAGCAGAGGCAAAAGAAGCACCAATGAAGCATGAAAAAAAAAAAAAAAAAAAACCGAAGACTGGATACGATGATTGTTAACATCAATCGAGTTGAAAATCTGCAACTACATGGTAACTTGCAGCCTTTGTTTTGTTTTGGTTTTTTTTTTTTTTTTTGGGAGTAAATTCTCTCATATTAGAACCAATCACGAATACAAAAAATAAAAGAAAAAAATTGAAAATCAAAAACCGTAAGGTTACCATGCGAGCCCTAAATTATTCATATTCCTAAATTTTTTTTTCTTGCCAAGCTTAACCAAACGATTCTCAAAATATAATATACATAATTACTCATGGATTATATACAATAGAATAATTAGTTTCTTGCTGTGCAATTGAGTAAGGTATTCCAACGTCGGTCAGTTTTGGGTACGAACCGCTTGTGAGACTCCAAAAAACGAGTAATAGATACATACATATAGATAGATATACACACACGTATAGGAAGCCCTAAAAGATTGGAACTCGTAGCTTCAATCGAAGATAACAAAGTGTACACAATCGGGAACAAGAACCTAGGGTTTGAAATTTAGGGTGACCGACTACGTAATTGACAAATGAAGATAGGGTTAGGGTATTTACCTGTGGAGAGTGATCTTCGATCTGATCTGCCGGCACTGTACAGAGAGAGAGAGAGAGAGAGAGAGAGAGAGAGAGGCGTCCCGATTTCACCTTTCTGCCATGGACCGTGCTCGTTGTAAGCAAAAATGGTGTCATTCGTGTATGAAGTTGCAACCTAGTACGACATCGTTTTAGGGGGCAATTCTGTAGTGGGGCATGGTGGTATTGCCCCACGTGAGGTCATTTTAATGTTGGCCATTGGATGTAAAGGGAAATGATCCCAATGTAACACTTGGCAGGAGTTTTAAAATTATTTAAAACTTATTTCACCTGTTTAGCCTGTTACACACACACCTAGCCGGTTATACACACAAGTCCAAAAATTTGGCACATTTATTTTCAAAGTCCAAATAATCCTCAAAGTCCAAACAACCTTGAGAAGTTCAAACCTGCTATTTATTTATTTTATTTTTTTACAAACTTAAATTTTATTTAGTTGTGTACAACATTTATTCCATAAGGTATAACATAACATGTTTAGTATTTTGCAAATTTGACATATTTCTTAGCAAAGTCCAAACAACACTTATTAAAGTCGAACACTGGTAGTTTTGTTGAGAAGATACATTCATGAAAATTATGCTTATATGTTTTCATCGCAGACACGAGAAGATTGTTGAGTTTAAAGAGGGAAATGAGGGCATCAAAATAAAAGACGCGGTGAGAAAGAACATTTGGACTTTCTTAAGGAATATTTGGACTTTCATAAGAAATATTTGGACTTTCTTAAGGAATATTTGGACTTTCTTAAAGAACATTTGGACCATAGTAAGGAACATTTGAACTTTCATGAAGAACATTTGGACTTTCTTAAGGAACATTTGGACATTAATAAGAAACATTTGGACTTTCATAAGCAACATTTAGACTTTTTTAAGAAACATTTGAACCTTAGTAAGGAATATTTGGACTTTAGTATGGAAATATGGACTTTCTTAAGCAAAATATGGACTTTATTAATAAACATTTGGACTTTAGTAAAGAACATTTGAACTTTCTTAAGAAATATTTGGACTTTCTTCAGCAATATTTTGATTTTAGTAAGGAACATTTGGACTTTCTTAAGCAACATATGAACTTTATTAAGAAATATTTGTACTTTAGTAAGGAACATTTGAACTTTCTTAAGAAATATTTAGACCTTAGTAAAGAACATTTATTTATATATACTTTTTTACAAACTTCAATTCTATTTAGTTGTGTACAACATTTATTCCATAAGGTACAACATAGTGATGCTTAGTACTTTGCAAATTTGGCGCATTTCTTTGCAAATTCCAAACAACCCTTAGGAAAGTCCAAACTTACTATTTACTTTTTTTTTTTTTTTACAAACTTCAATTTTATTTAGTTGTGTACAATATTTATTCCATAAGGTACATTATAGTGATGCTTAGTATTTTACAAATCTGGCATATTTCTTTGCAAAGTCCAAACAACCTTTATGAAAGTCCAAACTACCCTTAAAAAAGTCCAAACCTGCTATAACAAGTTGCAAACATTTAATGCCCCTGACATGTGACAGTCTTGCTCTTCTCTTCCAATCCACACCTGCCACGTGTACAGTGGTTTTGCTCCACCTAGAGCCAAAACCACTCCTGCCCCACTACAGCCGAACCCCGTTTTAGGTGTTCCTTTTGGGATTTTTTTTTTTTTTGTTGGAAGACGAGGATAAGAGTCTGTTTGTCTTTGCGATTTATGGGTCGCAATCGCAGATTTAGGCATCAAATGCAGTTTTTGCAGGTGTTTGTTTGCCTAAATCACGATGGAAAATCTGCGATCTTGGAGGAGCAATATGTGTTCACATTAAGCGGGGGAGGGTGTTTTTCACGATTCTCTCTATGTTGGATGAGTTGCACAACATATTAACCAAACATCAATCGTAGTGTGAATTACATTTCCTACCCTTGTAGTTTGGATGTAATATCACTTTGGTCCTTGTAGTTTTAAATTTGTCAATTTGGTCCTTACAGTTTCAGTTTAATTTCAATGTTGTCCATTCATCAAATTTTCTTACAATTATGGACAGATTTAGGTTCAATATAGGTCTGTAAAAAATAAATTTTCTTAGTAAATTTACCATTCTGCCACTAATGATACATCACTCGTGCATCGCATAATCTATTTCTGTCAAAAATCGTAGAAAATTTTTATGAATGGACTACATTGAACCTAAACGGAAACTGTAAGGTCCAAATTGACAAAATTAAAACTGCATGGACTAAAATGACATTACATCCAAACTACAAGGACGTAAAATGTAATTTACCCTCAACAGTATTAAGCAATTTTACTTTTATGCACATCTACCAATCACGATCAAATTTGCGCATAGACTAACGGGCTCTAATTCCTCCACATGCCCTTGGCGACTCAAATTTATCATTATACCTAAGATGGAATTACGGACATTGTTTTATCAAAATAGGATAAAGGGAGCCCGTCCCGGCACAGTCTTTGAACCTATTGGTTACACGCGGCAAATAATAAAAGATAGTATAAAATATTTGGCATATTAGAAAGCCACATCGGGGAGCCTACCCCACCCCAATATAATCTTAGTCAAATCCCGCCCGACACAAGTCGGGAATGGGACGGGTTTGAGGTAAATTTTTTTAGCAGGGGTCGGGGTTTGGGAAAGGATGTCCCGTCCCATTGCCATCCCTAGACTTGCACCTGGGGTGCTGAGTTCACAGAGGTTTGGGAGCAATGCCCCAAAAGTGATTTTTTTTTTGGGTCTATTTATATATATATATATATTCGTGTGAAATTTTATATAGAGCTTGAAATCATATTAAATTAACTTGGGTTAAGTTAAGTTAAGAAGTAAGAAAAAAATGTGTTGGACTAGGATGGATTGAATTACAATTGCGTCAATATAAGTTTAGTAACTATTTATTTGAAACCTATGACTAGACTCATATTTTAGGATGGATTGCATTGCAACTAGTGTTGCAATGTGTATATTGCAATCTTATCCAATATATATTTTTTTTCAAAGTGGGATGATCTTCGTATTACAAAATTAAATTTGTCTGGGGACCAAAAATTGATAAAAGATGATATAAGGTAGTGCAATAAAATTAATACAAAAACTCATGAGAATAGGAAGGGGGGGGAGAGAGATTTGGTACAGAGTAGCCTATTGCTAACTCCAACTCCTATTAAAAAATTGTTTACCAAATCCGCCCTAACCCTACTAATAGTGGAGTCAGATTTGGTCAATTTTTTATTGGAGTGGTGATGGGTTTAACATCAGGTTAACTTAAATAAAATTAAAAAACTTATATTTTAGGAAATTAATGGATTGAATGATTAATTGACAAGCAACCATAGTGGGTTTCTCTTATTTTATGAGTCAAACTTTTCAATTTTTGTTCCTCTCTCTCTCTCTCTCTCTCTCTCTCTCTCTATGTATATATATATGTAGTGTATATATATATTATATGTTAGAGTATTAGGTATATATATAAGTCATGGTATTTTAGCAAATAAAGGGTAAGTATTAGGTATATCATTATATTTGACACTTTAATCGGGAAGGGGCGGATTTTAATCGAGATCGGGGGTATTTTCAATTACCACATCCTCCTATAGGGTTTTCATTTTCACTTACTAGACCCGCTCCTACTCCTATGATACCTCCTCCAAACCCATTCCATTAGATGTTAGGCGGGGAAGGGGCAGAGTTCCGGCGGATCATGGATTCTTGCCATCCCTAGGGGGAAGGGGGGGTTGTCCTTAAGCCCCTTGCTTACATCGACTCTTGGGGGTTTTGAACTCTGTTAAGAAGACAAAGAGCTCTGGCCGACTTGTACAAGTTAGTTAATTTTGAACGAGCTGTACAATCAAATTACCGATGGCCTAGGTGAGCAACGGGTGAATAAAAATGAGTGAGCAAAAATGCTCTCTACATAAAAAACGAATCATAGACCATGAATCTTTTCATTTCTGAGGGGTTCTTTGTTTTGATTTGAATTTGTAACGGAGATTCTTGTTGATTACTATTGCGAAGAACATTTTGAGGGATATATACCTATAACTTATATTTCCCAAGAATAAGTTACCAAAACTTCCATTGGAACTTTCTTTGTTAGGGTTGAAGCTTATACATGTTGGAATGGAACGAGATTTTTGATTATGTCAAAATCAAGTTCTTTGTTAACCCTATTAAAAATATAGTATGATGGAAGTAGGGTGTCGAGTCTACAGGAATTGGATTACAACAACTATGGATGGACGCTTAATAACCAATTACCATTTGATGAGAGAGATAATAAACTAGGAAATAAAATTAAGTCTTTTCGACTGTGGGTGGTTTTCAAATCAACAACTATTTATACTACAATGACAAATTATGAAATGAGATGTGAACTTTAAGCAAAGACAAGTTCTAATTAGATTGGGGGTATTGCAAATGGAGAAATCGAGGTTAGGGAGCATTCCCCCACCTTGGACGAAATAACACATGGATTTCATGCTTGTAGCACATTCTAGAGTAGAAAATTCCATTGAGACAAACTATCAAACATATGGTGGACAACCAACATGCTAGATAGAGGTTTCAATGAAATACATGAGGCTAAGTTTGAAATTCAAGGATTGAACTACTTATAATGCTTGACATTGTAAGTGAGGTCTTAGAAGATCAAACCTTGCACATATGAACCCTAGAAATGCTACAAAACATGAGAATCCTACATTGAAGCACACATGGGTCTAATGGTAGGTTTATGATCCCCAACTTACATTATCTATCTACTCATAACTATAAAAATATGAACATTAAAGAGGGGGAAGAGAAATTATATCAAGTATCAACACATAAATATCCTTATAAAAGTAAGAAGAACTTCAATTAATACAACCAATCTTGAAAGCATTCAATGTAAGAACATTCCTCTCTCTCTCTCTCTCTCTCTAGACTAAATGTACATTAATGATGGGTAGATGGGAAGTAAATACTAAGAAGAAGAATAATAAAGGGGGAAAGAGAGAGAGAGAAGAGTTACAACTATTCTAAACCCTAAAAACATGATAAGACCCTCTCAAAAACTATCTCTATCTATTTATATCCTCCACATAAAATGGCAAACTTGTGAATAAAATAAGAAAAGTCAACAGCAGAAGCGGATCGATCCCAGTGTAAAGGGCGGATCGATCCTCCATTCATTTGGGCACTTGGAATACGCATCCAGGATCGCGGATCGATCTGTCCTTTGAGGCTAGATCGATCCGATTTGACGATTTTGGGCAGTAGCTTCCTCCAAAAACGCGGATCGATCAGTGTTGAAAGGCCAGATCGATCTGCCCTTACTGATTTTCATTCCTTGCCCTTATTATGATATGAGAACCAAGCGGATTGGATCTGACTTCTCCAAAGCTCCCACAACCTACAAGAGAGAGACTTTTATTAACAAAAAGATAACAACAATCAATAAAAACAAAAGTACAATTCATCCACTAACTCTCCCAGTTTAGATGATAATTCGCGTCCAATAAGAGTAAACATATGAAGTTGAGAACGCAATATTATACATGAATCATTTTTGAATCATGCTCTAACTCTGCATTGCAAGGGCCAAACTCTATTGTTAAGTTCATACTCATTATTTGTTAACACAGGGACTATTTGGGAAGGTGTAGAACAACTTCTACGATTCATAAGTGGATTGGTTTTACAAATTCAAGTATTTGGCAGATGTCATTTTCTTTGTGTCAGAGTCGATCCTCAACCTAAAATCGCATTCCTAAAACTAGTTCTTTATCAAATCAATAGGTTGATGGTTTTCATAAGAACCAAATAAAAATAGGAATGGAGGAACTAAACATGGTCCTATTGTGTGCTTTCCCAAACAAGCCCTCACAGTTGAAGAATAGAGATTTTAGTTTATTTCTGTAGCGCATTGAGATTTTAATATTGCTGAAGGATAATAATTATTGTTATTTTTTAAATTTCGTTATGGAAGAAGATCCACATGCCATTTGGTAAAGATATGGCCATTTGGATTAATTATGATGAATATGAAATTAACCATAGAGTTTGTAGAGATCTCTAAAGTTATAAGTTTAACAGCAGCAATTGGAAACATTTTTTAAAAAGATGAAATTTTTTTAATTCCTACTGCAATACCAAGCACTAAATAATTTTTGAAAAATCTCTACCAAAGAAAAAATAATAATTATAATTTCCTAGGAACATATCTTATTCCTAAATCTATACCAATGGACTCATAAAGTAGCAATTTGACATTTTACAGCCTGTGGAAAGTGTAATAAATTGGTCACATCCAAATTACAAAGAAATCATAAGGTAAGAAAGATAAAGTCCCATTCATTTCTTCCTTTCCCATTTGGGCTCCAAGAAATCACATTGTCTTCTCTCTGCATGCAGAGATGCTGGTTTCACGATACGAATTTGTGCCTTCAGATCACAATGGAGTCACTTTATTGTTGGTCGAGATTGTTTCACAGTATATTTAAGTGTATGATTTTTCAAAAGCTATTTAGTTTTTGGTATTATTGTGGGAATTAGAGATTTTTTAGCTTTTTCAAAACAAGTTTCCATTTGCTGCTTTTAAATTAATATCTTTTCAAGTTTTTTTTTTTTTTCTTTTTTTGTTTTGGTTTTTTTTTTTTTTTTGAAAAAGCTGTGAAAAGTTAGTTGCAAAACTGTAACGCCTCGAAAACCAAGCCACGTGGACGAGGTCAACGAGTCAAACAATATAAGGGAAAGCAAGGGAATAATCCTATGTGGACCAATCCAACAAAGCGGAAGCATAAAGGAATCCTATGTAGATTTCAAAGAAAAGTTACAAAGTCAAGGATTGACCCCCACGGACCAAACGGGTTAAACAGGGTCAATCAACATAGTTTTGATTTTGAAATATATTTATAAAGAAGTAGAAATAAGCCCCAAAGGTTAGAAGGATCGAGATAAAAAGTTTGTTTTGAAAGTTTATCATGGAAGAGGTTTTGGAAAGATTATGATCAAACGGTCCTTAGAAAGTAAAAAAAAATAGTATTTTTCCCATATGGGGTTAACCATGGGCTATGTGTAAACCAAATTAGTTTTTGAAAATTTGGAGTTTTTGAAAAAGTTACTATTCACATCAGTGGGTTTTTCTACCAGTCGAATGGTCCCGTTGGACCAGTAGAAAGGTTATCTTGCAGAACCTAAGTCCAAGAACACCTAAAAACTCATAAGTGTCAAAGGCAAGGAAAAACTAACAAGTATTAAGAACATAATATAACAAGAATCCAAGAGGATCCAACTAACAAATTCAAGATCAAGAGGGGGATAGCTAGGATACCCAATATAATGCAAGATCAACAAAGTTTAAAAGAAAGAGTGATTAAGCAAGGGCTAAACATATACCCGATTACAGCTTCTATGATCACCATATACATGATTCATTAATGGATACAAAGGAAAGGAAGGAAACATGTAAGCTTAGTAATCTATCAATGTTTAGGCATTAGATTACATCTGTTGCAAATCCTTTCTATCCAACTACAATATAAGAAGTTGATTACAAAAGATAAAACTCCATAATGGTATATCCGAGTCGACTACTCGTGGGCCTTGCCCTTGTCGACGTCACCTGAAATAAAGTAGTTTTTATAGATTCATTAAGCACGGTGGCTCAGTAGATACTACTACTTCTAAAATCATGCTAAGACATACAGTGCAATGATTTGCCATCGTAGCAATGCAAATAGCCGTAAGGCCAAACCGTGCAACTTCCCGATACAAAATTCCATAACCACTCACTCTCAACACCGAATGTGAGCCACTCCAATATGAGTGTAGTATACAAGATCTCTGGTAGCTAACTGAATATGACCTTACATTTTCTAATGTTTTAAGTATCACAAACAACCTTTCTCACTTCACACCCGCTTCCGAAATTTCATTAAATTACGACCCCAAATGGGGATTCAAAAGACATTCCCCAATCATGGGAATTCTAATAAAATTCATACTCCCAAGCCAATGCCATGGATGATATGCTGACTTAGCGATTATGAAATGTGACTACAATGATTATGCAACTACAATGTTGTTCACTCTCGGGATAAGTATGATTCAAGTGCAAATCAATCGTAACAAGTAATACTCGGGTAGGTACGAGATCAATTTCCACGGGGACTAGACTGGGAGATTATAGTTTCAAGACACGAACACACTACTATCGTAGCCAAAAAGAAAGAAAAGGTGGTTGAGTTAAGGTTATCTAACTCTAAATCTAAAACTAACATGCAACAGAAACTAAAGTAAAGAAGGCAACTAATTAAGCTAAAAGATTAAATGACGGGTAAAAATTAACTACAACAAGCAAGCGAGAACAATGAGTTGATTTACTAAAGAGAAAAAGGGCTAGGGGTCATGCTACCAACCTTGGATCTTACAAGGATAAATCTTAGGGATTTGGAGGGAACTTCTCAAGTGAGCAAAGTTCCTTGGGTGCCAACTATCAAACATGTAGGTTGTCAACCCTACTATGAAAGATGAAAGCTTGAGGAAACTAAGGGCAAATGTTGGATTGGTAATATAGATTCAATAACCTCCATTGCTTGACAATGGAGGTAAAGAAACAAACATATTACAAACCTAACACTCTTCAATCACTCAAGAAGATCCAAAACCTTTAGATTTTCATGAAACACATAGATCCATAGGTGGGGTCATGACCCCTAACCTAGAAAACTAGCTACACATGGATTTAATTAAATAAGCATTAACACAAACATTAAAAGAGTAGAGAGACATCACCATAAATGCAATCAACCACTTCAAGGAAGAGAGAATCCAATAAATAACTTCAATAAATGCTCCAAAAGAAGAAACCAAGCTTGCAAGTTGAAGAATCTCTCACAATCTCACTTACAAGCCCTAAATCTAGCTAATCTATGAACAAAATAAGAAGAAATCCTAAAGAGATACAAGAGGATTAGGAGAGAGAAACTATACTACTATAAGAACTAGGTCAAGCCCCCAAAAACGAGTTATAATGGGGTATATAAACATAATCCTCGGAGTGGCAAACTTGTAAAAAAAAGGATGCAGAAACAGGGCCATTCGACCGGTCGAGCGGGGCCATTCGACCGGTCGAATGCCCCTCTGCAGGATGATTGAAATGAACACAAAAGGGTGGACCGATCGAATGGGGCAATTCGACCGGTCGAATGCCCCTCTGCCTGGAATCTTCACAGCTTCACAGCAAGTTTGCACACTGATCACCAAAAATGCCATATCTTCTCACTCCGACCTCCGATTGAGGTAAAATTTGCGGCCATACAAAGAAGACTTGTAGGGCTCGCTTCATCGAGTTAAGATCAACCTCCAAACATGTAGACTTGGAGTCCAAAAGAGAGAGAGAGAAGTGGCCGCAATGGATGTGATCTTCAACCGAGGCTTTGCCTCCTGACTCGGATTGGCAAACATGACCTACAAAATACTAAAATAACCCATGAAGTGGCCGCAATGGATGTGATCTTCAACCGAGGCTTTGCCTCCTGACTCGGATTGCCAAATATGACCTACAAAATACTAAAATAACCCATGTAAAAGATGTGGATGGTAGAAATGAGGGTTATGCACGAAAGGAGTGTAAATAATGTACTTAGTAGCTCCGGGAGTGCTATTTTGCGCAACAATGAATCAAAAGACATGCAAATTAAGTGATGAATCAAATGTCATTTCTATAGTTTCGATATTATGAAGTGAACATAATGACTCATAATGACTAACCAAGAAATCAAGAATCTCAAGTAGGGCATGAATATCATTTAAGTCATCAAAGAAATTACTAGCAACAAAGAGTAATTTAAATCATAACAACTCATTTAACATTTAGGTTTAAGCATTTAATCAACTAAGCATATAATGAGCAACTAATCATCAAAGGTAAATGATTCGTGTCCAATATTGCATTCTTAATTTCATGATTTTACGCTTATTGAACATGAATTATCACTTAAACCAGGAGATTTATTGGATAAATTGTACTTTTGTAGTTCTTGTTGTTGTCCACTTTTTACTAATAAGGATCTCTTTCTCTTAGATGTAAGCATGGTTGAAGAATTGGACCAATAATGTGAGATGATACTTCAAAAGAAACAAAAATTCAGAATTTAGCCAAGGCGGATCGATCCAGGAATGTCGTGCGGATCGATCCGCACGTTCCATAAGAATTCACTGCCCAGAAAATTCAATGCGGATCGATCCGGCATATTACCTCGGATCGATCCGCGAGTTTCGTGAAAGATTCTGCTTCACATTTGAAGAATCGGATCGATCCACTTTTTAGCCTTGAATCGATCCGCAGCTATTGATAGAGTTCTTATTTTAATTACAACCTTGCCATTATGTGCATTTAGTATAAATAGTTAGTGATAGATTTTTGTTAGGGTTAGCTTTTAATTTACTTGCATTTGAAAGTTGTAAACCCTCTCTCCCTCAAATCCTTTCATCTCTCTCCATCATTACTCCTCATCTACTACATTTTCTTCCATTTAGTGTTAGAGAGAAGGGAGTGTGAATGTATTAAATACTTGAAAGCTTTTGGTTGAAGAATATCTTGGAATTTTTATGGCATTTATTGGAGATTTCTCTAGTTGGTATACTTTCTCTTCCCCTCTCTTTAATATTGTTGTCATTATGATTATGAGTAGCTAAATCATGTAGGTTGGGGATCATAAACCCACTATTGGACCCATATGTGCTTTATTATAAGACTCTCACATTTTGTAGCATTTCTAGAGTTAATGGGTGTATGGTTTGATGTTTTGAGACCCCACTTCCAATGTCAAGCATTGGAAGTTGTTAAATCTCTAAACTCTAACCATATACCCATGTATTGCATTGGAACATCTATCTAACATGTTGGTTGACTACCACATGTTTGAAAGTTTGTCACAATGGAATTTTCTACTCTAGAATGTGTTCCAAGTATGAAAGCCATGTGTTGTTTAGTCCAAGGTGGGAGAATTCTCCCCAACCTCAATTTCTCCATTTACAAAACCCCCAATTGTCAATTAAACTTAGCTTTGTTCAAAGTTTACTTTCTCTTTTTCTAAATAGTCATTATAGTATAATCTTATACAAATTGAACCAATCTCAAAGTCGAAAAGACTCAATTTTATTTCTTAGTTTGTTAATTGTTCCTCGCATTATAATTGGTTACTAAGCACCCAACAAGCATTGTTGCATTCCAATCCCTGTGGACTCGACACCCTACTTCCAACATAAAATGTTTTTAATAGGGTTAAACAAGAACTTGATTTTGACAACATCACTAAACATGTAGGAAAAGTCATAAAACAAGATTAGTATGTAATATATCTACTCCTACACATAGCAAACCATGAGGTTAGAAAGAGGAGTGCACTTAGTCAATAAAATCTACCTCTTGTGTTCTTTGTTCAAGAATACACCAAAATAGGAGTCCAAAGAGGGAAAAGAGGAGATCAATGAGAAGCCCTTGATGAGAGGAGAAACTTTGCTTCAAATAGTTTAGGTCCAAAAGTGCTTGCAATGTCTTCCAATGGAGCTTGGAGGTGAAGCTTCAATGGGGGAACTTTGGACTTCCAAAATGGTGAGAGAATGAGAGATATAGAGATAGAGTTGTATAATCCAAAAATGAAGAAGAAATAAGAGATAAGGAGGGAGAGAACGAGAGGGAGAGTTTCCGAGAAAGAGGGGGAAGGGTGAGGGAGTTGCCTCCCAAAAGTGATAGATTTGATGGGTTAGGTTTTAGTGTATAACACACCCAACCACAAGATATATAATTACACATGTGTACCCACTAACCAAAAAGTGCTACCAACATGTATCAAATTAAAATGCATGTCCCAAACCAAGACCCGCATTGGTTCGAAATCAACAAAATACCCTTTTATAAATTTATGGGTTTCTACAAAAATGGACTCAACTTTTTTAATAATTTCAAATAATTGATTACCAAATGCGCACTACATAGGTGACACTATCCATAGTAAAAAAAACAAATCAATGGAGTAAGCAATAACTTCTGGATGTATGGATAGTTGTTTTTCTTCTTTAAGGTATTCATGAGGGATTTTGCGGGTGGATTGCGCCTCAAACTAGTAAATAGCAAGGCCTTACTCAGATTGCACCTTAAAATTAGTAAATTTCATAGTTTTATGCTTTTCACATAAGTGAAGTTACACCGATCTCTAAGTGAGATGGTCCTGGCCATTCGAACTAGAGACCTCTGGTAGATCTATGTAGATCGCACCTCAAGTTGGTAAATTAATTCAAAGCTTAAAATGCTTTCACATAAGTGGAGTTACACCGATCTCTAAGTTTAGAATGATCTGAATATAATGTTGGCATGTATGGTCTATTTGGAGGGCTTCTTTGAAAAGTTCTCACTTAGATATAAGTTCAGAATGAGCTTGATGATAGGGATGTAAATGATCGTTTTCAATAGCAATGGATTTCAATTATTGAGAGAGAGAGAGGGAGAGAGAGATGTGGAAGTATACTAGTTGGATCAAGCTGATAAATTAAGATAAATGTATTTATATGCTTATATATATGGGTATATCCTCATATATTCTTATTCCTGGATTAGCATTTCATTGCTTGCTTCCAACCAAAAAAGAAGAAGAAAATAGGAGTGTTTGGTTCGGGCTGCTGAAGACTTCTTCCTCTAGCCGGATGCTCATATTTATAGAGGGAGGGTTTTATCTATGAATATTTTTGGTCCAATAGAAATACCACATTGAAGCTTGTGTAGCAGCCTTTGTGACTTGTGCCTTACTCTTTTCAAAGCCCCTAGGGACTCTCATTTATTTTTGGGTCCTAAGTTTAGTGACTTTCCAGTAGGAGCATTTCAACATGGGCCTCACCATGTTCCATCACAAGTACATGACAATCATGCCCGATTGATCAATGCCTGATGCCATGATGACATGGCGAATGCCATAGCTGAAGAAATCCCAAGACTTGTTTTGTGACCATTCAAAGACAACCAGTAAGAAAGAAAACAAGATTAAAAAGCAAAAGACGGTAATTAGAAAGTAAGCGACCGAAGGTTATTGCCAATTGCCAATCCCCGACAACAGCTCCATTTTGATTACGTCAAAATCAAGTTCTTTATTAACCTTATTAAAAAAAATAGCATTTGGAAGTAGGGTGTCGAGTCCACAGGGATTGTAATGCAACAAATCTTATAGAAGGTTAACAACCAATTACAATGTGATGGATAATTAGCAAACTAAGAAAGAAAACTATGTCTTTTGGACTTCTCCGGTTTGCTTCAATTTGTTGGATACAATGGATAATAAACTTCAATTAAACAGTGACTAAACTTGATCGAAGCATATATAAATATGCTATCCGAAAAACAAGTTTACGTCCCACAAACGGTTGTTTTGTGGAAATACGACTACTTGTTCTTGAGAATACTACGATCTAACAATTGAAGTATAACAAACTTCAAATGTTCTGCAGAATATATGTATATGACTTGCTCTCAATAGACTCTAGAATAGATGAAGAAGAGAAGATCAAAATCTGTGTAAAAGTATATGTAACTAACTATCTATAGTATATATAGAGGTGTCTATTGGGTAAGAGATGTCTCTCTACACAAATGGTTGTGTTCCATATACTAAGTATATAACAATATATGTACATTTATCAGCCATTAGAATAGATGAAATTCAAACAAATTCAAATTTTCTACACGAAAAGTTGTGATTCTTCACAAGCTGGGCCCAGTTGATCGGTCAAACGGGGTTGTTCGACCGGTCGAATGCCCCTCTACCTGAACTTATTTAAAAACTTTATATAGCCGTTGACCCGGTTGACCGGTCGAAGGGACCGATCAACTGGTCAAAAACCCCTTTGCTAGAATCTTGAAACTTAAGGTTCCAAGCCTTTCCTTGAGCATTGAGCCGGTCCATAGCGATCTTAACGATCCCCTTGAGCTTACATAATCTCCCTTTCAAACCCCGAATCTAACAATCCCCCACATGTGAATGATTATGGCTAACTAAACAAAAACGAAATACAATAAAACTACGAGAGCAATTCACGGACTTGCGACGCATTAGAAGAGTGTCTTTTGGACTTGAACTTTCCCTTAGTGAATATCTACTGGATTTACTCGGCAACATAGTGTACATTAAGTATTGAACTGTTCAACCTTTTAGTATAAACCAACACTAGATAACACACCACATATCCTTATACATGTTAATTCATTCGGTTATGTTCATTTTGGTCTTGAACATGATCCTTATTCATGAGAACTCTTAAAGAACCAAGCCTTTGATGTTCTCATAGAAGCGACCCCACTTCCATTCTCATATAGGTGATACCAATTAATAGTACTATCATCACTCATCAATATCATTAAATGTAAGTATATAACATCAACAAATTTTTATTACACACTTGAACAATATACATGAATGATGCCACAATGAATGTGTGTTTACAACATGAACTTTTCCAACAAGTTTTCCTATTGAACCTAGATCTTGGGATCTCTAGTCAACTAGGTTAGGTTTTTTCCAGCTTGTTCAAAGTATTGGCTTTAGGCCTATTCCTTTCATCGTATATTGAACTTGAGCTCTAGGCAATCCTTTCGTAGGTAGATCTGCAATGTTTTCCTTTGACTTGACATAGTCAATCGTGATTACACCATTAGAGAGCAACTGCTTGATTGTGTTGTGTCTTCGTCTTATATGCCTTGACTTGCCATTATAAATGACATTCTTAGTTACGAAAGATGCCGTATTGTAGTCACAATGCACAACTATGGTCATTACTGGTTTCGGCCATAATGGAATATCCACTAGGAAGTTCCGAAGCCATTCGGCTTCCTCACCCGCCTTATCTAAGGCTATAAACTCCGATTTCATAGTCGAATGTGCTATACAAGTTTGCTTAGTTGATTTCCAAGAAATTGTAGCTCCACCTAAAGTGAATATATATCCACTTGTGGACTTAGTCTCTTGACTATCCGAAATCCAATTTGCATCGGAATATTCCTCTACCAATGGCGGACATAGAGCTGGCTTAGCTGGGCTGTAGCCCAGTGTAAGTTTTTGTGAAAAAAAAATTTAAGTGGTGTACAGCCCAACCCATATATCTTTGACCTCTCCTAGCCCAGACCATCTTGAGTATTTACATAAGGTTGTAGTCTAGTATGAGATATTACGTATCTCTGTATCACGTTTGGAGAAATCTTCCAGAGAAAGCTTCTAGTTCCACCGAAGATGACGATACAGACGAAACGAACGGCGACTGGAGAAGACCACCTGCGACTGCCTGCGATTTTAGTTTTTATAGACTTCTAGCTTGGGTTCTACTTGCTGACAGACGTAAAAAAAAATTTCCCCCTTTAAAGCTTTAAGCCAGGCATGAATTGTCAAATTGACGTCTATTATCCATCATCCATGAATCATATGATTCATATACTGCTTGATACAATGATAGTGGTATTATAATTTATGTTATTGTTTTTTTCTTTTAAAGTCAAGTGATGGTGGTGGGTGGGTCAGCCCTTGCCCCTTGTCCCCTTAAATTATTACGAATCTGAGATGACTTTGCATGCTTTTTGTTTAATGGATTTTTTTTGTTCCCTTTTATCTCTGCTTGTGGTTTAAAATTTATTAGATGCTAATCATGCTATGTGTAATTAGTGATTGCAAATGGGAGGTGGTCTAAACTCTATCCCTAACCCTTTCATCATTTTAAGCTTTGGATAAAATAATCTCTATTGATTTTTGAATTTTTTTAATTTCTTAAGTTATAATTGTGAACTATAATGGCACATAATCAACCTCCAACCAAGAGAGGGAAAACTCTTTTCTCGTTCTTTAAAAAAAGAGAGGATCAAATTGATAATCAATCTACAATAGAGACACATGCGTTAAATGTCGAGTCTTCAGTTCCTAGCGTGGGACCTCATTTGAAACCTCAAGTAGTCGAATAAAGAGATTTTAATACAAACTCTATTGAAAGAGATCTAGGCTTGCGTATGCAAATTCAGGAATATCCTGTTAATCAGCAAGATGAGATTAAAAGAGCATATATCAAGGCAGGGGCCTATCAACCTAAACTTTCCATGCTTTCTTTTCGAGAATAGAAGTGATACAGGGGGTCGATCTGCATTGGTTAGTGAAGGGTTTAATAGTTGGAAGAGAGTCAATGATGGAGATAATTGTGCACTTCTTGTTCATGTTGGGCGTTCATTCACTACACATAACAATTGTGTTAGAGGTGTTGATGATTTAATGAAACCGTCATGACATTTTGACAAAGTCATCAATGCACAGTCCAAAGAAGATATTTTCAAGAACCATTACGCCTAATGGCTATAATCTGAAGTGTTCGGTGGCTAGCATTTTAAGGATGTGCTTTTAGAGGTTATGATGAATCCTTTAGTTCAATAAATCGTGGAAATTTCATTGCAATGTTACAGATTCAAGCAGAAGTAAGTGATGATATTGCAGGAGTTATATTGGACAATGTTCCCCAAAATGCAAAATGTACTGCTCCAAAGATTCAAAAGGAGATTTTGCACATTCTTGCTAACAGAGTGAGAATGATGATTCGAGAGGATGTTGGGGATGCTAGTTTTTTGTATTCTTATTGATGAAGCACAAGATGAATCTAACAGAGAGCAAATGACAATTGTTCTAAGATTTGTCAACAGTGATGGTTTTTTAGTAGAGCATTTTTTGAGATTATGGGTGTCGAAGACACCAAAGCAATAACTCTTAAAAATAACATAATTGATATTCTTGTTCATTACAATCTCAATATTCGTAATATGCGAGGTCAAGGGTATGACGGTGCTAGTAATATGCGTGGTTCTTGGAATGGTCTTCAAGCATTATTTCTTAGAGATTGCCCCTATGCCTCCTAGGTACATTGCTTTGCCCATCGTCTACAACTTGCATTAGTAACCGCGGCTAAGGATGTCACTTCAGTATGGCAATTCTTTTCTTATTTGACTTCTGTTGTCAATCTTGTTAGTTCTTCTCCTAAGCGTCTTAGTGAGTTACAATTTGCTCAGCGGGATGACATTAGACATATGTTGGCTAATGGTGAACGTGAAGGGCTAATCAAATTGGTACTTTCAGGAGCCACTCATTGGAGCTCTCATTATGATTCTATTAGGAACTTGATAGATATATATGGTGCATCTTGCACAGTTCTTCAAAGTATTAGTAAAAATGGATTGAATGGCAATATGCGTGGTGAAGCTAGTGGTGTTTACAAAGCGATTATGACATTCGAATACGTATTTATCTTGCATTTAATGGATAAAATCATGGAAATCACTGACATACTTTGCCAAGCTCTACAATGAAAGTCTCAAGACATTTTAAATGCTTTGAAGTTACTCTCAACTATAAAAGTTCTCCTTAAGACATTGAGAAAAGATGAGTGGAATATCTTATTTGAGAAAGTGGAATCCTTCTGCAAACGACATGGCATTGATATACCTGACATGAGTTATCGTTATAAAGAGGGTCGTTCTTGTCAGCGGCAAGATCACATTACAGTTGAACACCATTATCGCTTTGATGTTTTCAACGATGCAATAGATTTTCAGTTGATGGAGTTAGATACTAGATTCAATGATGGAGCAGTGGAACTTCTTACACTTAGTTCGGCTTTGGATCCTAGTGATTCTTTTACAGAATTTAACATGGTTGATATTTGCGATCTTGCCACAAAATTATATCCTCAAGATTTCACCGGACAGGAGATTTATGCTTTAAGATGTGAGTTAGAACATTATAAGCTTGATGTAACTTGTGATCTTGAGTTTCAGAAAATTTCCAACCTTTCTGAACTATGTTGAGAATTGGTTGTAACAAGAAAGTCAAAAAACTACTATCTCATTGAGAGATTGATTCGTCTTGTTCTAACTCTTCCAGTTCCACGGCGACTACGGAACGAGCATTTTCAGCTATGAAGCATGTTAAATCAGAGCTTCGAAGCAAGATGAATGATGAATTTCTTGGTGATTGCATGACTCTCTATATTGAAAGAGAACTTGCTGAGAAAAATAATTTAGACTCAGTTATAAATGAGTTTGACTCTCTAAAACCTCATCGTGCACAACTTCAATAGATATTTTGACATCTTTTGTTAACTTTTTTTCAATTGTTGATATGAATTTATCTATGTAAAAAAAATTGCACGAAAAGAATATATAAATTTTTGTTACTAGATTTTGTTTGAACATTAGCCCACCCCTTTATATGTTCCTGGGTCCGCCCTTGCCCTCTACCACGGGTGGGCAAACCATAACTCATGGTATGCTTTAGATATCTTAACAAGAGCATCCCAATGATCTCTACCCGGATTGCTAGTGTATCTAGCAAGCCTTTCCACCGAGTATGCAATATCCGGACGTGTACAATTCATGATGTGCATCAAACTCCCGATTACTTGCGAATATTCAAGTTGAGATATGCTTTCACCCATATTCTTCATCAACTTACAATTGGAATCAAACGGTGTTACGACCGATTTGCAATCCAATTGTCCAAACTTCTTTAATATTTTGTCAACATAATGTGATTGTGTGAGAAGATATTCTTCGGAAGTTTGTCTTACTTGTATACCAAGAATAACATCGGCTTTACCCATGTCCTTCATGTCAAAGCTTGAGCTTAACATCTTCTTGGTTTCATTAATTACTTTCATATTCGTTCCCGTAATAAGTAAGCCATCAACATACAAGCATACAATAACACATGAGTTTTCAAATACCTTAACATATACACACTTATTGCATTCATTGATTTTAAAACCATTTGCGATCATGGTATGGTCAAATTTCTCGTGCCATTGTTTTAGAGCTTGTTTCAAATCATAAAGAGACTTAACAAGTCGACACACTTTATGTTCTTGTCCCTTTACAACAAACCCTCCCGGTTGTTCCATATAGATCTCCTCATCTAGGTCTCCATTAAGAAACGTGGTCTTCACATCCATTTGATGTAGTTCTAGCAATTACCATCCTAATGGAAGTAATCTTAGTAACCAGGGAATAAGTATCAAAGAAATCTATTCTCTCTTTTTGTCTATAGCCTTTTGCGAGTAGCCTAGCTTTGTACTTATCTATGGTACCATCGGCTTTGAGTTTCTTCTTAAAAATTCATTTGCAACCAATTAGTTTACTACTTGGAGGTAAGTCAACCAACTCCTATGTATGGTTTTGCATAATGGAGTGCACCTCACTATTTACCGCTTCTAGCCAATAAGTGCTTCGGGTGTACTCATAACCTCGTTAAAGGTTTGAGGTTCACCTATGGTAACTAGTGTCACAAAATCCAGTCTAAAAGAAGTAGCTTTTCTAGCTCTTTTTCTAGGAGAAACTTTGATTTCTTCGTCGTTCTTAAAACTTGAAGAACTCTCTTCAATACTTCTTTTAGGTGCTGACTTTTGTCTTCCTTTCCTAAAAGAAAAGATGTTTTTGAAGAACTCAACATCTACCGATTCCATGAATGTGTTGACACGAATGTCTATATTCTCAGACTTAACCACAAGGAATCGATATGCAACACTATTATTAGCTTAACCAATAAATACACAATCTACGGTCTTGGGTCCTAGTTTCGTTCGTTTAGGAAGTGGAACTTGTACCTTAGCTAAACACCCCCACACTTTGAGCTTTCTAGATGAGGGTAGTCTACCTTTCCAAATTTCATAAGGAGACTTGTTAGTCTTCTTATGTGGAATTCTATTAAGAATGACATTCGTCGTAAGAATGGCATCCCCCCACAAGTTGTGTGGCACTTCTGAGCTATTTAACATAGTATGTGCCATTTCTGTGACGGTTCTGTTCTTCATTTCGGCTACACCATTCTGTTGTGGTATATATGGCATAGTTGTTTCATGAATAATCCCATTATTAGCACAATACTCGGCTAGTGGGGTTGAATCATATTCACCTCCTCTATCCGATCTAACTCGTTTTATAGTTCTATTGATTTTCAATTTTAGCTCTATATGTCGTAAACATATCCATTGTTTCATCTTTAGAACTAAGTAAGCTAACATAACAATATCTACTACTATCATCTATAAGTGTAATAAAATATTTCTTTCCACTTCTTGTTGGAGTTAGTTTTAAATCACATAAGTCAGTATGAATTAAGTCTAGTAACTCACTTGTTCTATCTATGGATTTAAATGACTTTCTAGCAAATTTTGTTTCTACACATGTTTCACATCTATGTGATTTGTCAATTTCAAATTTAGGCAATAATCCTAGATTAACCATTTTATGCATGTATTTGAAATTCACATGTCCTAATCTAGAATGCCACAATGAACATAACTCAACAATATAAGAAGAAGCCATAGCATTCTCAATATTAATAATTTGAGTACAAATGATCTTGAAGAGCCCTTCATTGAGGTAACCCTTTTCTACATACATTCTTCCTTTAGTTAATACAAACTTATCGGATTCGAAGACAAGCTTGAATCCTTTCTTACTAAGCATAGGACCTGAAACCAAATTCTCACGAATTTCGGGAACACACAATACATCTAAGAGCGTCATTTCCTTTTTGGAAGTGAACTTTATAACCACATTGCCTTTGCCTTTAACGGTCGCAGTCGCGACGTTTCCCATATAAAGTCTCTCACTACCATCCAACTTTGTGTAGGTAGAAAACATGTTTCGATCCCCACAAATGTGGTTGGTAGCCCCGGTATCCATCCCCCAACTTTTGAGTCAGTTACAACACAAGATTCCATGATTACCGCCGCAAGATCGTCGATGTCCAACATGTTAGCTTGGTTAGGCTTCTTGTTCCCATTCGATCCTTCTTATGACGACATTCGCTAGCACGATGTTTGGGTATTCCACATACCCAACAATTCCCTTTTATCTTCTTGGGATCTCGGTCCTTAGACCCATTGTATGTAGACTTCCTTTTTCCTCCCTTATTCTTAGACTTAGAAGTGGGTTTTGAAGACTCACCTTTAATAAGATTAGCTTTAAGTTTCGAAGTATCTTGTTGCCCCTTCTTATCTCCCTTGTGATTATCTTCCTCGATTCTCAAATGAATCATAAGATCTTCCATTGATAATTCCTTGCGCTTGTGCTTGAGATAGCTTTTGAATTCTTTCCATAAAGGCGACAATTTCTCAATTATAGATGCCACTTGAAATGGTTCACTAATAGTCATCCCCTCCAAGATGATTTGGTTAATGATCAATTAAATCTCTTTCCAATTGCTTGACCACCAAAACTGAGTCCACCATTTTAAAGTCCAAAAATCTGCCCACATTGAACTTCTTTGTACCAACATCCTCGGTCTTGTACTTTTTCTCCAAGGATTCCCATAACTCTTTGGCGGTAGTAATAGTTGAATAGACATTGTAGAGAACATCTTCCAGCCCATTTAGAATATAACTATGACATAAAAAATCATAATGGTTCCATGCTTCTAATGCGGCTTCTTGTTCTTTTGAAGGATTTTCTGTAGGAACCACCGACTTCTCTTGTCGTAGGATGTGTGCAAGATTGAGCGTTGTGAGATAGAACATCATTTTCATTTGCCATCTCTTGAAGTCTTCTCCCTTGAACTTCTCCGGTTTTTTGGCATGAGTATTCTTGACAATAGTTGTAGTAAAAAGTAGTTTCTCTGGCCATTATTCCAACTATTTAAACATCGATTGTTGGATACAATGGATAATAAACTCCAATTAAACAGTGACTAAACTTTATCAAAGCACGTATAAATACGCTGTTCGAAAAACAAGTTTACATCCCACACACGGTTGTTTTGTGGACAACGACGTCTTGTTCTTGAGGATACTACGATCTAACAATTGAAGTACAACAAACTTCAAATGTTCTACAGAATAAATGTATATGACTTGCTCTCAATAGACTCTAGAGTAGATGAAGAAGAGAAGATCAAAATCTGTGTAAAAGTATATGTAACTAACTATCTATATTGTATATATAGAGGTGTCTATTGGGTAAGAGATGTCTCTCTACACAAATGGTTGTGTCCCAATGCCTATATACTAAGTATATAACAATATATGTACGTTTATCAGCCATGAGAATAGATGAAATTCAAAAAAATTCGAATTTTCTAAACGAAATGTTGTAATTCTTCACAAGCTCGGACAAGTCGACCGGTCGAACGGGGTCGGTTGACCGGTCGATTGCCCCTCTGCCTGAAGTTGTTTAAAAACTTCATATAGTCATTGACCCGGTCAATCGGTTGAAGGGACCCGGTCGACCGGTCGAATGCCTCTCTGCTAGAATCTTGAAACTTAAGGTTCCAAGCCTTTCCCTGAGCATTGAGCCAGTCCATAGCGATCCTAACGATCCCCTTGAGCTTACATAAGATCCCATTCACACCCCAAATCTAACACAATTAATCCTAAGTTATACTAAAATGACTAATTATGAAATGAGAAGCAAGCTTTAAATAAAGACGAATTGTAAATAGATTGGGGGTATTGCAAATGGAGAAATCGAGGTTGGGGAGCATTCCCCCACCTTGGACCAAATGACAAATGAATTCAATGTTTGTGGTAATTTTTAAGGTAGATGATTTCATTTAGGCAAACTATCAAACATGTGGTTATCAACTTACAATGTTTGATAGGAGCTTTCATGAAATACATGAGGAGGGATTTGAAATCAAAGATTTAACAACTTAAGATGCTAAACAGTGAAGTCTTAGAGATTCAAACCTTATACACTTGAACCCTAGAAATACCACAAAGCATGAAAATCCTACATTAGAGTTTAAATAAGTCCAATGGTGGGCTTATGATCCACAACCTACATTATCTAGCTATTCATGGATGTTAAAGCCTAAACATTAAAGAAGTGAGTAAGAAATAATACTAACTAGAAGAACTCATCATAAATGCAAGAGACTCCAAGAAATTACTTCAATAAAAACTTCAAAGTATTCAATACATTAAAACTCTTCTTTGTCTAGCACTATAATGTAAGTCAATGTGGGTAGATGGAGGAGTAATTGAAGAGAAAGATGAGGAGATTTGAGAGAGGGAAAGTTTACAACCTAAAAACCTCACCAAAATAAAAGCTAACCCTAACTAAAAACTATCTCTAACTATTTATACTCCCCTTACAAAATGGCAAACTTGTAAATAAAAGAGGAAAGCATCTTCAGGTATCACGAATCGATCCGAGGCAAATGGGTAGATCGATCCAATTATTTTATATGCTCGCAGAATGCTTGTCTAGGATCGCAGATCGATCCGAGGCAAATTAGCAGATCGATCCGATTATCGTATATTCTCGCAGAATGCTTGTCCAGGATCACAAATCGATCTGCCCTTGGAGTCGGATTGAACTGATTTGGGAGTTTTTGGGCAGTGTCTTCCTTCAAAAATGCGGATTGATCCACGTTGTAATGTCGGATCGATCCGCCCTTTGCTAAATTGATTCCTCCCCTTTTTCCAAGATGAACACCAAACGAAATTGATTCCCTCTTCGGACAAGCTCTCAAATCCTATAATAAAGAGATTTTTGTTAACAAAAATCGAAGAACAACCACAAGTACAATTTACCCATTAAATCCCTTAGTGTAAGTGATAATTCGTGTCCTAAAAAGAGTATAAACGTGAAGTAAAAATGCACAATTGAACAGGAATCAGAGATCCACAAAGCCAGTGTGGATGAATATTTCTAGAAGCCAAATAATTAATTGGCCTAACACACACACACACACACACACACAAAAAGAAGAAGTGTTTTTGGCAACAAAAATGCCGAAAATACTTGAACAATTCTTTAACACTATGATTGGGAGTTTAAAAAATGAGAGAAAAGAAGAGAAGGGGTGAGAAAGTACCTCACTTTCTCTCGTTTGCGAGTTTTAATGAGGAAAGAAAAAGAGAGAAAGGGAGAGAAAACTAACTGTAGTAACCCGTGTTTTCATGTTTAAATTGACGATTTAGACTTCGTGTGCGATTTTAGCGAAAATTGGTCACAGGGGTATTTTGGTCATTTTTTCAATTTTATAAGTCATGAACTAAAAATATATTTTTGGGAAAAGTTGCGTGAGATTAAATGATTTGGTATTCGTGTTGGAAGTTAAGATTTTTCGAGTCATATTTAAAATTAAATCTAATATTTTCTCTTTTAATTTTAACAGTAGCAGAATTTTGTTTTCAGATTTTTGTTAGGAAAACGAAGGAAATTTAAGGTTCTGCCCGCGTTGTCCCAAGCAAAACTCGATTCTGCACACTTTTCGTCTAATGCAATTTTCTCAGATTCTGCACCGTTTGGGCAGAAAACGAGGATTACAGTAGCAGTTTTAGTGTATCAGAAATTAAATCTAATATTTTCTCTTTTAATAATTAGATTGTTAGGCCATTATGATTGGTTATTTATACACTAATATTAGTGGAGTTATAGGTGCATTAGTGTATGTTGACATCATCTTGCATATTCATTATAAACTACCAACTAATTAGAAGTTAGTGGATTGTTAGGCCATTGTCTCCAAGTGGAAGCTTGGCTATTTATACACTCAAATACTCTCTCAAACACACACATTCTACACTTCTAGCATAGAGAGCTTGAGAGAGTCACATAGAGAGAGATTTATATATATATATATATATACACAATTATAGATATACATACACCTCGAGTTAGAAGAAGAAGAAGAGAAGTGTTTGGGAGTTGCTCAACATCATTTATAGGTACCGGGTTGTGTACAATATGCTTTCTAAATTCTCCGGAGTATTTCTTTGTTATCTCTACTTGTACTCTTTTTGCAGTTATGTTGTGTTTTCATTTGGAATCAATGAGTATGTGTTTATTGCTAAGTGCTATGGGACTAAAGGGTCATGAGCAAGGAGCACCTACCAACAGTCCAACAGGCCTCAGGGACCGACGTACTGGAGACGGGTGAGGTGAGGTGAGGTGTCTCTTGCTATGTGATCAAGAGGAACCTGGTATGATGCTATTGGTATGAGCGTTTGGGTAGTGTGAGCAGTTGGGTTGTGAGACTGGTCAATTGATTTGATGTCGTTCTATGTATTTGATTGTCATTATCCTTTTGAGCCTTTATTATTCATGTCATATTGTATACTTCCCGGTATGGTTTTTAGATGCAGGCAGTGCCGGTAACCGAAGCCTAGAAGGGAGATAAGGTTAAGGATGATATAGGAGATCCGTGGAGAATATGGACCTGCTGGGAGTTTTAAAGAAATTTTGTATTTTTATTTTAAAGAATCAAGTGTGATTTATTTAATTTTTCAATGGAAATACGCTTATTTTTGCGGGGCGTCACACTAACCCCCACTTTTTTTTCAATTTCTCTCTCCAAATTGGGAAGAAAATGAGAGAAAAGAAAATGGGGATTGATTAATATTTCTTAATACCCACTATACCCTTCAAGTTTAGTCATACCCAAATATTATTCCATCTAAGTCCTAGGGCTTGTATAATACACATATGTACATTAGAAAAATTAAAACAACACGACAGATGCACAGAAAACCTGCGACTAGACCTTCTTCCCATTGCCAGGTTGCCTTCCTAGGTATGTATGGCTGAGTGTACAATGTATGACATGAGTGTATGTCGTGAGTGTATGACATGTGTGTGACATGGGTGTATGGTGTGAGTGTATAACATGTGTGTGTGTGTGTGTGCGCACGTGCACACACAGTGTATGAACGGAGTGTATATGCTGTGTGTGAATATGTATTTTTTTTTTTGCAAGTGTGTATATGAATTTGTGGTGGGTGTTGATTCTTATGCCACATCGTTGTTGTTTGTAGGTTTTTTTTTTCAATAGCTTTTTTGCATCATTGTTATTTTTTTTTCCTTTCTTCGCAGTAGATTTTTGTAGCATGAATGGGTGCTTACATTTTCATTGCTTATTGTATGCAATTGTGCATGAATGCAAGTTATATATTATTTTTTATTAAAATAATTTAATGGTTAGTTTGCAATACCAAAAATTATATTGTGTTGTATGCTTTTAGAATTATGTAATATTTAGGGGCATATACAAGACGAGACGAGCTTGTTCGCGAGCTTTCTCACGAACTCAAATGAGCCAAAATTTCAAATGTTCGCGAGCTTTTTAATGAGTTTTTTCACGCGCCCTTTTAAACTATATAGTTTGATAATAAAACAATTATTTATCAAACCTTTTTACGAGATATGTCATATTTTCTCTAAAATTATATAGTTTATAATAAATATATACATATAAAAAAAAGTCACTATACAAGTTCTTTATCAAACCTACGTACCATAGGTTTAGTCAGCCAAACTGATGTTGTTTATTTTATTGTAGTTGAGTGGATGGATTGGTAACACAATGAGGAAATAAAACAGTTATATATTTGGGCAAGAAGTAGGCAATTAGCTACAACTGAAGTTATATGTCATGTTGTTAATTTTATTGCACATCGAAGAATTCGTCGTAGAAAATACGTGGATCACTCCATTAATTAATAATGCCGAAAGACAGAGTACGAGATGAAATAATGTATCAAATAACGACAAGTGAAAATAGTCGTGATGTAATTAGAGAGGGAATAATGTTCTTGAGAGATCTCGTGCACGTGTGTATTCTGAGGACGAAATTTTCAAAGAACTATTGGCTCTTGGAATGAACTCCTCCTCAATTGATGAGGCGTACCTCTTTCTCATACAAAATCCTAACAAAGCAAGGGCATTGTTTGATTGTCCTCCTGGGAGAAGGATCATCAATTTAGAGACAATAATGACTAATTATCATGGTCATTGATTGATTTGTTTAGAAGTTGTGGTTGTTTTTTTAACTTTATTTTGGGGCCATACCATGGTGAAAACTTATCATTAAATTTTTTTTTTAAACCTTATTGTATGAATGCATGCTATTTTATGTTTTGTTGGACCTAAATTTGGTGACAATATTATGAATTGTTTGAAATTATTTAGTATGATGTTGATATGGTGATCCATATTATGTAATTTTTTGTGAGATAAATATCCGGTAAATTTGAATGCTATTTGGTGTTAAGGAGAAAAGGAAAATAATAGAGGGTTTATTAGTCCAAGTTATTGATAGGTAGAATGGTAACTTTATTATATATTTTTTTTTCTTTTCTTTTCTTTTCTTCTCAACTTGCAAACAAGGGGAAAGAAAGTTCTTTATCTTCTCTCTTCAACTCCCAAACAAGATGAAAGAAAACACCATCCTTTCTCTTCTCTTCTTTTCTCTCCTCACTTATGACTTTCTCTTCCTTTCTTTTCTTTCCTAAACTCACAATCATTCTCTAAGAGTTAGTTTTCTCAAAGAAATATGTTCAAATACAATTAATAAATATTTGACCGATTTTGTGTTAATCGGTCTTTGTGGGACTTGTCCCCTTGTGTTTTTGTGGCTTCAACACTAGTGAGGGACTCTTTAGCCGAATAAGAAATTTTCGGCTTAGCACTTATAATTATTTTATCGCTGTCTTTCCCCCCTTGTGGCTTGGACGATGTGGATTTAGTCTAATTAGAGACATTGGTCTTTTGAGTAGTGGAGATATCAATTATTTTTATTGATTTTATCAGTATTATAGGACCGATTTTCTCTTTCATTAAGCATTTTGTTATGCTTGTCAAGGATCAGTATGGCCTCTTCGCAAAAATCTAGCAACGCCATTTTAAACGAATTAATTATCAGTTTGATGTTTTGCTCTTCGAGCGGCAATTTTGGTAAAGTACTCAATTCCTTTATCCATTCACCACTTAAAAAATTGTCAAGAGACATGAAACACCATCTTGTACGTTGGGTGGTGGAATATTTGTCCTACTTGAGGTTTTAAGGAGGCCGAATTCTTTGTAGAAAAATAATTTATCGGTCTCAAAACAGTCAATCTCTTGGTAGAGAACCAATCTCATAATCAAATTAGCGTGATTCGTAGACATGCCGATTTACAATCTTGCGATCCAATGGCGCAAATGTCACTTGTTGCCATATATTACCGCAAACTATGATTTTATCGTTAGAGAGACGATAAATTTCATTTTGAAGTTGGCTTATTTCTTCAATCCACCAACTAATTTGATTGTGGTAGAATTGTAATCATGCTTCGTAGAACATTGCTCACCACTCAGTGGTGTAATCGAGCGTGCCAAAGCTGAGGTACCTCAATTGTGTGTGTGTGTGTTGGAAAACATAATTTTCCTAAAACTTCACGATCTGACTTCTATCAAATAGGGATTGTTAAAAACTAGTAGGAAAGTACCCTAATTATAGGCACTTTGACAGTACTGATGCGCACAAATAAAAAAATGATGAAAATGATATAAAGTAAGGCTATGAAAGTGGAAATATATTGCATTAAAGGAATTACAAGGAAATTAAATTACTAAGAAGCAAAGGACATATAATAGAACATTAAGAGAAATTGCTACTAAAAATGCTAGTGGAATGTTTAAAACAAAAAGGAATGCTTTTGAGGAGTATTTGGTTTAGGCTGCGGGAGAGATGTTTTATGTTGGGGTTTGCCCTATATTTGTAGAGGGAGAGTTTAGCTTCTTGAGGAAGCTTGGTTTCTTGAAATGCCCAACCTATTGGAACTTGTGCTAGCTTTATGAAACTTGTAATATGCTTGGGTCCAACCATCTATGTTGATAATATGCCAAAAGAAAGTGCCCCAAAGCCATGCATTGTAGTAGCCCGAATGGATATTGGTATGTTTGGACACTTAGAGCATCTTTAATAGTAAATGTTATTTTTTTTATTTCAAATTTATATTTTGGCATTGTATAGTGCTAAAATGCTATGTTTTTTGTATATGTGCTCCAATGGTACATGCTAAATGAAATGTTATTCATTTCCTTGTATTGGAAAAAGTTAAGACATTATCTTGTTGGCGTGCCAAATTATAGTATGACCTTTCAAAAACACATCTCTAATGGTGTGCCAAATATTGTGCCAAATTATAGCAATGCCAAAGGTCATGCCAAATTTGGCACAAGATATAGCATTGTTATAATTTGGCATTAACTTTGGCATGCTATTGGAGAGAGATTTTTCAAGATCATGCTATAATTTGACAATAGCATGAAGTATAGCATGGTCATTGAAGATAATCTTAATCTTACTTTGGGATGCTAAATTTACACTCTGAATGTGGCCTTGGAACTCACAATGATCTTGGCCTCACATGAGGTTCACTGAAAATGTTACCAAACTTTCCAAATGAAATGGCCTAATCATGGCCCATTTAGGCCGAATGCTCATGGCTCATTAAGCCCGATGAATGGGCAAAATGCTCATGGGTCAATACAAAGGAAATGCTTAATGCAAGGCCATAGTTTCACCAACTTTTGGGACTCCACCGTGTTTGTCACTTCCCTCAAATAAGGAACTCATTTGTCTAAGTATTTTTGATCGAATACTCTAAATAGTCACTTATGTGTACAAAATGTATATTTTAGGTGCAAACAAAATATTGGTTGTGTAATGGTATGCTTGTGCATTGCCGAGAGCATTTTTGCTCACTCAGCCATTGCTCACTTAGACCTCTACTAGATGACATGTATTTTATTTTAGTAATCATATTAATAATACATAGACAAAATATGAATAGAATGAGACACTTGTCACCCAATAGAGACTTGGATGAACAAAATGCTCTCATGCACTGACAAGACTTGAAAAGAAAGAGATTGTGTTGGCTGTGAACACCAAAACTTTTGAACACATTTTGCAAGTACAGATTAGACAAAATGAAACTAAAATGTTCCTGTGGTTTTTTTGTTCTAGATATGTATATGCATCCGTGACATTTTTTTTTTTAGTTTTTGATTCATATATAGTTATAATAAAATCATATACATTGTTAAGTTCAATTCTCACACATTCTTTTAAAATTTATGTACTGTGAACATCAAGATTTACAAAATAGATTAAATTTCATATTTGCAATTTTATATCAAAACTGTCAAGATGGCCGAGTTGGTCTAAGGCGCCAGTTTCAGGTACTGGTCCGAAAGGGCATGGGTTCGAATCCCATTCTTGACATCATTCTCTTTTTTTCAATTCCCACATCTTCAAGTTGCAAAATTAATCACATTTTAGTACTTCTCTTGAGTCCTTCATAAAAAAAAAAAGTAGTGCGGAGTACTTTCTTTTTTTTCATGATGACCTTCCCCCCCAATTTCATTTTCTTACAATGACACTGAAAATTTGATTCCAAGCCATATAAACCCAAATGGGCTGTAATGAAACATTCAATTCTTAAAAATGCTTTAGCAAAAAAAAAATAATAATAATAATTATATTTTTGTAGTCCTTGAACTGTAACGTTAAGCTGAAACAAATTTTCAATTTCACACCAACTGCATAAAAAAAGAAATGTGTTTCAAAGATCACCAAAGAGCCAGACTGCTAGTACTTGCTTGAACAACATATATATATATATATATATTGATAGACTCATTGTCTTGAAATCACCAAAAACTCACTTTTTCTAACTTAGCTAACTCAAAATTAGACCAATACAATCACAAAGCTTAATTAACTGTATTTGATTCAACTATGACTTGATCCACTTCCTTTCTCAGAAATAGTACCCCCAATTAGACCTTCTCTTCTCAACTTATCTTCCTTGGCCCTTCTACAAAAAACCACCCAAGAATTCACTTCCAATGCTACACATACACCAATCAATGTTGAGAGACACAAACAATACCCCAACTTAGCATAAGACCCACCCTCTCCCATCACTTCAAACCCCTGGAAAACATTCACAACCCCTAAAACCACACAAGCATACCCAACAAAATGGTGGTATGATTTCCAATACCTCCTAAATTTATTTGTGGTTTTGGGCCTAAACAATAGTGCCAATGTTTGCAAACTCCCCAAGCAGAATGCAGCGAACCCGAGTTTTCGGTGAAGCCCATAAACCCTCCCCGGCGACAATTCTCCGAGCCGGATTCCGATTCCAAACCCTACGGTTCCTAGGCAAAACCCTAGTAGTTGTGTGCCTGCGTGGGCGTAAAACCACGTAGGCCCTAGTGCTTGTATGTGCCGAATGTAACGTGCTGTGACAACACCAACGGGTAATAAAATCCCCCATGAAATCGCGTTAATGATACCGTGTGCGATTTTTAAGGTTTTTATGTTGTCATATCCGACACTTTGCATGCCGGACAAGACATCGATGGTGGCTATTGATGAAAGGTCATTAATTGAGGTTGGGTGAATAGTTGGGGAGTAACCTTGGGCATATAGGCCACGGTTCCACACGTGGTGAATTTTGGACCTATTAGGTACAAGTTGTACCGTGGCATAAATTTGGATAGTGGCACCATTGCGAATAGTGCCCATCCTGCCACTATATAGGGTGGCGGAGGAAGAGAGGAGGTGGATATCAAGCGGACGAGAGAGGAGAGGACCGCGTTGTAATTTCACACTTGGATCTAAAATGTATGGCAGTAGGACTAGTTGGCCGGAGTTGGGGTCCGGGAAGGCGATTAGGGCACGAGTTCCGGTCATTTCGGGTGAATTAGGGTTAATACCCCACCCGACCCACCCGGAGGGCGATATGAAGGTGCCAAAAAAGACCATCTCTAGGGTGGCATTATGTGGGTGGAATGTCCATGCTATGGAGGCTTGTTGGCTAGGGAGTGTCATGCATTTTTGGAATGTTTTGGTGGCGGCTACGGTGGTGCAGTGGCCGGAAACCGCTCTATGTGGGTGGAGAGAGAGGCAGAGGAATAGGATGTAGAGAAGCATGGTGTGTGGGAGGGAAGAGGAGAGAGAGAGAGAATGAAAGAGAATTGAAACCAATAGAAAGGTTTTTTTGAGATATAAGTGTTTAGAATTGAGGTTAGTGAACGAATCATTAGTAGTAGACTGATAGTGTGAATTTTGCTTAACTTTAAAGGCAAGGCAGTGGCAGAGTTGGTCAGATGGGAGTGGAAGTGATGATTTTCCTTTCCTTTCCTCTCCTTTTCTTTTTTAACTTTTCTTCAGAGTGGGAATGGCTATCATGTTTACAATGGTTAGAACTTTCGATTTCTATTGTTTTTTAGTGGTGATGGTCAGTGAGGTACTGTTGAAGTTAGGAAGTGAGATTTGTCTTATTGTACTTAACTTTGAAGCCAAGTGAGATAAAGTGAAACCTCCCAATAATTCTGTTGCAGGAATTGGAAGTGACTAAAATCTTAATTAAGATTAAATGCTTTGTTTCTCAAATTTGCATTTTAAATGTGGTTTTCAAGTTTCAATATATTCGGTAGCGGACTCACTTGATTTTTATTGAAGGATGCTGAAATAGACCCATTATGATTGAAGGTGGTCTTATTGTCACATATGTTGGAAACCATATTTGAGAAGCATAATATTGACCAAATTTTTAAGAGTACTAATATGTTACGATTCTCAAATTTGAATCTCATTACACCCATAATATTGGCATATCCAAATTTCAAAACCATAACATTACTCCATTCTTAATGTCAGCTGTCATGTAGAAAAAAATATATAGAATATGAGAAAGATGTGATCACATCTTAGAGACAAGTATTTAACATGTCAATGTATATTTTAATATGTATATCAATCATAATGGGCATCCAGGAGTGCCTTGCAGCCGTGCTCTAATTTTTTTTTTTTTTAAGATAGGAGTTTCTGAAGATATAGTACTATAGCATGCATTGTTCTTTTTGCCACAGGTACATTTTTATATTTTTTTGGGGGGTGTGTGTGGTGTTGGTGGGGGCAGGTTCATTTTTATGAGTCCTGTTCTGCAACCGTTTATATGGTGTTGGCAGGATCACACGATGATTTTTTTTTTTTTTTTTTTTTTTTTGTATTTTTAAAAATTATAAAAAAATTAAACCATTGTACGGTACTATCAACGCCACATAGACTCTGCTGGGAGTGTTGCCGCGCAGCTTGCGGCCGATTTAGGCCATTTTTATATCACTAGCCAATATCAACCACTTAGTCGGTCTCACATACAAAACATTATCCATTGTCAAAACACTTGATTAGATGTGAGTACTCTATCTAATGACTTAAATGCGATCTCTTCATTTTCTTTTCAAAAAGAAAACATTGGAGGCTCCACTTACTACTTTTGGTCTAGTTTTTTTTCCCGACTTGAAGTTTTACATCAATCTGTAGGATTTTTTGTCAAAATTTGGAGGTCTTTAATTTTTTTGGTTGTAATATTAGCAACGGGAGTTAAAACCCTCAACCTCTTACTTTCTTTACATCAAAGATTCAAAACACACCTTTGACTTGAATAACATAAGAGGACATCTTAGTACTTACCAAATTTAAATTTTCCAATTTAATTTGGCTTGATAATAAGCTTGTTGCATATGATTTTTATTGCCTTGTATTTTGGGAAAGGTGTTCGGAACATGAACTTGTGAACAACGGAGTTTGTTGTTATTAAGAGCAACTTCAACCGAGTAGCTATCTGGTGAGGCAAAACCAAAAAAATGTTAAAATGACTCATCTAATTCCAAAAAAATGCATTTTAATTGAGGAGCCAAAAGGAGAGTCATTTTAATTCCTCAAGGATTGGGATCCAAGGGCGGAGGGTCAGGACAAAGATAGGCCATGGCCCTCAAGCCTTCATGCCGCCAAGAAGTCATTTGGAATTTACTTGCAATAAATACTTTTTTTTTTTTTGGGTATTGTTGTAGTCTATTATGTTTAGCCCACCAAAAATGGTTATCGAACAACAACAAAGTTTAAAATACTAAAGTCACGTGAATTTGTATGATAAATCTAGTGCTCTAAGACGTATTAGACATTTCAATTAGCTTCAAAATCGTTGTAATTTAGATTCTAAAATGTTATAGTAGCCCCAAAATGTTATAACTTTGAACACCATATTCGTTTTTAAAAGCGAAGTAGTTTTCACGTCACTATATATTTTGGGACTTACTGCATCATTTTGTCACAAAAACCACTAGGATGTAAGAGGCCACATGTATCAAATTCCAATTCCGATTGAATAGAAAATAATTTATACATTATACTATCTGTTTGCACTCAAAAACTACCAAAGGTTTTTCAGCCCAGATAGGGTGTTGAAATGGGCCCGGGAATGATCAGCTCAAAGTATGTCCAGGAGTGGCCGGTCTAGAGGCTACAAGGGCCCATCAGGTTCAAAGAAAGGATGTCATGCGGTTTGGAGAGAAGGCTATTATCTCAGTATGGTAAAGCCTGACAGGTGATATGGGTCAAATGTTGAAAAGTTGGGCACCAGATAACAGAGCAATGGTAGTGCCCGTTTGGTGTGATAAGCATGGGTAACATTCATCGGACATCCAAGTGGCGTAAATTGGAGTTAGGGAAAGTCCGACGAATGATCAGAAGAATACACTCGGCAATCGGGCACAATATTTGAAAGAAATGGTAAAGGCCGGTTGCACAAGCTCGATTGGTCATAAGCATTCGTAATACCGTCATCGGGCATGGAAGTCAGAAAGCATGAAAAGTGGAGGTTGCACAAGCCCGATGAAGCTAAAGAATATGATCATGAGGTTCAAATGAACAAAAGGGGCAGACGGTTTTGTTCTTAGCTGTCATGATAACGGCGCCCTCAATTTGAGGGATCAGAGTCCATCTAGGAAGGGAATTAGAACACGTCCAGTTGGATATGGAAGGCTAATCCCTAAAATATTGGGATTGATTCAATCAGGATAAAAAGAAGAAAGGAGTTAGAACTTAGGAAAGATTCTGTCACGACCCATCCCACTACGCGTGGAAATAGGACACGTGGCACGCCACCAAGGCTCATCCAAACAACAATATAACTATACGCAGCGGAAAGAACTTCAAAACAACCCTGGGTATTTAAAACTTAGGGAACATTACCCTCTGAGTTTGTAAAATCCATTGAAATCAGAGTTATAAAAGAAATTTGTTCAATTTAAAACGTTCACAAGAATCCATTTCAAAATATAGAAGTTCAGTCGACTGCCCAGTCGACTGTACTAGGGTTCAGTCGACTGTGCCTGGTAGAAACTAAAACCCTAAATCCTTAACAGAGGTCCAGTTGACTGCCCAGTCGACTGGGTTAAGCAGAACCCAAAATACAGCATATAACACAGGGGTCCAGTCGACTGATATGGGGATTCAGTCGACTGCTTTTCTATTATTAGAAGCAGTAACCAAAATCAACAGTGGTTCAGTTGACTGATGAAGGGGTCCAGTCGACTGCTTTTCTATTATTCACTTACAGTGTCTCAAACACACGAGATCCAGTCGACTGACCTTGGGTCCAGTCGACTGCTCCCTTGCTGGCAGCCCTGTGTTGAAAATTTACAACACATGCTTCTCAAAACTAACAACAAACACAACCATAACTGATTTCCAACATATTAAAACATAAATACAGACGTTCAATTACAAGATTACGGTACTACGGAACTAATCCATGATTCTATTACAACATCTTACGATATTCAAATCCTTACACAAGTTTAGGATTTAAAACAAAAACATATACAAGTGTTATCCCCGGCGTTCATCGGCCTCACTCATCGCGCTTCTTCTTGTCTTTCTTTTTACCTGCAATGGAGTACATCTCCACTGCTCAGCTATATGCTGAGCGTACAAGTCTAACATATGCAATATATGATAAAACATGCTTTAATCTCATAAATCATACAATAGTCTCTAGGGAGAAAAATACGCATTCATCCGGTAGCGGCAAGTCCAAGCCTTAAACCGCGATGTCAATGGCAAGTCCAAGCCTACAACCATTACATCCCACAAGTGTCATGGCAAGTCCAAGCCTACAACCATGCACAGTAGCCATCGCTACTCAAATTCTCAAACATCGAGAAGCTTACTCCGGCATGAATTTGTATAAGACTCCCCTTTGACCCACATAGACAACTCAACGTGTTCGCATAAATTTAGACATGCTTTTCACAATTTAGCACGTGCATAATTAACGAGCCTACAATTAACACATGGATTTTGCCCGTATCTCAATTTCGTCGTCGAAATATAAAACATGTAATTCTCTATATTTCACAAGTTAGAACTTCATACATCGTGCGATTTTCCCCAAACTTTGAAGGATCGACTAGGAGGCTAAATAATCGTCGGATTTCGAATTTGAGACAATTCCTACAAGTTTATACCTGTTTTTCCCAAAAGTCTAAAATTAAGATATTTACAAAACTTGGCCAAACATAGCCTAAGTGGTATCAAAACGTAGATCTTACCTCCACGAGTTCAAATCTGAAATCTGGAGAAAATCTGACAGACGACCGGTCGTCGATCGGCGTCGCAAAGCCCGTTGGCTCCAAATCTCCCTTCTCTCTCCTCTCTCTAGATATTTATAAAAGTTGTGGATGAGAATGAAATCTCATCCACTTCTATTTATAAGCAAACTTCTTGGAAATTGTGTTTACCTCCCCGCAAGTTTCTCAAAACTTCTCATTCACCCATGAAACTTCGCACACCTCCATTTTATAACTTTACGAGTGAAAACTATAAATTTCAAAAGTTTTCGATTAGGTTTCGTTTGGGTCCAAAATAACCTCCGAAAACTATATTCTGTGGAATCTCTACACAACCTACCTTTTCAATTAACGTATCACTCACGTTCTCACCACAGTTCTCAAAATGATACTACTAAATCAAATTTTACCAGAATTATACTACACAGGTATAATTACTATTCACAGGAATACCAGATAAAGTCAAATAACATTTAAATCATATAAATGTCATTTACTCATGATTATGCAGTATGAACTTCCATATTCTTGTGTCCTTACTGACACCTTAACGTTGACCACAGTCAACCACTTATCCTCAATTATCATATATCAATGATAATTCATAAAATTTCATATCATGCATGATTAAACTATGAAATTCTGGAACAGGCATGACAGATTCTGCCAGTTGTATTTTGCTTGGGGTGCAATTCAAGGAGTCCTTGTCATACCCGGACTGTGCAAGGCCGCTATAAATACAAAGGCAGGCCAACCGTGCAAAGGACTTCACGTCATCTCGACAAACCGCATTCAACAACACTCATACAGTATTCAAAGCATTCAAACCTTTGTGTTCTCGTTATTCTGCATCCATAGCAAATAGGTCTGTCTTTTTTTTGTTATTTTACTATTTTCATTATTCTGAACAATCAGAGCCTATTCTGATTCTGTTCTTTGGTTGTATATTTTATTTTCCAAACATTCAATAAGATATCTTCATATTTTATTAATCGTTTGTGATTATTTACTTGGTAAACTCTACACTAATTGGCTTGTGCGCTTCAGTACTGCCATACAATTTTTGGGGAGGGTATTTTCTTACTCACCATACACAATCACCCTTTTAGAAGTCAGATCTCAAAGCCTTAAGTATCACTCACTCAAGCGTATAGGAAATTAGTTTACACACACACTGAACCCTAGGGGTGTAAGTAAAAAATCGAAAACTGAAAACCGATCGAAACCGACAGCCCAAAAAACCAATCGGTCGATTTTATAAATTTATGTTCAAGCCAAAACCGACCGAAAAACCAACCAATGGCCTCGAAAACCAACCGACCGCCACTATTGGTCGGTTTTTTTTTTCCCCATAAAAACCAGAAAAAACCGGCCGAAACCGACTGCTTACACCCCTAATGAGCCCGTTTGGCTCTGTCACGCCCACACAAAACTACCAGCAAACACTATCATGGCGGGAACCCAAATTTGTGGCATTTGGAGGAAGAAAGTGAAAGGAGCCAAAAATTTAAGAATAACATGACCATCAAGAGAGAGATAGACACAATAAACTTATGTGAACAATTTTATATAGATATTTTTTATATCACAAGCATTACTCAAACAATATTCAAGGACCCAATGTATTTGACTACTCAAAATGACTACCTCCCATTGAAAATGCTTTAACTTTTTCTAGGCCTATAGCAAAGGTTTGAATTTTTCTATGGTATTTTTTATATTAAAAAAAGGATTAATAATATTTTACAACCCCCATGGGTACGAACTAAAGTGAAACTGATAAGATTTTCCTTCAAAATGATGAAAAATTTTATATTGGCCAAATTTTTTTTTAACACTTATCCCCCTTTGTGAGGTTAAATTTGGGGTTAGCTCCTATGCCAAGATAATGCTGTCATTTAACTCATTTATGTGAAGCTAATTTTTAACACTTAACCACTTTATGGGACTAATTTTGAGATTAATTGCTTATATGGGATTTAACACTTAAACTCTCATTTTAGTCTGAAATCGTTTGTTTCACAGGACTAAGGGTAGGATAGAGGGGGATTGAACTAATAGTCCATTTTAATTAAATAGTCCGGCATTTGGCACAACCATTCTGCTCGGGACTAATTGCCCATTTTAAAAGAATAGTCTCACATATGGGGGACTAAGTTATATTATGGAGAATGTGATTTTATTAGTCCCGAAACTATCAACTAAAAGAGACTAATTGTTCAATTCCCTCTCCTGTCATCCAAACGTGGCCTTAAGTATTCACTTTTAAAGCACATAGGAAAAAAAGTGAAAATAGGTCTAACCACATTGAATAAAGCATAATTAACCCTTAAAAAAGAACATGTGAACACCAAGAGCTAGTTAGCTTAAGTGGAAGGGACTTTGGCCCCTTAAGCAAGGGTCTCAAGTTCGAGTCATTGTGTATGTATGGAGAGGTTTCCACTTCGGTGCCCGATAGTACCTCGGAGGATTATTTATGAGTGGAAGGCTTGGGGATAGAAACCAAAAAAAAAAAAAGAACATGTGAACAAGTTCAAGATTCTTTTTTAAAAAGGGTAAATTACAGTAACACCCTTTAAACTATGACTGCTTTTCACTAACATCCCCTATAGTTTAAAATTATACAAACTCACCCCTTAAACTATCCTTTGTTGACACTAAAACTCCTTCTTCAGGGGTGAATTTATTCATTTTTGTATAGTTCGGAGGTGAGTCTGTTCAGTTTTAAAGTATATGAGGTGTTAGTGAAAAACAGTTATAGTTCAGGGGGTGGCTCTGTAATTTACTCAAAAAATAGTAGGCACATACGGCATCGTTTTCCACGGCTCATTTGCATTTCCATCCTCGCTTCAGTGATTCGTTCCCTTGGTATCGACGTTCAGAGTAAGCAGAACGCAGAGAGAGAGAGAGAGAGAGGAGAGAGAGAATGAGGGTGAGCTTGGAGGGAGAGAAGGTGATAATGGTACCCTACATGAAAGAGCACGTACCAAAGTACCACCAATGGATGCAAGACCCTTCCCTCCTCCAAGCCACCGGGTCGGAGCCCCTTACCCTGCAAGAGGAGTACCAGATGCAGCTCTCCTGGACCCAAGACCCCTTCAGTACTCTCTCTCTCTCTCTCTCTCTCTCTCTCTCTCTCTCTCTCTCTCTCTCTCACACACACACACACACACACACACACACACACACACACACACACATAACACAACTGGGTTTTGCAAATTTTGATCGATAATCGAAGTACTAAAAACTAAAAAAATGTGGTTTGATTTGTTTCGCAGAGCAGACTTTTATAATTTTGGACAAGGAATTGGTGGTTGGTGAATTCATTCATGGAAATTCCCATGTTGAAGGTGAATTTAACTTTACACTCCCTTTTTTTTCCCCCTTAGAAAATTGATTTCATTGTCAATTACTGGTTTAATTTTGTGTTTCGGCTGAATTAGGTTTGATTTTATGTTTTTTTTGGGGTATAATTAGATAATAAATTTAGTTCTAACTAGTATCAGGGTGCATACGTGTTTGTAATTGTGTCTCTATGAAGGATTAATTATTGGGTAGAAGTTATATATGTTTGTTCCCTATGGAATTTCTGATAATTTATGATTTACTACCTTTTGAGTTTTCTATCTATTGAACTTTTGGTTTTGTAATAGGTATAATATTTGTTACTTCTAAAAAAAAGCCCTAGTTTTTTGTGGCTAAAAAACACTTTAGTACCCCTATACTTGTAGCGAAGTTTCACTTTGGGTCCTATATTTTCGACACTCATGAGCCCACAATTTGCAAACTTGTTTCAATCAAGGACAATTGTAAAGGACGTTAAAAAAGTATAACAAAATGGACCATAGGGAGGGCCCAAAGTGAAACTTCGCTACAAGTACAGGGCCCAAAATGAAACTCCATGAGGTCCATTCTGTTATACTTTTTTAACACCGTTAACGATTGCCCTTGATTGAAACAAGTTTGTAAATTGAGGGCCCAAACTCCAAAGTGTTGCAATTGAAATGTATGGTCCAAAGTGAAATTTCGCTACAAGTGCAGGGTACCAAAATGCATTTGTTGATACATTTGATATGCATAATAATTGCTTTTCTGGAATCGGACTGAGGTGGCTACATGTCCACCTAATTTCATCGTATTTTTCGTTCGTACGTACATTGTGAGAGTGTAGTGTTAGTGAGAGTTAGGAATGGGTGCATTACATGTTGTTGGTGATTACTTCTTGCTAGATTCCAGTGGCTGGGGGCCTTACACTAAACCATGGAGATTCTAATGTCTTGTTTGTAAAATTGAATTTGTTTCATTTTCCTACCTTGCTTATTATCTTAAATTATGCACTTAAACTTCTTTAGGGATTCCCCCGGGTTTTCACCATTTCGCCTTATTGTTCGGAGCTTGTGGTTGCTGATAAAACAATAATAGTGGTGGTCCTTGCAAAAATAAGGTCCTTATTTAAGAATTAGACTTCGAAGAAGCTAAACCTTGTCGATAAAAAACTTTTTAGTCACTCACGTCAGTGTCAAGTTTTTTTTCTTCTTTTTTTTTTTCCAAACAAATTTATATTGTCTACTTTATCTTGCTTTGGTACCTTGTATTGCTGATTTGAATGGTATGCTATTTTTTCTTTTTCCAAGGGAGTAATAATAGTGCCCTTTACAGCCATGGTTGGTGATGTGAATATATACATGAATGACTTGGATGATTCCCAAATGGCAGAAATTGAAATAATGGTTGCTGAACCCAAAAGGTAGTCAGTCAATCACCTTCAATCTTCTCTTTGATGATAAGTCAATCTTGAGATTGAGTAATACTTTTCTGTCTTTTGCTGATTGCTATTCTGTTCTTTCAGTTTCTTTCTTTTTATTGTTGTTTATTACCATTATTATTTTTTAATTTGCTTCATAGTGAATCGCTATTCCAATTGTTGATTCCACACACTTTTGTGTACAATTTATGCATTTGTGGGTATTGTCTTCAAAATTTTTTACTTTGTTTTTAATTTGTGGCCTCTAAGTCAACATTTAATGTATCTTATTCTGGGGGGCTATAATTTTTCACACATTAGGTTTGAATACCTTCAGTCTAAAATTACAGTAACTTTTCCTTGATCTATCTGTTTATCAAACCACCTTTTGTATGTAGTGCGGCATTGAATTTCATTTGGGTTATCAGTCAAAAAGCTTCAGCAGAAGTAATAAGGCTCTTAATTAGATAACATAGGCACGTATATCAGGGACGGACTTATAAAGGGGTAAGGGGGACTCAAGTCCCTTCTTGATTTTTGAAAAATACCATATATACCCTAAAATATATATTTTTTTATACTTAAGCCCCCCCTCCCAAATTAAAAAATTCCCTATTTTATTAGTATTTGAGTCTTTGTAAACTTCTACAAGGCAACCAAGTGTGAAACATTCAATTTCTTGGTCTCAATTTGTAGTAGCAACTAGATATTGCCCGTGGCTAAAGCCACTACCGAACAATTCAAACCATACATGTGTTTGGCCATTAGTCAACTATACTTGCATGAAATCAAATTGCAATGAATTCTGCTTCCAACAAAAATATAACATCTTACATCAGTAATGAAATTCATGCGAGAAAAAAAATGGATCCAGTGCCTTTTCGCTTTTTGCTTAACTTGTCCTCCGTTATTAACAATTTTGCATTGTCCTTCATACTTGCCAAATCTTCTTTTTCTGCTATTAAAAAAACAATAAGTGCAGCAAGCACCGTAATTTTTTAAAACTGAAAAAACCCACAAATTGGGTTTATTTTTCTATTGGGTAATACTTGGGACACACCCAAAGACATAACTTTTGGGACACAACCCAAGAGATGTGTCTATCTCTCTCCTGTGTCATTGTTGGGTCCAGTGACATCATATGAGAGATATAAACACATCTTTTGGGTTGTGTCCCAAAAGTTACCTTTGGGTGTGTCCCAATCTTTACTCTTTTCTATCTCTTATCAGGGAAATAAATATCCCACTGTTCATGCCAAAATATGTTCATTTATAGATACGAAGTGTTTTGATATATCCTCCAGTCTCATTTACTTCAAAGCGTCATTGCCAAACACAACTTAAGGCTGCCAATTCAATAATCAAAAGGTGTAACCAACCAATTTGCTATAACAAATGTGTAAATTCAAGCGCAGTAGTAACAAATGTATAATTTCTTAGATAAACAAAGTAGACAACATACAAAGTCTAAATAAAAAAGTGTTATGGGAGCACATTTAGTTCATTTTTCAAAAGATTGCCACAAACACAAATCATGTCAATTCAACTAAAGAGGCACAAAAGAAAAGGAAAACAATAAACCAAACCAAACCAAACCAAACCAAGCCTTGTGTCCCAATCAATTGGGGTCGGCTGTATGAATCCTTTTTCTCCATTCTGCACGATCAAGAGCTATATGCTCATTTAAATTATATATATTCATATCTTGTTGCACCACATATTCCCAAGTCAGTCTAGGTCTGCCTCTCCCTCTAACCATTCCAGGCACTACGATCTTATCACTCTTTCGCACAGGTGCATCTACAGGTCTTCGTTGCACATGGCCGAACCATCTAAGTCTATTCTCCCTCAACTTATCCTCAATATGTGTCACTCCTAAAGTCTCTCGGATGTACTCATTTCTAATTCTATCTTTCCTAGTCTTACCACACATCCATCTTAGCATCCTCATCTCCGCTACACTCACTTTGCTAATGTGTTGTTTCTTAGTTGCCCAGCACTCTGTCCCGTAGAGCATAGCTGGCCTAATATATGTCCTATAAAATTTTCCTTTCAATTTTGCTGGTATTTTCCGATCACATAATACTCCAGAAGCACTCCTCCACTTAAGCCAGCCCACTTTAATTCTATGGGTAACGTCATCACCAATCTCTCCGTCTCTACTGATCATTGAACCTAGATAGCGAAAGTGTTCTCTCTTTGGGATCTTCGATCTTCACTGCTTCGTTGTCTCTACTTCCATTGTTGCTAAAAGTACATTCCATGTATTCTGTTTTCGTCCTACATATCATTAGCCCCTTATTCTCCAGTGCTTCTCTCCAAGCTTCTAATTTAGTGTTGAGTCCCCTTTTAGTCTCATCAACTAAGACAATATCATCTGCGAACAACATACACCATGGGACCTCATCTTGAATGTGTCTAGTCAATTCATCCATAATTAGGGCGAACAGATAAGGGCTCAAGGCCGACCCCTGGTGCAGGCCTACAGTAATTGGGAATTCGCTGGTTTCTCCGGCTGGTGATCTAATTGTAGTAACCGCTTCATCATACATATCCTTCACCACGTCAATATAACCCTTGGTCACTTCTTTCTTCTCTAGCACCCACCAAATTAAATCTCTAAGCACTCTATCATAAGCTTTCTCTAAATCAATAAAAACCATATGTAGATCTTTTTTCTTCTCTCTATACTTTTCCATTAGTCTTCTAAGTAAATAAATTGCTTCCATAGTTGATCTCCCAAGCATAAATCCAAACTGATTTTCTGACACTAATGTTGCGCCTCTTAAGCGATGCTCCATCACTCTCTCCCATAGCTTCATAGTATGGCTCATCAACTTAATACCTCTATAGTTGTTGCATTGTTGTACATCTCCTTTACTCTTATATATAGGCACTAGGATGCTCTTCCTCCACTCATCAGGCATTTTTCTAGTCATTAAAATCCTATTAAAAATTTTTGTAAGCCAAGATGCCCCCACATCTCCCAAGCATTTCCAAACCTCAATGGGGATCCCATCTGGTCCTAAGGCCTTGTTGGGTTTCATCTTCTTCAAAGCAAATTCCACCTCAAACTTCCTTATTCTCCGATAGAATCTGTATTCTCTAGTTTCATCGTAACTTCCAGTTTCTTCTTCCATTGTGTTATCCATATGTTTTTCATTCAGCAACTTCTCAAAATAGTTCTTCCACCTTTCCTTAATTTCTTCGTCGTTCACTAACAAAAAAATGATGAGAAGCAAACCTGAGTAGATCTTTGAATCAATGGGCTAATAGCACAAGAAAACTAATCAGCAAACCAAAATAAAAAATAAAAAATGAAAACAGAAATTCATGAAGAGTGAATTCAGCACATCAAATCCTCAAACCATTAAATAATTAGCAACATGAGTATAACATAAGAAATTCAGAAAAGGGTCAAAAAACACCTTACTAAAAAAAGACCACATTGAAGAAAATCATATGGCAAAAGAAATAAAAGAGCATGAAGCTATGATCTTTGATACTGATGCACTGAGAGAATGAAATGCGATATGCAAATGGGTAAGACTAATGCAATGCTTCCCAAATTTTGAATCAGAAATTTGGTTCCCAAATTATGAAACATTATCTAAACCACCATAAAATCAAGATCGTCAATAGCAGAAGAGATAATAGTAACCTGACTCTGTGTGTGTGTGTGTGTGTGTGTGAGAGAGAGAGAGAGAGAGAGAGAGAGAGAGAGAGAGAGAGAGTCAAAATTGCTTTACCTAAAAATCAAACAGCTGGATGTCCATCCTCCTGCCTCCACCAGCTCTCTGGTCAGGCCATCATTGTGCTCAAGCATAGAAAACCCCAATTAGCAAGTAACTGTTAGGAAAAAAATTGAAATCTTAGTTTTGTTCATTGAAGAATCTGAAAGGGAAGAGAAGGGATTTCAAGAGAGTTTTAAATTGGAAAGTTAACCTGAGAGTTGATTACTGATTAGGAGTTGAACTTCTAGCACATGTGGCTATGGTGCGGCTAGGGTCGCCACCAAGTTTCATTGAAATCCACTCTATGGTTTCTCAATATTCATTTGATACCATTGAGTTTTCTAGGGAGATTATTCTCTGTTTTTTTTTTTTTTTTTTCCAGAAAAATAGTTGGCCATGACAATATGAAACTTTATCAACTATCAAGCAACCATTGGAGCGAAGGTTCAAGAAAGTTCAGGCAACTTAATGGTCAACAATAAAGTATAAAGGGCAATATTAAGGCACCTATGTCCATGTCACCAAGTCCATTAAGGAGACCCAATGACAAAGTGACCAAAAAAAAAAAAATTAGAGTAAAAAAAAATGATCTCCATTGGCAAGTAACCCAAAATTCAAACTGCGATGACTAATTAAGAGGATTAGTAAACTCTGAGCCAAACATCAACCCACCCCAACATTCAGTTCATGCAGGCTCAAAATTAGATGACTAGCAAACCATTTTCAGCACAATAAGGGATTAAAAACCAAAGATTCACAAATTCTAACCAAAATATTCAGAGATAGAGAGGGATTGTGAAGAAGTTGACCCTATTGGCTAAGGTTCAGTGTGAGAGGGATTGTGAAGAAGTTGACCCTGTTGGCTAAGGTTCAGTGTGATTTTACTCAGATTGTAGAGATTGTGAAGTTGACAAATCTGAAACAATTAGCGACTGAAAGAAACAAAATAAAACGATTAGTGATTGTAGAGAATGTGAAGACAAATACCTTCAACAGAGTTTCAGTTAAAAAAAAAAACTGAAAAAAAAACTGATTAACAAAACAAAACACACACCCACAAAATACCATTCCAAGAACTTAAAACCCTCGATGGAGAAAGAGTAATACATCCAAAGAAACATCTAAATCAGCCGACAATACCAAAGGAAGTTAGGAACAGATGTGCGTGTGTGTGAGGGAGAGAAATTACCTCTTTCTCTCGGAGCCGATCAGGGACTGAGGGAGATGGGAGCCGATTAGTACTTCTGATGGTAGGGGTGGTGGCGTTCGCGAAGAGAAGATTAGGATTTTATTTTCACATTTCCATAGCTAGAGAGAGAGAGAGAGAGAGAGAGAGAGAGAGAGGAGGAGGAGGAGGAGGAGGAGGAGGAGGATGTGATGGATGGAGGCGGAGGTGAAGGTGGAGCGGAGATTGGTGGAGGTGGAGGGGGGCGTAGAGAGAGACAGGGGTGAGATGAGGCTATGGTTGGGAAAGAATGAGATAGATGCGTAGGGTTTGGTCTCAAAGAGAGGGGGATATTTCGCCAAAATAGAGCTTAAGTGACACAATTTAATTGGCCAAGTACCGACTGTACACACACTAAAACACCTTAAAAAATATGACTAGACACACACTGAGCTCCAATATTATATAGATGTGTCATTTTGTTGTACCTTTGGTGCCAGTCAGTATTAACTTTTCTAATGTGCCATTTGGTAGCAACTTTTAGTTGCTATCGAGTAGTTATAATTTTATAATTGGTAGTAAAAGGTCCCAAAGTGTTGTAATCGAGATGTATGCATCATATAATGGTAGAAGATTTCTTGAGTTTTTGTATTATTTTTTATAGCATTAGCTTAAGTATATCATCTACATGAAAAATAAGTATAAATAGACCCCAAAAAAATCGCCTCGGAGGCGCACCCCCGATCCTCTGTAAACTCGACTACCCCTTTCACCCTACCATGCCCCTCCAACTTCAAATTCCTGCATCCGTCCCTGACGTATATGCAATTGAAAAGGACTCACTTTCATTTCATCCGTTTACATATTGTCTTTTTGGATAGTACTTCCCAAAATAGTTCCTTATTTAAGTTTCTCATCATGTCACTCTTGCTAGCTTAGTCGTGGCAAAGGACTAGGGAAGGAATCAGTTCTCATGATGATGATGTTTGCAGTTGAGAATTTTGGCATCCACATATTTCGTGCTAAAATTGGAGAGTCGAATCAAGCTTCTCGTAATCTTTTCCAAAAATTGGTATATATATCTCTCTCTACATATTCATATATGTGTATGTGTGTGTGTTAGTGTTTGTCTACCTATTTTACTCGGTCACACTATAGAGGCACATAGGTGTGTGTGTGCACTACGCGCTTATATTAACTAAGGGTGTGTTTGATAACCCAATTAAGTGTTGAAAATGAAAACTTTCGGCACTTATTTTATTTCAGTGTATTTGGTAATGTATCACTTAATTGAAAAAGAAGCCAAAAAACCACTGAAAACTTTAAGTGAAAAATTTCTACTGAAAATAATCATTGAATGCCAGTCTATTCCAGTACATGAAACACTGTTTTCAGTATTGCAAGTTCAATCGCTTAAAATTTTCAGTACTTAAAATTCTGCACTTAATTTTCAACTTAATTTTCAGTTTTATCAAACGGACCCTAAGTGCCTCACTTTGCTTTTCAGGGCTTTAAGGAAGCTTCTTATAGTGAAATCTTCAAAGAGGTTAGCTGACTTAATCTTTCTGTGCACTAGAAAACCAAAACCATGCAAGTCAAGATTGATAGATTGTCTGGTTCATGAATTAATGAGTTTGCATCTTGCTAGACTCCAAATTATAAGTAGACTGAAGTACTGAACCCACAAAAAGCACTTCATTGCATACACAATCTTTGCATGTTTCAAATCATATAATTCATCAGACCATATTTATTTATTTTTTTTGGGGTTTGACTTGCATCAAGTTCATCCTGTGGGCCCTGTGCATTTCATTAGTTTCTGATACAAAATCAAAAGAATATTAACACTGGGTGAATAATTTATTTAATCTGATGGGTTTCCATTGGTCAGAATATGTCAAAATGGGATGGATCCGATGGATCCAATGGTCTGCACTGATCCTTCCTGCGTCTTTATTAATCTACGACCTTAACTTCTTCTTTTTTTTTTTTAACATGTGAATAGGTGACAATGGAGTTACCAGTGACAAAGCCAAAATGTGAGGAGCTGAAGCAATATATTGCCAATACGGTCACACATTTATAACCCTTATAAACTGTTCTGATCGTGTTTATTAGCTATACACGAATGTAACACTTTCTTCGATTTTCTCGTCTGCATCGGGAAGCTACGAGGTTATTTACACTGAACTGCGGGAATGTTCAAAATTTTCACCTCTGCAGGAAGCAATTAACTGAATTAAGTAATCTACAATCAACTGTGGGAATGTTCATATTGTCGATCTTGTTATTCAGTTCAGTCTCTTCTTCAGTATTTTACTGTGTGTTGAATAAGAATTTCATAAGTTAATTCAAGTCCATCTAGAATACTAGTTTACTAATTTATTTTTCAATTTCCTTCCTTTTGTTGTTGGACCCACCCATCACTTGGACAAACTGTTCTTATATTTATCTTCAAACAATATTGAGGATCTGGTAGTGGGATTCCTAAATTCTTAAAACTTAAGCCATCAAAAACATGTTGGCGAGTTCCATTAGAAATTACACTCCCTTAAGTATACTTGACTAGACAATGAGAATAAGAACATTTGTACCGTTGAAAATAGTAACCTCACTAATGACTTGTATAAGAATATATATTCAGAAAATTATGAACATCATTGTACTAGTGGAATGTGACTTGCTATAGTTCCTAAAACTCTCTGTTACATGGACACTCCTTAATAGATTGAAGTACTGTCAGACATTTGGTCAGATATGAATATGTGTTTGACACTTCTGGTTGGATACGCACCTTTTCAAGAAGTACGTTAGCTACTTGTATAAGAGTATATTGAAGTCTCTAATTATATTTCTTTTACTACGAAGTTATTTCATTAAATAAAAATTATTTTCTCTCAGAAGTATAAGAAAATCACAGATTTACTGCTGTGCCGCTCCCGTGTAAGATTTATGAATTTGTAAAGTTCGACAACTAGACACAAATCCTCGCCCAACACACTTACTTGAGTCTGTGTAACATAGCCTAAACATTTCTTTCTAACCAGATAGAAAATCCAGCTTCCCCATTGAATGAAGATTAGGTGTCAATGTCGAGTGAATCTGAGGAACATTGTCCGAAACTGAATCCCCAGCTTGCCAGACTTGATTGATGATAGTTCCATTATAGAGTGGACCCAAAACTGCAAAGATGATCATCTCATTAGCTGAATATTCTGCGCACAGATTTGAAACCGGAAAGCTGAGATTTCCCGGTAGCATTGAAGGGTTATAACTTGTTATTGGTGTTGGATACACTATGATACTGCCATTTCCGTTCAGAAATGCTACAAGGGCTTGTGATCCAACCATACCCGTATCGCATGGGTTGATCGCCCACGCGATCCATCCCGTGGTAGTTTGACTGGCTCTATATGCAATCTCGACTTTTCTGGTCGATGGGATGTAGTTCCAGTGGAGATGAGCGTCTAGATACGGAAGGTCGTGGCAAGACTTGAAGACTCTGTTGGATTTAAATGTATAGTTTGTGCAATTTTTAGCAGAGGAAATGAAGAAAAGAGAAAGGAGAGAAAAGAATAGTAAAATGGGTCTTGATGTTTTAGCCATGTAAGGGCTATTAGAGGCTGCTTATTGAATTGAATGTTTATTAACTGAATGGGGGTGAATGTAAGGCTAGTTTCTGAAGGACTGATTGGGGGAAAAAAATTATAAAAAAAGGAGAGAGAATTTGGGGGTTTAGAGGTCTGAAAAAAGGCTTTGTTTTTTTTATGAATGAGATTGGGGATTTATTAGTAGTGTTTGGGAAAGGCTGAGTAGATTGATAAGCTAGTTAATTTAAATCACTTCAATTTTAGGCATATCATAAGCAGTTTAAAGTAGATCTAGTCATGAAAGTTGCTTTTTTCTTGTTTTTTTCATTGGCATCTCTTGCATGAGTTTTTTTAGATGCTTATGTAACTATTATCATTCCAACCTAACACTAGTTCAGCCACAAAGTGTGGTCCAAAAAGTGGATACTCTGCCTGATTTACCTACTAGAAACTAACAGGAAACCATTGCTGCATCAATTTTACATTTTACTTTTTTCTTACCTTCAAGAGCTTGTCATCATGGGTTAACCGGATAAGTGTCAACTTTTAAATCGTAGGGATAAATTGAAAACCGGCAGGAGGAAACTGTATTAACCCTTTAATTTATTTTATTTTATTTTATTTTCTTTTGGTGTAAACTCATCCCAATGGATGATACGCACCGTAGGGACAGAAAAATTGAGTAATGCCATGCTTCCTAGATTTGTTTTTCAAATGCTTTGTTACTTGTACCACACGCATTATTATATGTACTATTGACAATTGCCGCAACTTGTGGTGCAGTTGTCAAAGCATTTGGGATTCAAAAATTTAGGAAGCATAGCATCATTCGTAGGAATTAGATCAGAAAACTAGCATAGAGTAAGGCTCCGTTTGATAAAATTGAAAATTAAGTACTGAAAATTTTAAGCGATTGAACTTGTAATACTAAAAACAGTGTGTCAAGTACTCAAGTAGACTGCATTCAGTGATTATTTTTATTAGAAAATTTCTATTTAAGGTTTTCAGTACTTTTTTATGTGCCTTTTCAATTAAGTGGTACATCATCAAAGCACTGAAAAGTTGAAAACTAATAAGTGTTGAAACTTTTCATTTTTAGTACTTAATTGTGTTATACACACTACGTTTCATTGTTTCTGTTTTGAAAAGTCAATTGCATTTCAAATGTTCAAACGTAAAACAAATCCTCTTTTTTTTTTTTTTTTTAAAAGAAAAAACTTGAAACAAATCAACCCTCTGCATGTCTAATGCTTGAATCATGTGTACATTTGGCCATTAATTCCAACGACTGACTGAGTCACGGATCATTTTTCATGTTCGGTCAAACTAAATCTTTTTGAAAAAACTCACTGACTTGCGACTTTTTTTTTTTCTTCTTTTTTGCCCAAAGTTTCAAAATTTATTTTCAAATATTATGATTATGAGGGGTTATGTGGAGTTTTAAGGGGGTGAGATATGAGACATACATAGGTTAGGTGGTCTAATGAAGTTAGGGTGATAAATTTTATTTTAATAAAGCAAGTCAAAACGGTGATTTAATGGGATTAGGTGGGAATTGTTGGAATCTTGATTATAATTAAAAATACTTGTGGGTCCTCTCTCTCTCATTGTAAATTAATTTAAGACTTTTTAAGTTAGTTTTATTCTTTTCTGGGAAGACCTTCTTGGAAGCCATAGATTCTTGAGAGAGTAAAGATAGTCCAGAAAGGCTGCTAAACTAATCAACTTTCCTCGGTGTTCCCATTTTGTGTTTTAGTGAGGTTGGCCAACTTGAACTTAGGGTTCTTTATAGTTGGGTCTTGGAATTTCTGCTTTTAACCGGTCAAGAGTTCCCAATCTTTTGGACTGCTAGAGTCCGAGGGAACTAGTTTCTTTCTTATTTTCTTTCCTCTTTTTCGTTTTTTTACAAAATTTATGAATCAACCAAATAGAATTCTTTTATGGGAATTTTAGTCAAAAATTCTCTAAAATAGACTTTTTTTTTTTTTTTAGTATTAGGTCCAATCCTTTTTTATTTTAGTGAAAAGTCTAATGTTATAAAAGTTATGAGAAATTCACATAACTTTTGTGAAAATTGAACTAGTTATGTACAATTTCCCATTTTAAAAAAAGTTGTGTAAAATTTCATACAACTGTTAAAATATAGGGACTTGATCCGATTACGTTTTATTAGTCATTGGCCAAAATAAAAAATGGTTGTCCTTCAAATTTGATTAATCTAAAATGAAGGACTTTTTACCAATTTCATTTCTATTCTATTATTAGCTTCATAGTATTGCCTTCTTTTTTTTTTTGCCGTAATGTTGAGCTGGAATCAAATAACCAATAAACTGGTCAAGATATTAGTGAGCTACAATCCGTGTTGACTGACTTTGGAACATTTATCTCGTATGACTGTCACATCGTATGAATATCATTGTGATTTGACTATCTGTGGATATCACATGGATCTTATAGTAATGACGAGATTAATAGTAGCCTTCAACACTCTGTAACAGTCACATAAAATAATTTCGTCCCCAATAAATAATGTGATAAGGTTGTTGGCACTTTATAAATATAGTGTTGATTTTCTTTTCCTTTCATCTCCATGGGAAAGGGTTTTTTTTTTTTCCCAGGAAAAACAACCGCTACAATTTGGCAAAGGCGCAAAAGTTGTTGAACTCCATAAAAGAATCCGTTTTGGAGATGTTATTCAAAAAGACCCTCACAAAACGTCATTCCACTGATGCCCCAACTACATAGAGTTATGTGACTTCTAAAAATAGGAAACACATGACCAGTAATGGGGATCTAATAGTCAGCTACTACTTCTTATATCCACCTGAACATAGTGATCATATGAATTCATGTTAATGGAGTATCACGCTATGCTAGCATGACGACGTGGTCTTGGTGTGACGGTTCACTATATAATTTCTTCTTTTTTTTTTTTGGGGGGGGGGGGGGGGGGGGGGGGGGGGGGGGGGGGAGAGGGCGGGGTTTCCTCGCCTGCCTTTACGTTGGGCCCCATTTGTCATATCAACTTCTGCGTTAGAAATGAAAAAAAGATGCGTTGGACAAGAACAAGTAACGTTGTGTAGTGTTGTTATCTGTTCCCAACATAGAGTGTTTATCTATGTGATTTTAGGAGTAAATGTAGTTCGTAGGCGTTTTGTTGCCAAATGGTGATGGACGCAATCCTTTCGAGGGACTAGACATGCGTTTGGGTTAAGCAATTTTCCACGATTTTTTCTATACATGTTTGATCAATTGCACAACATATCTACTAAACACCCAAATTATATAATAAGTAGTTCTATCAATCTCAATCAAAATTGCATAAGCACAAGGATATACATACGGGCTCATGATCCTTTAGGGTGTTCAACGTTGTAATTGTTGACCAGCTAACAGGAGGAGTCATTAGATCTAGAACTCTGCACTCATGTGCTAAACTGGAACCATAGTATGACCCAATGGTGCATATTAGTTTTAGACATACTGAGCCGCGCTACAATGACTGATTGCAGATTACAGCTATAGCTATAATAAGGGCCCAACCCAAACAAATCTCTCAATAATATCTTGAGTTACACTTATATAATACAGTATTAAATTTCTTTCCACTGAAGTGTGAAAGTAGGCTACGGATCCTCGGCAGCTACAGGTTGCTGCTGGATCAGCCGCAGCCCCCAAATCTTGCGACTCGTGGCTTGGGCCAAATTAGGGGAAGAGAGGAGAGAGGTAGGGGAAAATGGAGAGAAAAACTGTGATTTGCTTTCAAAGTAGAGTAATGTTATATTTTTCTCAAATTTTTAATATTAAAGTAGGGAGATTTTAATCATTTTATTCACACCTACCTAATTTACTTTCTACATTCACTTACTTTCTACACACATTAATCTAACTTCAATTAATACATTTTTCTCTCTACACCCACCTTTTATCTCCAAAATAACCCTAAACTTAAAAATTCCACTATTTTATATTACTCACTACACCCACCATCTCTCAATCTATTCTCGCCCATTTGGTCAAAGACTTAGATTAACTAATTACACTATCTACACGCATACATAACCCAAATGAAAAAATTCCAAAACTTCAAATACAAACTCAATAGCATTGTGATGGGAATCGATTTGATTGTCAGTTGTCCCATTATTGAACAGTACTTACGAATGAGCAATGGACTGTTTGTAATGGATTAACCAAGGTAAGCAAATGGAAAATAACAAAATTAAAAACCCTAGTGTGTATATATATATATGTGTATAATCTAAAAGAAACTAGAAGATATCAAAGTTAATTAAAAATCTAGAGAGAAAAAAAAAAAAAAAAAAAGAGGTTATACTACTTCCGCTGTGTATGTACATGTATACATACGTGTGTGTATATATATATATATATGTATATACATCTATTATACTATACAAACGAATAAAGTTAATAAACAAGCACGTCAAAAATATGAACTTCCTCTTTTGCCCTTCACAACACCATAATTACCCATATATCTATCTATACATCGTAAGAATATATTGATTTATCTGAGGATAAATCTGTCATTTTGGACGAATAATTACATTCAAGTCAGCTTTTGAAATTTTATTTAATATACTAATGAGGTTTTAATCAACAATCTTGTGTCTAATTACATTTGGATCGACAATTTTTGGGATATTTATTATTGACTTCAAAAAAAGTCAACAAAAGTGGCTATTTTGGTGGCTATTTAGGAATTGATCACTAATATTTATAATTTGGTCAACTTCTTCTCTCAAATGAGGTTTCAATCAACAATTTGTGTCTAATTACATTTGGGTCAATATTTTTTGGAATATTTATTATTCACTTCATAAATTTTTTTAAAAAAGTGGCTATTTTAGTGGTTATTTAGGAATTGGTCACTAATATTTACAATTTGCTCAACTTCTTCTTTCAAATATAGGATTCATATATTGTAATATGTGTAATTGCATTTAGGTTAGCAAGTTTTGGGATATTTATTATTCACTTTAAAAAAGTTTTAAAAAGTGACTATTTTAGTAGCTATTTAGGAATTGGTCACTAATTTCACATTTTGGTCAACTTCTTCTCTAATATTTATGTTCTGGAATATTTAAAATGTCAAATAAAGTGGCTATTTTAGTAGTTATTATGAATTGGTCAAACAATATTTACATCTTGGTCAACTTCTTCCCTCAAATTCAGGATTTATAGATTGTATTCGAATATCAATTAAGGCCTACAAACACATTCATGGCCTTTTTTTTTTAGAGGAAATACCCAACTTGTGTCATATATTTTTAGTGGCGCTTTATTAGGTTTACTACTCATTTATAAGATAGTCAGAATTATCAACTTCTTCCGTGAAAAGAGTTTTAGATTAAATAGTTACATTTACAGTTTACTATTTAACTATTTTAATATCTTATTATACACTTTTAACAACCACTTAATCACATGAAACGACACAATTAAATTCCCTGCGCAACGCGCAGGGCTCCTACTAGTATGTATATAAGAGGGGAGAAGTGACTGAAGTGTGTGATATATATATATATATATTTATATATGTAAGTCAAAAATTCTCTAAAGAGGGCGCGGCGCCCTTTCTTTATTAAAGAGAGGGTCTCTGTTTTGGCCATCGGATCGTGTTTAAAAACTGTGAAATGATAAAATTGTACTTAATGAAAACATGATCCGATGGTCAAAACAGATGCCCTCTCTTTAATAAAGAGAGGGCGTCCTCTTTAGATCTGACTGATATATAAGTATATGTGTTTAAAATTGTATTTTGTGAATGTGGGTGTAGAAAGAACTAATTTTGAAATATTTTCTATTTATTTGTCCTTATATGCCATTTTATACATGGATATAATTGTAATAAAGAGATTCATTAAAATATGGGTGTAGTGAGTAAAATGGATGGATGTTAATAGAATTTTCCATTAAAGTATCATATCAATGATCCGTAATGGGTCTATTAATTTTTGATTGGGTGTTAGAAGTAGTCTTACTATTATTATTTATGAACCTACAGGGCCGGTCCTGAGCTTTAATGGGCCCAAAGTGAATTTTTAAAATGGGGCCCGGGGCTATATAAGCGTTCGTCCCCGACAATTTTTTTTGGAGTCTACGTATACATAATTATGCGTATATATTGGTTTTCAATATCACATTGCAAAATGTTCTAACAACTTGGTGCATTATTAAATACTTATTTGAACAACCAATAATTTGAAACCAAGCTAGAAATTGAAAACAACTTACAACTGGAGGGTCTGTTTGGGCTAAAACTAAAAGGAATCGGGGGAATTGAGAAAAATCTAATTTCTTACATTTTTTCGGTACACTGATTTATTTATGAGTAATGCTAGACACACTTTGAAATTCACACTAAATTTGACATCCAGTTTTAAATACATATATCCTGTACTGTATAAGTGGTGCACAGAAAAGTGTGAAAAATTCACACATCACAAGGTACATGTATTTAAAGCATAAGATGTCAAAGTCAGTGTGGATTTCAAAGTGTGCCTAGCATTACTGTTTATTTATTTTTAAAAGTGTATCACACTATGAGTTGATCCAATAGTCTTTTTTTTTAATAGTAAAATAAATTATAATCTTATTCTCTCCAGCAAAAAAATATAGTCTTATTCTAGAGGGTTTGTTTAGGCTTGGATTTGTAGTTTTATATGTGAAAATTTTGGTTCATTTTAGTTTGGGTTGGGGCTTTTATTACGCTATGTTATAGTAAGTTTTTTATAAGGGCTCCATCTAGAAATGTAAAGTTGGTACCAAAAATGGGGTCCTTAAATTAGCTAAATATCTGGGGGCCCAAAGGGGCCGCTTTGCCGGCTTTCCCCCATGGCCGGCCCTGTGACCCTATTATCACATCATTTGGGATGAAGATTTTAGATTAGGATTTGGGACTCATCCCAAATGATATGGCAGTGGGTTCATTGGATTTTGATTGGATGATATTGAAGTGAATCTAATATAATCGTCAGTGGACCACTGTCACATCATTTGAGATAGAGATTTGGAAAGCAAAGCATTACTCATCTGCAAACCACATAATTGGATTTTGACTGGATGATATTGAAATGACCTACTGTAATAGTCAGTGGATCAACTGTCATATCATTTGAGATGAGATTTGGAATTAGAATTTGAAAAACATGTCATTACTTTTTTTTAAAATCATTTTTTATTAAATATCTACAAACCACTGCTTTTTAGACCCATTTTTATTGTACTATTCAACAGTTGACGCTTTAACCTCGTGATTTTTTTAGAAGCAAATCAATATTTTTCCCTCTATTTTTCCCTCTATTTTTCCCTACCACTCGAGAAGTGCTAGGCACACATTCTAAACTACATCCTATGCTTTAAATGTATGTATTATGCGCTGTTTGAATTTTTTATATTTTTTTGTGCACCACTTACACAGCGCAAGGTACATACATTTAAAGTAAAAGTGTAGTTTGGGGTGTGGTTTGGAGTGTGTGCCTAGCATTATTGCCAACCACTCTGTATCCTCTCTCTTTCCACATTTAGGCCCAAGCCACGTGTTGCAAGATTTGGGGGGAGGGGGCCGTGTGGCTGATCCATCAGTGAGTTGTCGAGGATCCGTAACCGTGAAAGTAAGACCTTTCACATGAATTGGTGATTTCATCACACACACACACACACATATATATATATATATATATACACACTAGTTGGAGCCCTGTTGCGCGGAAAATTTATTGTGTCGTTTCATATAGTTAAGTAGTTGTTAAAAGTCTATAATAAAATGTTAAAACAGTAAAATAGAAAATTATAAATGTAGCTATTTTATCTAAAACTTTTCCTCCCAAAAAAGTTAATAATTTTGACTATCTTGTAAATGAGTAATAAAAGTACCTAATAAAACACCACTAAAAATATATAATGCAAGTAGGGTATTTCATCTAAAAAATGACATGAATGTGTTTATAGACCTTAATTGATATTCGAATACAATCTACAAATCCAAAATTTGAGGGAAGAAGTTGACCAAAATGTAAATATTAGTGACCAATTCATAATAGCCACTAAAATAGCCACTTTATTTGACATTTTAAATATCCTAGAACTTAAATTGTAGAGAAGAAGTTGTTCAAAATGTGAATATTAGTGACTAATTCCTAAATAGCCACTAAAATAGTCATTTTTTTTTTACTTTTTTTATTGAATAATAAATATCCCAAAATTTGCTGACCCAAATGCAATTACACATATTACAATATATGAATCCTAAATTTGAGAGAAGAAGTTGACCAAATTGTAAATATTAGTGACCAATTCCAAAATAACCACTAAAATAGCCAACTTTTTTTTTCTTTTTTTTGAAGTGAATAATAAATATCCCAAAATTATTGATCCAAATGTAATTAGACACAAGATTGTTGATTGAAACCTCATTTGAGAGAAGAAGTTGACCAAATTGTAAATATTAGTGACCAATTCCTAATAGCCACTAAAATAGCAACTTTTGTTGACTTTTTTTTAAATGAATAATAAATATCCTAAAATTGTTGCCCCAAATGTAATTAGACACAAGATTGTTGATTGAAACCTCATTATTATATTAAATAAAATTTTAAAAGCTGACTTGAATGTAATTATTTGTCTAAAGTGACAGATTTACCCTCACACAAGTCAATATATCCTTACAACGTATAGATAGATGTATGACTAATTATGGTGTAGTGAAGGGTAAAAGAGAAAGTTCTTATTTTTTGACGTGCTAGCTTATTCGTTCTTATAGTATAGTAGAGTATATATATATATATATATCGAAAATTCTTCAGGGAGGGCGTCTCTCTTTATTAAAGAGAGAGCATTTGTTTTGACCGTCGGATTGTGTTTGAAAACTGGATCTGACGGCCAAAACAGAAGCCCTCTCTTTAATAAAGAAAGGAATCCCTCTTTAGAGCCTGACTGTAGAAATATATGAGAATTTTTTTTTCTGAGTTGGAGAAGAAATCCGCTAGAAATAGGGGATCAACTGGATTATACAAAGTCTTTATTAACAGAGAAGTGAAAGGTGTGCATTTTATAAAATTAGAGAGTCCTCGATCATAAGAAAAAAATCGTGTATATATATATATAACATATACCTATATATGGAGCAGTTGTCATGTCATTATTTTATATAGAGTAATGTTTGGGGCACAAACACTCTATATCTCATCTTGGTGGTATTATGGGTTCGATAATTTCAGTAGACCCCGTAATACAACATTCGATAATTTCAGTAGACCCCGTAATACAACCCATGAGAGAAATAAAGTGTTTGTGCCCATGCGGCCCAAAGGGGGGCAAAAGGGGCAATTGTCCTGAGCCACCAACGTTCACAAAATTTTGAGGGCCTCTATAAAATTTTCATAATTGCATTTTTATCTTGAGATTTTTAGTATTTTACATTTAGGCCTTCCTCAAGGCCCAATTTAGTGTCATCAACTACATATATATATATATATATTGATATACATGTGTATAAAACTCAAAAGCGAAGGCTCTAGAATTTTAAAAATTACACTTTTAGTGTAAGAATTTTTTGAGTTTTAGAAATAGACCCCTTTAGAATTCTGAAAGATACCATATAATATTGAAGTTTCACAAATAGACTCATATTAGAAGTAGGCCCCAAAAAAATCTCTAATTATGTATAAAATCCTAAGATTTTGCCAATTATGTATAAGTAGACCCAAAAAAAATTACCTTGGGGGCGCTGTATAACACCCGCATTTGTGTTATTGCATTTCATTGCATTTGTCATGCATGATGATGTGAGGGGTTGTGCATTTTGGCACGTGTTTGAGTGAGTTTTGACTCACGAGTTGATTTGGGTGTCTGTATTAGAGAACCCTTTGAAACTGTTGTGATTGAGGATTTATTGTTTGTGAAGTCTCTCCGAGTATGAGACGGTCACTGTGGAACATTTTAAATGTTTATCTGAAAATAAATGTTTACCTGTGTATTTCAATATCTGTATTATTTTCTGTTTTAGAATTTATATCTACTGTTAGTTTCAGTATCCTGGTGAGAGCGAATGAACACGCTATTAATTTGGTAGGCTAATTAGCAACATCGGAAACGTCATGTAGAAATTCGCGTTTTAGCGACCAAACGAAACTTAGTCGGAAACTTTTATAATTTTGAAGTTTCACTCGTAAAGCTATGAATAAGTTGTATAGAAAGTTTCAAAGACTAATTAGGAGTTCGGAAACTCGTGGGGAGGTAAACGTAATTCCCGAGAGTTTTGCCTATAAATAGGAAGTGATGACTTCCATATTTTTATAAGTTTAACCTAAAGTTCAAGAAAGGAGGCCATAGGGAGATTTTGGGAGCTTAGAGCTTTGCGACGCCAAACGACGACTTTCCGTCAGTTTGTTTTCTCCTAGATTTCATATTCGAGCTCCTCGAGGTAAGAGCTTCGTTTTGATATATGTTAGGACTTGTTTGGCCAAGTTTTTCAAAAAGTTGTTTTCTAGAATTTTTCATAAAAGTTGGTAAATGGAATTTTGATCCATAGGAATTGTACTAGACGGACTTCTGCACGTTCTTTGTGCACGGGTTTTCTTCAGATTGAATAATAGGAGCGTAAATCGGAGGTGAGTGATTCAACTATGTTTTTGGAATGGTTTCTTGATATGTATTCATGTTATGTTTGAATAGCATGTATTAATTCCTAGAGATATATTGTGTAGTTCATATTGGGCATTTATATTGATAAGTAGGCTCAATAGCACGGTGATATGTTTTAATTACCGCGAGTATGGTGATATGTATTTGAGCATGTTAAGTTGCTTATTTGGGTCAGAAGGAGCACGTGGTCACCGTACCATTTTGTGGAGCCGATAGAGTGGCATTAAGGTCGCACGATTGTTTGTAGAATCGTGGGTCTTACCCTTTCGTGTGGACTTATTGGCGAGGAGTCGCGGATTGGGAATATGGACGGGCACGTGAGTCTCCCGCGACTAGTATGAAATGTAGAGATATGAATGCGGACATGTTTATCATTCATGTGCATATGTTGTTTTATTCACTAAGCTTTAGCTTAAACAAATCGAAATATGTGTGGTTATTCAAATAACCATTTCAGGTGTAAATGCTGGCGAGGAATCGCAGAAATGAGCACGTGGGTTTTGGGAGTTCGCTTAGAAGGCAACTCAATGCTTTAATCTTGTGATTTTGTAATCGGATAGTCTATTTCATTTGAGTTGTTAAGGGACTTGTAATAGAATGGAGAGTCGTCTTGTAAACGTTTTATTTTAGTTCCAAATCCTGTAAGGAATTACTACGTTTTGTTTTGACTTTGAAAGCATGGTTTGGGTTGTTTAAGTTATCATGTACATGAACCTAGAGTTCACGGTTTGAAATGTTTTACTTGTCGACTTTATGTCTTGTATTAATGTTGAGATAGTTTGCGGTCGCAAGAGTCGTTTGACCTTAGGCAATTTCCTTGTGCAAGAAGGATTGCTGTCAGAGGGTCATTCGACCGGTCGAAAGGGACAGCTCGACCGGTCGAAGTACCCTCTGCTGTGAAGGATTATTGCCGAGGGTCATCCGACCGGTCGAAAGGGTCATCTCGACCGGTCGAAATGACCCCTGCATGAAAACTTTTTATACCCTTTCGCAACTTATTTAAATGTTTTGATTGGTTGTTAGGGCACCTTTGGGATCCCTTTGAATATAAATTCATTCGTTTCAAAATATAATTACGTTTTCAAATTTATATGGATTTTACCAACTTCGGGTATATTGTTTCAAAGGAACGACTACTATTTGTTATATTTAAAGTTTATTTTCCGCTGCTACAACTTTGAAATGAGTAGGAAGAGCCTCGGTGGCGTGCCACGGGCTCCGGTTCCGCTATTGTGGGACCGGGCTGTGACATTTAGTGGTATCAGAGCATAAGTTTAGAGCCTTGGGAACGTTCGACGACGAGTGGAGTGTTGAGTGAATTGTCACATGTTCTAAATTGCATCCATACATATTAGAGATGTTTGATGCATATGGTATGTTGCTGTACATACATGATTATGTTATTGCCATACATGCATAGTATTTATGCATTTGTGAATCGGTTAAATCATACGGATGTGGAACTGTATGATGAGATGACGTTATCATGGGTTATAATAGACCGCGTGTTGTGACAAGAGGGAAAGATGATATTTTGGTATTGATGAACAGTGAAATTTCTAAGCGAAAAGAAAATGGTTTTGATCGAATCGGTGGATGTTTTCCATGATAGTGACGAGTGTCCTTTGAGGGATGTAACCGAGAACGGAGTTTAAATAGTACGTCAAATGAGATTTTTGCATAGTCCAGTTAGAAAATGAAGGGAATTGTTCGTAGTGAAGTTTTGGGATTAAGATTGATTGATAAGAGTTCTGTCTCAGACATTGGTTGATCATTGTGACGTAAGAGCATAAGGATGAACAGTTGGGTTTTGTGATATGGGTTTTGTGATGGAAAGATAGTCCAGCAATATATATTGCTAGCGTATGGGGTCAGTGAGGAATCTCTCACCTTATTTTACGGTGTTAACCTACGGTACAATCGTACGAGGTTATCTTATGATGTATCTTACGGTATATACGGTGTATGTCAGGTAGTTGAAGAATTTTTTGACTTATTGTACGTCATTGAGACGATTGGATGGTTGAGGAATCTCTCAACCTATCTTACGGTATGTATTGGACGGTTGAGGAATCTCTCAACCTATCTTGTGTTATGTATTGGGAATTGAGAAATATCTTAGTGAGCTATGAGTATTGTGGTTATTGAGGAATCTCTCAACTGAACCTGATTTCGAATGGTTATGACACCAAGGTAGATTTAGATGTGGTATGAGGATTAGAAGTGAATGCTACTTGATCGATTGTATGTGTGAAAATGTTGGGATTGGAGGGCTGACCTAAGAGGAGGAGTTAAGAACAGGAATGATAGAGTATACTTTGACGGTTTGAAACTACAGTTGGTAGAAGTTTAATTGATGACATACTTCGGGAGTGGTTACTTAGACTTGATGATTATGTGCGTATAGATGTGACGATAAGGACGATATGGGTTGAAGAAGAAACTGTAGAATTTCTTGATGAAGAGTAAATGGACAGAAATGAAGAGTAAGAAGAGATAGAATAAAGGAAGTAGAAATAGGAGGCTGGAAGTAAAAGATAAGTGTGAATTATGGAACGTGATAAGAGATTCAGAGGAATCGAGTGGATATTTGGATAACATGGAGATGGGAGGACCTTGATAGGGAGATTGTAGCAAAGGTTGTTATCACAGAGAGTTGTAGTACGGGTGATCTCGAACCTAGATTTTGAATGTATTTTCAAAATAAAACGAAGACCTTTCCTCAAATGCTTTTAAAACATCTTTGGGTTTCTGAAGCAAGTGGTTGCCAACTGGAAGTTGGAGTACAATAATTATTACGATACTGAACAAGAACAATTGTGAAAGTGGATAGAGTAAAGTGACTTTGGGTAAGTCAAGTTAGAAAGGTGAAAATATGAATTTGGAAGATGAGGCTTCGATGAATAAGTGAACATGAACGGTAAGAGTGAGATAAAGACGTAGTGGTATATGCGTACATTATCGGATATGATAGAAGGAATGTGAAATGGTCAGACGAAAATAGAAAGTATAGCAGAATGTTATATCAGTCGTCCTGAATTCCAACAAGGTTGGAGAATTTTGAGATTGTCAGATTTCATCCCAAGAAAATTTTTAAGTGTTTAAAATGTTTAAAAAAAAAAAAAAAAAAAAAAAAAAAATTATGTTTGTAGCAAGGTATCAAGTGAACTTTGGAAGACAAGTATCGTGGAAGGATATGGTATGCTTAGTGCTTGAGACAAAACGGTGGTCGTCAAACGAATGGGTTCTACGTGAGTAGATTATCAACTTGGAAATTCTAAAGGAAAAGGGGCTAGTGAAATGTTGTACACTTGGAATTAGTAAGTTGGAAGTAGTGCTGTTAAACGAGTTGACTTGAGTATTGTCAAGAAAGGTATGTGAATTGAAAGCCGATAAGAAATTTATCAAACACAGTGAGACTATAGTACTTGATTGGGAACACCAAATTATTGAATTATTTTCAGATGGTTACGGGAATAATATGAAATACTTAGGACAACAGGTTCTTCGTGAACAATGAAATTGAGGTCAGAATGGCAAATATAAAGGATTAGAGAATCTGAATTGGAGTTAAGTCAAGTTGACTAAGAGTTATGAAATACTAAATCGCTAAATAAGGTATGAAACCTTGAGATGTTATACAAGGAATATATGTTCAGTGTAAAAGGGCAGTCAGAAATTCAGTAAGAGTTGCGATACATGAGTATGCTTGGTATGAGCTTGTGTGAGGGTGGAAGTGAAACACTAGAGACTCATGGAGTCGTATAACTACGTAAATGGTGGTAGATCTACATGGACTGATAGACCAAGGGATAGTATACGAGTGAGGTATGAGATGGGAATGGAGTACATTGTTGTTGAGATTTTCGATAGAAAAATAATTGGCTCTGGGTGTGTGTACACTACGTAAATAAGAATGGATTGTGAATGATCAAGGGTTTAAGACGTGAACGGGGTATGTTATGAACATGGGAGTACATTTATAAACTCTATGGTATGTGTATGATTGACTAAGTCAAGTTTGGGTTCACATCGTTATTTGTTGCGACGGATATTGGGGTAACTATATGTGAAAATATTATGCAAAATTTTAAAATGTTTTAATTTAAAAACAAAAGGGAGAATATGTAATTGACTTTGTTACAAGTTTTAAATTGAGGGTATAACATTTAATCTTCTACGATTAATCAACGATAGTTTGAGTACAGAATGCGAGAGATAAAGGGGCAAGTGTGTTTAACTATTCGAGACATCAGTTGGGCTCGAAGAAGTAGAGTGATATAAAATTTTCAGTTAAGAATCTGGATAGTATCTTACGAGGTATGTATGATTGGAAGAATAATACGAGGTTGGATTAAACCGAATGGAATTTGAAAAGGAATGAAAGTCCTTTGAAAACGTGTTATCGTTCTACAAGTATTCCGCGATTAGCAGTATAAAGGATTGAATCTATGGTATATGAAATAGTTGGTTGAGGCATTGACTTATCGACATAGTATATATGCATGAAAGTAGTCAGTTTGGTTCACTTCGAGATGAAGAATCAGGTATGGTGGTTACCCAGTTGAGACGTGTTGGAAACGACTTTTAGTCAACAAGAAAGATAGGTGAAGGGGGATGCGTTACTTCCTTCGTTTTGGTGATTGGGATATAACCTTTGGGTTTCGAACATCATATGTGATAAGTACGATAAAAGGATATGTGAGTGGACGTGGTGATGTCGTGATGTGATTTAGTGTCAGGTTTGACTATTGAGTAAGTTCTACTCAGGTATCGATGTTCTCATTTATCGAGATGCTTCGGGGTGTTGCTAGGATTCTGTTTGAATCTTCTATCAGATTGAGGCGGGGACTTTGAGGATTTATTTTCCTTAAAAGCCTGAGGATTTATTTTCCTCATGAGATTGTGTCATCTCAGTGAAGGGGATTGTGTATGTGGTAAATGTTGGAAGTACTTGGGTGAAGTCTTAGTGACTTGAGAAGATGAGATGCGTACTCAGTATCCGCACCTTTTGAGACATGAGGTACAAGTTTGGGGACAAACTTCTTTTAAGGGGGAGAGTATTATAACACCCGCATTTGTGTTATTGCATTTCATTGCATTTGTCATGCATGATGATGTGAGGGGTTGTGCATTTTGGCACGTGTTTGAGTGAGTTTTGACTCACGAGTTGATTTGGGTGTCTGTATTAGAGAACCCTTTGAAACTGTTGTGATTGAGGATTTATTGTTTGTGAAGTCTCTCCGAGTATGAGACGGTCACTGTGGAACATTTTAAATGTTTATCTGAAAATAAATGTTTACCTGTGTATTTCAATATCTGTATTATTTTCTGTTTTAGAATTTATATCTACTGTTAGTTTCAGTATCCTGGTGAGAGCGAATGAACACGCTATTAATTTGGTAGGCTAATTAGCAACATCGGAAACGTCATGTAGAAATTCGCGTTTTAGCGACCAAACGAAACTTAGTCGGAAACTTTTATAATTTTGAAGTTTCACTCGTAAAGCTATGAATAAGTTGTATAGAAAGTTTCAAAGACTAATTAGGAGTTCGGAAACTCGTGGGGAGGTAAACGTAATTCCCGAGAGTTTTGCCTATAAATAGGAAGTGATGACTTCCATATTTTTATAAGTTTAACCTAAAGTTCAAGAAAGGAGGCCATAGGGAGATTTTGGGAGCTTAGAGCTTTGCGACGCCAAACGACGACTTTCCGTCAGTTTGTTTTCTCCTAGATTTCATATTCGAGCTCCTCGAGGTAAGAGCTTCGTTTTGATATATGTTAGGACTTGTTTGGCCAAGTTTTTCAAAAAGTTGTTTTCTAGAATTTTTCATAAAAGTTGGTAAATGGAATTTTGATCCATAGGAATTGTACTAGACGGACTTCTGCACGTTCTTTGTGCACGGGTTTTCTTCAGATTGAATAATAGGAGCGTAAATCGGAGGTGAGTGATTCAACTATGTTTTTGGAATGGTTTCTTGATATGTATTCATGTTATGTTTGAATAGCATGTATTAATTCCTAGAGATATATTGTGTAGTTCATATTGGGCATTTATATTGATAAGTAGGCTCAATAGCACGGTGATATGTTTTAATTACCGCGAGTATGGTGATATGTATTTGAGCATGTTAAGTTGCTTATTTGGGTCAGAAGGAGCACGTGGTCACCGTACCATTTTGTGGAGCCGATAGAGTGGCATTAAGGTCGCACGATTGTTTGTAGAATCGTGGGTCTTACCCTTTCGTGTGGACTTATTGGCGAGGAGTCGCGGATTGGGAATATGGACGGGCACGTGAGTCTCCCGCGACTAGTATGAAATGTAGAGATATGAATGCGGACATGTTTATCATTCATGTGCATATGTTATTTTATTCACTAAGCTTTAGCTTAAACAAATCGAAATATGTGTGGTTATTCAAATAACCATTTCAGGTGTAAATGCTGGCGAGGAATCGCAGAAATGAGCACGTGGGTTTTGGGAGTTCGCTTAGAAGGCAACTCAATGCTTTAATCTTGTGATTTTGTAATCGGATAGTCTATTTCATTTGAGTTGTTAAGGGACTTGTAATAGAATGGAGAGTCGTCTTGTAAACGTTTTATTTTAGTTCCAAATCCTGTAAGGAATTACTACGTTTTGTTTTGACTTTGAAAGCATGGTTTGGGTTGTTTAAGTTATCATGTACATGAACCTAGAGTTCACGGTTTGAAATGTTTTACTTGTCGACTTTATGTCTTGTATTAATGTTGAGATAGTTTGCGGTCGCAAGAGTCGTTTGACCTTAGGCAATTTCCTTGTGCAAGAAGGATTGCTGTCAGAGGGTCATTCGACCGGTCGAAAGGGACAGCTCGACCGGTCGAAGTACCCTCTGCTGTGAAGGATTATTGCCGAGGGTCATCCGACCGGTCGAAAGGGTCATCTCGACCGGTCGAAATGACCCCTGCATGAAAACTTTTTATACCCTTTCGCAACTTATTTAAATGTTTTGATTGGTTGTTAGGGCACCTTTGGGATCCCTTTGAATATAAATTCATTCGTTTCAAAATATAATTACGTTTTCAAATTTATATGGATTTTACCAACTTCGGGTATATTGTTTCAAAGGAACGACTACTATTTGTTATATTTAAAGTTTATTTTCCGCTGCTACAACTTTGAAATGAGTAGGAAGAGCCTCGGTGGCGTGCCACGGGCTCCGGTTCCGCTATTGTGGGACCGGGCTGTGACACGCTGCCTACGAACCCCGGTATAAGGGCCGCCCTTTTAATAGTTCGGCCCACAAATACTCAGGACCGACCTTTTTTGTGCCCCTAGCATTACTGTCTCACAAACAGTGGTGGACCTATATAGTAGTTAGGGGTGGCACAGGCCCCCCTGGACTTGTGGAAATTACAGAACCACATATAATATTTTATAGATTTTACAAATAGGCCCTCCTAAAATTCAAACAGGTCCCCCCTGGACTTTTCAAAACTCTAGATTTACATATAATATTTTATAAATTTTAGACACCCCTGGACTTTTAAAAATTTCAAATTTATATGTAATATATTACAAGTTTTAGAAATAGGCCCTCTAAAATTACACAATTTACCCCAAACTAGGGGTGTTAAACCAATTTTGCAGTTTACACATAATTGTGTATAAGTAGGTCTAAAAAAATTCGCCTTAGGGGTGCTGGCCCCGAACCCCGTATAATATAGACCCCCCTGACCAAAAACCCTATGTCTGACCCCCCTGACCAAAAATCCTGGATCTGCCCCTGCTCACAAATGACTCTCTACCCAATTTTTGAAACTATGTCCCCTTTTAATTGAGTTGTTACAGTTGTATATACATGTATATCAATATATATGTAGTTGATGGCACAAATTAGATAAAACATAAGTTGAAGGGGGGACCTAAATATAAAATATTAAAAAATTTTAGAATAAAAATTTAATTTTCAAAATCTCAAGAGGGGCTTAGGCCCCACCTGAACTTAGGATGCTGCGCCCATGCTCGCCATTGCTATAGAAATTCTCTCTCTCGATCTCTGTATACAAATATACGAACGTTTATGTGTAAAGAGTAACTCTTTGGGTACAAAAGAATTGCACAAAAGAATTACACATAAAAGTTTGTGTCTATCTCTTTTCTGGTGGGGTCTACTGAAACTGCGAGGTCCACTAATATTATGGAGTCCATTGAAGAAAGAGATAAACACATTATTCTTTAAATGTATTATTACTATATAATTCTTTTGTGCCCACAAAAATTATTCATATGTGAATCTATACGTGACACGTTTATATAAGTATGCCTTTTATCTTCAGGGGATAGTTGACATCATGAGTTACCTGTCATTTGTAAAATTTTGACAATTGACAATAGAGTTGTGAATTGACTGCCATAAGGTCCACAACCACAGAAGCCAAAAAAACAATAAAAAATAAAATAAAAAATAAAACCATAATATGACAGTTGCTTGAGTGATTATAAAAAGAAAACATAATGCAACATAGGCCGCGTAGGGTTCACATGGAATACGAAAAGAGAAGTTATTTTATGAATCCGTCATAGGTGTGATGTGTGATTATTGACCGTCAAGCCCTATAAGATTTACATGAAACTTATAAAATCAACGGTCTATAATAAACCGTCACACATGCACCATGTGTGACAGACGGCTCATGGAATAATTTGTCCAAAAGATGGGAGAGTCTAAAAGGTTCCTGGTAAGAGTTTAAATTTTATAAGGATGATATGCAACCCGAAGAGTTTACGGCATCGGATGATAAGCCACATCGGATGATAGGCCACCCGTGGATTGACATAATCTAGACCGAACTCCCCACCTCCCACTTGACTAAGGTCCACTGTCTCATTAGAATTTTATTTCTTATGTTCATTATAATTGCTATATACCTTTTATTCCATTCTCATAAATAATTGCTTCTCTTTACCATCTTCTCAAGTTAATTTCTGTTCTAACAAAGACTCACATTTAACCGGTGAAGTCTCGACCACAAAAAGAATTGAGGGCTAGAATTTTTTTTATTACAAATCTTCATCTTATATCCCTTCAAAATATTCTTTCTATTTGAAGTTCTTGCCCAATTTCTTTTAGAGGTCCATAATCTTTTGTAAACTAGTATGTCCGTTTCATGAATTTATTGAGTGAAAAGAGAGGAAAAGACTAAGGTTCTATTTCGTTCTTGGATTCTCTCAGGAAAAAGAAAGGAAAGCAATTTCATTTGTGTGGTTAGTAAAAAAAATAATGAAAAAAATTAATTAAAATTTTTGAATATTGTGAGTCATTATCTTTCCTTTATTCAAATGTATAATATTTCACGATTTTTAGTTTTTAATGTGAATTAATCACAAAAATTCTCAATTTGCCAAATGCTATACGATGATGTCAAATATTGGGTAAGAGATAAAAAGAATAAAATAAAAGAAGTTGTATGTGATTCGGCCCTATTAATAAAGAGACCTACGTCCACGTGTGTATCAGAGCACTTGCACTATAATGTCAAATTGCCGGGGTCTTTGGTGAAATAACAAAAGAGATAGAGCTACCAGAGATCGGCCGGGTAAATATATGCGTGTGAGACAGAAGTGTGTTCCCCTTCTATGAGGGTAAGGGGTTTCTTTTATTATATAAGAAACCTCTTCGTACAAGATAAGTAAACTGATAAGGTAATACAATCTGATTGTGATTGATTAGCACAAATCGTGTGAGTTTCCTAGTTGGATTAGGAAACGATCCACACTTTCCATTAGCCTTCTAACTCGTATAGGAAACTGTCTGGAACAATCTGGATCACGCCCTAGGGCTTGGCTGGGTTGTGCCCGTCACAAACCGAGCCCATGTAGCATTCCCGACTTGTTGCTCGGGCCTAGCGATACTGGATGTACCGCACGGGTTAAACCGTACATGGGACCTTGTTCGTCTCTAGGCAATCTGGCACTCCTTGATGCAGGAGTGGAGCTTTGCTTTTATTAAACATTTTTGTACATATCAGCTGCCCCCCATTTCCAAGGCAAATGTGATGCTTCATCAAATGAGGGTTGGAAATCTGTACAACTAGTCTAACCGTCCGGGATGAAACCCAGGAAATTGCTCGGGGCCGTATCGATCGTCTTGGTTAATCGGGGTCTGGACCAATCGGTTACCTCGGGAGCTTGGGGTCGGTACCTGCCATATGTCAAGAAGTGGTTGGTCTAGTTAGGATCCAACGAGACCAATGTAGGTGCAACCGGTGATTCACAACCTAACCGAACCGTCACATCGTGCAATCAATGCATACAACTTTTGAGGCACCGCTTGGGCTGCCCAAGGTGCCAGTTGTCACACATTCAGGCAAGAAACTGGTTAGATCGTTGGATCTGAGATCATTTGAACTGTTCGTGCTATTTATAAAAGGAGCACTTGAGCATTTTCATTCCCTCTGCTACTTATTGGAAGAAATTACCGAGTGGTTTCAAAGAAAAAGCATCCGTTCAAGGTTCCCGAGCTCTTCCCTGCACTCTGCTCTTGTAAGTCTTCATTCCTCCGGCCTTGTAATTCATTGTATTTTTCCTTCTCTTCTTCATTTGTTATTACTTATGAACGATGCTGGAGGATAGGAACCCTTTAGGCCTTATGAGGGAGTGGGATTTCTTTTTCTTTAAGTTCTTATTCTTCGTCAGGTCAGGTGGTTCCCTTTCCTTGGTAGAGCAATCGGCCCAGTTAGTGTGTCCTAGAATCGTTCTGTCCGAGTGCTACATGACCATGAAGACCATATAGGCTCTTGGTCTTTCCACCCCTGTACCTTAGATTTGGGGTTCTTGACCCCTAACCAGGTCATCAGCTTCTTCCTCGTCTCGTCGAAGGGGCCTTAGAAATGTGTCATTCTGATTTTAACTAGTCTTCTCGATCGAAGGATGAGTAATCAAGGTCTAGGACCCCCAACAATAGCTTAGAGCCTCCTTCACTGACTCCTTCAGACAACCATAGTGAAGGCAGGATTCCCATTTGGGTGTCTGACGATGAGATAAGCCAGGGACTCTAGGTAGCCTCTGAGTTGCGGGGGTCGGGCAATGTGGCATCAATCTCTAGTAGTCCCGACATTGTCTTTTCTTGTGAGTGGATTCCCAGTAGTCTGCTCACCTCTGACCTAGGGCGATTTAGGGATAAATAATATATTCCCGGTCATTGTTCCTTGGCCATACCTACCGGCGGGGCTCATCTGCACTGGTCAGGTTTTGTCACCCTCTTTATCAGGACACGTTTGTCGCGGGCCTTTGCCTTCCTCTCCATCGCTTGCCCTGGATGTGTTGATCTATCTCGGGATTGCTCCTGGTCAGCTCTCCCCGAACGGGTGAAGATTTTTTATGGGGGCCATGCACCTCTGGCCCCAAGTCCTCGGGTATGAGCTTACCCTCCAGGAATTCCTATGGACCTACCGACCATTCTCGTTGCACAAGGAGGTCAGCTTGTTTTTTCTGGGAGCTCGGCGGGGAAGGAAGATAATAGATAAATGACCGAGCAACAACAAGGGATGGAAGAAAAAGTTCTTCCAAGTGTCCACCCTCGGGCTTTGTGATAATGCTCCAGGAATACAACTGAGGACATCTTGGGTGGGAAAGCTGAGGAGTAAGCTCTCGTCTTGCATCTGTTTTCCTTTTTATTTGGTTGTTACCGTAGAGCTAACTGACCTATGTTCTATTTTGTAGCGCGGTCAACTGACCCACCAAGCATACCCAATGAGTGCCAGGACAGTTAGGGCCTTGGCTCAGGATCTTACCAACGTTGCTAACTTGTTAACCCAGATGGGAGCCCGAAAAGTTAGCTACGAACCTGACAAGCCCTTTGAAGCATCCATCCTTCCTCCGATTATTCCTGGTGAGTTCTTACTTCTTTGAGTCCCTTAACCGCCTCTTTAGCCATTTTCACTGCTTATCTGATCACTTACTCACCTACTTTCCATTTTCTGCAAATATGGCCCCAAGGAGACACCCTGAAGCATTGAAGGCGAAGGAGGCCGCCGCGGCCGATTGAGCGGGAAAGAGGAGGAAGAGAGCTGTCACACCCCAACCCGCCTCGGGTGGATTAGGACATGTGTTACAAAGCCCACATGCCAAAACATCCTTAATTTACTAAAATCTCATAAAACAACTTTAGTGACACAAAATAGCCCCAACGGCAAAATTTTCATTAAATAAGTATATCTAAATTTTACACCAAAAGATAGGTCTTTGAGTCTTGGTTCCAACGCAAAAAACAGCGAAAATCCGAGTTTTGTAGAAGGAGATATGCTAGTTTCCATAAAAGTCAGCAGCTACTAGAAACAGGGGCAAATCGATCCGTCCTTTAAAGCCGGATTGATCCGGTTTGCCATTTTCTGGCAGAGTGTCCTCGAGAAGGGGCGGATCGATCCCCCTTTAAGGTCGGATCAATCCGGCTTCCCCAGAACAGTTCCCAGCTGTTAAAAAATATCATTTTTACAAGTACAAATCAATCCTAAACCAAACCAGATCATATAGAAGCCTCAAGAAACTTTTCAAAAACATTTCCAAACACTTTTAAACAATTATACAACATACTGAAGGGTGATAATACCATTAAAACATACAAATTCGACCAATGAATCATGAATTTGCATCAAAACTACATTCTTTCCAAGTTACTCATAAGCATTCAACCCAAGGTTAGAATCAAGTTAAGTTTACAACAAAAGCTACTCAATTTCTTCCCAAATCTCATTCCAACCATGAGTAACTTAAAAACTAGAAAATTCAACATTTACCATAGCCACACTCAACATCAAACCCAAACTTAACATTTTATAAGTTCTCCAAACCATAGGTTATACAACATTGCTATTACCAACGCTACAATCCGAGATCTAAACACCTAAATATATGAACATTTCTACATTTACACAACTCCCACGCCCACCCCGTCGCGCGGATCATTTCCTCTCGTTCTCCCGTTCGGTTCCTGCGATGGTTATTCAATAACCACAACATAAAACATATTTTCGTTTAAGTTTTCACTTAGTGAGGGAACTAATCATGCGATTGGAATATACATTATGCAAATGCAACAATCATCAAGCAAGAATGTAACGATCTCCGGAAAGTAAAGTCATTCCAGCCACCACCCCCGGGTCCTTCTTACCCCGGATCTTTCTCACCTGTGGGTGCATATAGCGTATCACACACTCTCTTGTGACCTCGAAGGCGTCACTGGCATTCCATTGTGGTTGTCACCACGCCCCACTCATTGAGGGCTTACTATCCCTTACATATGGGACCTATAAATAGTAACCACTACTTGACTTTCCTTTGATCCATATAAGCACATAAGCAACTTTAACATATAAATATAGCAATTTCACATTATTGACATGCTTTTTACCCAAATTCATCAACATGTACATACATAAGCATGAATTAAGCAACGACTAACAACAATTATCACATGAATATAACTAAACACCCAATTTTTAGATTAGAACACTCACCTCTTCGATTTACTAGTGATTAAGCTTCTAGAATCCAATTTTAAGCTAGATTCAACCCAACTCTTGCTCTAGAATCAATCCTACATAGTTTGGTACCATAAACATCGTCTATCAAGAACGGTTGCCGAAAAAACTCGGCCAAAAATGAAAATAAAAGACATACATGCGATACCCTTACCTCTACGAGTCCAAATATGGTCTTGGTTCTTAAATCCGTTGCCGGACAGCGAAGAAACGGGAAGAAACATTGCGTGGATTTTCGTCGTCGACTCGAGAGCTCTCGTTCTCTCCTAAACTCAATTCCCACTGTGTTTTACAAGCATGAGACACATATGCATCTCCTGCATATGTGTTGTCATGTGATTTTCCTTAATTCCATTTACCTCCCCCCAATTTTCTTAAGTTTTATTATGAAACCCCCATGTTAATTATGTTAACTACCTATCTTTTCGAAAAGGATTTAATGTAAGTCCCGTGTGGGTCCCAAACGTGATCCCACATAAATTATGAGGTTTCTATTAAACCTACTAATTTTCAATTTCATTCAAATACGCCCTCACATGGGTACCCAAATTGGTCTCCTTAGCCTATCATAAGACATGATAATATTTTTAAATATTTAATCAAGTATTCATCTAAGCATATAATGACATCAAATGCATATATTTTAATTAGACCCTCATTGGGCCCCACATTTATACCAGTCCTGCCTTTTACAGAACTTTCATCTGTGCCTACATTTGAGCACATTTTCACATGTGGGTTCATAACCCCACCTTAAATCATTCATGTGTTAATTATCTTTAATTAAAACGTATTATTATCACATTAATCTTGTTTTCCGAGTACGGGTGTTACAAGAGCAGTTGCTGAGCTTGCCGCCGGCGGTCAACAACTCGAGCGAAAAAGACACGGACCTCGCCCGAAACCGACTGGGACATCAGCTTCAAGGGTAGAGGTGGTGCATGACACTACCCCTGGGAGAGAAATACCATCTGAGATCCAGATGGCGAAGACTTCAGAGATTCAGCAGAGAGTCTGACCGGCTCTGTCACGCCCCAAATCCACGCATATGAATCTAGGTCACGTGGCATGTCACCGAGGCTCTTCCTACACATTTCAAAGTTGTAGCAACAGAAAAAGAGTTTTAAAGATAACAAATAGTGATCGCTCGTTAGAAACAGTACACTCGAAGTTAGTAAAATCCATATAAATTTGAAAATGTAATTATATTTTGAAGCAAATGAATTTATACTCAAAGGGGTCCCAAAGTTGCCCTAAGAACCAATCAAAATATTTAAATAAGTTCTGGAAGGGGTATAAAAAGTTTTCATGCAGGGGTCATTTCGACTGGTCGAGTTGCCCCGTTCGACTGGTCGAGTAACTCCTCGACAATAATCCTTCATAGCAGAGGGCACTTTGACCTGTCAAACTATCCCCTTCGACTGGTCGAATGACCCCCTGACAACAATCCTTCTTACACTAGGATATTGCCTAAGGTCAAGTGACCCTTACAATCGTAACATACCTCAATCATTAAGCCAAAACATTAAGTCGATAAGTAAAAACATTCAAAGCGCGAACTCGAGGGTTCAGATTTATAATAACTTAACCAACCTATTCCATATTTCTCCAAGTCAATACAAAACATAGTTCTAGTTTACTCGAAAGTAATTCCTTATAACGGTTGGAAAAGAAATGAAACATGTACAAGGCTATTATCCACTTCTATTACAAAACTACGAGATAAACATGATAAGTCGCCTTCTAAGTGAACTCCCGACATCTCGTGATCACTTCCCTGATTCCTCGCCGACATTAACACCTGAAATGGTTATTTGAATAACCACACTTATTCGATTTGTTTAAGCTAACGCTTAGTGAATAAAACAACGATGGACATGAATGATAAACATGCTCGCATTCACATCTCTACATTTCATACTAGTCTCCGGAGTCCCAAGTGTACGTTCCACACTCCTAACCCGCGACTCCTCGCCAATGAGTCCACGCGAAAAGGTAAGACCCACGTTTTATTTCTTCAAACATGCGACCTTATGCCTACAACGGCTCCACAACGATGGCTTGATACACGCACTCCTTTGACCCAAATAGCAACTCAACATACTCAAATATATTTCACCGTGCTTTTGACATCAAAACATTTCACCTTACAATTGGGCCTACTTATCAATATGATTGCCCAGTATGAACTATACAATATATATCTATGAACTAACATATACTTCTCATACAAAATAGGATTACATTTCAAGAAATTATTCCAAACACATAGTTGAATCACTCACCTCCGAATAACGTTCTTAGAATTCAATCCAAAGAAAACTCAAGCACAAAGATCGTGCAGAAGTCTGTTTAGTATAATTCTTATCGATCAAAAATATAATTATCAACTTTTTAGAAAAATTCTAGAAAATGAGTTTTCGAAAAACTTAGCCAAACAAGTCCTAGTGTATTTCAAAATGAAGCTCGTACCTCTAGGAGCTCAAATATGAAATTTAGAAGAAAATTAACAGGCAAAAGTCCGTCGTTTGTCGTCGTGAAGCTCTAAGCAACCAAAATCCCCCCTTTGGCCTCTTTCTTGATTTTTAGGTTGAAACTTATAAAAATATCCAAGTCATCTCTATCTATATATAGGCAACACTTTCAGAAAATGTGTTTACCTCCCCGCAAGTTCTCAAAACTCCTAATTATTCTCCGCAACTTCTTACACGCCTAATTCATCACTGTACAAGTGAAAACTAAAAATTATAAAAGTTTTCGACTCCATTTGGTTGCTAAAACGCAAGTTTCTACATGATTTTACGAAATTGTTAATTAGCCTACCAATTCGATGGCGTGTTAATTCGTCCTCACCAAGATACTAAAATTAACAACAGAAATAAATTATAAACCAGAAATAATACAAATAGTGAAATACATATGTAAATATTTATTTTCAGATAAACAGTTAAGGTATTCTATAATGAATGTCTCATACTCGGAGAGACTTCACAACAACCAAAACACTCATTCTGCACAGTCTCAGAGGGTTCTCTTACATAGATACCCAAATCGAATCGTGATTCAAAACTCACTCACACATGTGCCAAAATGCATAACGCATCACATTATCATGCATGACAATGTAATGAAATGTACCAATACGTGTATGAGTGTTATAATTCTCTCTCCCTTAAGAGAAGTTTGTCCCCAAACTTGTACCTCATGTATCGAAAAGGTGCGGATACTGATTACGCATAGCATCTTCTATTTCTCACGTCATCTCTTCCGTCGTTTGGCTACACCATAATACTTTCACCTTTGATATTACCTTATTTCGTAAGACTTGATCCTTCCGATCTAAGATCTCTATTGGATACGCAATAGAGATCTAGTCTCATAAATTGTACTCCGTATCCATTGCTACTTTCGGATCTAGTCTCGCAATAGACTATATGGGTCGTTTGACGAAGTACCCATTGCTACTTGTAAGGCTCGCCAAATCTTTAATGTAAAAATCATGATAGCCAATTCTAGATCATGAGTTGGATAATTCTTCTCATACGGTCTAAGTTATCTCGATGCATATGCAATGACCTTGTCACCTTGCATAAGAATGCAACCTAAACCTCTATATGAAGCGTCACTGTAGATGATAAACCCTTCAGTCCCTGTTGGAACAGCTAAAATTGGTGCCTTCACTATTCAACTTTTTAACTCTTGAAAACTTTCTTTACATTCCGGACTCCATATGAAAGCAACATCTTTCCTCATCAACTGTGTCATCGCCATCGCTATACGTGAATTTTTTTTTACAAACCTCCGATAATAACCAGATAATCTTAGGAAACTTCGGATCTCTATCACATTCGTAGGTCTTACCCAATTGGTAACTGCTTCTATCTTCTGAGGGTCTACAAAAATTTCTTTCACCGATACTATGTGTCTAAGAAAATTAATCTTCGTCAACCAAAACTCATATTTCTTCAATTTCCCGAACAAACTCTTTTCGCGTAGTCGGTGTATGGCTAATCGTAGATGGTGTTCGTGATCTTCAACACTCTTGGAATAGATTAGGTTGTCATCTATAAATACGATAACAAACTCATCTAAATAATCTTTGAAAACACAATTCATCAAGTCCATGAAAGCGGCCGGTGCCTAAGTCACTCCAAATGGCATAACCAGAAATTCAAAGTGACCATATCTAGTTCTGAAAGCTGTCTTCTCAACATCTTCTTCCTTAACTTTCAGCTGGTGGTAACCGGATCTCAAATCAATCTTCGAAATACCTGAGCCCCTTGCAATTGATCAAACAAGTCATCTATTTGCGGCAACAGATACTTGTTCTGAACGGTCAACTTATTCAACTCTCGATAGTTGATGCACATACGCATTGTCCCATCCTTCTTCTTCATAAACAAGACTGGAGCTCCCTATGGCGAAACACTAGGTCAGATGAAACCCTTCTCAAGCAGCTCCTATAACTGAACTTTCAATTCTACTAGTGCCATTCGATATGGTGCTTTAGATACCGGTTGTGACCCTGGTACTACTTCTATCGTGTACTCAAGTTGTCTTTCAATCAATATGTCAGGTAACTCATCAGGAAAACATCTGGGAATTCTCAAACTATTGGAATGTCTTCTACTAGTGGTCCAAGAACTCTTGTGTCAACAATCAAACATAAGAATCTAGAACAACCCTTCTTTAACATCTTACTGGCTTGAATCATCGATATCAGGTATGGCGGTATGGTCACATCCTTATCCTGAAAAGTAAACTCTTCTTGTCCTGACGGATAGAAACTAACCCTTTTCCACTCACAATCAATTCTAGCTTGATTGAGCGACAACCAATCCATGCCCAAGATAACATCAATGTAGTTTACTATCAACGGAATCCAATCGACACTCAAGACCTTATCACCTATCTTGATCTCACACACCTTAAATACCGAAGAAGTAACTAAGTAAAGGTTCACTAATAGGCAGTGATATGCATAAATCATATCCTAACAGTTCAGACTTAACAGTTAAATGCTTAACAAAGTCACGGGACATAAATGAATGCATTGAACCAAAATTCATGAGTATACGTGCAGGATATAAACAAATAGGAATAATACCTGATACATCTATATCATCCGTATTCCCCGGCCTGAGCTGGAAATGTCGCCCTTGTTGTTGCGCGACTCCTTTCCCTTTATCCACTTGTGGTCCTGTCTTTGACCCGCTTGGCACACTCGATGCCCCAATACTCATTCACAGTTGTCTCTTACTCGGACAATTCTTTTCTACATGTCCCGGTTGGCGACACTCAAAATATTTCCCTCTCATCTCTGGGTCGTAGCTCTTGTCGTTTGAGGTTGTGTTTGGTGCAGTCATATTCATATTCAAAGGACAATTTCTAGATATGTGCCCTAGTTGCTTGCAGAGGTAATATGTGCTCAATTGATAGTAAGTCCCTTTGTGTCACAGGTTACATGTTAGGCACAACGGTCTCGAGTCTCCCGTGAACGTACTCCCTCCTTGGTTACCCATATACGATCCCAAACTTTGCGTGAATGGCTTTTTAGCATTCCCCTAACCCTTGCTCCTATTGTCATTTGTTCTCTTTCCTTATTGCCCTTGTCAATACCGATCGACACTTTTCTCAGCTATGCAAGCAACTTCCTCAACTAGAGAAACAGTTGGGTGTTGCAACATATCAACACGGGTACAGATATTCTCCCTAAGCCCTTCCTCAAACTTGCGAGCCTTATCCTTATTAGTCGGAATAGTAGATTTCCCAAAACATAGCAAAGCATTATAACAAAAAATGTACTCACTCACAGTCATGTCTCCCTGGACTAAACTCGCAAACTCTTGACGCTTCTGAGTATGCGCTGATCACGGAAAGAATCGCTTGTTGAATTCATCTTTAAATGCTTCCCACGTAGTTGGTTTCCCTTGCTCAAGCACATTATTCCACCAATCCAATGTCTCTCCCATTAACGTATCAGATGTGCAAAGAATCTTTTCTTCATCGGTGCATATCACGGTACAAAAATGTCGTTCCATGTCCATCATCCAATGATCGGTCAAGTCTAGTCAACTTGCCCATGGTACAAATTTGATTTTCGTTTATGGAACTATTCTACAATCGTGTGTTGAAGTCGCGGTACTGGTGGTGCATTAATGTAACGAATTCAACTAGTAGTACCTGAATGTTCATCTGAACTTGCTCACTTATAGCTTGCACAAAATTCCCCACCATATTTACTATCTGATCCATACACGAATGTGGTGACAACTCTCTTATTGGATCAGTCATGGTGTTTCAAGTATTCGCCCTGATAGATACAATGCGTAAAGACCATGCATGCCATGTCGCAATATATAAATATATATGCATAGATCATCATCACAATCAATAGATGCGACCATATGAAGCATTTCTACAATGATAACAATAATATCTTCACAATCATACACTCCACTCGACGTCACTCAGTATATAACGTCACTCGTTCCCAAGGCTCTAAACTTATTACTTTGATACCATTAAATGTCACGGCCCAAATCCATGCATATAAATCTAGGTCATGTGGCACGCCACCGAGGCTCTTTCTACTCATTTCAAAGTTGTAGCAGCGGAAAAAGAGTTTTAAAGATAACAAATAGTGATTGTTCCTTAGAAACAATACACTCGAAGTTAGTAAAATCCATATAAATTTGAAATTGTAATTATATTTTAAAACGAATGAATTTATACTCAAAGGGGTCTCAAAGGTGCCCTAAGAATCAATCAAAATATTTAAATAAGTTCCAGAAGGGGTATAAAAAGTTTTCATGCAAGGGTCATTTCAACCGGTTGAGGTGCCCCATTCGACCAGTCGAGTGACCCATTGGCAATAATCTTTCACAGCAGAGGGCACTTCAACCGGTCGAACTGTCCCCTTCGACAAGTCGAATGACCCCCTGACATCAACCTTTTTACACTAGGATATTGCCTAAGGTCAAGCAACCCTTGCAATCGTAACATACCTCAATCATTAAACCAAAACATTAAGTCGATAACGAAAAACATTCAAAGCGCTAACTCGAGGGTTCGGATTCATGGTAACTTAACCAACCTATTCCATGTTTCTCCAAGTCAATACAAAACGTAGTTCTAGTTTACTCAAAAGTAATTCCTTACAACATTTGGAAATGAAATGAAACATGCACAAGGCTATTATCCACTTCTATTACAAAACTACGAGATAAACATGATAAGTTTCCTTCTAAGTGAACTCCCGACATCTCGTGATCACTTCCCCGATTCTTCGCTGGCATTAACACCTGAAATGGTTATTTGAATAATCACACATATTTGATTTGTTTATGCTAATGCTTAGAGAATAAAACAACGATGGACATGAATGACAAACATGCTCGCATTCAAATCTCTACATTTCATACTAGTCTCCGGAGTCCCAAGTGTACGTTCCACACTCCTAACCCGCGACTCCTTGCCATTAAATCCACGCGAAAAGGTAAGACCCATGTTTCTTTTCTTCAAACGTATGACCTTATGCCTATAACGGCTCTACAACGATGGCTTGATACACGCACTCCTTTGACCCAAATAACAAATCAACATACTCAAATACATTTCACCGTGCTTTTGACATCAAAACATTTCACTGTACAGTTGGGCCTACTTATCAATATGATTGCCCAATATAACCTACACAATATATATCTATGAACTAACACATGCTTTTCATACAAAATATGATTACTTTGCAAGAAATCATTCCAAACACATAGTTGAATCATTCACCTCCGAATAACATTCTTAGAATTCGATCCAAAGAAAACTCAAGCATAAAGATCATGCAGAAGTTCATCTAGTACAGTTCCTATCGATCAAAAATCCAATTATCAACTTTTTAGGAAAAGTCTAGAAAATGAGTTTTCGAAACTTAGACAAACAAGTCCTAGCGTATATCAAAACAAAGCTCTTACCTCTAGGAGCTCGAATATAAAATTTAGAAGAAAATTAAAGGACAGAAGTCCATCGTTTGTTGTCGTGAAGCTCTAAGCAACCAAAATCCCCCTTTTGGTCTCTTTCTTGATTTTTAGGTTGAAATTTATAAAAATATCCAAGTCATCTCTATCTGTATATAGGCAACACTTTCAAAAAATGTGTTTACCTCCCTGCAAGTTCTCAAAACTCTTAATTATTCTCCACAACTTCTTATACGCCTAATTCATCACTTCACGAGTGAAAACTAAAAATTATAAAAGTTTCCGACTAAGTTTTGTTTGGTTGATAAAACGCAAGTTTCTACATGATTTTGCGAAATTGTTAATTAGCCTACCAATTCTGTAGCGTGTTAATTTGTCCCCACTAGGATACTAAAATTATCAACAAAAAGAAATTCTAAACCAGAAATAATACAGATAGTGATATACACAGGTAAACGTTGATTTTCAGATAAATATTTAAGGTATTCCACAATGAATGTCTCATACTCAGAGATACTTCACAACAACCAAAACACTCATTTTGCACAGTCTAAGAGGGTTCTCTGACACAGATACTCAAATCGACTCGTGAGTCAAAAATCACTCACACATGTGCAAAAATGCATAGCATATCACATTATCGTGCATGATAATGTAATAAAATGAAACAACATGTGTACGGGTGTTATAGGCTCTTCTCTTGAGTCAGGTCGAGATGTGTACGGGGATGCCCCCACAGGCGCTCCTGGGGTGGCTCTATAGCCTTTCTCATTTTGTAAGTAACTCGCCCCATCTCCTTCCATTTTTTGTTAACTTATTTATTCACTTTCTATGACCGATCGATTTCTGCTTGTCCTTTTACAAGTCGGTTGCATAGCTGCCAGGGCTGAATCCTATTTGCCCTGTTGTTAGAATCAAGATAAAAAGTACACTCTACTTTAAAAGATTTGTAGTGTGGAAGTAGAGGTCGAACCCACAGAGATTGAAATACTAAAGCACTTTATTTTTAAAACCTAACCCTAGTTAATTAAGAAAAGGAATTATAATTTTGATTTTTATTAAACTAAGAGGAATGAAAATAAATCTAAACTATGAAAGCGATTAAAAGTTGTTCAATAAATATATGTATGAAATCTAGGATTGCAAATTCACCATTATCTTCATAATAAGGATATTTATGCATTCAATTAGCTTATTACATTGGATGATAATGGGGAATCGTAGCTACAAGTCCGATTCCTCTGTCAAGAAGATAACTACGATTCAAGCATCAACATAATTCATCTTCGATTGGCACAGAGTGTCTTACACTAAACTAGGGTAGCGGTACACTCCGTCTTCCCTAGGCATGAACTATTCGACTACTTGACATCATAATTCAAATAAGCACCATTACATGTAAATAATCTATACAAGCATAGCAAATATAGATCATTGAGCACAGCACATTCAAAATAGATCTAAGACAAGAATAAACTTTTTATGCAATGATTTAATCAATAGAAGAACGATTTTATTATTCAAAATCCTCGAAACATGTAATCATCATCCATACATAATAAAACTAAGAGAAAGCGTAAAATATACCCTATTACTTGGCTAAGGTTTCATTCAAACCTTAGATCTTGGTCTAAGCGACAGCGATGAATGGCAAGAGGTTGATGGAGGACGCCATGGGAATCCTTGGTCTTCTCCTTCTTCTTCTCCTTGCTTTCCTCTCTTCAATGGCTGAAGTTTTGGTTATGGAAGGATGTGTATAATGTTGTGTGTAACCCCAAAAGTGAATTAGAATGATGTATATATAGTTGTAGAGGAATTAGGAAGGATTTTGTAAACCTAGTCTGTCTAAAACTGCTATATTTCACTTTCTGGACGTAATTAGGCAATTCCACTCGCGTAGTGGTCTTCAGTACATCAAAATACGCATCTTTGGGTTTTTGGTACCGGTCATACGAGCAGGCCGCACGAGCGCAATTTTGGGAATTCACGCGAGCGGGCCGCGCATGCGATGTGCCTTTTTCTGCTTGATTTACTCTATTTTTACACCCTTTTTAGTCTGGAACTCTCGCTTTCTTCTATAACCTGACAGAAAATGAAAAACGAAGTAAAAGTACACAAAAATAGGATGAAAAGTGCTAACAAATATGAATTAATGCGTGTAATTAGGACTTGTTCACTCCCGATCACACCCAAAACCTACATTTTGCTAGTCCTTGAGCAAAAAGAACAGAAAAATAAAACTACTAATAAAATTCTACTCCATTGTCGCATGGGTTGCGATTGCATTTAGCATATGCAATAAGCCTTTTAAACCCCTAGGTGTCCCTAGTAGGACGAGTGAAGTCTCGCAAGGGTTCTCGTCAACAAGTCACCCACAACCATCTTTATTTCATTATACATTTACAAAGTTTTATTTAAAACAAAAAACATAACATTCAATACTCCTTATCATAAAACAGTGATTTGAAATAGAATAACGAACAAGAAGAAATGGAACCAAACATCCACCTACGTCATGATAAACAATCCCAAGCACATGTATCATATAAATCAATAGAGTTTCTCATAAAATTACACGTGTGTGATGTGGTAGTCAAATGAACACGCGCATGTCATGAACTTGGAATATAATTCGGATAACCATCCAACTATGCTTCAACTACGAATCTCACAATGTTAATTATACTCTCAAATGAAATATTCAGAACATGTGTCATCTCTCTAATATATGGGAGCAAAGGAAATATATTTTCAAAACAAAAAATGCTCACATATGGCTCGAAAAAGACGCATGCACGAAAGAACATCAGTTTCATGGATAGGATGCCAATCGTTAAGAAAAATTAATCGTTACCATATTTTAATCCTCCTCCCATCATTTACATATTCCAACCATGTTTTCTAGGATCAAATAGGACTTTTCAAAGGTTGTAACATGGCTTAGGCAATGAAAAATGATAGAAAGGATTCATTAGATAGTTTTAGAGTGGCGTTGTAAGACATGCTCAATTTCTTTCATTCATTCCTCTACTAACTTTCATCTTTTCATTCTCTTCTTTTCAAATTTTTTTAATTTCTTTCCTCTTCTTTATTTCTTTTCTTCTTTCAACCTTTTTTTTTTCTTTTCCTCTTCGTTACTTTTGAAATGAATATTCACTGAATACCAAGGCATCTACCCCAAACATCATCTTATTTTCTTCTTCTCCTCAATTGACACACCACCTTATCAACACTAAAAGTTGACGAATCTCTCAGTGGTGAACTCCAAGTTGGCCAAGTTCAAGCCAAAAAAAGGATCATGGTGATTAAAGAAAGAGAGACACTTTAAAGGCTCAAAGGGGTAAACTAAGGAAATTTTTATCATTTATCTAGATAAGTAAACAAAGAGGGCCTACCATCATCTCCTATGATCATATGGTTCTTCAACATTTACAATGGAAGATTATTTAGCAGGTAACAAATATTTTAACTTGACTATCAACCAAAAGAAGAATAATGAGACTAAACAATGAGTTAATGCGCTATTTCAAATGAAATTCAACAAACACAAAATGCATTCATAACCCTCTAAAAAACGATAGGCTTAAAAGCTCACTGGGTCTCCACACTATTTGTTATCTAGAAATCCGAATCATATTATAGTTCACATCAAACATGTATTCAAGTTACTACGTGCAGTGCATAGGTTTGTGTGCAAATCTATGATATAAAACTATGATTCGAATGATACATAACCTAAAATGCCGCATCATGACTTCAGCAAATGTTAACCACATCTTCCCTTGTTTACCAATCTATAACAATTCAAGTTACACAACAAGTAGTATCGACTTGAGATTGCAAAAATGTTCATAACATCATTTATTTAAGCACAATTATCGAAATATTATTTTGAAGAATTGGTGCATAATGATGTGTATGTGAGTGCATACCCCCAAACCTAAACCTATCATTGTCTCCAATGAAACAATAAAATAAAAGAGAGGAGAGTACATAAGAAAAGAACGACATTACCTCGATCTCGATAATCACAAACCAGGCGAACGTATATGAATATGGCGATAAAGTTCAATTACTCCAAATGGAGCTACTAAATCACCTGTCAATACTCGACAAAAGAAAATAAACAAACAAAATAACAACGATAGCAAAAAAAAATATAAATATATAAAGTAGACCATGGCGTACTTGTTGAAAAACTAAACTAAAACTAAAAGACTCAATGAAAATAAAAAGGAACTATAAAAATAAAGAAGGGCTCGATCTAAAAGGGGCCTAAGAGAACAAACAGAAAAGAGAAAAATACATAAGAAAGGGTTGGGAGTGAGAAGAAGAAGCGAAAGAGAAAAAACACAAAAATCCCCCCTCGCGTGAGCGGGCCGTGCAATTTCTCGCGCGAGGGAAATCTGAGGTCTATTTTGAAAAGGTAAAAAAATATTTCTAAGGCATATAATAGCGCGAGCGGATCGCTCGGGCGATAGGCCCTCGCGCACGATCCAAGGCGCGACCTGATGCTAAGGGCTTATATAAAGAAGTTTAAAATTTTCCAACGTCAAAATCTCGCGCTAGCGACACGTCGCGTAAGCGGGCGGCTCGTGCGATGTGTTCTCTTTCTCTTTTCTCTTTCTTTTAATGTGAATAAGTGCAAAATAAATTGACCCCGACCTTCAAACTTGTCTAGAATGACCAAAACTGACTCAAAACCGATCTAAAGGACCAAAGAGTGTACAAAAATGAGAAAACGAAGTGATAAAAGCTTGGGTTACCTATTAAGAAGCGCTGTCTTTTATGTCTCCGGTAGGCCATTCTAGCTCAAGACTCATGGAGGCTGAAACACTGACTTTGTGCCCTTGAAGACATTAGGGATACACCGGTTGAAAATAGAAATAATGTCGGTATTTGTTAACTTATTCGATGGTTCCTCTTTTTCAATTTTGAATCGATTCTTGACCTTTCGAGTAAATCTTTCATTAGGATCTGATTTGGTAGGGTTCTTTTCATTAAGGTTCACTATATAGTTTTCCTTCCTTAAGTCTTCTTGTCTATTAAGTTCTTTAGCATGCCTTACCTCACTTTCTGCCACACATAGATAATCGTCATCCTTGGAAGGTTGACCAACGACATTGAATACATTTAATTTTAAGTTCTTGTTGCCAAATGACACCTTCATCACCCCCGTTCAATAATTGACACGCACGTTAGCAGTCGCTAGGAATGGATGACCAAGAATGATAGGAGTGTGTTTCCTAGCATCTGTCACCGGTTCAATGTCAAGGACCATGAAATCAACGGGATAGTAACATTTATCAACTTTTACTAAGACGCCTTCGACGATTCCCCTAGGGATTTTTACGGAATGATCTGCTAATTGTATGGTAGTGTAGACACCCCAATTTTGACCTAACATCGAATTTAGGAGAGTGTCACCTCCAAGTCCGATGATGATAAGGACCGAAAGATTTGAAGTATTCCAAGCTCTTCAAAAAGTTCTCCAAACGCGATAAAATTTCACAGAAAGAAGAAAATACCAGGTATTTAGGAGAATTCAGGTATAAAACGCCATTTTGGAAAAGATCTTCAAAAAATAAGTTTTTGTAAGAAAAAAGAAGAAAGAAAAGACCTAAAAAGGGAAGTTCAACAAAAAAACGGTACACGGCAGACTACCACGTAGGGGTGCAATTCGGTCGGTTCGGTCGGGGTTTTTCCATAATATTCCACCGAACCGAAGTTATCGGTGTGTTAGAATTAGAGACCGAAACTGACCGATGAGTGTTCGGTTCGGTCGGGGTCGGGGTTGTTCGGTTTCGGTCGGGCTGTTGGGGTGGTTCGGGGTGATTCGGGGTGATTCGGGGTGGGCTTCTAGAATATGGCCTACTGGTTTGGGCCAACTTTTTTGGGCCTAAATATTTGATTTTTTTTTATTTTTTGGTTTGGGCCAGTGATTTAAAGCCATGTTTGAGGGTTTGGGCCAATTATTTTATGTCAACTAATAAGTAAAAACAATGAAATAGCCCAAACAAAAACCATTCTCCAACCAAAAATTACATGCTGTAACTGCTGTTGAACTATGATTGTCCCAAAAAATACTAAACTAAAATGTCAATCAATAGTCTAAGAGCATCAGATTCATCACCACTAGTTCACCACTGTTCAATACCAATAATAATTAATAAGTAATACTAACAAACAAAATGTCCAAGTGCATACTCCTGTCTCCATACTTCATAGTCCATAGTAACTTAGTAAATAAAAACAGTCATAAGTCCGGAGTCCGGACAATAATAAAACAAACTAAAAAGTCCCACAAACACAGTCCAAAACTAAAAACTCAATTCCCACTCCAGGCAGTTGTTGCTTTGATTAACATGATTAAGAGGACAAACCTGAAAGGATCAAAAGGAGAAGAAATACTGAATTTAGCAACTCAATAATATCCACAATTAAAAAGGCTTAAATAAGTAAACCAACAATTAAATTACCTCTCGTTTTAGCAAAATAAGATGCTTAATCATCAACGATTATAGACTCTGATGAAGGCCCCTCCACATGAACTACAAAAATTAAAAAATATATACATATATATTTAAACATGTTAAAGTAATTAAAAATACTAGCAAATAATTTAACAGACACAATTACCTGATTCAAGCATTTCAAGTTGCTCTATATCATCCATAGCTTCACGAAGACCAACTGATGAAGACCGCAACCAATTTTGTGTGCAAATAAGTGCCTCGACCATGTTCGGAGACAATGAACTACGGAAGGGATCAAGTACACGACCTCCCGTGCTAAATGCCGACTCCGAGGCAACAGTAGACACAGGAATTGCTAGTACATCTCGAGCTATTTCACTAACAATGGTGTATTTGTCGGAATTGGTCTTCCACCAACTCAATATATCAAAATTAGGAGAATCAACTTCATATCCTTCATTCAAGTATCTTTCCAATTCATTCTTGGATCCCATATCACTTTCACTTTCCAAGTGCCTCTGAAAGTCTAAATCAAAAGACGCCCTAGATTCTTCATCATCCTCATCAACATCCATAACCCCCGATAATTCATTCGCATTTAACTTCACACTTGCATTCGGATCGTTCTTAGCATAACACTCGTATAGAATAGTCAACTTAGCTTTCAATTTATCCATAAGTGCATTCACCATACTTAATTCATACACTTTCTTAAAACAGTATTCAACATACTGCAATTTACGACGTGGATCAAGCACAACGGCAACAAACAAGAAAAAATTGATTTTTTCAAAACTACCCCAATACTTCTCAAATTTGAGTCTCATGCCTTCCGCCATCAATTTCAAATTTAAATCATCATTAGTACATAGCTTGTTTATCGCATTTTGAATTAAAACAATCTCCACATAGAAGGCATTGGAAGTGACAAATAAAGTGCCTGAAAATCGCAAGGTTGCCTTGTGAAAAAGTTTTAGGAATTTTAAAAACAACCTAGCTCTCATCCAATCAACACTATCCGGAGCTTCTAACATTTTCCTTCCACCATCTCTCCCAGAATCATCCATTTCCACACCATCATTTTGATTTCCGTCACTTTTAAAGTGAGCATAAAATGATAAATCCTCATCCGCTAAACGTTCAAATGCCTTCTCAAATACTACGGCCCTTTCCAACATTAAGTAAGTCGAATTCCATCTAGTTGGCACATCTAGACAGACAGAATTTTTGGTTTCAATGGATTCTTTATCGGCACATATCTTAAATTTAGCCAACCTAGATGGTGATGACCTAACATACCTCACAACATTACGCACCCTAACAATTGATTCATCTATTTCCTTTAACCCCTCACAAACTATCAAATTTAAAATGTGTGCACAACATCTCATGTGCAAATAATCATGCTCTAGTATAATCCCCTTCCTACTTTTCGTTTTTCTCTTCAAGTAATTAATGACACCATTATTAGAGCTTGCATTATCAACCGTCATAGTTAAAAACTTATCAATTCCCCAATCCAATAAGCACATCTCAATTGCCTTTCCAAGTGTATCACCTTTGTGATCAGAAACTAAATTAAAACTAAGGATTCTCTTATGAAGTTTCCATTCAGCATCAATAAAATGTCCAGTAAGACACATGTAGTTTAAATTTTGAACCGAGGTCCACGTATCTATGGTAAGACAAATACGTTGACCTCTAACAATACTCTTCAACAATTTCTTCTCATTTGCGTGAAGAGTCAAAACATCCTTCGCAAGTGTAATACGAGATGGTATCTTAACCCACTTTGGTTGAACCACTAGCATAAATTCTTTGAAACCATCGCTCTCTACAAATCTAAAAGGCAACTCATTTTTAACAATCAATTTAGCAAGTGCTTTTCTACAAGCTTCAGCACTAAAAGTCATCGCTACAAGTTGGCCAACACTCCCACCGGGTTCATCTTTCGGTTTGAAACCTAAGATAGTTTGGGACTTATCTTGTTTTCTAAACGGATATTTTTTGCATTGAAAATTAAGGTGAGTTAACATGGACTTAGTCCCATTAAGCTTTGTATCACAAGCATAGTCAATCCCACAATAGTTACAAGAAGCCCGAGGTTTTTCTTCGGCATCACATTTGAGCTTAGTAAAATGATCCCAAACGAATGACCTTTTCTTACCCCGATTCAAAGGAGGTTTCATAGTTTTACTCACCTCCGCCGCAGATTTCGAATCTTTATTCACCTCAGCCTCAGATGGTGACGGTGTAGGTCTTGGATTGGCCTCTGCTATAGTTGGATTGGCATCAGTCGCATCACCCATTATAGGAACTTGAGATATAGCAGATCTGAGTATACAAAGAATCGAATACACAAGAGAAAAGTTAAAAAAAAAAAAAACAAAAACAAAAAACAAAAAGCAATAACAAAAAAAAAACAAACAAAAACGAGAGATCCAAGTACACAAAAAACAAAAATAGGAAGTAAATATTAAATAATCTCATAGACCTTGACTATACACAAAATAATGGCATAATTAGGGACCAAATCGTATATTTCTAATTAACAATATTCCTGTAAAAATACCAAGTATGTTGGCAGAAACAGGAAAGTCATTTATTATTCACTTAACGAAATTTTGATCTCTCTATACAGATTTTAAGACTAGATTGCGCACCATGATGGAGAATATGATTTTTTTTTACCAAGTTGTTTTTATCACATACATTGAGAAAGACATTACTGAAAGTTTTGGGTATATGAAGATAGATAATTACATTAAAAATATGAGTATATGACACTTTTGTATACAATATAGTATATTGTATTAACAAAATTCAACGCCTCTATGGTGGTTTACTGATAGTATCAACTTATATCACAACAATAGACAAAGTTTCATAGTCTTTTTAAAATAAATATAGGGGAGGAGGTCCCCCCATTCTGAAAAGGCTTTCATGAGTGTGTGTGTGTTTTTTCCCCCTCCCCAAGTCTCTGAAGTAAAAAGTTTTTTCTTAAGTAATTAAATGACTTGCCCAATCCAAGTCCACACAAAGGCACTTTGTAGTGGATGAAAAATCTAGAACACTTCTTTTTAGATTCAAACAAATAGTTTCTAAAAAGTTGCTCAGAATGGAAGTTATTAGGAGGCAACCTGAAGTTAGGCCTGGTTTGTGTTTGACTCTATTAATTAGATTCATTGGTTTTTCAATATGTCAAACATTGCCACCCCCCACACATTTTAGAGGGCCACTTTGAATTTTCAGTGTGTGAATCTTACGTACAACTATCTTAAAGTTCAAATGGTCCTGTTTGGGGCACAACATCTGATAGTGACTTCGACAAAATCTGAAGGTCAGTGTGGATGATGGACCACAACCGCATCTATAGGAAGTAAATAATCTCAATAAAATTTTGATTTTTTTTCATTTGATTTTGGGTAAACAGTAACACTAAACAATGAGATACTCATCACTCATCGGATTCAAAGTTATGAGAAGAATATGAAAAAAAAAAAAAAAAAGGTAAAAAGAAAGAGCTAAGACCATGTGTTTTATGATTCATCATCCCATAGAACCCATACAAACAGATTACATAGAGATAAAGAGAGAGAGAGAGAGAGAGAGAGAGAGAGAGAAAGAGAGAGAGAGAGAGAGAACAGAGTATATATATACATATAGAGAGAGAGAGAGAGAGAGCGGAGACCGTGGGCGGTGGTGAGCAGCGACTGTGAGCGGTGGTGAGTGGCGATGGCGACCGGAGTGGTGATGAGTGGTGGTGAGCGGCGATCGGAGTGGCGATGAGTGGTGGTGAGCGGCGCCTCTTCGTCTGACTCTCTCTCTCGTCACTCTCCAGATCTGAAATGAGATGAGGGTAGGGGAGGCTGAAAAGCAAAAGTGCTATTTACTATTTATATCTAGGGTTTAGGGTTACTAAAAATACCTTCGGTCGGTTCGGTTTTTTCGGTTTTCCGAAACAGTACACCGACCACCGAACCGATTCTTCGGTTTTTGAGTTTTTAAGCCCGACCACCGACCGGTTCAGTGTAAAACCGAGCAAAACCTTCGGTTTCGGTCGGTTCCGGTCGGTCGGTTCGGTTTATTAACAAAAACTTTCACCCCTACAGTACCACGGCACTGACTGAGTGCCGCGCGGTAGTCAGAGAGTGCCGGCCCGGCATTCACCAAGTGCCGCCACAAATTTCTGACTGCCGTTCACTTTTAAAGTCTGTATTTTGCAGTGCAATACGTATGCGTATGCAAATAAGAACAAAAAACTGATAAAGTAAGACTGACAAAAATACGGCAATCCATTAATTGACGCGGCATTTGATGAATGCCGTGCGGCAGTCATGGAGTGCCGCGACGGCATTCATGAACTGCCGCAGCGGCAGTCACGGACTGCCGCGACAGTTTCTGGACTGCCGCGCTGGGCAGCAGTCTGCCTAATTTTAGAAAGTACACATTGTACCACCAAATGAGATGCTTACACATGTCTTTTACTCCGAATTCACTGAAAATACTTGGTAGTTTTTGTCTATATAAGAAGAGGTATCTTCATAGACCAAGGAGAACACCACGAAACACATTGGGAGAGAGGTCATATACAAAAAAATACTTCCATTACACCAACATTTTTTAAAAAAGAGTGTTTAGAGAATTAGAGAGAAGAGCTTGGAAGATCTTCAAAAGAAAAACTTTGAGGATAGTTGGAGGTGATCCTCTAACCATAAGTTGTTTTATTTGCATTCTTTCCTTTGGATCCTCAAACTATTTTGTTTTCTTTGCTTCATTTCTTTTATTGTTCATACTTCCCTCTTTGAGACTATTGGAGATCCTCAATATCTCTCTTGAAATCTCTTGAATGTGATCTTTTGAATCCCATGTAAGCTTATGCTTCATATGGAAGTCAAAGTTTGATCATCATTTTATTCTATAAACAAATAGATGGATCCAAGTCCATACTCATGACTTGGGTCCTCTAAGCTTGAGTTTTCATGGAGTCTCCTTATATTCCTTGAAAACTCATGAGTTTTAGTCATGTCTTCATCTCCAATGGCCATCAAATGGTAGGAGGAAGTGGTTTTGAGTCCAAGTCCATCTCAATGGTTTAGATTCCTTATCTTGAAATTTCATGAAGTCAACTCATACTTCACTTGAAATCTACAAATATGAAGGTCTTTAGCCTCCAATGACCATCAAATGGTAGGAGAAGTTGTTTGGTTTAAACCCAACTTCATGGTTTAATAGTTGGAGTTACCAAATAAAAGTTGAACTTGACAAATGAAAAACAGTGAGTTCACAAACTGTTTTTGATCAAAGATTTTTAGTTCGAAATCTAACCGTTGAAATCAAGTGAAACCAACGGGAAAGTGTCAATAACACATCATTCTACCACTGTAATTTTTGTTTTGAGGTGGTTTTAGGTTTAGAAGGGTTTGATCATGGGTTTTGTGAGCCAACCACAATCTGTCTAAAGTTTCAGAATAGTTTCAGAACAGCAAGTCCATTTTGAAACTCATAAATCAGAAATCTAACCAAGTTTCCATGACCTCTAATATTTTTTTATAAGAACCTTAATGTGTTATGAAGGTGCCCTAAAAAGAATGAAGCAATTCGGACTTGTTTGCTATTTTTAAAAAATCATACAAAATCGCTGGACAGGGAGTTGTACATCTCTGAGTGGTGTCTGGTGTTTGTCCTTTTCCCAGAGATCCGACCGTTGAAACCTTGATTTTCTTTTTGATTTGGAAACTAGACTCACAGGGGCATCTCGTGTCCAAAATTCACCAAGATCAAACCATGGGAGATATGCTTTTTATTTCTTTTAAGTTCTGGTCCGCTCTCTGCAATTTTCAGAGTTTTATGACACATTTGACCAACTTTGTAAATAATGGCCTAAATGATTCTCTTATGACTTAGGGCTTAAACCATGTTTTAAAAATGATTAGTTGAGCTTGAATCCAAAGTTTAAGAGTATTTCATAGTTTATCCTTGTCCATGTACATATTCATCCATATGGTTTGACACTTGTAATTAAGACTTATTTGCTTTGGATTTAATTACATTAGATAGGTGTAAGCTAGAAATTTAGGATTGTTATTTCTAACATCGTATTTTGCATATCATGTGGACTAACCCGTTGTTTTGTAGCGCTATTAAGGTATGATTTCTCGATCCCTCTTTAGTTTATCTTAATTTCTTGATTTTATTGATTTTTCGACTTAATGCGCGACACCTTAGAATTAGGTTTTGCCTTATGTGTATATGTGATTAGAGACTTTTTTTTAGGATTTTCTTTTATTCGCATGCATTGCACGTTTACTATCGCTGCTGGATCCCGGGTAAGTTCACTTGTTCCCTATTGCATATCATATCGCTTGCTACCTGAATTATGTGGCTTTTGAATGATATTTTGTCAATTGCAATTTTACACCCTTTGGACATGCTTTTGTGATGTATATGTATATATGTATTAGTTGAGGGCATGCTTAGATTATTAAATTTGATTAAAAGGATGTTGAGTAGAGGCCTATCGCAAGATAGGATGAGAGAGGGTGTTTTAGTCCGACGGGCTCCTTCCTCTCTCATTCCATAATCCCCGGACCTAGTTAATCTCTGGTTTCTAAAAGATCAGTTTGCTTTTAAAATGGTTTCTTAATTTTCCTTTTAAAAATTAAGTGACGACTCATTTTGTTTTAGAAATTGATTTTGAAAAGCTGTGGGTAAGTCAACCTGCGATATCCACAATCTGGCGACTCTGCTGGGGATCGAACCCAGAATCTCTGGTTTCGCAGACCAGATTTCTGATTTTGGGTTCACTTGAGGATTAGACTTGAAAAATATCCTTTTAATCAAATTAATTAATCTTTGTGTGCCTGTTGCATTTCACTTGCATGTCCAGCCAGTCGATTGCACGGAACTATGACCTTGGAGGCTCGGAGCAACCCGGTCGGTCAAGTCATCATGGGACTGTGTGATCACCCTTGATCTCGTACCATGATTTGGTATATGAAGCATCCTATCGGGTGTGTGTCAAGGGTCCCTCATTTGACCAAAACCCAGCCTTTGCATGATAGCTTCTGTAGAACCTTTCAATCTTAGGAAATCAATTCTCGATTAGGGTTATGTGCTAGGAAGTTTTGTGTGCCCGGAAGGGATTATTTGAGATGATGACAATACTAGCTTGATAAAAGACGTATAATCTTTTTATCACCTTTTAGCAATTTCTCCTCGTGTTCCACGACATTTGGAGAACATGCCGAACCTTGATTATAAGATTATACTTCTTATATCATGTTAGCTAAGCATCATTGACCTTGTATGCATCCAAATTCATGAAAAGTACGGTGATAATCCGATCATTTTGTAACGCCCCGCAAAAATAAAGGGTATTTTTATTAAAAATAAATAAAATGAATTACATTTGAGTGCCCAAAATTACATTTAAATTCATTTACATGGTTAGGACCCAAATAACTCGAACCCACACGGTACTCTAATGTGCTCCAATTTGACTGCTACCAATGGTACCTGCATCTAAAATAACACACGGGGAAGTATACAATATGACAGGAATAATAAGGGCTCAAAAGTACAATGAACAACCACAACGGATCAATAAAATAGACCAATCACTCAATCCACCCGTTCACACAATTTACCCGCTCACCCACAAGAGCATCATACCAGGTTCCTCTTGGTCACATAGCAAAGAGTCACCTCACCTCACCTCACCCGTCACCATTCCTCGGTCCCTGAGGCCTGTTGGACTGTTGGTAGGTGCTCATTGCTCATGTACCCTTTAGTCCCATAGCACTTAGCCAAAATAATATATTAATATTATTTAACCAAAAAGACATGGATTCCAATAAAAAGACAACATAAATCAAAAAGAGTACAAATAGTGATGACAAAGAAAATACTCCGGAGATTTAAGAGCATATTGTACACAACCCCGTACCTTAAAAATAATGTTGAGCAATTTCCAAACTCTCTGAAATATATGATTTTGTGAGTATATATGTAACTATATGTGTGTGTATCAATATATGTGTGTATGTGTATAAACCAATATGGGTTTGTGTGTGTACTGCCGAGAGGGAGAGAGCTGCAGAGAGACTGAGAGATAGATGAGAGATAGTGAAATGGGGGGGGAATTAGTATACCTAAATAGCCTCTAATGGGTCCCCATAAACACTACACATCCCACTCACTCCAACACAAACACCACACACTCCACTCACAAAGCACTCCAACACATCTTCCACTTCACAAACACCCACCACAAAAAAAAAAACACACGTACACACTGCACAAAATTATTGAGTGGTTTCCATGTGTACATAAGATACCCTTGTGTGTGTTGAGCTCACGCAATGATACACACACACAGGTAAAATTTATACTGCCCATTTCTAAAACTGGTATTTTTTTTTTTTTAATTAAAAAGCGAAAATAAAATACGGGGTATTACACTCTACCCTCCTTAAAAGAATTTCGTCCGCGAAATTACAGCATAAATATTTTGACAAACAACTTGAAAATTTTCAAATTTTTTTTTTTTTTTTTTGTAGAGACAAAAATTCAAGTAGTACAAATAAATAGTACTACCCTCATTGATTCGCCCAGGCGATGTGGAACTAAGTCCTACATTTCCGGCTGGGTACAGGCTCTGATACCATTTGTAACGCCCCGCAAAAATAAAGGGTATTTTTATTAAAAATAAATAAAATGAATTACATTTGAGTGCCCAAAATTACATTTAAATTCATTTACATGGTTAGGACCCAAATAACTCGAACCCACACGGTACTCTAATGTGCTCCAATTTGACTGCTACCAATGGTACCTGCATCTAAAATAACACACGGGGAAGTATACAATATGACAGGAATAATAAGGGCTCAAAAGTACAATGAACAACCACAACGGATCAATAAAATAGACCAATCACTGAGTGATTGGTCTATTTTATTGATCCGTTGTGGTTGTTCATTGTACTTTTGAGCCCTTATTATTCCTGTCATATTGTATACTTCCCCGTGTGTTATTTTAGATGCAGGTACCATTGGTAGCAGTCAAATTGGAGCACATTAGAGTACCGTGTGGGTTCGAGTTATTTGGGTCCTAACCATGTAAATGAATTTAAATGTAATTTTGGGCACTCAAATGTAATTCATTTTATTTATTTTTAATAAAAATACCCTTTATTTTTGCGGGGCGTTACAAATGGTATCAGAGCCTGTACCCAGCCGGAAATGTAGGACTTAGTTCCACATCGCCTGGGCGAATCAATGAGGGTAGTACTATTTATTTGTACTACTTGAATTTTTGTCTCTACAAAAAAAAAAAAAAAAAATTTGAAAATTTTCAAGTTGTTTGTCAAAATATTTATGCTGTAATTTCGCGGACGAAATTCTTTTAAGGAGGGTAGAGTGTAATACCCCGTATTTTATTTTCGCTTTTTAATTAAAAAAAAAAAATACCAGTTTTAGAAATGGGCAGTATAAATTTTACCTGTGTGTGTGTATCATTGCGTGAGCTCAACACACACAAGGGTATCTTATGTACACATGGAAACCACTCAATAATTTTGTGCAGTGTGTACGTGTGTTTTTTTTTTTTGTGGTGGGTGTTTGTGAAGTGGAAGATGTGTTGGAGTGCTTTGTGAGTGGAGTGTGTGGTGTTTGTGTTGGAGTGAGTGGGATGTGTAGTGTTTATGGGGACCCATTAGAGGCTATTTAGGTATACTAATTCCCCCCCCATTTCACTATCTCTCATCTATCTCTCAGTCTCTCTGCAGCTCTCTCCCTCTCGGCAGTACACACACAAACCCATATTGGTTTATACACATACACACATATATTGATACACACACATATAGTTACATATATACTCACAAAATCATATATTTCAGAGAGTTTGGAAATTGCTCAACATTATTTTTAAGGTACGGGGTTGTGTACAATATGCTCTTAAATCTCCGGAGTATTTTCTTTGTCATCACTATTTGTACTCTTTTTGATTTATGTTGTCTTTTTATTGGAATCCATGTCTTTTTGGTTAAATAATATTAATATATTATTTTGGCTAAGTGCTATGGGACTAAAGGGTACATGAGCAATGAGCACCTACCAACAGTCCAACAGGCCTCAGGGACCGAGGAATGGTGACGGGTGAGGTGAGGTGAGGTGACTCTTTGCTATGTGACCAAGAGGAACCTGGTATGATGCTCTTGTGGGTGAGCGGGTAAATTGTGTGAACGGGTGGATTGAGTGATTGGTCTATTTTATTGATCCGTTGTGGTTGTTCATTGTACTTTTGAGCCCTTATTATTCCTGTCATATTGTATACTTCCCCGTGTGTTATTTTAGATGCAGGTACCATTGGTAGCAGTCAAATTGGAGCACATTAGAGTACCGTGTGGGTTCGAGTTATTTGGGTCCTAACCATGTAAATGAATTTAAATGTAATTTTGGGCACTCAAATGTAATTCATTTTATTTATTTTTAATAAAAATACCCTTTATTTTTGCGGGGCGTTACACATGTGATCCTTCTACCCAAAGAATTTTAAATCCATCTTTGAAAGCAAATGGATTTTTGTAATCTTTATTCCAAAGTTTTCAATTGCTCTTTCAAAAAAAATCTTTGGAGTTCACTTTTGATTAAAGCTCCAAACTAATCTTTGGGAATTGTTTTTGGAAGAAATGCTCTTCAAATGAATTTCAAAGCAAAATTTCAATCCAATCATCGTTATTAAGAAACATTTTCACATTCTCATTTTCAAAGTCCTTGAGAATTGTTTTTGAAAAATCTCATCATTTAAAGAAATGCTTTTCAAATGAATTTCGAAAATATTTTGCCCGACCTTTGAAAGGGTAGTGAGGATCACAATGATAGGTGAAATTGGCGCATTTGACATGAGTGAGGATTTTATGTGCTTATGTGTTAGGACTAGAATTTTCCTTTCTTTTGCATATAGAATAGGCACACACACACACATGCATTGCATCTGTGTGACATATGAACCATTCATGAACATTTCACTAAGCATTTACAAAAGAAAATTTTAAAAATAATAATAATAATAATAATGACAAAATGAAAATTCTTTTGAAATCAATCAAAATTAATTAAAAATGAAACATGACTGTAGGTGAGATAGCATCAAACCCAGAACAGTTTGGGTTAACAATTCAAGCATGAGATTAGTTAGAAGAGAGAAGATAATTATGTTGAGCCTAATGATTCGAAGAAGAGCCACTTAACTGAGAAATTGGCCATATGGGTGGACAATTTTACCATAAACACGTGTAGCAAACTCGAAGGTTCAAATAATGCTAGTAAGGTGATAGTATTTTGAAATACTGCTGCTAAAGCAAATGTGGATGCTCCTGGGGACCCAATAATTTGAAAATCGTCTGTGACACTCCAGTTGAAACCAAGTCGAGTCCAGTCTGAAGTCGAGTTATGTTAAGTCAAATGTCAAATCCAGTCGAGTCTTCTGGTCAGTCTGTTATCAAGTTTGTTTGCAAGTCTTTGTCGAGTTTATCGAGTCGAGTGATGTAATCCTCTTTCCCTACTAGTTGAATAAAATCTCATTTTTTGTGCTAAGTTGTGAATGTATGGATCATTAAGCCAAAAAAGGAGAAAAAGTCACTTTTTTCAAACGATCATGGAAAATACTTTGTTAATAAATCTTTGCATTGAAAAGGATCCCCAAGTGATCAAAGCAAATTTTGTGCCAAAACCATGGAGGAGTAGAGAATTGATTAGCTTTACTTTAAGAACTTAAAGACGCTCTTGCTCAATCTTGAAAAGATGAACTTGGAACATGCTCACCACCCCCCTTTTCTCAAATACCAAGCCTAAAAGATGAGCCCAACCAGTCTAAAGCCATAAACTTGGTCCTTGATGGTAGCCGGACATTTTAAATGAACTTCTTCTTCTAAAAATAATAAAAGAAAAAAAAAGAAAAAAATAAAAATAAAAAAAAAGAAAAAGAAAGAGCTCGCTAGGATGAAAACCCGGAAGGGCGCCTAGGCAAAAGTTAGAGCACAAATAAGATGTGTGTTGATCTCAAAAATCCTAATCCTAGCCAGTCAAAATCATGGAAGAGAAAAGAAAGGAAGGAGAAAAGAAAAGGCAGAGAATAGATAAGATTGAGAATTCTTGAGCACTTCAAAGTAGATCATTAGCACATGAACTATCTCAAGGCTTTGAGTTGTTCTAAACAAAGCAAAGAGATTGGAAATGGAAAAAAGGGACTTATCAACTTCAAAATTTTTGTGAGAGGCTCAAACACTAAGTGAGCCTAAAACAATACAAAGATGTCTTTGAAAAAAAAAAGAAAAAAGAGTTGAAGGGCTGATGATACTTTGTGAATATGGTAGAGTATGAATAAAACATGATGAGAGTCATAAAGATTAACTGGCTAGTGAAAAGGTTAAAGAATCAACCGCCAAATGAAAAAAGAAGAAAAGAAAAAAGAAAATAAAGGAAGAAGTAGTTCATCATGCTACACAAGGGCTACCATAAGTGACATGCATTCCCTAGACCCAAATGGCTACATGGCTCGAAAAGCCCACCAATTCTTGAAGCCTGATTCTTTCAAGACCTCAGAGTTGATGAACTACGTTTTGACCTGATTCCCACTCGGGGATACGTAGGCGAACCATCCAAGGTTCTCGGTCTATAACCATTCCTAAAGCATCACCCTTTGCTCCTTTGGTTTCCTTCCTCCAGACTAGGGGCAAACTTGTGTTTGCCTAGAGTCATATATCTATTGCTAAACCAGGGGCAAACAAAGTTTGCCCATCAGCATTGGGTTTCCCGCTTTAGCCCACCATATTCATGGTGATTACCTCTAGATTGGGAGTAAAAAGGACTAAAGGCATCCTGTACCGTCATGTTCTCAAAACTCTTGGATGAGTCTATCTGACCTTAAGACTAGGGGCAAAACTTTGTCTGCCAAAAAACCCTCTATGCCAGTGGCAAGTTCTCAAGTAATTGAGTTTATTTTGAAAGATTGAAATAGAGTGCCTTTCATTCTATAAGCTAAAGCACTAATTCGAAGCATATTCTAGATGGGCAAAGAATTTGCTAAATCAAAAGGGGGAAGTTTTCAAAGTTTAGATTTATCAGCAAAGTACTACCATTTGTAAATGAAAAGTGAGATGATACATTATTCACAATGAAAGCACATTGATTCATAATGAATGTAGAGTTTGAGTCAGTCATCTTGAGTCACTAGCTTTGTCAGGTATGTCCTCCTTTGATGGGTCAATAAAATGGTCTCAAATGTGTGGGTTTAAGGTGAGGAATAAAAAATTTGAAAAGTCTCCATGAGCATCCCAAGAGCAGTACGAGCAGAGGTTTCGAACACTATCACAGCATAAAGTGGCAATATAAGAAGAGTCCAAGATTAGGGGCAAAGATGACTTCCCTTCTTTGACAGAATCGATGTGTTTCTTCCAAAGGTCCGCGAATGCAGAAAATCATTCTTTATATCAACTCCGTTCAAATTCTTTGAATCCTGATTTTAGAAAATGAAATCGAATGGAGTCTGATTGACTCCTAATAAGTGGAATTCGAACTTGATTTGAGTCAAAATGCCTTCGAATTTGGTGAAATCAAATTTGTTTGAGTCCGAATGACTCTCGTTTGATCTCTGCTATTGCAACATAAGTCCCCAAAAGGGCTTTTGATTGTCGCTTTCGCAACATAAGTCCTTGAAAGGCTGTTGACCATCATTCTTGCTTGTAAGCCTCTGAGTGGCTATTGACCAATATCCTACCATGTTGTTTAGTTCTTTTCTAAGCTTTAGTCCTCAATGGCAGCACCATGGGTGTTAGTCCTCAATGGAAACCTTGCGTTAGTCCTCAATGGAAGCATTGTCAGTGTTAGTCCTCAATGGCAACCTTGCGTTAATGGCAACATCATTTTTGTTAGTCCTCAAAGGCAACCTTGGTCCTCAAAGGCAACCTTGCATTAGTCCTCAATGGCAGCATCATTTTTGTTAGTCCTCAATGGCATCTTCGTTAGTCCTCAATGGCAGCATCATTTTTGTTAGTCCTCAATGGCATCTTCGTTAGTCCTCAATGGCAATCTCTGTTAGTCCTCGATGGCAATCCTTGCTAATCCTCGCGAGCATCTGTGTTAGTCATCAATGGCAACCTCGCATTCGCATTAGTCCTCAATAATTCTTCGAGTCTCATTCAAACTGCCGATTTTGAAAATTGAAATTCTTTTGAGTCAAATTGACTCCAATGTTGAAAATTGAAATTTTCGTTTAGCCGAGTTGACTCCGATTTGAAAAATTGAAATTCTCTTTGAAATTTTGAAATCATTCGGGTCAATCTGACTCCCAATTTGGAAATCTGAAAATTCTTTGAGTCCGATTCGGCTCCCAATTGTGAGAAATAGAAAAATTCTTGGAGTCTGATTCGACTCATATTTTAGAAATTTGAAAAGAAATTCTTGTGAGTTTGATCGACTCGTGAGTTTTGAAATATTGGATTGATTTGAGTCAAATCGACACCGGACTTGGTGAAATTGAATTTGTTTGAGTCTAATGGGCTCTCGATTTTAGAAGATCGAATTAAGTCTGAAAGACTCCGGATTTTTGGAAATAAACTGATTCGAGTCTGACTGACTCCAAAATTATGAATTAGATTGAGTTGAGTCTGATTGACTCCCAATCTTGAGAAAACATATCCGACGGGGCCGAAGGGCTGCGGATTGTTAAGAGAAAACATATCCGACGGGGCCGAAGGGCTGCGGATTGTTCAGAGAAAACATATCCGACGGGGCCGAAGGGCTGCGGATTGTTAAGAGAAAACATATCCGACGGGGCCGAAGGGCTGCGGATTGTTCAAAAAAAAAAAAACATATCCGACGGGGCCGAAGGGCTGCGGATTGTTCAAAGAAAACTCACATTGACACCGGAGTATAAGGCGCGTAGCGCATCTCAGTCGATCAGATGATTTTTGGAAGACACCGAGGTATAAGGCGCGTAGCGCATCTCAGTCTTTCAGCGTGGTTCCTGATTTGACACCGGAGTATAAGGCGCGTAGCGCATCTCAGTCGATCAGATGATTCTTGGGAGACACCGGAGTATAAGCCTGTGGGCTCCCAATTCCTAAAAATTAAAGAATATTTGAGCCTGTGGGCTCCCAACTCCTGAAAATTAAAGATCTTGAGAATGTAACGAATTTACATTCTCGGTTTCCGCAACAAATTTGTGTTAACCCCTGTTCTGAGAATATAACAAATTTATATTCCCGATCCTCGTAACAAATTTGCGTCGATCCTTATCTTGAGAATGTAACGAATTTACATTCTCGGTTTCCGCAACAAATTTGCGTTAACCCCTGTTCTGAGAATATAACAAATTTATATTCCTGATCCTCGTAACAAATTTACGTTGATCCTTATCTTGAGAATGTAACGAATTTACATTCTCGGTTTCCGCAACAAATTTGCGTTAACCCCCATTTTTGAGAATATAACGGACTTATATTCCCGGTTTTCGCAACAGACTTGCGTCAACCCTCGTTTTTGAGAATATAACGGACTTATATTCCCGGTTTTCGCAACGGACTTGCGTCAACCCTCGTTTTTGAGAATATAACGGACTTATATTCCCGGTTTTCACAACGGACTTGCGTCAACCCTCGATTTTGAGAATATAACGGACTTATATTCCCGGTATTCGCAACGGACTTGTGTCAACCCTTGTTTTTGAGAATATAACGGACTTATATTCCCGGTTTTTGCAACGGACTTGCGTTGACCTTCGTTTTGAGAATATAACGGATTTATATTCCCGGTTTTCCGCAACGGGCTTGCGTCAACCCTCGTTTTGAGAATATAACGGATTTATATTCCCGGTTTTCGCAACGGACTTGCGTTGACCTTCGTTTTGAGAATATAACGGACTTATATTCCCAGTTTTCGCAACAGACTTGCGTCAACCCTCGTTTTTGAGAATATAACGGACTTATATTCCTGGTTTTCGCAACGGACTTGCGTCAACCCTCGTTTTTGAGAATATAACGGACTTATATTCCCGGTTTTCGCAACGGACTTGCGTCAACCCTCGTTTTTGAGAATATAACGGACTTATATTCCCGGTTTTCGCAATGGACTTGCGTCAACCCTCGTTTTTGAGAATATAACGGACTTATATTCCCAGTATTCGCAACGGACTTGTGTCAACCCTTGTTTTTGAGAATATAACGGACTTATATTCCCGGTTTTCGCAACGGACTTGCGTTGACCTTCGTTTTGAGAATATAACGGATTTATATTCCCGATTTTCCGCAACGGGCTTGCGTCAACCCTCGTTTTGAGAATATAACGGATTTATATTCCCGGTTTTCACAACGGACTTGCGTTGACCTTCGTTTTGAGAATATAACGGACTTATATTCCCGGTTTTCGCAACAGACTTGCGTCAACCCTCGTTTTTGAGAATATAACAGACTTATATTCCCGGTTTTCGCAACGGACTTGCGTCAACCCTCGTTTTTGAGAATATAACGGACTTATATTCCCGGTATTCGCAACGGACTTGTGTCAACCCTTGTTTTTGAGAATATAACGGACTTATATTCCCGGTTTTAGCAACGGACTTGCGTTGACCTTCGTTTTGAGAATATAATGGATTTATATTCCCGGTTTTCCGCAACGGGCTTGCGTCAACCCTCGTTTTGAGAATATAACAGATTTATATTTCCTGTTTTCGCAACGGACTTGCGTTGACCTTCGTGATCAAATCAAAAGCACTTTCATGACTCCTGTGTCAGAGTTTCACATGAAAAATCTTGCCTGACTAACACGCCACGAAATGCGCGTCGGAAAATGTGATAAGCATGACATTTATACAACCAGGTCAATTCAGAAAATGCCATTGCATGGCACTTGCATCACGATAGGATAGGTGCATCCATCCGTGTGTCTACCTGCGTTTGTGTATGTTTGGCTCCTGCCCGAACTACGTCTTGGTCTGATTCCTGAATGGATACGTAGGCAGCTCATTATCGAGCACGACCAGCATGAACCATTACCGCGCACGTGTTCTCTTTTTTTGCAACGCATTTTGTTTTTTTACCTAAATCCGACGTTCTGGTCAAAGGCTTGTCTTCACACAGGCTTCGACATTCACTTGTGGCACGCGTTGCTCCACAAGCTCTGTCGAAGAGGGGCAAACTGTAGACACCCTAATTTTGACCTAACATCGAATTTAGGAGAGTGTCACCTCCAAGTCCGATGATGATAAGGACCGAAAGATTTGAAGTATTCCAAGCTCTTCAAAAAGTTCTCCAAACGCGATAAAATTTCACAGAAAGAAGAAAATACCAGGTATTTAGGAGAATTCAGGTATAAAACGTCATTTTGGAAAAAATCTTCAAAAAATAAGTTTTTGTAAGAAAAAAGAAGAAAGAAAATACCTAAAAAGGGAAGTTCAACAAAAAAACGGCACACGGCAGACTACCACGGCACTGACTGAGTGCCGCGCGGTAGTCAGAGAGTGCCGGCCCGGCATTCACCAAGTGCCGCCACAAATTTCTGACTGCCGTTCACTTTTAAAGTCTGTATTTTGCAGTGCAATACGTATGCGTATGCAAATAAGAACAAAAAACTGATAAAGTAAGACTGACAAAAATACGGCAATCCATTAATTGACGCGGCATTTGATGAATGCCGTGCGGCAGTCATGGAGTGCCGCGACGGCATTCATGAACTGCCGCAGCGGCAGTCACGGACTGCCGCGACAGTTTCTGGACTGCCGCGCTGGGCAGCAGTCTGCCTAATTTCAGAAAGTACACATTGTACCACCAAATGAGATGCTTACACATGTCTTTTACTCCGAATTCACTGAAAATACTTGGTAGTTTTTGTCTATATAAGAAGAGGTATCTTCATAGACCAAGGAGAACACCAAGAAACACATTGGGAGAGAGGTCATATACAAAAAAATACTTCCATTACACCAACATTTTTTAAAAAAGAGTGTTTAGAGAATTAGAGAGAAGAGCTTGGAAGATCTTCAAAAGAAAAACTTTGAGGATAGTTGGAGGTGATCCTCTAACCATAAGTTGTTTTATTTGCATTCTTTCCTTTGGATCCTCAAACTATTTTGTTTTCTTTGCTTCATTTCTTTTATTGTTCATACTTCCCTCTTTGAGACTATTGGAGATCCTCAATATCTCTCTTGAAATCTCTTGAATGTGATCTTTTGAATCCCATGTAAGCTTATGCTTCATATGGAAGTCAAAGTTTGATCATCATTTTATTCTATAAACAAATAGATGGATCCAAGTCCATACTCATGACTTGGGTCCTCTAAGCTTGAGTTTTCATGGAGTCTCCTTATATTCCTTGAAAACTCATGAGTTTTAGTCATGTCTTCATCTCCAATGGCCATCAAATGGTAGGAGGAAGTGGTTTTGAGTCCAAGTCCATCTCAATGGTTTAGATTCCTTATCTTGAAATTTCATGAAGTCAACTCATACTTCACTTGAAATCTACAAATATGAAGGTCTTTAGCCTCCAATGACCATCAAATGGTAGGAGAAGTTGTTTGGTTTAAACCCAACTTCATGGTTTAATAGTTGGAGTTACCAAATAAAAGTTGAACTTGACAAATGAAAAACAGTGAGTTCACAAACTGTTTTTGATCAAAGATTTTTAGTTCGAAATCTAACCGTTGAAATCAAGTGAAACCAACGGGAAAGTGTCAATAACACATCATTCTACCACTGTAATTTTTGTTTTGAGGTGGTTTTAGGTTTAGAAGGGTTTGATCATGGGTTTTGTGAGCCAACCACAATCTGTCCAAAGTTTCAGAATAGTTTCAGAACAGCAAGTCCATTTTGAAGCTCATAAATCAGAAATCTAACCAAGTTTCCATGACCTCTAATATTTATTTATAAGAACCTTAATGTGTTATGAAGGTCCCCTAAAAAGAATGAAGCAATTCGGACTTGTTTGCTATTTTTAAAAAATCATACAAAATCTCTGGACAGGGAGTTGTACATCTCTGAGTGGTGTCTGGTGTTTGTCCTTTTCCCAGAGATCCGACCGTTGAAACCTTGATTTTCTTTTTGATTTGGAAACTAGACTCACAGGGGCATCTCGTGTCCAAAATTCACCAAGATCAAACCATGGGAGATATGCTTTTTATTTCTTTTAAGTTCTGGTCTGCTCTCTGCAATTTTCAGAGTTTTATGACACATTTGACCAACTTTGTAAATAATGGCCTAAATGATTCTCTTATGACTTAGGGCTTAAACCATGTTTTAAAAATGATTAGTTGAGCTTGAATCCAAAGTTTAAGAGTATTTCATAGTTTATCCTTGTCCATGTACATATTCATCCATATAGTTTGACACTTGTAATTAAGACTTATTTGCTTTGGATTTAATTACATTAGATAGGTGTAAGCTAGAAATTTAGGATTGTTATTTCTAACATCGTATTTTGCATATCATGTGGACTAACCCGTTGTTTTGTAGCGCTATTAAGGTATGATTTCTCGATCCCTCTTTAGTTTATCTTAATTTCTTGATTTTATTGATTTTTCGACTTAATGCGCGACACCTTAGAATTAGGTTTTGCCTTATGTGTATATGTGATTAGAGACTTTTTTTAGGATTTTCTTTTATTCGCATGCATTGCACGTTTACTATCGCTGCTGGATCCCGGGTAAGTTCACTTGTTCCCTATTGCATATCATATCGCTTGCTACCTGAATTATGTGGCTTTTGAATGATATTTTGTCAATTGCAATTTTACACCCTTTGGACATGCTTTTGTGATGTATATGTATATATGTATTAGTTGAGGGCATGCTTAGATTATTAAATTTGATTAAAAGGATGTTGAGTAGAGGCCTATCGCAAGATAGGATGAGAGAGGGTGTTTTAGTCCGACGGGCTCCTTCCTCTCTCATTCCATAATCCCCGGACCTAGTTAATCTCTGGTTTCTAAAAGATCAGTTTGCTTTTAAAATGGTTTCTTAATTTTCCTTTTAAAAATTAAGTGGCGACTCATTTTGTTTTAGAAATTGATTTTGAAAAGCTGTGGGTAAGTCAACCTGCGATATCCACAGGTAGCGACCGTGGGTTTAAGTTCACATAACCCTAATTGTTTGTAAACCATGTAAGGTAAGAGATTAACACTTGCTCCTAAGTTAAGGAGAGCCCGATGAATGACAGTGTCACCATGATACATGAAATCGTTGGTGTACCGGGATCCTTATACTTTGGAGGAGCATGTTGGAAGATTGAACTTACTTTTTTTGTGAGAAAGACCTTTTTCATAATAGCACTGTGCAATTTGCGCTTTTGAGTGCATAGGTCTTTAAGACATTTAGCATAAGCGAAAATTTGTTTAATAGTGTCGAGGAATGGAATATTTATTTTCACTTGTTTAAACATCTCGAGTATATCTTCAGTTTTTGATCCTTTCTTTGAAAGATGTAAAGGTTCCTCAATGTTTGGTAGGAAAGGCATTTTCAGAACATAATTAGTTAGGATCGGTTCATTTTCTTTCCTAATTCAGCTTGTGTCCTCACCCTTCTCTTGATTCGAATTAATGTTCCCATCCTTTAAATCATCTCTCAAAATCTCTATAACTTCTTCCTCTTGTACAGTCATCCTAGTCGAGACGGCGTTTACTTGCTCACTCATACCCTTAATCTCATATTGTCCCTTAGGATTTTGAATAGTTTGAGTAGGCAACTTACCCTCATTTCTACGACTCACCGCATTAGCTAGTTGTCCCATTTGGGACTCAAGCTTCGCAATGGATTGTGTGTGTGAGTGCACTACTTGTGCTTGTGCTTGCACTTGCGTTTCGATATTCTTAAGGGACACTAACACCTTTTCTTGAAAATATTATCCCTGGAAGGATTAGGATTAGGATTAGGAGGGGGGGTGTTGGTATTGAATTTGTTGAAACTAGGGTCGGTAAGTATTAGAAAAATTAGTCATCATAGGATTATAACTATTTCATGAGAATTGTTGAATAGAGTGTATGTGTTGCTCCACAAATTCAAAAAATTGAGACGCGGATGGGCATGCAAGTGTAGAATCTGAAGGATTAGAACATATTTAACAAATTTCGTACAAGGGTGAGCCTGACGTTTCATTCATCATCGTAAATTGATCATGTTTTTTAGATAGTTCTTGCAATTCAATTGAGTGATATGACTCGAACTGCTCCTCTCGCTTAGGTTGAGGGGGAAAGCACCCCTCAGGACGTACTGACACGGCATGATGCATCGAATTTTTACTTAACGTTCAAAATTTTCTATGCCTCATCGACGCTTTTGTGTAGGAAGGTCCCTGCACAAACGACATCGACGATATTACGAACTAAAGGAACAAGTCCCTCGTAGAAAATCTGCACCAATTGCCACGTGGGAATTTGGTGATGTGGGCAAGAGCGCAATAGTTCTTTACATTGTTCCCAAGTGTCATAAAGCGTTTCCCCATCTTGCATCACAAAGTTCATTATGGATTTTCTTATTTGATTAGTTTTTGTGATGGGGAAAAACTTTTGTAAAAATGCGATATGTAATGCTTCCCAAGTATTTAATAGTGTTTGGCTCAAGAGATTAGAGTCAATACTTAGCTTTATCTTTTAAGGAGAATGGAAAGAGATGTAATTTTAATTCATAATCAGTTAGATTTTAGATTTTCAATGTAGAACATTTGTCTTGGAACTCTCCTAAGTGATGATAAGAATCTTCTTTAATACAACCATGGAATGAAGGGAGTAGCGCGATGGTAGATGACTTTATCTCAAAGTGAGACGTCGTTACCTCCGGTAATTCGATACATGCTTGTGGCATGTAGGCCGTAGGAATGAAATAATCTTTTAATGGAGGAGGTTGAAATACGTTAGGGTTGTTTCTATGATTTTTGTTGTTACCATTGTTTCCAAAGTCAGCCATTGGAATAGGATCGATATTAGTAGTTCGAGTTTTTCTTAGGCGTTTAAGAGTGCTTCGGATTTTGGACTCAAACAAAGATGACGGTTTAGGCGTTGATTCTTCGTCTAGAATCAACCGAGCTTTAGAAGCTTGGGTTGAGGACATAATGACTCTAAAGGTTCGCCCGAGTTCAAGATTCAAAGGTTGTAAAGCGGTTTACTCAAATGCGTACCAAACATACACTAAAAAAAGAAACTAAAACAATGACTAACTCAAACAAATACGATAAGCAACCATGCAAATAAGACAACAAACACACAACTACTATGATTCATGAAAGTTATCCTGTAATGCAATGTTGGCGTCAAAGCCCAGTGCCCCAGGTTTCCTAGCTAATGCACATGCAAATCACCCCTAAACTAATGCAAATAGTGCATCTCAGCGCTCTGACTTATAGTGGTTTAAATCGAATTTTAAAGGAAGCAATTTACTTGAATTTATGCTTTTAAAAAAAATTGATTCGCGTAAGCTTCTTTGATGTGCTAAGCTCTTCAACTCTGAAATACTAGAATTTGATGACACGAGAAACTGCAAAACAAATGAAAAAGCTAGTGACTCAAAACAAAAAAAAATAAAAAAATTCAGAAAATAAGAAAAAGAAGACCTAATCTAGTATTTACGAATTAACTAAACTAAGATTCTAAAGCTAAAGGTAGTAATTTGCAATCCCTGGCAATAGTGCCAAAAATTGATCTTGTCAGAATCAAGATAAAAAGTATACTCTACTTTAAAAGGTTTGTAGTGTGGAAGTAGAGGTCGAACCCACAGAGATTGAAATACTAAAGCACTTTATTTTTAAAACCTAACCCTAGTTAATTAAGAAAACAGAATTTTAATTTTGATTTTTATTAAAATAAGAGGAATGAAAATAAATCTAAACTATGAAAGCGATTAAAGTTTTTTAATAAATATATGTATGGAATCTAGGATTGCAAATCCACCACTAGCTCCATAATAAAGATATTTATACATTCAATTAGCTTATTACATTAGATGATAATGGGGAATCGTAGCTACAAGCCCGATTCTTTCGTCAAGAAGATAACTACAATTCAAGCATCAACATAATTCATCTTCGGTTGGCACGGAGTGTCTCATACTAAACTAGGGTTGCGGCACACTCTGTCTTTCCTAGGCATGAACTATTCGACTACTTGATATCACAATTCAAATAAGCACCATTATATGTAAATAATCTATACAAGCACAACAAATATAGATCATTGAGCACATCACATTCAAAATAGATCTAAGACAATAATAAACTTTGAATGCAATGATTTAATCAATAGAAGAACGATTTTATTATTCAAAATCCTCGAAACATGTAATCATCATCCATACATAATAAAACTAAGAGAACGCATAAAATACACCCTATTACTTGGCTAGGGTTTCATTGAAACCCTAGATCTTGGTCTAGGCGGCCATAAAAGTGATGAATGGCAAGAGGTTGATGGAGAAGGCCATGGGAATCCTTGGTCTTCTTCTTCTTCTTCTCCTTGCTTTCCTCTCTTCAATGGCTGAAGTTTTGGTTATGGAAGGATGTGGATAATGTTGTGTGTAACCCCAAAAGTGAATTAGAATGATGTATATATAGTTGTAGAGGAATTAGGAAGGCTTTTGTAAACCTAATCCATCTAAAACTGCTATATTTCACTTTTTGGACATAATTAGGCAATTTCGCTCGCGTAGGGGTCTTCAGTACATCAAAATACGCGTCTTTGGTTTTTTTGTACGGGTCACGCGAGTGGGCCACGCACGCAATGTGCCTTTTTTCTGCTCGGTTTATTCTATTTTTACACCCTTTTTAGCCTAAAACTCTCGCTTTCTTCTATAACCTGACAGAAAATGGAAAACAAAGTAAAAGTACACAAAATAGGATAAAAAGTGCTAACAAATGTGAATTCAGGTGTGTAATTAGGACTTGTTCACTCCCGATCAGGCAGTCATTATTGAGTCTTCTCTTTCGAATGAGAGGGCGGCATTGGAGGCTAAGGAAAATGACTTAGTTATGGAGAAGGAAAAAGTGAGGGGGATGGCTCTGAGCCTAAGAGCAGCTCAAGTGGAGTTGGAGGCTGCCCTGACGGAGTTGAGTGCCACCCAGGAGAGTCTTGCAGCTGTAGAGGTGCCAATTGCATAGGAGGAGGCAGAAAGATCCCTTGAGGGCGACTTCGACGACGACTTCATTTAGGGCTACGCGGACCTGAAGAGGAGGGTAGCTTTGGACCATCCCGAGTGGGACCTTACCACTTACTCGAGAGAGGACTCTGACTACTGGGATGTGGAGCCCACCACTGCTGTGGAATTTGCCGCTGAAGAGGCTCTGACTAGGGATGTTGCTCCCGACGGAGAGGTCAGAGAGACCGGTGGTGAGGTCGTCATTGTGGATGATGCTGAGTAAGGAGCCTACCTGACCACTTCCCCCATTGTTCCCTTCCAGTACATATATATTTTTCATCTTTTTTTCTTTTTGTGGGGAGGCTACTATAATTGCCCCCCAAGCAATGTACTTCTTTCCAAACCAATAATGACAAGGCCCCTTGAGGTCGCTTTTTTGCATATTGTTAATGTTTGTACTTATGTATTTTTGCATATTTGTGGTTACTCATGTCCGACTAGTTGTCTAGCTTCGCTATGACCCCACCTTAGCAGAAAGTTCTGAAACTGTGATTGGTAGGGAACACTTGGTCTTATGGGTACCGGAAGGACTTAATTTCTTGAGCCTTTGATGACTAGAAGATTTTAGGTCTATAGGTCCTGTCCAGGGTAGTGTAGGAGTTTTTAAATCCTATAAGTATCCGCTCGGTGAACTCTGAGCATTGTAAGCACTTAGGAATGTTCAAGGGTTTACACTTAATTAATTCCAAGTCCTGTAAATGCCTCGTATAACTTCCTGTTTAGTTCATTATTCCCTCCTGCCCCCAAGCTTTTGCTAAGACATGTGTGTATAGAGGTAATGACTGTAGGTAGTCAACCTAGAACGTTGGTAGTTCTAGGGTCCTTTGACTCCTCTATTGTTAGCCACCTAGGGAGTTTGCCCCCATCATAGGCTATGAACCTAAGTGGAGCTAGTGCCTCGAGTGTGTTCCCGAGGTCTTTTGTTGCACCTTGGGTATGATCCCGAGGTCTTTTGTTGTCATGGAACATTGGTAAGGGACACTGTTCGCAAGAAAAATTATGTACTCATCTGAAAAATTGCACGAAAAGAGCTTCAACTTATTTAAAGAAAACATAAAAGTCCCTAACCAATACTGATTCTGATTTTATTGAAAGTGCTTCCGTAGATGTTCCACGTTCCACGGGTGTGAGAGATCCTATCCTTCTAGCATCTGCAACCAGTATGTTACCGGTCAGTTAACCCGGGTAACCCTATAGGGCCCTTCCCAGTTTGGTCCCAAGTTCACGTGGCTCGGGATTTTGGTGGACTGATTTACTGCCTTGAAGACGAGGTCTCCCACTTGAAAACTGCGGTACTTTACTTTGCTGTTGAAGTACTGTGAGACTCTCTGTTTATAGGTTGCCACTCTCAGGTAGGCCTGATCCATTTTTTCTTCTATGTTCGCTGTACTTTGTCACCCGGTATGTTGGTAGTCCGAGTTCTATGGGGACCACTGCCTCAAAGCCATAGGTGAGTGAGAACGGGGTCTCTCTTGTTACAACTCGGGGACTAGTCCGATAGGCCCAAGTTCTTCTGCCTAGAGTCTCTTGGCCTTTTCAAGCCTGGTTTTAATGGACTGTAGAATCTTTCAGTTTATTACATCGGCATGCCCATTAGCTTGAGGATGCTCGGGAGAAGAGTAGTGATTTGATATCCCATAGCCCGATCAGAACTGCCTATATACCAGTGTGTCAAACTGTCTTCCGTTGTCACTGACCAGTACCCAGGGCACACCGAACCTGCTGAGGATGTTCTTCTCCACGAAATTCTCCATTTTATTCTTGGTTTACTGTTGCCAAGGGCTTGGCTTCTGCCCACTTGGTAAAGTAGTCCACTGCGATGATGGCAAACTTGACAAGACCATTTGCTATAAGGAGCGGTCTGACTATGTCAACGCCCCATTGAGCAAACGGCCAGGGGCTGAGGATTGGAGTTTGGAGCTCTATCGGTCAGTTGATCATGCTCGCATGCCTCTGGCATTTGTCGCACCGCTTGATATAATCCCGAGAGCCCCAGGCCATTGTTGGCCAGTAGTATCCTTACAACAGGGCTCTGCGGGAGAGTTCCCGACCTCCAATAAGGCTTCCACACACTCCTTCATAGATTTCATACAAGAGTTCCTGGACCTGGGTAGGGTAGATGCATCGGAGGTAGGGGATGAAAAATCCCCTCTTGTAAAGTACACCGTCAACGAAGTGGTACTTGGTCGCTCGGTATTTGACCCCTCGGGCTTCATCCTTGCCGACCGGGAGCCTCCCGGTTGTGAAGAACATTATGATATGGTCCATCCAGCTAGGCCCTAAATCGACCGGGTCTACCTCCATACCTTCCGAGTTGAACACATTGGGATCATATAGGTATTCTACCCTTATCCCAAGAAGGTCCAAGTTAGAAGATGATGCTAGACGTGCTAACCAGTCGGCCTGTGTGCTTTCTTCCCTCGGGATCTGTGTTATTGAGAACCCTTTGAGCTTGCTGGTAACCCCCATAACAAGGGTTAGACAGGCCACCATGTTATCTTCCTGAGCTTCATACTCCTGTTGGACTTGATTGATAAGAAGTTGGGAGTCACTGGCACTTAAACTTACCTCGTGTCCACTGAGGTAGCCAACTGCAGCCCGACCAACAGGGCTTCGTACTCGGCTTCATTATTGGAAGCTTGGAACCCAAACCTTAAGGCGTACTCTAGCTGGATCCCATTGGGCGTGGTTAGGATGATACCTTCCCCGCTGCCCTACTTGTTAGAGGACCCATCCACATAAAGTACCCAAGTCGGGATGTCAGGCTATAGTTTGGGCAGTAACTCGGGCGGGTTAAACTCCTCGATTGGATCTTCCAGATAAGTAAAGTCCACAAGAAAATTTGCTACTGGCTGCCCCTTGATTGCTGTTCGAGGTCTGCAAACTATCTCAAATTCTTCCAACTCCAATGCCTACTTTATGAGCCTTCTGGATATTTTAGGCCGATATAGAATCTTGCACAGAGGCTAATTCGTGAGGACTACTATGACATGGGCTTGGAAATACGGGCAGAGTTGCCGAGTCGAGGTGATGAGTACAAAGGCAAGCTTCTCTATGCAAGAGTATTGACTTTCTGCACCCTAGGGTGTCTGGCTTGTGTAATAGACCGGGTACTATACTCCATGCTCCTCTCTAATCAGTGCCGAGCTTACCGCCAAAGGTGATACTACCAAGTAAATAAACAATTCATCCTTTAGCATGGGCGTTGAGAGCAGAAAAGGCGATGTCAGGTACTTCTTGATTTCCTGAAATGCCTCTTCAACTCCTTTGACCACTCAAAGGCTTTAAGGAGGATCTTGAAGGACAACAGGCACCATTCGGTTGCTCAGAACACAAATCTATTTAATGCTGCCACATGTCCTACCAAACTCTAAACCTCCTTGGTTGATCTGGGTGACCGCATGCTGATGATTGATTAGATCTTCTCTAGGTTTGCATCAATTCACTGCCTGCTGACTAGTTATCCCATGAACTTCTTGGACGAGACTCTGAATGCGCACTTAGCTGGATTCATCTTGATCTGGAACTTCCTTAGGATTTTGAAGGCCCCGACCAAGTGCTCGAGATGATCGGATTTATCCCGGCTCTTGACCAGAAGATCATCAATGTACACCTCCATTGTCTTCTCGATTAAGTCTCTAAATATGTGGTTGGCCAAGCATTGATAAGTTGTTCCAGCATTCTTGAGGCCGAAGGGCATCACCTTGTAGTAGTAGTTCCTTGATTAGTGATGAAGGAGATCTTCTCTTCATTACCCGGGTATATACGGATCTAATTGTACTTGGAGTATGCATCCATAAATGAGAGCAGTGAATGGCTTACAGTTGCGTCCACTAGGAGATTTATCCGCGGCAGTGGGTAGGAATTTTTGTGACATGCTTTATTCAGATCGGTGAAATTGACACAGAGCCTCCATTTGTTGATCTTCTTGACCAGAACAACATTTGTCAACCAGTCGGCATACTGAACTTCACGGACTAACTTGGCTTTGAGGAGCTTTTTCGACCTCCTCGTGTGTTGCATTCTGTCTTTCAAGGGCCATCCCCCCTCCTCTTTTGCTTAACCAGACAGAAGCTAGGATCAACACTGAGTCAGTGGGATGTGACCCGGGGATCAATCCCAGGCATATCTTCATGGCTCCAAGCAAAGATGTCTTGATTCTGTCATGGGAATTGGACCAGCTTTTCACTGAGTTCTGGTTCCAAAAGAGTGCCTATACTGACAGACCGGTCGGGAAATCTGAAGTCCAGTATTATTTGGCTGAGTTCTTCAATTGGGCTGACCCCATCCTTGACGTCCCTTGGGTCCATCCCTTCAATGTTTAGTGCTTTTGAAATCGCGCCTCTTTGCAAGGAACTGACATAACAGCTTCGGGCGGTGGCTTGATCTCCCCTTAGGCTTCCCAGTCCCTGTAGGGTCGGGAACTTGACGATCAAGCTATTCGTTGACACAACTGCCTTGGCCTTGTTGAGTGTCGGTCTTCGAAGAATAACATTATTAACGGACGGGGCCTCTACCACATCAAAGTTTGCAAGCATGAAGGCCTGTTGTGGGTAGGTCCCCATTACAACTGGGAGCTCCATCATCTTGAGCAATTTTGTGCTAGATCAAAGGCTGAAGCAAACAGTATGTCAGAGGATCTTCCCGTGTTCATGAGCATCCTATTCACCATGTAATTAGCTATAGAGAGCGTTACCACCAGTGGACTATCATGGGGGTAATGCAGGTCTCGGACATCGTCGGATGAGAAATTTAGGATATCGCTCGGTGGGCAGTTGGCTGGTTGGACTTGTACGACATTCGCTCGGGATGCCCGAGCATGCCTCTTCCTTGTCGACTGTGAGTCTCCTCTGTCCGATGTTCGTCTAGAGACCACATTGATATGGCCAAGGGGTTGCTGCTGCTCAGGAGCTCGGGTATCTTACCGCGGTCCGTATATCTCTGGTGACAAACTCGGCTAAATGAACCTGCTCAATGAGATTCTCAATAGCGATTTAGAGATTGAAATAGTCTTCGGTATCATGGCTATGGTCTTTGTGGTATCAGCAATACTTGTCCGCATTCCTCTTCTCGGGTAGACTCTTCAACTTGGTGGGTTTCTTGAGTAGCTTTTGAGCCTCAGCAATAACCATAACCTCTTGGATTGGGTCAGAAAAGTAGTGTGAAGGTGATCGGGGTCTGATTCCAACCACTCCATTGTTAATCCTATTTTTGTTTATTTTCTGAGCTCTTTTCAGAGACCTCCCATTTCCATTTGACTCTTGGGGAATCCACTTTTGCGAAGTTTGAGCATTTGGTCTTCAAAAACTCCTCGGTGTCGATGTATTTCCCAACTCTCTCCGAGACTTCAACCAAGGTTGTCAATCATTGACGGTGGAACGACGTGGCGACCTTGGTGTTCTGAACCCCCAAGTAGAAGACTGTGATTACGACCATCTCATTCAGGTCGTGAATCTGAAGCTTCTGCTAGTTCATGAACCAATAAATGTAATCCTTCAGGGACCTCCCTTTCGCTGCTTGACATTTAGCAACTGGACGTCTGGCTGCTGTTGGCCAAGCATACCCATGAACTGGCTGACGAAAAACCTGTTGAGTTCCTTGAAGTCACCAACTGATCGGGGGATAAGTGAGTGGAACCACTGTGTGGCTGGCCCATTAAGAGTGTTGGGAAAGGCAAGGCAGAGCAGTTCATCAACGTTAGTTGCTAGTGCCATCTGAGCCTTGTAGGTCTGGACATGGTAGACCGGACTTCCTAACCCGTCATAAGAGTTGAGATGAGGCTATTTGAATTAGCAAATCCTATGACCCAGTCGGTGAACAGTGACTCAGTCTTTATATTAGTATAATTGCGACTTAGTTTTCAGCTTAATTTCTTGATCTATTTTTCCAAGTCATTGATGCGAGCTTCCATGACCTCCCAACCGATGTCTCGTCCAGTATCAGTATGGTAGGTCGGGTCGGAGGAAGAGGCTTCTTCTTCAAAGTGCGTTGTCCTCAAGGATAGGTCTCGGCTTTGACTCTGATTAATCGTATGCCAGAGGTCGCTTCGGCTCCTGGCCGGGCGATCCTGGGCTGATTCCTAGGTCAATCGCTTTTGTCCCTCTCCTCTGACTGCGCGCCTATCATTGATGATCTCATCAGCATCCCCCGTGCGGTTCGGGTTGGCTCGGGCACGATGCCGGCTCGTATGGGATCCCGACCGCGCTCATTGTTCCTGGACTGTACCGGGGCACGTCGTCGGGTCCGTACAGGGACCTGACCACGCTTATCATTCCTGAGCTATTCCTGTTTACTCTGTTGGGCCAGCAAAGCTTCGATTTGTAACTGGATTTGACGCTGACCCTCCAGAAGTTATGCAAGAGCTGCAGTGATCTGCTCTAGAGTCATGGGAGCCGTCGGTTGCACGACCGAGGAATCCGTTTGGTCCATTGGTTGAGCAGACTTCTTATTCTTCTTCGGAGGCATGACTATCAGCTAAGAGATTTGTGTTAGAGGAAAAACTGTCGTTTCCCACATATTGCACCAAACTGATGATGTGAAATATTGGGTGAGAGATAAGAAGAATGAGACAAGAGAAGTTGTATGTGGTTCGGCCCTGTTAATGAAGAGACCTACGTCCACGTGTGTGTCAGAGCACTTGCACTCTAATATCAAAGCGCCGGGGGTCCTTCGTGAACCAACAGAAAGAGATGGAGCTACCAGAGACTGGCCGGGTAAGTATATGCATGTGCGACAGAAGTGTGTTCCCCTTCTATGAGGGTGAGGGGTTTCTTTTATAGTATAAGAAACCTCCTCGTACAAGGTAAGTAAACTGATTAAGTAATACAATCTGATTGGGATTGATTAGCACAAATCATGGGAGTTTCCTAGTTAAGATTAGGAAACGATCTACACTTTCCATTAGCCTTCTAACTCGTATAGGAATCTGTCTGGAATAATCTGGATCTGGGGCTTGGCTGGGCTGTGCCCGTTGCAAACCGAGCCCATGTAGCATTCCCGATCTATTGGTCGGGCCTAGGGATACTGGATGTACTGCTTGGGTTAAACTGTGCATGGGACCTGGTCGGTCTCTAGGAAATTTGGCGCTCCTTGATGCAGGAGTGGAGCTTCGCTTTTACTGAACATTTTTGTACATATTACTATATTTATCAACTTTTGGTCACAAGTAATTTTTAGATAACTCTTGGAGCACATAAGAATTTCATATAAACAAGATTCATAAACTACAATGCGTCTATCTCTCTCCTGATGGGGTCCACAGTGTCTGTGGAGTCCACAGATGAGAGAGATAGACACATAATTAAAGTTTACAATAATGATAGGGATACACACCAAACGACATACCAAACGATACACTGTGCTTTAAATGCATGTAACCTGTGCTGTTTGAATTTTTCACACTTTTCTGTGCACCATTTATACAGCACAGGTGTAGACACCCAATTTTGACCACACTGATAGGATTTAGGGTGGACAACGTCTTGGAGGATTCGATGATGAAAAGTACCCCGTGGAAGGTACTGGATTCCACACAATCAGAAGATCGGACTTCGGAAAGTGACTTCAAGCTCAGAAAAGCCCTTTTCCATGGATAAATCCCGGTTTTGTCAAAATCATCTCTCAGAATTCATATTCTCTCAGGGTTATATGAACATTAAGTGTTCTAAACGCAGTATTCTAGGTATCCAGAGATTCAATTTTAAAGAAAAGTTCGAAATCGACGCACATTTGAAAGCAATTTTGGAAAAGACGTCATTTGATTTCAAAAAGACGACGAAAGTTCCGGAGGACTTCCGGACTTCAATTGGACTTCAATTCTCATTATAAAACCTCTGGAAATATTTTTATACTGAAATTCAACCTGACAGCTTTCCAACGGTACGTAAACGGACAATTTCGGACACCAAAAAGCATTTTTACAAAAATCTGGAAAAGCAGTGCACGTGATTTTTGAAACAGGGTTTGTGGGTGACCAGAGGAGCAAGAATAGTAAGTGGCGGTTTTGGGTATGGGGGTGGCGGGTCCCACCATAACCGCCACTTCCATTTGTGTCCTCCACGGAGCTTTTTGAGTTCCAGACCCTTCTAGAAGCTTCCCACTGCGAGGAAATTGCCTGGAAATTGCGTTTAAGCTCCGAAATGGCCATTTTAACCCTCTTTTAAGCTCTAAAAATCCTGTTTTAACCCTGAAACTTAAGAGCTAAGTCTTCAAAACTCTATATAAGATCTCATACATCTCATATGAGATCACATCTTAACACACTAGACACTTGGAAGAGATACACTTGAATATACTTGGAGATACAAACACACATAGAAGCACATACAAGAGAGATAAGTATACTTTGAATATACTTTCAATTTAGGTGAATTCTAGAGAGAGAAAATTATGAATTGAATTTAGATTAACTTAGGCTAATTAGACCACAATTTGAACATCAATTGCCTCCCTCAACTTCCATGGATGAGTGCTTGAAGAACACTTGAATAACACTTGAAGAAGAAGATCTTCAAATCAATTTTGGTCTTGTAATTGAGAATCCTCCAAGAGGTAAACACTATAGTTCATCTCTAATTCCTACTTTGTATATATAGATCTATAAGATTTGGATCTAACTTAGTTCTATTTCTACTTATTAGAACACTCATCTTCTTCCTCTCATGTTCTTCACACACTCACATAGTTAGATCCAAATCTCTTTGATTTTTATTGATAATTTACAATTAGAGATTGTTTTTCACTTTGATTTTCAATTTTGGTTTCATTCTTCAATTTTAGTTTAGATTCATGCATACATGATTATATATATATACATATATCTATTTTGAATTCCATGATGGTTTGGAAATATGATCTATGAGAAGGATGATTTCTATGTTCATACCTATCTCTTGATTATTCCTATTACCTAGAATTCCTATTGAATTTCATCTCCAACATGATATTTATAAGTCCCTTTGATCCTTGATCTAAAAGTTCTTCATAGAACTTGAGGGCTAAATTGATTGGGAATCATGATAATTAAGTTGATCTATGAGTTTGATCTCTCTAATAAGCTTCAACTATCACTAAAATATTTTCCTCACACTTTAAAATGAACTAGATAAAAATTCAGCAAAGCAGATTGGTTTTGTCCATTAGATTTGGTCCATCAAAACCAATAGTTTGATGGATTTCAAATTTTCTGGGTAAACTTTGATGAATTAGCTTTCATCCGGTCCGTTTTGAGAGCTTTTAGGATTCATATACTATTTTTAGAAATTGTTGAGAAATCGGTTGACAGATTTGAACATCGTCTCTTTGTGCTTGAATTTCAGAAAATCTATAATAGTTATCGACGTTCCGCTTTTTGGGGATGATTCCTAACTCATATATCTATATGCCGATGTAAAATCGTGAGCATACGATCGAGTTAGGATCGTTTTCTAAGCGTTTAAAGTTGATACAACTATTCTGGAATTTTCTAAGTTTAATTACAAATATGATTATGTATACAAAATGGTCACACCTTGATCACTCAACAACAATTGATGAATAAAACTTGGTTTAGAAATCACCTAGGATAAATGGATGAGAGATCAAAAGCTTAAATCAACTTGGTTAACATGATTCATGAACTTCTATTATACTTCTATTATGTTTTGCATTCATTTGTCAAATGATACCAAATTTCCAGAATAACAGAGTCTGTTTAAAACACTTTTTCAGAAACCTTGTGATTACAGAATGTCCATGGGTTTATTTTTATCATATACTACAATGAAATAGCTTTCTTTTGACACCAAATAGAGCTTCATATGATTTTTGTAGATTTAATTATGATTTTTACAAGAACAGTGGACAGTCCTGATCCACTGTTCCCAAAACGTTTATTTCTCAAACAATAAAATTGATATTGAGGTCCCACTTTTTGGAGAAGTTCCCTAAGACATGTATCTAACTTTCTGTAAAAGGGTTTTTATCCAGCTCATGTTTAAGACCACTTTTGATAGGATTCATTAGAGGTTGCTGAATCTGGAAATTTGATTGATGACATGTTTTCTTTGTTTATCATGCATATCATTTGTTGCTTGTATTTTTGCAATGCTTTGGGTATTCTTTGGTGTCTTAGTGCAGAGAATTAAGTGCCTCGGACCCGGACTTCGATTTGTGGTTTGCCTCGTCTACATGTGGCTTAGTGCCCATGTATCATGTACTATCTCTATCCTTTCTCTTAGAATTTTTCTAGGTTTACAACTTTGATTTCAACGACACATTTCCTTTAGGATAGTCTCCGTTTATATGATTATTTGTTAGAGACATCTTATCTAGGATTGTTGCATGATTGCATTGCACGTTTACATTCTTTTTGCTTTCGCGACTCCGCTTGAGTCAACCAATGTAAGTCTTCTCGTTCCCTTTACATATCATGACATGTTTACTTTATTTGCATCGGTCCCGGGCGGGACTAGCCACTGTGAGTATACTTCTCCCTTGTATTGCATGAGCATCCGCTTTCTACTTGATTTAGTCTCTTGAAATGATTTTCATTAGATGTTTCTTTTTGCCATGTATGTATCTATCTAGTATGTTTGAGGAAACAACATCTATTATGAATTAATAACAAGGATATTTGAATCAAGGCCTACCATTCGGTAGGGCGAGGAGGGGGTGCTTTAGTCCTGCTTGGGCTCCTTCCCCTCTCGTACCAAGACCCCCGAACCTTGTTTCTGGTAATGAAGGGCGAGTAACCTTATTCAATTTTGGGCGAGTCAAGCTTGGGTTTCCTAATTCCCGATAAAAATTAGGTGGCGACTCTTTGTCTCTAGGATCGCGTGAGGAAGTCCTAGTTTTCCCTGAAGTGTGCTCCTTGGGATCCGTCCCGGGACACTATCGAGGGAGAGCGTCAGGACCTCCTCCTCCATTCGCGACGGTCCACAATCTGGCGACTCCGCTGGGGATTTGAACATGAAACCGATGGTTTCTTGTTCTTCGAGGGTTTGACTTGAACCAATGAATATCCTTGTTATTAATTCAATAATCATGTTGTTTCTGCCTGCATTTGCACTTGCATTGTTCTTTCACCGCGACTGCTTGAAATCATTGCCTTGAAGATAGAGGGCCCTCTTTCCTCTATTTGTCAAGAGTTTTGGTAGCATGTAGTCACCGTTAGCCTTGTACCGCGTGCGGTATATAGAGCTCATGTGTGAACGGCACGCCCTCGGGGAGGCGGTCAACCACACCGTTGAGCTTGCTAATGGACCCTTTATGAGACTAAAACCCGGCCTTTGCATATAGTTTCTATAGAACCCTTCAATTAGGATCTTGATTATCATCTTTGATTAGGACAATGTGATGAATTACTTGCGCTTGCCCGTAAGGGATTATGTGGATGATGAGGACGTGTATGCGAAGGCATCATCAAACCTTGTATGGTGGATTCCTCTAGGATAGTATGGTCTTTATCCGAACATCCAATCATTATTTGAGGGCAATTTTGAAAATTTTTGAAATTATAAGCACTTCTTTGAAAAACCCCAAGTCTTTCGAAAATTCCAAGAATATCCCTTTTGAAAATTTGCTTTAAGATTCACTTTCACAAAATCTTTCCAAAATTCTCCTTAGATTTTAGAGAATTTCAAAATTCCTATTTCCAGAAATCATGATCACACTTTGATGATTCAATTTCAAATTCTCCTAGATTTTAGAGAATTTCAAAAAAAAAATTTTACTTTGGTCTTCAAGAAATCATGATGATTCAATTTCAAAATCTTCCTCTCAGATCTTAGAATTTCAAAATTCCCACCTCAATTTTTAAGAATCATGATTTCTCACCACAAGCATTGATGGTTCAAAAATTCTTTTGAAAATTACAAATCTCCCCATCTCTTTCAAAGATTTTCATGAAAAATTTCAATTTTGAAAACATGAACCATCAAGAATTTCAAAACTCAAAATCCTTGGATAATGATTGGATTAGTAGGGTGATTAGCATACTCAAGGAATCCTAGGTGCTTATGTGCTGATGTGCTAGGTCTAAGCTAGATTAAGGTGCATTGCATTTAGATTAGATTGCATTTCATCTGCATTGCATGCACTACACGAGCATTGCATATACGACTCACGAGTGCGACGCCTCTAATATACTTTTAAAAAAGAAAAGTTTTGTTTTCCTCAGAATTTTGAAAGCTTGAAAAGATTTCTTTGATTTTAAGAAAAATGTTTTTGAAAAAGGAAATGATTTTCCATTTATGATTTCCATCTTTGTAAATCCACCTTCTTATATCATTCTTTGAAAAAATTCTTTTGCAATAAAGATACCTGATTATTTGAAAATCCCTAAATAAACCAGATAAGAAAAGATAGGACCGAAAAGTTGTACTCCTTTCTGGGTCAGAGCTCCGAACAGCCGTTCGATCAGATCAGGGTTAGAAGAAGGAACAGCCGAGTCGACTAAGGTTGAAGATATGACATACGAAGCGGATATGGAAGCCAGATTGGCCGCAATGCAAGCTGCCTTGGATCAGAGCAGGGAGCAGAATCGAGAACAACTTGCCACTATGATGAGAATGATTGAGCAGCTAACTAATCCACCACCACCACCTCCAGAGCATCATGAAGAAGAAGATTTTGGGGAGACAGTTCAACCAAAGGTTCAGCTAGATCAGGAAATTCAGGACAAGTTGGCCAAGATCGACAAACTAGAGAGTGTGATCAGAAAGAGCAAAGGGGTGGATGAGTATTTGTTCGATGTTGAAGGGTTGTGTGACGCTCCAAAAGCCAAACTCCCAGAGAAGTTTAAGATGCCGCATATTGAATTTTTCAATGGAACCGGAAATCCAAAGAGCTATCTGAGGCTTTATGTAGGAACTTTGCAGCCCATGGGCATTGGATCTGACCTCTTCGCTCTATTGTTTCCAAGAGTTTTGAGTGGAGCAGCACTTTCATGGTACTTGACGTTGGAACCAGCCATAACCAGAGATTGGGAGGCATTAGCCAAAGCTTTCGTGGCTCAATATTCATATAACCAGTTGTTTGATGTAACTGCAAGAGATCTAGAAACCACCCGACAAGAGTATAGGGAATCCTTCGCAGGTTTCCTTACTCGTTGGAGAGCTAAAGCTGCTCAAATGACTAGCAGGCCAGCGGAAAAAGATCAGGTCCGAATGATCATCAAGAATCTACAGCCCGAATACTTGGAAAGGCTAGAATTTCAGTCCATTGTGAGTTTCGAACAGCTGTTTGATGTGGGAACTTTGATAGAAGATGCCATTAGAGATGGAAAGATCAAGAAAGAAAGCACGAGCAATCGATACAGAAAGACAGAAAGGCCAGTCTATCATCAGTCTGCTGACGTCAACACACTATCTCCTCAGCCTTTTCAGAAAGAGCGTCGAAGTATGGCTAGTGCAAGAGGAAGTCAAAATCAGAAACAGTCGAGAGAGAAAAGAGAATTTTCCGACTTGGGGATGCCACTAAGCACCGCACTTGAAAGAATGATAGAAAAAGGGTACTTGCAGAAATTGGAACCTAAACCAGAGCCAAATCCACTTCCACCGGGTTTCAAAACAGAGTTCTTTTGTGACTTTCATCAAGGCCGTGGACATAGCACAGATAGATGCTGGAGACTTCGCCATGAAATTGAAGACTTGATTGAAAAAGGGGTCATCTCCCCTCCTCCCTCTCAGCCAAATGTTCAGAAGAATCCTCTCCCTAATCATAAGGGGAACATGCCAAATGTTAACTTTGTAGAAGAAGGATCTCAGATTTATAACCCAAAGATCTACATCACATCCTCGAATCAACCAGCTATGGATGTTCAACTTCCGGAAGACGCTGCAATTTGCATCTTGAGGAATATGGAAGAGGAAGAATGGGTCGAAGAAGCACTGGCTTTTGAAGAAGAAATAGCCAACGGAAATCTTACAATTGAATGGTGGGATCCCAATGCCATCACCGACGACTCGATCTGGTATGAGGAAGAAAAGCCCATAGAAGCAGTCACCGAGAAACAAAGCACTGAGCCGATAGAAGAATTGCTAAAGCCTGTCGAGAACCTTGAAATCAAAGATGACGATCTTATTGCAATGATGGAAGAAGAAGAAGATTGGTGGTATGATGATGAGGATGATTCCGTTAATAATACCATAATCCCCGATGATTCTGTTTGGAAAATCACTGTTGGCACCGAAAAGTTAGCCAAAGAACTTGAGTCTATCTGGATCACCAATGAAGCAAACCACTTGACCCGTTCCGGACATCATTTCAAGCCTCATGAGTTAGAAAATCGTGGAAAAGAAACATGGAATGAGAAAGAAGTCGTCAAAGCAAAAGAGGCTGGTAAAGGAGCCGTGAGCGAAGAAGAAGATGAAATCCTAAAGCAATTGAAGAAAACACAAGCTTGGATCTCAGTATGGGGATTACTTATGACCTCTCACAAACACAGGCAGGCCATGCTCGATACTCTCAATCGTTTGGATGTTTCTGTCAATACTACTCCCGAAGATCTAGTAAACATGATCTCTTCAAAGCCTTGTAAGCCTGTAATCACATTCACAGATGAAGATTTACCGCCGGAAGGGGCACACCACAACAGAGCTCTCTACATCACTGTACATTGCCTGGGGAATAGAGTACCGGTCTGCTTGGTAGATAATGGGTCAGCCTTGAATGTATGTCCTCTCCAAACAGCTCTCAGAATGGGGTTGTCTATTTCAGAACTCTTGCCATCAACACAAACTGTGAGGGCCTATGATAACACCAAAAGGGCCATTGTGGGAATGATTAAGTTGAAAATTGAAGTCGGGCCATTAAACAAAGAAGCTGATTTCCAAGTGATTGATATTCCGGCTAGCTTTAATCTGCTATTGGGACGTCCGTGGTTACATGTGAATGACGCAGTCGCCTCCACTCTCCACCAGAAAGTCAAGTTCATCTGGAAAGAGGATGTGGTAACAATCTTTGGGGATAGCTGGATCAAAGAAGAAGGGACAAGCCATGGTCCTGTGCTAGAAGTCCAAACACCGGAAGAAGAAAATGAATTAGGAGGATTCAACTTTGTGGGAATGATAAATGAAGGAGCTAAGAAAAAGAAATCCGTTTGGGATCGACTCAGCTATGAGAAGAAACTTCCTGATGCATCTGTCTGGGGCGAAGAAATCACTCCGATCAAGAAAAAGAAGCCGTTCATCACCGGACGCGAATATAGAAAGATGTTCGAGAAGGGAAACCCGGTTGCCAAAGATCTACAAGAAGAAGTGGGACAGAATTGGATCCCTGAAGTCATGCCATTGTACTTTGACCAGTATGCCAATCCTAAAGTGGCTCATATGGTGCGGAAGATGAACTATTTTCCTGGAATGGGACTAGGTCGTCGTCAACAAGGAATAACTGAACCACCGAACTTCCACGAACAGAAAGATAAATCTGGGCTTGGGTATCAATTGACTGAAGAAGATAAGAAGAAGATGACAAAAGGAAAAGGGCCGATGGTTGTTTCTGGGCCAAGAATCCTGAATGGATACTTCGTGAAAGAAGGCGATGACTTTCCCTTCTGTGGGTTCCCTGAACCATGGTATGATCCGGCTACCAAGAACATTAAGCCTGGATTTGAGATTTTCTTCAAACATGAGTTCTCCGACTATGAGGATCCGTTCTTGTATACTCCGCCTATCAAGAAAGAAAGAAAGGACTGGGCTGAGCTGATGACAAGTGATAATTTGAACATGCTAATGGATGAAGAGCTGAACATGCTGATGGATGCCGAAGAAGCACTGGGAAATGTGAAAGAAATCAAGCCAATAGAGGGAGCTCTGAACAATTGGGTGATAGAATCGGAAGTCAACAAATCCCCTCCCCCATTTCCCCGGAAGTCTGTAAAGGCCAATATGAGCCATGATGTTGAGTCCGCTTTTGCTTTTGATGTACCCAAAAATGTTAATGAAATGAACGAGGATTTTGCTTACTCTTCTGTGTCTGATGATCTTGATTTTGAAATTTCTGAGGATTTGCAAAGATTAATTGAAAATGAAAATGAATCTGCATGCAAGATTATTGAAGAAACTTTGCTAATAAACTTGGATAATGAAGATAATTCACAAAATGTTCATATTGGCACCACGCTCACTTCACAAGAAAGCAATGAACTAATCAACTTATTAAAAGAATTTAAAGATGTTTTCGCTTGGTCCTACCAAGATATGCCAGGCATCGATCCAGAGATTGTCCAACACCACATCCCTCTCTTTCCAAATTCAAAACCTGTTAAGCAAAAGTTGAGACGCATGAGACCCGAATGGACTTTGAAGATCAAAGAAGAAGTTGAGAAACAATTGAAAGCTGGATTCCTGATGGTAACCCAATATCCGGAATGGATAGCCAATATAGTTCCTGTGCCAAAAAAGGATGGAAGGATCCGTGTATGTGTTGACTTCAGAGATCTAAACAAGGCTAGTCCTAAGGATGATTTTCCGCTTCCACACATAGATGTTCTGGTAGATAGCACCGCGGGGCATGAGTTGTTATCATTCATGGATGGTTTCTCAGGGTACAATCAGATTTTAATGGCACCCGAAGACAGAGAAAAGACTACATTCACAACTCACTGGGGGACGTATTGCTACCGAGTAATGCCATTTGGGTTAAAGAATGCCGGAGCGACCTATCAGAGAGCTGCTACTACTTTGTTACATGACATGATCCATAAAGAGGTAGAAGTTTATGTGGATGATATGATTGTTAAGTCCAAAGAAAGAAGTGGGCATTTAACAGCACTCGCCAAGTTCTTTGAAAGATTAAGGAAATACAGAATGAGATTGAATCCACAGAAGTGTACTTTTGGAGTTACCACCGGAAAGCTGCTGGGATTTCTCATCACACAGAGAGGAATTGAGGTTGACCCCACAAAGATCAAGGCTATTATGGATATGCCGCCTCCGACAAATGAAAAGGAAGTAAGAGGATTTCTGGGAAGAATCCAATTCATCAGCCGCTTCATATCTAAGCTCACTGCTACTTGCGATCCGCTTTTTAGCTTGTTGAGAAAAGGGAAGAAATTCGAATGGGACAATCAATGTCAAGAAGCTTTTGACAAGATCAAGGCTTATTTATCAAACCCACCGGTTCTTTCACCCCCGAAATCAGGGAAGCCTTTGCTGTTGTACTTATCCGTGTCAGAGAATGCTATGGGATGCATGTTAGCCCAAGAAGGAGATGAAGGGCGTACAGAGAAAGCCATTTACTACTTAAGTAAAAGGATGACTGGATACGAATTGAAGTATTCTCCGTTAGAAAAGACATGTTGGGCTTTGGTTTGGGCCACTCGTCGTCTGAGGCATTATATGTTGGCCTTCCCTGTTGTTTTAATCTCCCGAATGGATCCTTTGAAGTACCTATTTGAAAAACCAGCATTGACCGGAAGAATCTCCCGATGGACATTGATGCTATCTGAGTTTGACTTGATACATGCTACGAGTAAATCTGTTAAAGGAAGGGCTGTCGCAGAACATTTAGCAGAACATCCGATAAATCTGGAAAACGAAGGAGAGTTCATGTTCCCTGACGAAGGATTGATGGAATTAAAAGAAGATGTGTGGAAAATGTATTTTGATGGAGCTGCAAACCAGAAAGGATATGGAGTGGGGATCATCCTTGTATCCCCTGAAGGAGCACATACCCCGTTCTCTATTAAGCTGAAGTACACTTCCACCAACAACACTGCTGAGTATGAAGCTTGTATCTTGGGGCTAGAAGCCGCATTGACTTTGGAGGTAAGGAAACTTGATGTATTCGGGGATTCCAATTTGATCATATCCCAAGTTCGAGGAGATTGGAAAGTCAAGGAAGAGAAGTTAAAACCCTATCATGAGTATCTTGATTCTTTACGAACTCGTTTCTTGCATATCACGTTCTTCTACCTGCCTCGAGAAGAAAATCAGCTAGCAGACTCTTTGGCTACTTTAGCGTCAATGATTGAGATTCCTGTGGGGATAAAGCTAACTCCTTTGATGATTGAACAAAGGGAAAAGCCGTCTTATGAGATGATTGGGGAAATAGAAGAAGCAGAAGAACTTCCGTGGTACACCAACGTGTGGAACTTCATTGAAAATGGGGAATATCCGGAAAGCGCCTCCGAGAAAGACAAGAGAGCCATAAGAAGATTCTCGGCTCAGTTCATGATTTGTGGTGGAAGTCTATTGAAGAGATCTTACAATGGATTCAACTTGACATGTCTATATGGAAACAGTGCGAGAAAGATGATGGAGCAAATTCACGAAGGGGTGTGTGGTCCTCATATGAGTGGACACATGTTAGCTAAGAAGATCATCCGACAAGGATATTATTGGACTACTATGGACAAGGACTGCTATGAATATGTCAGAAAATGTCACAAATGTCAGATCCATGCCAATATGAAGCATGTGCCGCCGTCACTGCTATACAACATGACTACCCCTTGGCCATTCTCAGTTTGGGGAATAGATGTTATTGGAGAAGTAACCCCGAAGGCGTCTAATGGGCATCAATACATCCTGGTAGCAATTGATTATTTCACAAAATGGGTGGAAGCAGAGTCTTATGCGACATTGAAGGCTAAAGATGTGGCCAGATTTATCAGAAGAAATATAATCTGCCGATACGGGGTCCCTCATGAGTTGATATCCGATCATGGCAGTCACTTCCAGAAAGAGGTTTTGGATCTACTAGAAGAATACAAGATCATGCACCACATGTCAGCGCCGTATAGGCCACAAACAAATGGGGCAGTTGAAGCAGCTAATAAGAATTTGAAGACGATCCTAAGAAAGATGACTGATACATACCGAGATTGGCATGAGAAGTTACCGTATGCACTGTGGGGATACAGAACATCTATCCGAACATCTACAGGAGCCACTCCTTATTCATTGGCTTACGGAATGGAAGCAGTACTCCCAGTTGAAATAGAACTACCATCTTTGAGAGTTGTGGCAGAATCCGAGATTCCAGAATTTGATTGGCTAAGAGATAGATATGAGGAGCTAATGTTACTTGATGAGAAAAGGTTGGCCGCAATTGATCATGTGCATGTGTATCAGAGAAGAATAGCTCGAGCATTCAACAAGAAGGTCCGTCCAAGAAAACTTGAGGAAGGCGACCTTGTGCTTAAAGCCTTAAAAGCACCCGTTTTCGATCCTAGAGGGAAATTCAAGCCAAATTGGGTTGGCCCATACGTCATCAAGAAGCTTCTCTCTGGAGGAGCGGCATACCTGATGGATCTAGATGGAGTTGAGTTCAATCAGCCAATCAACATTGACCGTCTCAAGAGATACTATGCTTAAAAGCCTTTTCTTTCAAAACCTCTTCTTTCAAAACCTCCAGCATTCGAGGAACTACGCTTGACCTAATTCCCACTTGGGGATACGTAGGCAACCTACTCGGTTCGGTCACTGCTCCTGAAACACTCAGCCACATCTCAAATACCTTCTTTCAAGACTTAGCCGAACTACTTTGGATCTGATTCCCACTTGGGGATAAGTAGGCGAGCTTTCCTGGCTCTCGATCCCTGAACCTTGCAAACTAGGGGCAAACTTTCAAGTTTGCCCAAAGCCTCAAGATATCACTGCCACACTAGGGGCAAACTGCGTTTGCCCAAACTTCCATTTATCTCTATCAACTAGGGGCAAACTGTCGTTTGCCCATACCTCGCTACCTGTCCTCTCTGGATCACTTGGCTATCAGAATTAAAGCACCTAAGTGAAAAATCTGGTAATTCTTGATATTAAGTTGAAAAGTTTTTTAGCAATCTAAAGATGTGAATCTAATGTCAAGACTGAAACATTATGTGGAAAATTTTCAAAAGCTTCAAGATTACATGCAAAGCCAACACAATATCCTGCTACAAGATAAAATCTCATTTTCAAAACATGCAAATCCTTAGAAAATTCAAATATCCAAGTCAAAAGACATTGTCGAGAAAGAGGAATCGTCAGAAATTTCCTTTCCCTGTAAAATCGAGTCCTGTGTGTCAGTGTGCAAAGTGTCAATCAAATCAGTCTCGTGACAAGGGATGCAAAGCGAAACAGAAGGATAGCATAAAGCAGCATCAAGCAAAGTCAAGAGTACAAGCCCATCAAGTCTCAGACAGAATACATCAACATCAGTCTCAGCACAGAAAGCAAGAAAAACAGAAAGATAGTCATGGGTGCATATGATCATCATCAGCGACGACGAGTAGCCCGTGGGTACCGAGCAGGCATATCTGAGGCCGTAGAGCTATCATCATCTTCAATTTGGCGCCTTCGCCTAGACCCACCAGCCCCACCAGAAGGGCCTGCATTCATCCGCTCCAACTGTGATTGAAGCTGCCTAACTTGAGCCACCTGTGGAAGAAAAGAATCAGTATAGGGGTTTGAAAAAGCAATGAGATAAGAAGAAAAGGTCAAGAAATTTACCAGGGCCGCATCACGGTCTATGTAAGTCTGGCACATGCCATCCCACTGCAAAGAGAAGAAAGATATGGTCAGAAAGATCAGAAGAATCAGAGGTAATGAGTTCAGAAATTACTTACATGTCCCTCACGAGCAAGGCTCCAAGCCCTCAGATTCTGTGCATAAGCTCGCTCTTCATTGAAAACGGCTCGGGGAACGGACTCATGTTGTTCTGAAACTAGCTGAGGCTCTACAAGATCACGGGGGATCTCTACAGAAGATATAACTCCGCGCAGCATGGTCGAGGCTCGCCAATCACAAGGAGGAATGAGAGGTAGAGGTCGACCAGGGCCATCCACAAAAGAACTCCCCTGCAAATGATGATGAGAAATAAGATAAAGCAAGCATTCGATCAGAAATGAAGAAGTCGTGAAATACCTGCGGGTCATCCGAGAGCGGGAAATTAGGCATCAGATGAGTAACCCTGAAGACGTCATAGTTCTCCTCAAACAGAGTAAAAGAGGCTGAAGGAATTCCGTTCAAAGCATTAATAAGATCTTCATCTTCCAAATTCTGCGCCGACCTCATACAAGAAGGCGGATCCTGTGGCACTAAGAGACGATCCTCCAAATCAGTCTGAGGAGCTACTCTCTCTCCAAGATACCACTCAAGAACAGAGGGACCCTCAAGAAGAATCCTCTCTCCAGTCATCTGTCTAGCTAAGCCAATCTCAGTCACATCTCCATTTGTCACCCAAGGATGCCAGTTAACTTGGGTGAATCTGAGACGGGTAAGAAAATCTCGGCAAGAAATAACATTATGAGCATCATTCTTGGTACCTACGGCTTGGCGACGCCACTTCAGAGCCCGTGGAAAAATATGAATCTCTTCCTCCCGGAATGATGGAGCCGTCATGGAGAAATACTCAAAGGCCCACGCCTACAAGAGAAAATAAAGCAGTGGTCAAAACAGCAGAACATCAAATGATAAAAACTGGAAATGAAAATATTTTCAGTACCTCCCAAGCTCTCCAGAATCCGCCGAATCCAGGGGATTTGCCTCGAGAATGCTCCCCCATATGACTATACAGAATGGCTAAACCAGTAGAGCCCCAATCAAAATCTGCAATCTCCTCAAGATTTCGAAGACTATCAAGCATATTCAATGTAATCCGCTCAGCTCGAGTAGAAAGAAGAGAGCAACCAAGCAAATACAAGATGAAAGCACGGGTAAGCTGCATATCGGTAAATTGAGCCGCTCTTTCAGAAGGCCTGAAGTTGTTGATGAACCATGTGATGCCTACGCTCGATCCGTGAAGATCTCTCTGGGATGGGATGATGCCTAGGAGACGCTCAATGATAGTAGGATGTCTATGGATGTTCTTTGCAAAGGCAAGACGATGCCCGCCAAATGAGATGCCGGTTATCATTGCAAAATCAAGAGGGGTCATGGTTATCTCCCCAAAAGGCATGTGAAAAGTATTTGTGGAATCCCACCACCTTTCAGCAAGAGCTTGAATCATGGCCAAATCATTAGTCGATCTCTCCAATAAGGTTACAAACGACCCAAAGCCCGCTTGCTTGATATTGGCTACTACTTGGGGACGCGACTCCGACAATTCATTAAACCATTCAAGGCATTTTCCATGGCTACCATGACCTCTAAGATGACCAACCACATTCTAAAAAGAAAAAGGATGATTTCTAAGGAATCGCAAGAATAAAGAGACACGTATGAAGATGTGAAACAAAGGAGTAATTAAAGAATGGGTTACTTCTTGACGAAAGGCCCTCCTAGAGATATGATTTAGTGGATTTTTCATGGTTGCATACTCCATGGTTTGAGTTGATGAAGCTCCACTAGCTTGAAATTGGCTTCTACGTGTTCTAGAACTTTCACCTTGTCCATGGGAACTCATGGTTGTTGATGCTTGAAGCTTGAAGATAAGAGGTTGAAGATGATGAATAGTAAAAACCTTGGTACTTGAATCCCCTAGAATAGGGAGGAGTTGATGAAATCAACAAAGTTTTTGGAGGTTTTAATGCAAGAAATCACTCAAAACATCAAGAAATTGCAAGATTTGAGCACCTTAGAAGGAAGAGGTGATGCATTGAAGAAGAAATGAATGAAGAACAAAGAAGAAAATGGGTTTAAAACCCCAAAGTTGCGGCTGGCGGTTCCCAAGGGGGTGTGGGGAACCGCCATTTACTATTCACTTCCTGCCATTTCCCCATTTTGCTCTATATTCGCGTTTTGACCCCCGGAACTCTTGATTTGATCCCGGATTGGTCCATTTTTGATATATAAGCCTTGAGAGTGCTTAAAACTTGTTGGAATTGGTCTAGAGGACCTCTGGAGATTTGAATCTTGGTAAAAATCCATTCAAGAATTGAAAAAAAAGTCCCCCAGATGAGAAGAATCAAAGGCACCGCAGCCTGAAAGTGGCCGAGAAACGGCAAACTCCCGTCGTTTTGGGATTGATTATGAGTTGTCTTAGAAAATGGACATTTGAGTCTACTGTCGCTTGAGAATTACATCCAGAAAGGACTTTCAGAAGATGGGTCAGAATGCGAGATGTTCAGAAAGGGTTAGAGTAAGCCTGACGTGTTGCAAGAATGATTGCGTTGGTCGAAGCACCAATATGAGTCTCAGAAAGAATCAGCAGGGCCTCCAGAATATGTGCTCGCGTCCCAGAAACCTCAGATATCTCCTCAAGCAGAGAATTTCCAGATATTGTCAAGGTATAACAGAATTCGTGCATCTCTCAGAATCATAGGATCTCCCCAGTAGAGAACTTTCAGAATTAAGTTTCTCGCAAGCATCATGTATCCACGGGTTGCCTCCAGATAAAGGGTATCTCTCAGAATTTGAGCATCAAAATCGCCTCCAGAATACAAGGTTTATGCCAAGCATCATGTATCCAGGGTTGCCTCCAGAATGTAGGGTTTCTCTCAGAATCGTGGGTTGCCTCCAGAATGTAGGGTTTCTCTCAGAATCAGAATCGTGGGTCGCCTCCAGAATACAAGGTTTATGCCAAGAATCGTGTATCCGTGGGTTGCTCTCAGAATGTGGGGTTTCTCTCAGAATCGTGGGTTGCCTCCAGAATGTAGGGTTTCTCTCAGAATCAGAATCGTGTATCCAGGGTTGCCTCCAGAATGTAGGGTTTCTCTCAGAATCATGTATTTCTCAGCATCGCATATCAGGGTTGCCTCCAGAATGTAGGGTTTCTCTCAAAATCAGAATCGTGTATCCGTGGGTTGCTCTCAGAAGAAGGGTCATCTCTCAGAATTTGTGTATCTCTCAGAATCCGTGCATCAGAACAGAAGATTTGTCCTCAGAAGAAGGGCCTGTTTCAGAAGAACAGAGGATTTGTCTCCGGCAGAGAGACCTGTTTCAGAAGATTTGTTTCTAGACCTGCCACAGAAGATTTGTCCTCGAAAAAAGGGCCTGTTTCAGAAGAACAGAAGATTTGTCTCCGGCAGAGAGACCTGTTTCAGAAGACTTGTTTCCAGACCTGTTACAGAAGATTTGTCTAGAAGAAAGACCTGTTTCAGAAGAGCAGAAGATTTGTCTCCGGCAGAGAGACCTGTTTCAGAAGATTTGTCCCCAGCAAAAGGACTCTACATCAGCAATCGTCCCCAGCAAAAGGACTCTACATCAGCAATCGTCCACAGAAGAAGGACCTGTTTCAGCAATCGTCCCCAGCAGAAGGACTCTACATCAGCAATCGTCCCCGGCAGAAGGACTCTACACCAGCAATCGTCCCCAGCAAAAGGACTCTACATCAGCAATCGTCCCCAGCAGAAGGACTCTACATCAGCAATCGTCCACAGAAGAAGGACCTATTTCAGCAATCGTCCCCAGCAGAAGGACTCTACATCAACAATCGTCCCCAGCAGAAGGACTCTACATCAGTAATCGTCCCCAGCAGAAGGACTCTACACCAGCAATCGTCCAGTTGTTTGACATGACTCAGAATTCATCCAAGATACTTCGCTATTTCAAGAGTCGTCCAGGATACAGATGACGCCTACGAGCCTTAAGATCAGAAGAATAACTTTGACAAAAACCTCGAGAATCATCCAAGATACCTTTAGCATATTCGACTATGAGAGAGAGTCGTTGCATCCTTTGCATTAGATTTTGCATCTAGGGAACCCTTGAGGATGATTCCTCCAGCACTTTCACATTTCATGTTTTCATATTGCACCAGCATCCTAGGATAGGAGCATTTCATCCGCATTGTTGTTGTTTGTTTTCCGTCTTCTCGCGCGCTTGAACTACGCCCTGGTCTGATTCCTGGAAAGGATACGTAGGCAGCTCCAGCGGAGCACGACCAGCATCAGCTTCAACTTAGCCGCCTCTACCCAGCATTGCATTGCATTCTTGCATTCGTAATTTCTTGATTTTCTCTGATTTTGAATTTCTTGATTTTGCGAATTTTTTGTTTTTCCTAAAACCTCTCAGTATGGTTATTTGGGTGCCTTCAAGGCTTTGGCACTCACTTGCAGTTCACGTTGTTCACAACAAGCTCTGCCAAAGAGGGGCAAACTGTAGACACCCAATTTTGACCACACTGATAGGATTTAGGGTGGACAACGTCTTGGAGGATTCGATGATGAAAAGTACCCCGTGGAAGGTACTGGATTCCACACAATCAGAAGATCGGACTTCGGAAAGTGACTTCAAGCTCAGAAAAGCCCTTTTCCATGGATAAATCCCGGTTTTGTCAAAATCATCTCTCAGAATTCATATTCTCTCAGGGTTATATGAACATTAAGTGTTCTAAACGCAGTATTCTAGGTATCCAGAGATTCAATTTTAAAGAAAAGTTCGAAATCGACGCACATTTGAAAGCAATTTTGGAAAAGACGTCATTTGATTTCAAAAAGACGACGAAAGTTCCGGAGGACTTCCGGACTTCAATTGGACTTCAATTCTCATTATAAAACCTCTGGAAATATTTTTATACTGAAATTCAACCTGACAGCTTTCCAACGGTACGTAAACGGACGATTTCGGACACCAAAAAGCATTTTTACAAAAATCTGGAAAAGCAGTGCACGTGATTTTTGAAACAGGGTTTGTGGGTGACCAGAGGAGCAAGAATAGTAAGTGGCGGTTTTGGGTATGGGGGTGGCGGGTCCCACCATAACCGCCACTTCCATTTGTGTCCTCCACGGAGCTTTTTGAGTTCTAGACCCTTCTAGAAGCTTCCCACTGCGAGGAAATTGCCTGGAAATTGCGTTTAAGCTCCGAAATGGCCATTTTAACCCTCTTTTAAGCTCTAAAAATCCTGTTTTAACCCTGAAACTTAAGAGCTAAGTCTTCAAAACTCTATATAAGATCTCATACATCTCATATGAGATCACATCTTAACACACTAGACACTTGGAAGAGATACACTTGAATATACTTGGAGATACAAACACACATAGAAGCACATACAAGAGAGATAAGTATACTTTGAATATACTTTCAATTTAGGTGAATTCTAGAGAGAGAAAATTATGAATTGAATTTAGATTAACTTAGGCTAATTAGACCACAATTTGAACATCAATTGCCTCCCTCAACTTCCATGGATGAGTGCTTGAAGAACACTTGAATAACACTTGAAGAAGAAGATCTTCAAATCAATTTTGGTCTTGTAATTGAGAATCCTCCAAGAGGTAAACACTATAGTTCATCTCTAATTCCTACTTTGTATATATAGATCTATAAGATTTGGATCTAACTTAGTTCTATTTCTACTTATTAGAACACTCATCTTCTTCCTCTCATGTTCTTCACACACTCACATAGTTAGATCCAAATCTCTTTGATTTTTATTGATAATTTACAATTAGAGATTGTTTTTCACTTTGATTTTCAATTTTGGTTTCATTCTTCAATTTTAGTTTAGATTCATGCATACATGATTATATATATATACATATATCTATTTTGAATTCCATGATGGTTTGGAAATATGATCTATGAGAAGGATGATTTCTATGTTCATACCTATCTCTTGATTATTCCTATTACCTAGAATTCCTATTGAATTTCATCTCCAACATGATATTTATAAGTCCCTTTGATCCTTGATCTAAAAGTTCTTCATAGAACTTGAGGGCTAAATTGATTGGGAATCATGATAATTAAGTTGATCTATGAGTTTGATCTCTCTAATAAGCTTCAACTATCACTAAAATATTTTCCTCACACTTTAAAATGAACTAGATAAAAATTCAGCAAAGCAGATTGGTTTTGTCCATTAGATTTGGTCCATCAAAACCAATAGTTTGATGGATTTCAAATTTTCTGGGTAAACTTTGATGAATTAGCTTTCATCCGGTCCGTTTTGAGAGCTTTTAGGATTCATATACTATTTTTAGAAATTGTTGAGAAATCGGTTGACAGATTTGAACATCGTCTCTTTGTGCTTGAATTTCAGAAAATCTATAATAGTTATCGACGTTCCGCTTTTTGGGGATGATTCCTAACTCATATATCTATATGCCGATGTAAAATCGTGAGCATACGATCGAGTTAGGATCGTTTTCTAAGCGTTTAAAGTTGATACAACTATTCTGGAATTTTCTAAGTTTAATTACAAATATGATTATGTATACAAAATGGTCACACCTTGATCACTCAACAACAATTGATGAATAAAACTTGGTTTAGAAATCACCTAGGATAAATGGATGAGAGATCAAAAGCTTAAATCAACTTGGTTAACATGATTCATGAACTTCTATTATACTTCTATTATGTTTTGCATTCATTTGTCAAATGATACCAAATTTCCAGAATAACAGAGTCTGTTTAAAACACTTTTTCAGAAACCTTGTGATTACAGAATGTCCATGGGTTTATTTTTATCATATACTACAATGAAATAGCTTTCTTTTGACACCAAATAGAGCTTCATATGATTTTTGTAGATTTAATTATGATTTTTACAAGAACAGTGGACAGTCCTGATCCACTGTTCCCAAAACGTTTATTTCTCAAACAATAAAATTGATATTGAGGTCCCACTTTTTGGAGAAGTTCCCTAAGACATGTATCTAACTTTCTGTAAAAGGGTTTTTATCCAGCTCATGTTTAAGACCACTTTTGATAGGATTCATTAGAGGTTGCTGAATCTGGAAATTTGATTGATGACATGTTTTCTTTGTTTATCATGCATATCATTTGTTGCTTGTATTTTTGCAATGCTTTGGGTATTCTTTGGTGTCTTAGTGCAGAGAATTAAGTGCCTCGGACCCGGACTTCGATTTGTGGTTTGCCTCGTCTACATGTGGCTTAGTGCCCATGTATCATGTACTATCTCTATCCTTTCTCTTAGAATTTTTCTAGGTTTACAACTTTGATTTCAACGACACATTTCCTTTAGGATAGTCTCCGTTTATATGATTATTTGTTAGAGACATCTTATCTAGGATTGTTGCATGATTGCATTGCACGTTTACATTCTTTTTGCTTTCGCGACTCCGCTTGAGTCAACCAATGTAAGTCTTCTCGTTCCCTTTACATATCATGACATGTTTACTTTATTTGCATCGGTCCCGGGCGGGACTAGCCACTGTGAGTATACTTCTCCCTTGTATTGCATGAGCATCCGCTTTCTACTTGATTTAGTCTCTTGAAATGATTTTCATTAGATGTTTCTTTTTGCCATGTATGTATCTATCTAGTATGTTTGAGGAAACAACATCTATTATGAATTAATAACAAGGATATTTGAATCAAGGCCTACCATTCGGTAGGGCGAGGAGGGGGTGCTTTAGTCCTGCTTGGGCTCCTTCCCCTCTCGTACCAAGACCCCCGAACCTTGTTTCTGGTAATGAAGGGCGAGTAACCTTATTCAATTTTGGGCGAGTCAAGCTTGGGTTTCCTAATTCCCGATAAAAATTAGGTGGCGACTCTTTGTCTCTAGGATCGCGTGAGGAAGTCCTAGTTTTCCCTGAAGTGTGCTCCTTGGGATCCGTCCCGGGACACTATCGAGGGAGAGCGTCAGGACCTCCTCCTCCATTCGCGACGGTCCACAACAGGGTATATGCATTTAAAGCTGGTGTGTCGTTTGGTGTGATTCCTATAATTTTTATAAAATTTATGTATCTTATTTATATAAAATTTTTATGTGACTCAAGAATTATCCATACTTTTTTTTTAATTGAATCACAGAAGAAGCTATGTCAATTGAGCCCTAAATAATTTCATTATACTATTGTTCTTAAGTTAAAAAAAAAAAAAAAAAAACTATTGCATGCTCATGCAATAATATTTTCGTGTTGTCCATATCAAGGTCTATGTACGCAAAGGATGACATCACAATGCAGTGTGCAATTATATTTTCGTGTTGTCCATAACTTCTTACTGTTTTAAATTGACACATTTGCAATTGAATATGACATTTGGTTCAATCTTTTTTGGGTTTCGTTGCTAAAATTGATATTTGGTCCAACTATTAGCTCAATCTTGGACTTTATACGGGAAAAAAAGGAGTAGGTGTAAAAATAAAATATTTGAGAAGCTATGTAAGAGTGATGCAAGGTTAAATCATGCTTACGAATGCTGGATGTGTACGTGTGCATATTTATTTATTTATTTTATTATTTTTTTTAAAACGGAATATAAAACACAATCAAATAGTTTGATTGTCTATATAATCAATCTATGAGTATAATGTTTTGGGACTCAAACAAAATCATATACGGGTATTGTGTTTGTGATTTAGGTATGATTTTTGTGACCTGAGTTCAATACTTTGTCATTGGGGCTACGATTTTTAGAAGCTAACAGTTTTACATGTGGCTTCAGGCTTCCTTTCAACCACATATTTTAATTGTTTGATTTGGCCAAATCACTTTGCAGATGTTTTCTTCAGGTTTTGTCGATATATATATATATATATATATATTTATCTATAAATGTGCAAAAAGTATTCGTTGTAGACTTGCAAAACAAACAAAGCTATGGGGTGAACTCAGTTCGAAGATCATTGGGAAAAGAAAAAAAAATTATCAAAAATTTGAAATTTCTTTATTTGTTCAGTTGAGTTTAAGATCCACACACTTCAATTTGTTTGATTTTCTGTTGGGGATAGTGTAGTTATCTTCTGGTTTTTTTTTTTCAATTTTTTTTCCCTATGTATTATCTTTTAGCTATATATATGTGTGTGTTAGATGTGGCTCATGTTGTAATAGGTTCGTTACACTAAGCTCAAGGGTCAAGTGGGACGGCCCTGTGGCCCAGGGCGGAGTGAAGTGTAGCCATGGATCCGAATACTTATAATATATATAAGTTGTAACCCTAATTATTTTGAAATAGTGGAAACTTTTGGCTCCCAATGTGGACGTAGGCACATTACCAAACTATTTAGAAATTCTATCTCCTTTAAGCTTTCTGTTTTTCAAATATATATATATATATATTATTTGTGTATAATTATTTCGATCCAACAATGTATGTATGTGGGACATGTGTAAATTCACCCTCTAGATATAGTAATACTGAACAAAAACTCAACATTACAAAAGTCGAAATTTAATTTGACTAGATCTGAAGTGATAAATAAAAGAGAGAATGGAACCACGACTTTATCCGGTTGGTAAAAAGGCATCCATATGCCATGTTTATTATCTAGATTCGAACTTCGCCCCACTCCCCTCTCCTTTCTTTCCCGGGCCTTACATTTATATTTTTGCATGAGATTACTACACTTAATAATAAAATAATAATAAAATAAAAATAAAAATAAAAAAGAGAATGATAGATAACAAGAATTAAGCTATTGCAAATCAATCCCATGTCTATAATAGGGAAACTTCAAATGTGTGTGCATGGTGGTTTGCGTGTAGGAGAGAGAAAAACAAAGATTTTGGGTGTAAAACCATAGTGATTTAAGTTTATGCATGTTAAACGTGATGGTAATGTGGTGACTCATGAGTTAGCAAAGCTTGCAAATGTCTTTTAATGTTTTAGAGTCTGGCTTGAGAAAAATCATTCTCAAGTCGAACACTTTGTAATGTTTGATTCCAACTTTTCGTATATTGCTCTATTGCTGATAAAAAAAAATTTTTGTCATAAAAGTTACACTTTTTTGTCATGGTGGTTACAAAAATCACATTTGTTACAATTTTTTCATGGTGGATACATTTTTTTGTCATAGGTTACAAATTTTACTATGGTTGTTACACTTTTTTGTCATAGATTACACTTTTTCTCAAGTTACAATTTCCTCATCAGAGTGACACGTGATTGCTTAACAGCCTCACATTTCACCCTCTTTCTCTGTCTCGACTATGGAACCTCGGTCGTGCGGCCTATGGGTAGCACCTACGTGGTGCTGGCAACACCCCTAAAAATAATTTTAAAAAATAATAATAGTAAAAAAAAAAAAATTTGTGGTGCTACTGGGTGTTGCTTGCGCAATGCTCGATCGAGAATCCCAACTCATCTCTCTCTATGACACCCGCTCTCACGACTAATTCTTTCATTGTATTCAGCATGCATTATTAATTATATAATAATGTTAGAAATGCATATGTGATGTGGGTTTTGACTACTGAGTTTATTATGGGTATCCGTTTGGGAACCCAGATATAGCCAATGCGACAGTTCCTAATTGGGACATGTGTGGAGAAGTCCCCGTGTGCTAGGACGGTGATGTAGAATCACCTTATGTGCTTAAATGTTTATTACGGGCTTATGTGATATATTTTAAAATGTTATCTTATATCATATTGTTTAGAGGGGACCACTTCTGTGGTTAGTTTGGGGTATCTTTGTGAGTACGAATTGGACATGTTGCATAATTAGTAGGTTAATTAGAAACTTCATAATAATTATATGGGACCACTTATGTGACTCATACGTGACATAGACAAATACGTATTTAGATTTGGGATAGTTTTAATACGGTTTCATAATTGGTAGGGGCTTAATTATAATACACAAGAGCTGGTGGTGAGGTAAACACAAAATAGCAAAGTTGGGTTAACATGTTGAATGACATGTGTCTTGGGAGACACATGTCTTTAGTATTCTTCTTTTTTAGTCGGTTAGATGCAAAGGGAGAGTTACGAGATTTATGATGGAATTTCGACGTCAATTGTTGTGCTGTTTGACGTTCAATTTTAATTATGATTATATATTTGAACTCTTGGAGGTGAGTCTAATGTGTAGATACTAATTTGGTTAAGTTCCGTGATGGTTTTTATGCAACCCATTTCGGGGATTTTTCTCATATTCCGTAAATTTTATATAGGATTTGTACCTGGCGATTAGAGGAATAATAATCTAGAATTAGAAGCGAATTCTATGAAGTAAGTGATACCAATTGGGGATTCAATACATTTTGGTTCATTTGTATGCTAAGCATGTATAATTGTATAGTTTTGCTTATTTAGTCAATATTGGGCAAATTCTTGTGGTTATTTAGGCCCAATTGTTGTTAATAACTTAATATCACACCATGATGATTTTATGTGGGCATGTTAACTTGTCTATTTGGATCAAAGGAATTCTTGTGCTTGTCATCATGTGTGTTGGTTTATGAGCCGCCAACGACTTTTGGGTATTGCACATCTGAAGGAAGAGACGTGTGTGCTTTCCGATCTCGTGGATTTAGTGGCGGAATCGTAGACTGGGTTGAGGGTGTCAGCACAAGTATTCCTAACGACTATAATTATGTGTAGTATGGTGGATTTGGACTTGTTTGTTAATCAATGTTTCCAATTATTGTCATTCACTAAGCATATAACTTATATATTGTAGTAGTTATTGAATAACCATTGTAGGTGATTATGCCGGTGAGAACCCAAAGATTTTACGTTTACTTTCGTGTTTTCATGTTCAAACTTATGGAACTTGTAACATGTTGTACTGTTTCTTAGACCGGGATTAATAAGTTGTACTAATAACTTGGGATTGATGACTCATGTTGGTTGTGTTTATGTTAGCTCATGTTTTTATAGGCCAAGCATGTTGGGTTTAATTGTGTTCCGCAGGTGTGTTGTGTGTTTGGTTGGTTGTTTGGCTTTAGAACATGGTTTGTTGCAGATTTGTATGTGCTGTTAATACAGTCGACTATACTTTAGACTAGTTGACCGGATTCGTACGTGGTTTGAAGTCAAGTTTCTGTTTTCTTAATATAGTTGATTGGATGTGCTTTTATAGTCGACTTGATCAACATTTTCAAAACTTTACTCTCTGTAATGTGAATCTAGTCGACCGGGTTTGACACCACCCCCTGCAGATTTAGTCAACCAACTAGATTTGAGACAATCAACCTGTAATATCCTGTATTTTCAGTAATTTTTTTTAATACAAAGAGATTTTATATACTTCCCTTGACCATACTTGAAGTTTTACTTTTAATCAATTGAACTCATTTCAAGCGATCGAGGATTTCTGAGTGTAAGCGATTGAACCGTGTTCAATTGATCGAAACCTTGCTGACATGAATTTATGACGTGGTCCCCATTTCAATCGATTGAATTGATTTCAATCGATCAAACCTGGCCGATTTGCTCTCAATCAATCGAAGTCGCTTCAACCGATCGAACGCGCTTGGATATTTCATCTAAGTTTGTGTGCTGGAATCCCACATGCCCTTCCTTCCTTGCCTGTATATATGTTTGGTCATTGTGTGTGTGAGGTTTGTTTTGTGCCCAAGCTTTGTTAGTTTATATATAGAGAGATTTGGTATATATATATATATTCATACATATATATACATATATACACACACACATATATATATATATGCAGTCAGAGAGAGAGAGAGAGAGAGAGAGAGAGAGAGGGGCAGAGAAGAAGAAGAAGAAGAAGAAAAAAAAAAAAGAGAAGGAGACATAGGTAGAGAAAGAGAGAGAGAGAGAGAGAAGGCAGAGACGGAGGAGAGAGAGAGAGGAGCTCCATTGGAGGTCACTAAGCTTTGGAAGTTTTCAAACACGCCCTCACGACGTTCGGTGAGTTCCAAACTCACTCAGTAGTATTAGTGTAATGTTTTGCGAGTTTTGGACATTTAGTACGGACCCAAACACACCATAACAGGTTTTGGACGTTCACTGCCACATTTTGGAGAAGACGACGCTCGAACGACCGAACTAGGTTCAATCGATCGAACACACTGAGTCTCAATCAATCGAAATGACTTCAATCGATCAAGACCATCTTCACTTCAATCGATTGAACTTCACTTTCTTCAATCGATTGAGCTCACTTCAATCGATCAAACCAAGCAGAATAGGGATGTTTCCTTTAAGTTTATAATTCATCATGCTTAGCTGAGTAATTGATGTTCTATGTTCCAATTATACAATCTTTTGGATTAAGGGATGATGGGTTACGATAATGGGTATGAGTATCCCAAGGAGTAACTTATTTGGTTTTGGAATATTAGTAGGGGTCATGCGATAGTAAGTGTGGTGTTTAGTCGAGCGGACGATTCACTCAGGTTAAATCTGATAAGTGAGTAACAGGGTTTTGACCAAGATCATGGGAGTTATGGGTGTATAATACTCGCAAGCGTTCTTAAAAGCGGTGAACAAGAGTAATGGTACGTCCATAGACTAGTCGTTATATGAGAGTGATGTATAGTGTTCGCAAGAGTTCTTAAAAGCGATGAACAGTAAGAGTTCTTAAAAGAGGTGAACAAAAACATTAGTATCTCGTGATGATATAATCAATTCATGGTAGTCAGTAGGGATTGGTACAACCGATCTTCGGGTTTGAGAATGAGAAGAATCGGATAGTGATGGGTCTAAATAAAAGAGAAAGATATTTTTAGTATCACTACTTTATATCATGCCTAACTGGTAATTATTTTATACCTATGATACTGTGGGAGTTTCTATTCACTCAGCTGAAGTAAGCTGACAACGGTTATGCCTAGACATTCTCTGTCCAAACTACCATGTCCCTATTAATGCAGGTAATGGAGCCTACGACAATGGCTACTAACCAGAGTTGGATTATGCAGAGGGTGGCCCCACTAATGACGATTATGGCAGAGATGATTACTACAATGACGACTACCCTTACGCCAGTTAGAGATGAAGAAGTTATATCTAGTTTATGTTTCTGTTATTTCTGTCGAACTTTTGTAGCAGGTACTTGGACATATGTTGTCTCCAGACCTGTTGTGATCCTGAGGACCACTCTGATATTTTAATTGATAGAATCGTTATTATTTTCAGCTCTTTTTTGTTGCTTCTAGTTGACTAGTATTGTGTGGTGTGGACAATTAGTGACATTCACTCATCATTCCCTATGGACCCAAAAAGAAAATTTTTTTTTCTCTATTTTTGTTGCTCTGGGGCATGACACGACCGGATTGGTTCTTCTGAGATTGTGACTCTCTGTGATGCCAACACAGTCGACTGGATTCCCGATCAATCGACTGGACCCCTGTTTTCAAAAGGAAAAGTTTTTACATGTGTTTTAAATGGGAAAATTCTTGTAATCCATTATTTTATGGTTCTTAATGAACACTTGGGAGTTTAGTGTGTGCCTTGGTAGTGTGCCATGTGTCCTAGAGCCATATGGGTGGTTCCGGGGTGTCACACACACACACACACATCCCTGAGAGTTTAGTGTGTGCCTTGGTAGTGTGCCATGTGTCCTAGAGCCATATGGGTGGTTCTGGGGTGTCTCTCTCTCTCTCTCTCTCTCTCTCTCTCACACACACACACACACACACACACACACACACACACTCTCTCTCTCTCTCTCTCTCTCTCTCTCTCTCTCTCTCTCTCTCTCTCTCTCTCTCTCTCACACACACACACACACACACACACACATGTGTGTGTGTGTGCATGGTATGTGCAAACCATTACTCGTAATTTTCCATAAAATAGACAACTCTGAAAATCAAGTTCAGACTATCCGTATGATAAAACTAAAATTTAGTGCTGAAAGTTTTAAGCGATTAAATTTGCAAAACTGAAAACAGTTTTTCTAGTATTGAGATAGACAGCACAATGATTATTTTCAGTAGAATTCCATCACTTAAATTTTTCAGTGCATTTTTTAATATTTTTTCAATTAAGTAATACATTATCAAACGCACTAAAAAAAAAAAAGAAGTTGTGAAAATTTTCATTTTTACCACTTAATTGGGTTATCAAACACACTCTCAGTCTTAATCTTATTCCTTTTTTTTAGACAATCATATCATTTTTTTTATGGAAACTAGGAGGATGGACCGTGCAAGGAACAAGCGTTGAATTTGATAGAAAAAAATGCATTTTTTTAATGTGTACACAAAGAGAAGTAAGTTCTATTAATTATGAAGATTGTGTTAGAAAAAATATGCTTGAACAACAATTATATTAATTGACGTTAAAATTACAATTTCTTGTTAGTTAAATAGTACAAATAAAAAATTTCAAAATTTTACAACTATGAATTTTATAAACTGACATTTACTTGCTATTTCTTTGACCAGTTAGAAATTGTGTTCGTAAATTCGTAGGAAAAAATCTTGAGTCGAAGTACAGAAATCAAAATTAGCTGCGTTTATTGTGGATACAATTCACAGATTTATAATTTGAAAAACAAATGAAATCAAGCATTAAACACTAAATGTATTGAACATTCACCGTCTGCAAAAGAATTGAGTTATTTGAGTAATGTTTATATTCAATAATTGTATACACTTTAAACTTTTCACAAAAGTGTACTATACATAGGATCAAAGAATAATTAGGTAATTCAATTTATAAGTGTACACACATTAAAGTTTAAGGCTCTCTTCTTTAACACATAACATATATATATATATATATATATACAAAAAGGATAATTTACATTTACAAAAGACAAAAAAGTAATTTGATAATTCTATTTAACAAAAGAGTAATTTGCAAAAGGCATAAGGGTAATTTGATTTTTCGATTTATAATTGTACACACTTTAAACTTTTAGGTTATTATCTTTAACATATAGATAATATACACACACATATATATATATAACACATACATACAAAAGTGTAATTTACGAAAGACAAAAGTGTAATTTGATAATTCAATTTAATAAAAAGGGTCATTTGCAGAAAAGCATAAGGGTAATTTGGTTATTCAATATAAGGGTAATTTGATTATTCAATATATATATATATATATATATCATAATATAATAAAATAATATATATGTGTATACACACACAAGGGTAATGTAAAAAAGGCAAAAGGGTTTTTGGTTGTACAATTTAACGAAAGGGAATTAATAATTGTGCACACTTTATTTAATGCTTTTTTTTAATCGTATATTCAATTTATATATATATATATATATATCTAATAAAAATAGTATATCTATGTATATACACAAGGATAATTTACAAAAGGCAAAAGGATAATTTAGTAATTCAACTTATAATTGTAAACACTCTAAATACATAAACAATAATAATGAATTATCACATGTGTACATATATATATATATATATACAAAAAGGGCAATTTACAAAAAGCAAAAGGGTAATTTGGTAATTTAATTTTATAATTGTACACACTTTAAACTTTTACAAAAGGTTACAAAATGCAAAATGGTAATTTTATATAATAAATAATATATATGCATATATATATATATACACATACACACAAGGGTAATTACAAAAGGCAAATGAGTAATTTAGTAATTCAATTTAACAAAAGGGTAGTTTGTTAACAAAAGGGTAGTTTGTTAATTTAATGTATAATTGTACACAATATAAATACATAAATAATAATAATACATTATTATATACATATATATATATACATACACATATATAAATATACATATAAGGATACAAAGATTTTCTAAAGAGGCCCACCTCTCTTTATTAAAGAGAGTGCCTCTATTTTGGCCGTTGGATTGTGTTTAAAAACTGTAAAATGACAAAACTGCCATTAATGAAAATACGATCAGACGGCCAAACACAGAGACCTTCTCTTTAATAAAGAGAGGGCACCTTCTTTAGAGCCTGACTGTATAAGGATAATTTACAAAATTAACTTAAGGCTTGTTTGGTAATTCAATGATTCATTAAAAGATGTCTTAAAGCCTTAAACAAGCATTGCTAAACAAGCCTTAATTATTAATTTACAAAAGTAATTTAAGACTTGTTTGGTAATTCAAAAATTCCTTGACAGATGCTTTAAGGCTCAAACAAGGCATTCCAAACAAGCCTTAAGTTAGTAACTTGATGTAGATAGATGTAATGTGAAATATTGAATAATAAGTTAAGGCTTGTTTGATAATTTAAAGGTTTCTTGAAAGATGTCTTAAGTCTCAAACAAAGTTTGTCAAACAAGCCTCAAGTTACTATTCAATACTAACTTGAGCAGATGGATAGAGTTGAAATTACCAAATAACCAAATTAGAAATCCTAAATGACCAATAAGACCAAATTAATTTGAAATTTTTGAAACATATTTTTTTTATGACTTTTATTTTTTATTATATAATAATATAGATATGGAAACAATGATGTGTGTGTGTGTTTTTTTTTATCATACAATTTTGTGTTATTTGACAAAGAAACAACTCTTGACTTATGGAACCAAAAAGTAGATCTACAAACAGTCAAACATCACATTATATAGATTGAATTTTTATTTTATTTTTTCTTGAATGACGGAATCAAAACGGAATTGATCCTTTTATTATCTACTAGGAAGACGGTCAGTGCAATGTACGGACATTGAATTTTGTTAAAAAAAATACAACATATATCAATTTTTTTTTAATGTAGATAAGAAAGATAAATAAGTTTTATTAATTCTAAAGATGATGTTAGAAAAATATGATTTAATAACTATATTAATTGATGTTAACCGACAATTTAAGGCTCTTTTCTTTAACATATAGATAATAAATATATATATATATATGTATATGTATATATATACATACATATATACAAAAAAAAAAGGTAATATAAAAAAAGGCAAAAGGGTAATTTGATAATTTGATTTAGCAAAAGAGTAATTTGTAAAAGACTTAAGGATAATTTGATTATTCAATTGTAATTGTACATACTTTAAATTTTTAGGCTCTTTTCTTTAACGTATAGATAAAATATATATACATATATATATATATACATATATGCACACACACGCACGCACACTCGTATATATAAAAGGGTAGTTTATAAAAGACAAAAGGGTAATTTGGTAATTTGATTTAACAAAATGGTAATTTGTAAAAGGTATAAGGGTAATTAGATTATTCAGTATATATATATATATCGTAATATAATAAAAGGGTTTTTGGTAATTCAATTTGACAAACGGGAATTTATAATTGTAAACACTTTAAATTTTAAGCTCTTTTCTTTAAGACATAGAAACAAAGGGTAATTTGCATAAGACATAAGAGTAATTCGGCTATGCAATTTATAAATGTACACAGTTCTATTCATTTTGGTATATAATATATTCAATATATATATAATATAATAAAACAATAAATGTATATATATATATACATACAAGGGTAGTTTACAAAAGGAAAAATGACAATTTGATCATTCAATTTATAATTGTATACACTTTAAATACATAAATAATAATAATAATAATAATAATAATAATAAAAATTATAATATGTATATATACATATACACATATATACAAAAGGGTAATTTAGAAAAAATAAAAGGGTAATTTGGTTATTCAATTTACAATTATACATATTTTAAACTTTGACAAAATGGTACTTTACAAAAGGCAAAATGATAATTTTAATAAAATAATAAAATAATGTATGTGTATATATACACACAAGGATAATTACAAAAGGTAAAAGGGTAATTTGATAATTCTATTTAATAAAAGAGTAATTTGGAAATGCGATTTCTAATTGTACACACTTTAAACACATAAATAATAATATTAAATTATGATATGTATATACACACACACGTATACGAAAAGATAATTTACAAAAGTAACCTAAGACTTGTTTGATAATTATAAAATTCCTTAAAAGTTGTCTTAAGGCTTAAACAAGCCTTGACAAACAAGCATTAAATTTCAAAAGTAATCTAAGACTTGTTTTAGAAAAGTGACTAAAGACTTGTTTGGTAATTCACAGATTCCTTAAAAGGTTGCCTTGAGGCTCAAACAAGCTTTTGCTAAACAAGCATTAATTTATAAAAGTTGTCTAAAGCTTGTTTGGTAATTCAAAGAAACAGTACAAAAAACACAAACAAATGTTAATGCTTTGTTTGGGAAAACCAAAAAGAAAAACAAAACCAAACCAAACGAAACAAGGCATAGCCCAATACGGGTTGTGTTGTGCCTTGTTTGTGTTAGTGGTTTATTTGGGAAAATCCAAAAAAATAAAAACAAAAGAAAACAAAACCAAACAAGTTAGTAACTTGTTTGGGAAGAATGAAAAATCATACAAATCACAAAGCCAAAAAGTGGTTGTGCCAAACAAGGCACAACCTACAATTTGTTGACTTTTGGGTGTTTTGAACCAAATTGTAATTATTGCTTGAAAAGTTAATTGAATAATCACTTATAGACTAAATAATTTTAGAAGTTGAATCAAATTGTAAATATTTGTAATTATTAGTTGAAAAGTTGATTGAATCATCATTTCTAGAATAATTTAATTTTAAAAGTTGACCTAATAATAATAAGGGTTGTTTTGTAGGTGAAATGACCAACCTACCCTCACAAAAGGACAAAAACTCAAAATAATCATTAAAGAAAATGAAACAAAAGATAAAAGTAAGGGTAAAACTGTCATTTCAAATAAATCATGAAATACCAAAATTGGACAAAATTGAAATTGAAACCACTCTAAAACTTTATTATAGTATAATGTAAGTGTAGAAATTGTTTATTTTTTTTTATAAAAATAAAAATTAAAAATTGTTTATGAAGTTGGATTTGTGATGTAGTACACGATAGATAGTACATCAAACTCGTTTGGGATGATAGTACATTGACCTCCCACCAAATTTGACTTTTGTAAGGTCTCCTTGACATTGGTTTTTTTTTTTGGGTTGGTAAATCACACTTTGTACCTCTGTAGTCTGAGTGTAGTGTCAATTTTGTCTTAGTGATTTTAATTTTGATATTTTAGTCTTTATAGTTTTAATTAATATTCAATATAGTCTATTTATCAAAATTTCTTTACATTAAACTTAAATTAAAACTGTAATACTAAAATGTCAAAATTGAAACTGAATAGTCCTAAATAACATCACAACCAATTTAAGGGTGCAAAATCTAATTTGTCCTATTGAATTTAAAAGCAATTTTGCTCACTCGCTGCTTATTCAGACTTCTAGTTGGTGACATATTTTCTATTTTATTTTAATTTTATCTCTATACTATTAATATAATTATTAAAATAAGACACATGTTCAGTAGAGATATGTGGGAGAGAAAATGCTCTCTTTGTTTTTAGAGAGAAAAAAAAAAAAAAAAACATGAACTTGAAAGAACTGCCGGAGGGGTATCGGTGGTCAGCCACCGTATCTTATGGCTACTATTTTGCAACGTGTATGACTTAGCTCATGTGGGCCCCACCATACAGAAACACGTCATGGTAGGTAAAGTTGTAAAAGACTTTTCAATACAAGTGTGAATTTCGTCATATCCGTCCACGTTAGAAAGAAGGGCCACTTGATTTACAGTCATTGCCCAAGTCAACACGTTTGAGACATTTTTTTGTTTTTTAAATATATTTTATTTAAAATTTCTGTTCATATTTGTCACATTGCCTTTTTAGACTTGGACCAAAGTCTTTATTGTATTAATAATTTGTACGTAGATTAAAAAATTTATCTTCAAGGAGTGTGGTGAGCACTGAGCCAACTTTGAGGAATTTACAGAGGGACGTTACTCCTCGCGTTCACGGATTTAGAGAAAGGAAAAAAAAATTATACATATATATAAAAATATATATATATATATTAGTATTTGTCCGTGTTATGCACGGGTATCATTCAAATATATGTGTATATTTTTTTTTTTAAATTTATATATATCACCCATGAAATTTGTTAAAAGAAAATGTGAAAAAAAATAGAATATATAATGGGAGAGAGGCAGTTACAATGAATGTGAGAAAAATTACTGCAAAATTGTTGGAGGTTAGGAGAGTTTTTTTTTTAATAACTTTTTAAATTTTAAATATATATATATATACAGTCATATATATATATACACATATATACATGGTGTAGCAATGCCATGTGACATTCCATGTACATGGGATTACCATGTGGCACCTACATTTGTATTTATATATATATATATATATTATTGTAGTATTTCTGTTTATGTTTAAAGAGTAATAGACATTCAAAAAAGACAAAGGGGTGTATTTTTTTATTTTTTTTCCTCACAAAATCTACAAATCAAGTATAGTTTCAATGACTAATAATGGTATGAATCTCATATTGTTGTCTCAAATGTGAGAATCTAATGTATTAGTCGTGTTACATCCAATTACAATAGAAACAATTAAATTTGATTTGAACTAGTTTTAAGTTATCTCAATGACACCTCACTTGAAATTCATACTATTACTCCAATAGAAATGGTGGCTTTGGATGTTTAGATAGATTTTGCAAAGATTCTTGAATTATTATCATTATTATTATTATTATTATATTTTTTTATGACATGATGGGGATGTTCGAACTAACTAATATCTTGGGAAGGACATAAATGTTAAATTATTTGTCACTTGAGCTATTCCCCACTTGTTAAATAAATATTAATTAATGTGAAAAGTTTTACAATGCACAATTTTTATTTTTTATTTTTAAAAAATATTAGGCAAACAATATATTTCACAACAGGGCTTTAAATGTGTTGTATCATGTGTTGTTTGAATTTTTAGCACTTTTCTATGAACCACTTACATAGCACAGAGTATATGCATTTAAATCTCTATTGTGGAATGTGTTTGTGTACCTAGCATTGTTGTTTATTTTTTGTTTTTCTTCTACAATTAGTTAAGAAGTTTTGGATCTCATAAACACCTCACTATTTATATTAACTACTAGCACCTCCACACCAAGAAAATCTCTTAGCATTAAAATTAAAATGGGAAGTAAGCTTTACCATAGTACATTATGCTAAAATTTAAAGCGTTACGCTAGCGTAGTTACCATTGCAAAGGATTTTAACTTAATTTGATAACCCCCTAAATTAGAGATTGTTTCAATTGACACTAGAGTGTTCATTTCTCAAACTAACACGATAACGATATTATTTGGATCACTTCAAAACAAAAGGGAAAAAGAAAAGAAAAAGTGGTTGTATATGTACATTAGGAAAAATTATCAACTCTTCCTTAATATGGTACGAAATTGGCGTTTATGCATTTAGAAATTTAGTAAACAAATCCCTCATTTTAGAATAATTAAGTTTCAAGGATAAGTTATTTTTTATCTTCGTTAAAAGTCAATGACTAGTGAAACTTAAACGGATCAAGTCCCTCTGTTCTAAAAGTTTTGTAAAATTCACATAACTTCTTTTTTTTTTTTTTGGTGAAATTTCACATAACTACAATTTTTTTACAAAAGTGATGTGAATTTCACATAACACATAACTTTTGTAACGTATGAACTTTTCACTAAAATAAAAAAAAATCAGTTAGACCTAATACAAAAAAAAAAACCTGTTTTATAGGACTTTTGACTAAATTTCCTTTATTCATTTTGGTATGTGAGTTGGCTATGGAAAATTATTTCTACCCACCAATTGACAGTGCTTGTCCTCTTGTGATTTTAAGGTTCAACATAGCTTAAAACTTCTGTGAGTTGAAAGTACATGCTTAAATTGAGACTGAAAGCAACTAATACCGTTTTAACTAAAGAATTCTAAATTCATTGATCTTAGACTCAAATTCACATTTCTTTTCCTTTCGGAAATGCCAAAAGTATTTACTATTGAATAAACAACTTCTCTCAGCCATAAAGAAAACTAAAATACTTTGTCCACATAAATGCTATGCTCCATGTGTAACCACCACGCTAAAAAAAAAATAGCAAAAATATGTTGATAATGGGACCGTTTAAAACAATTTTAATAATAATAATAAAAAAATATATCAGTAATCTCATTATTATTGAATGTGTACCTCTCAAACATGTGCTATTCCACCGTGTGGGACTGGTTATTTATGCCAATTTCCTTGATTTATCATATCCTCGAATCTAGACTCCTTTCCAACTTGTAAAAATAGTTTAAAAAATTGCATGTGTGAACACAGAGTGGTTAGAACATGAATATAATAAGAAGAAAAAGAGGGATATTATTTCAAAGCTCAATAATTTCACAAAGAACATCAAAGACTTTCTTGGCTGCTTCCATAAGAAACTACTTTCTTCTTCTTCTTTTCTATATATCATTTATGAATTTATATGCACTAACATTCCACAAGGGAACCAGTCAACAAATCCAACTCTCCTCCACCTCCAACTTTCAGTTCAAATCCCCCCACTTTCCTCTTCCCTTCCACCTTAGAAATCTATAAAAACCTATTTGCAACTCTCAATTCCATAGACACAAACACCTTTTCTTGTACCTCCAACCAACACCCAAATTAAAAAGAAAACACCCTAAAAAATCATTTTTGCATCAATTGAGACATAACCCAGATTCCAAAAACCTTTTTTTTTTTCTTCAAGTTATTGATCATCTGGGTACACCTCAAAAACATATTTTCCTACTCTTCTTGGATCAAAAACAATGGAAAAATTTCTGAAAACAGCACTGTTTTCATGTATCCTTATGTCCATATTCATTTCATCCTCTGCTCAAACTTGCTCAACCCACCAATTTTCCAATAACGCTATATTCAGCAGTTGCAATGATCTTCCAGTCCTGAACTCATTCCTCCACTGGAACTACCACCAATCAAACAGTACCGTCGATATAGCCTACCGGCACACCAGAGTCGACCCGGCGACCCGGTGGGTGGCATGGGCCCTCAATCTTGATGGGTCAGGAATGGTTGGGTCACAGAGTCTTGTAGCTTTTCAAAACTCCAGTGGTGTAGTCCATGCATATACCGCCCCGGTGGATAGCTATGGTACCACATTAGCCCAAGGTCCTCTAAGCTTTAATGTACCCAGAATTGAAGCAGTCTCTATTAATAATGAGGTTACTATATTTGCTACTTTGGAACTTCCAAACAATCGAACAACTTTTAATCAGCTATGGCAGGAAGGTCCTCTTTCGGGGGGAAGACCTGCTATTCATCCAACTTCTGGCAGCCCTAATGTGAGATCTATGGCAAGTTTGAATTTGCTTTCGGAACAGACCACTACAACAACTACTGGAGGAGGAAGTGGAAATTCTAGACAGAGAAGAAGAAATGTAAGTAAATTTCTCTGTAGTTGAGCGCACACACATACATGTAGGCTCTAATTGGACTTATTCTATTTTTTTCGGCTTACTGATCATTGGATCAGGTTTTTTAATTACTATGATGAAGATTTGATTGATGGGTTCAATTCAAATGACTACTTTTAAGGGGTTGTAGGGTGGGTGTTTTGCATGACTGGCCTTAGTTGCAAAAGATCAAAAACTTCCCCTGTTCTCTCTCTCTCTCTCTCTCTCTCTCTCTCTCTCTCTCACACACACACACACACACACACACTACTTGAAAATAATTTTTGCTAGATCATGGGATCAATTTTTATTATCACTAGTATTAAACTTTGATTCATTAATTTAAATGGCAACAACCCTAACTCTTATTTTTCCTACTATAAAGAGTATTTAGTAAGATGACAAAAATATTATGTGTTGTCTTCCCACATGGGTTCTGATTGATACTGAAAATTTTCAGGTTCATGGAGTATTGAATGCAATCAGTTGGGGGACTTTAATGCCTTTGGGAGCTATAATTGCAAGGTACTTGAGAGTGTTCAAGTCAGCTGATCCAGCCTGGTTTTACCTACATGTTGCTTGCCAAACCTCTGCCTACGCTATTGGTGTTGCTGGATGGGCTACCGGTCTTAAACTCGGCAGTGACTCCCCTGGAATAAAACACGCTACCCATGGCAATATTGGCATCGCCCTCTTCTGTCTCGGAACACTTCAGGTACACCTATTAATCCTGTCTTCAATCTAGGAATTTGGTCCAGTAGGGTCGAATTTAGGACTTCACCTATAACCTTATACCTGTTCAACCCCAAATCTTAATTCTCTAACATTATTGTTCTTTAAAAAAAAAAAATAATAATAAACTGGGGGAGAAAGCGCAAAAACAAAAGTACTACAAAAATCTGTAAAATAACACAGTATAAAATATATTAGGATTTTTTATAAATTCTAGTGGCGGTATGCTTATCAGTAATTATTTATAGGTGATTATATAGCTATTTAACATTGTGTTATTGGACATATAGGTGTTTGCTCTGCTCTTGAGACCAAAGAAGGATCACAAATTCAGATTATACTGGAACATCTACCATCACCTCACCGGATACACTGTGATCATCATGAGCATTGTCAATGTCTTCAAGGGCTTGAAGATCTTGAGCCCTGCTGACAAATGGGAGAAAGTATATATTGCGATTCTCATATTTTTGGGATTCAACGCGGCTTTGTTGGAAGCTTTTACATGGTACATCGTTATAAAGAGGAAGAAGGCTGGCTCAGATAAGCACCCCCATGGTGCAAATGGAACTAATGGAGTTAATGGATATGGTACTGGTTCACAACAGACAGTGTAGATTGTTACACATGCTATGCTTTGTGGTTTCTTTGATGAAGACTTTGGGTATATGAATTATCAGCGAGGGTTCTTCGGAACCCTGCAGTGAGGGAGAGTAGTTTGTTTAGTTTATGATGTTTTAGAGCTATTCTTTTGTCATTGTGAGTTGTGTCTCTTTTTTCCTTTTTTCCTTTTTATTTTATTTTTATAAGGGTTTTATCATTAGTGTGTCTTTAGGACATGGATATGGTGTAATTTTTGTGTTATATATATAAATACACTTCCATGTAAAATTCTCTTTTTTGGTGATTTATTAATTTAATTTTGAGCTTCCTCTTTTGCCCAAAGTTTAGATAGATCAATCTGACTTGGTTGGAACACTTCTTTAACCAAAAAAATAAAACCAGTCTAAAATTAAAGAATCGTGTGCATATTTTGGTATCTGGAATTAAGTATACAAATTTTAACACGAAAATCATATGATCTCAGTGACTCAAATTTTTTTTGCACATTTTGTTGATGTGGTATTATTAAACAATGAGCACTTATGTTCTTTAAGGACTATAGAGTGACCAAAAGAAAACAGACGTTTAACAGTATTCCAATCGATCTAAAGCATGTATGCTATTAACAGAGAATCTGATTCAACTACTTCGAATAATATAAATCACTGCAGACTTAAGAATTGTACATTCAACGTCACAAATATAATATCCTAACGAATATAACAGTTATGATATAAAAAGAAAAGGATCTTTGAAAGTACTCAGATACATTTGGTGATGGAGATCTCGCATTTGTCCATATCTGCACACAATTCGTTTTTGAGCTCAAGGGTAGCGATTTCTTTGACAACCTGAGATTTGTCTGCTTCAAACTGTTCATCCTCTGCAGAGCAAACCGTGTGTAGAAATTTACATCAAAGTGCAAAATGATGTATAAACAAGTACTAAAAGTTGAAAAACAAACGATACCTCTATCAAACTTGAAATCACCAAAGAACCTGAGGAGCTTGCTTCGATTTGTGACAAGTATGCTGACTACCTCAGGAGGCTTATTTTGGTTGGCGGCAAATAACTAGTGATAGGAAGAGGAGAAGGGAATGACAAGGAAAAAAAAAACACAAATTCAGACCATCGAATGAAGTCACATATAAAGGAACCACAAATAGGTGTTTTCCCTATGCTATGTAAATTGAAAATCAATACACCACCTTAAAAACATGAAACGCTTCAAACTGGATTGTCTTATTTGAATCCTACAGAAAACAAGAAGGTGAAATAAATTCATCACTGTATAAGCTTTTACATAATAATGTATTACAAATTATGTGTGGGAGAGGGAGAGGGAGAGGGAGAGGGGGGAGAGAGTACCCTGAGCAGATTCATCAGTATTCTCATGTTATCCAATGAGCTCACATACCGCACCATCACTGAACAGTTTGAGCGATCCAGTAACATCTCTCCTAACAACTGCAATATATGACACTCTCAGCAAAAAATTTATTGTTGAACTTCTTTTACACACATATATATATATACACACACCGACAAAGAAATGAATGGAAATAACTAAATCACCTAGAAAATCAAATTTTTTTACATGCACTACTTATAAAATTGCAGCCAAAAACGAAACAAGATACCATCTGAACCTATACTCTAGAAGAATATACTGGACATAATAAAGGGGAAAAGGAAAAAGATTGGAGTCCCTGGAAAATAAAGTTACCAATATAGTGATGACGGGAATACATAAATGTGATCAGGACCATAAATGTGATCAGGACCACTGTACATAGTTAGGAGATTGAAAGCACCAAGATAGTACCTTGACCGCGTGCCGTCTGGTGATGTAATTAGTAGATTCCAGCAACCTTGAGTTGTACTCCTTGAAAAACTATAACCCAGAAACAATTAGGACATGTTTCAGGCAATGATCCATATACAGTTACATTTTTCGTTTACTACATGATCAGAAAGTTACTTTATTAGTATAGTTAACAACATGAAGACGGCTCATGTTAAACCTGAAACATATGTATCAAAATTATCACTTATATCCAGATTTAATCTGTTGTTATGTAACCCCATGCAGTATACAATCAACTTAATCATAAAGCCCCCGTCATCCTAGGTAACCCTAGCCCTAGCAAACTGCACACATGCGCCATATAAAGCACTTGCTCAAATAAAATGAGCAATCGGCATATAAACTAATCTCAAACTAGTACGATGAATACCTTCTTTGTAGTTTACAGATAAATGATTCAATACATGCTCCTAAGCTATACTAAACTTGACCCTCACTAAGGTTCATCAATCACAGCAAACGAAAGAGTAGTAGTTGTAGTCATAGTTTCAATATTCAAAGAATGCTTATCAGATTCACTAGCTACATTATTTTTTACAAGTGATTACCAAAGAGATTGAACGTATTCAAGTTGACACATAAAATGAACCCTCTTATGACATTAAGGGGTCGTTTAATAAACCCATTAACTACTGCTATCTAACTTTAATTAAGTGTGTTCTGTAACAAAAAAAGTGGCTACAACTCAAAAATTGAAATATTCTTATAGGGGGTCTGGACAAGGTAAAAGAAACATGAACTGTCACTAAATGCTGAACAAGCCCAGTGGAAGGTAGTTTAATTTTAATCTTAATGGGCAAGTTTAGGGTCACCAGTGATGTTTGATTCTGTGCTTGATTGGAAAGTGGTATACGCCTGGGGTTAGTCCCCGATTGGTTGGGCTTGCCACATTTGTCTCATTCTTCTCTTTGTATAAATTATGTATTCAGTGTTCTAAAAATCGGCCTAGGTGAGGCCGCCTAGGCGCTAGGAGAGCCCGGCAGCCACGATTAATCGCTGGGTGATTAGGTGGGCCCTACGCGGCCCTGCTTTTACATTTATTTTTTCTTCTTTTTTTTTTTCATCTTCTTCTTCCTTTCTTACTTGTTTTCTTCTTTAGTAAGCACTTATTTTCTCAATTGTTGCTAAATGCTAAGAACTTATTATTTTATTATTGGTAAGCACCTATTTAAATTAGATTGTTGATAATGTGAATTTTTTTTATATGAGAGTTGTCTCTATATTATTAATTTTGTTTAAAAATAAATTTTCCGCCTAAGCCCCCACCACCGCCCCCACCACCGCCCCCGCCCCCGCCTACCGCCTAGTGATTTTTAGAACATTGATTATGTAAACCAACAAAATTGTTATTGCTATATATGATGCCACATTAGTATTACTCATTATCCATTTTCTAACAAATAAGAGCTACCATCAGTTCAATAAAACTAACCCAGTCATAATTTCTCGAAAGAAATTCAGCAACTGTTGATTTATGCCTAGTCAGTAGCTCCTGTAGAAAATGTGAAAGTGCTATCAGCATTCAAGTAGCAGGAAGACAAGCAATACAACTAGAACAGACAAAGTTTCATTAATATGTCAACAAATGTGACCAAAAATTTCTTATTTAATCCAGATTAAGCTGTTTTACCCAAAATGAATGGTTTGCTTGACGAAAGAAAAAGTATTGTGTGAAAATAACCTCTATAGCAGATGCTCAATTTCTTGTCAAAAGAATTAAAAAGAAGTTAAGAATGTAAGTTTTAGTAATGCACTTTACCAAGCAAGCGTGATTAATGCCACCGAGTGAAAAACATATATAGGTCTACTCCAAAAATAAAGAAACTTATTGAATCTTCCAACAAAGTTTGTGAAGTATGCCTGATCAATGATCATGCCTCCTGAATGCATGGCATATAGTACACTTGACCAGTTCTAAAGGGGAAAGACAAAGCCAAAGCCAAAGATAAAGAAAACGTGCATTCTGTATGTTGTGAGTTGTGACCTCACTAAGTCACTCTAGATTAACCTAATTACAATCGTTTAATTATTAAAAGGGAAAATTTTCAACATGTCTGCCAATTGATGTTAATTTCTCCTGTACAATATTCCTCTGTCACAACTAAAATAACAATGTTAGTCGCCTGGAGATCTCATCTCTATCTTAACACAACCTAACACGAGGGGTCCAATCAAGTCGCATTACAACATCCTGCTGATCTGTAATGCCCAATCTACATCATTTAATGAGTTAAGATAATTTCCTAGAAGCACATAGCTATAATATTGAACCTACAAGATTAATCCGAATGGTGGATACGTAATTAATATCACACAAATGCCAAAACCATATGCAAATGGTTACAAAACTGGTTTTGTTCAAGCTAGTTCTTGATACACCCTAAAGGGAAGGGCCTACGTATCGGTTGAACCAAAATAAAAAGAAATTGTGCTTTTATTTCTACAGAAACAGGAACAGAAAAAAAAAATGATAAAGAGAAGACGCAGTGAACATTTTGCCAATCAATAGCTGACTGTGCAAACAAATTCTCTTAATCATACTCAACTTTAAAGGTAGATGCAGCATCTGTTGCTATGCTAAAATTTGGAAGTTGTATAAAATCAAAAAATTTCTTCGTGTGCTCTGACTCCAAGATATACCTGTGAAACCAGAGAAAGAGTTACACTACATACCATCTAACACATCAGAAAATAAAAAAATTTATTGTCAGAATGTTCCTTACAACTTACAACTTACAACTTACAACCAACCATAATTCAGCTTAAATCACTAAGAGGAAGTTAGAAGAGACTCAAACTAATAACCTGGGTTTCGTTTGAAGTGTTTACTGATGATTAAGGATAATTGAACTCTTCAACTTATAATTTGGGTTTCTTGAAATTGGAATACATACGATCTATGGAAGCATAATAGTGGTTTTCACAAATTTGAATTACTTCATGAAATCAAAATAAGGCTAAAAAAAATAGACATAGGTCTTTTGAATAAAAGATGGTTTCACATTTTCAGTTCATAGATTCTAAATATATTTTTCCTCACTCGGTCATATTCTTATTGTGTTCATGTCTTAATTTTTTCTTCTTTTATTTTTTATTTTTTACTTTGCCAAAGTTCATGTCCTAATTGTTTTACAATTTTCTGTGGAGCTGGATTGTGTCATATTATGTCCGCATCTACATATCCGTATATATGCTTCTACACTGGGAGGTATCCAAGTGTCATTCAAACCCTAGCGATCCCGTTTTGGATCGATAGTTCCAGGTCATGGTACGCTAAGACACGTACCAGGATAATTCCCTTGAGGAATGGCCCCAAGGCTAAACTCAAACTCAAAAACCTCATGTTGACGTGGGGTCTCATACAATGTGTGCATAGGCGAATGACAAACAAACACATTCACTACTAAACCTTGGCAAGATTGCATACCTTGCAACAACTTGATGACGAATACAGTCTCTCAAAATTGCACCATAATAAAGAGCAATATCTGAATCTTCGTAACTAACCATTTGAGAAATTATAGATTAGGATTAGATATATATTAAGACCAGAAGAAGAATATACAACAGACTTTCACCCTGGTAAACCAATCACAAGAAGAAAAATTTATCAACAAACATTATATAAAAATGATAGCATTACTGAAACCATGAGCAAAAATTACATGGAATACTTTCAATCAACCACAAAAGTAGGTTAATAGCTTTGATGAAAATGAAGCAAGAGTCAACCAAAACTTCCACTCTTAACCATACGTAATATAGAACTAAGAAGTTGACATTCCTCTAGTTTTTTCTTGATTTTCATAAGTGATGGGGCACAATTAGTAGAGACTAGAGAGAGTAGCAACTTTGGTGATGGTGCTGCAATGCCGCTTCTTCCAAATTCCAACTCAAAATGAAAGAAGGAAGGAAACCTATCAATTTCTAATGTGAAATTGCAAATTCTTCAAACATGTAAAATTTTTATTTAGCAATTTCCTCGTTGTCAAGATCCAAGAATTTAAGGATGCTTCACTCAAAAATCGAGGCTATCTTTCATTCCTGGTGTAGCAAAGCCATATCACATTGTACATTTTGCTATTTGCTTTCAATCTATGAAGCACGAACACGAATATAACACGACATGACATGACAAAGTCCTTAAAAAAACTGTATGTCGACACTGCAGGAAATGTTTCTGCGAAGTGTCGTGAAAAGTGTCCGTGAAGTGTCGCGAAAAGTGTCTGTGAAGTGTCGCGTCCGTGTGTCGAACATGATATGATACGCGACACGTTACCTTCTTTGAAGTGTCGGTGCTTCCTAGCTTTCGATACATGGGGGAGAGAAACATTCATTTGTAGCATACCAGAATTTATGGGAGGAATGGTGGTGGATCATGATCATGGTCATGAATAGCATGGTTCGAAGTATCGGTCGATACAGAGACGTATCGGCCAAGTTGACTCGGTATTGAGAGGGTCTGATACGAGATATGGAACGAGTTAAGCTGAGTTTAAAAAAAATCCTGTAACGTACTACAAATCGGTCATATCGGTCATATCGGCCGAAAGCACGAGTTAAGAGAATATCGGTCGAGATGATAGACGAGATATTGAAAAAAGAGAGAAAAAAAAATCAAAAGCTACCTAGACGTACCGCAAAATGACATGCTTCTTTGCCTCCATCCCTTCTTCTCAGTTTCTCTCTCTCTCTCTCTCTCTCTCTCTCTCTCTCTCTCTCTCTCTCTCTCTCTCTCTTTCGAAGACTCACTGTCTCAGATCTACTCAAACCATCCCAGATCTTTGCAAACTTGAAGCCTTATCCAGATCTGAGGCTCGCTCTCTCTCTCTCTCTCTCTCTCTCTCAGTCAATCACAATCTCTTTTCTCTCACTTTCTTTGTTCGCCTAGTTCTCTGCGTCTCATCTCCACTGGTAACAATGAGATTTTTTTTAAGTGTAGGTTAGCACTTGGCAGTGGGTCAAGTTGGGAATTGGGATTTGGGATTTTATTCCCTGTAAGTGTAACATGTGTATGTGTGTTGATTTTAGGATACTTGGCAATGAAGAGGTCAAAGAGATTTTAGTTTATTTAGTTGTATGTGTATTAATTTTTTTTTATATAAAAAAATGTTTATATTTGGTCAAAATATGTATGTGTATTAATTAATGTTTATTTATTAAAAAAATGTTTGTTTAAATAATAATATTTAGTTATATTTAATAAAAAAAAGTTTATTTATAAAAAATATTTATCTGTTTGTATTTCCTAGAATGCCTCCAAAGAAAGACATTGGTTGGGATCATGCATCACCTGTTGGGGGGAGTAAAAGGATCGCTATGTGCAATTATTGTGGCAAGATTGTACATGGAGGTATAATGAGATTGAAGCAGCATGTTGCTAGAATATCGGGACAAGTAGACAAATGTCTTAAAGTTTCAGTGGTGATGATTATTCTAGTGTGCACAATGGTGGTTTAGGTATTGATGATCAGTTGCGTACTATGGGGATAGGATATCCAGATTATGGAGGAGATGAAGGACATGGGGGATACAGTCAGCCGTATCATGCTACGATAGGGCATGGATATGGTTCTCACGGCGAACTTGGATATTCAAGCAGTAGCACGGGGAGTAGGGGACAACTACTACTAGTATGACAACTTGAGAGATCTACTAGTACCAATAGTGGTGGGTATTATGATCATGCTCCTAGGAGGTATCGGGATACATCTACTAGCACTCCCAAGGGTGATGGAGGAGGTTATAGTGGCTATGATTTGGGTCGTAATCATGATGGATCATACAGTAGTAGCGTTGAGCATCCAGGATTTGGATTTTATCACCATACAGATCCTGCCAATCCTTCTCAATCCCAAAACCCGGATTATGGATCATCAAGACAGTCATCTCAACCTGCACCTTCAAATTATGCTTCAATTTTATTTGGAGGCCTTCAGTTTCCATATCCATATAATGCTTTCAATAATCAAGGGAATAACAATGATGATTTCGAGCCCCCACGACACACTATGTGGCACTGATTTTTTTACTGTAAGTTACAAAGTTGCATTTTCATTATCATGTTATTAGTGTGTGTATTATTTAGTACTGTTGAGCAATCTTTATCCAATTATGTGAGTCGAGCTGTCAAATAGTAGATCTACAGCGTGTGGATTGAATAATTTGTGATTTTATAATTGGTACATTGTGTATTGTGATATTCTATTAGGTCATTTTTGCTATTCTGATTATTTTAGAATTTTTCATTATTTTTTCATATCTTTTTGAACCTGAAATCTAGCGTATCATTACGTATCGCCTGATACCAGCCCACGATGTGACGAGCGCGTCGTCACACTGACCGCCAATACCGCGACCTCGAACCATGATGAATAGTCATTTTTTACTGGTCATATTTCTAAATGCATTGATAACACATTGGTTTACTCATTTTATTATAATAATTGGCACTTCTTAACTGAATGATAGAAGTTAAAGTTTTCCTCCCTGCTTGGCTTTAAACTTTACAGGAAGTCCTATGAAATTCAAGAACATATAACACAACGCCTGTGCCACATTTTTGTTTCATTTTAGGTAAAGGATAATACAAATTCTTGTAACAATGTACTTCCCTATTTAGGATTGTCTAGAACATTCCACAAGGAAAGTATTTTAAGTATTTGCCTCATAAACTTCTTATATGTTCTTGGAGTAGTAAACAATAATCTGAATGAAAGAACTCCAAAAAAAAATATGAGTAAGAAATCACAATCTACAATTATGTAACAGAATCAAAGCCGCCACAAGAGCATTGTTTCCAATAGCTTAACCTTAGAATAATTATAAAGTCACAGAATGATCACTGCAAAATTCTAGAGCATTAAATTTGAGAGCTTACCCTGGCACCAAAATATCCACTATATCTAAGTTTTGTTCCAAGTAATTAGAGGCGATCAACCTTGAATTAACCCTTTGTCTTTGTAAATTTGCAACCACATGAGTGGCATCTCGACGAGCCTAGAAAAATTAATCTCATTATGATATCCAAAATAAAATAAATAGATAAAGTATGCAAATATGCTTCAGTTTGACTGCATTAAATTTAAGTACACAAATTAGTAGCAAATGGACAGAAATTGGGAAGCAAGCACCCTCTGTAATTAACAAGACTTCCTACAATAGCCTGCTTTTCAGGTACTATACATGGAATTAGTGAGACGTTTTTTGTAAAGAAAGACAAATGATAACCTTTTCCATTTTGTCCGACTAACCAAAGCAATTGAAGGAAAATGGTATTGTACAACATGAGTCCATTTGGGTATAAACAAATCTTACTAGATGCACGTGTACATATCATATGTATAACACGAACCAAACTAAAACGATTACTTACCCCCAAATCCAATTTAGGAAGACAAATTATTACAAGGCGAAGCATATCATCTTTAAAGAACTCTTGAGTCAGCTGTGCACAAGCTTCAGCAATTGGCTCTGATTGGTCGTCACCATAAAGAACTGTCCTCATCTCCACAATTAGCTTATTTAGTTCAGACATCTGCATAGAAGTCAAGCTATCAGCACATTGCATATATTGCTAAATACTGATAAAAATGAAGAAAAAAACAAATGATTTCACTTCATGAGAAAATACTGGATGAAATGATCACTAATCACTATCTGCGTGCACTAATTAGTCTGTGTCCTAAGGAAAAAAAAAGAAAAAGAAAAAAAGATAAAAAAGAAAAAAAAAAAAAGAAAAAGAAAATTTCAAGCTGCTTTGTTTGATCTCAGTTTTAATTTATATGTGCACCACAAATTGCTAAAGCATATAGAATAATCTTTATAAGTAGCAACTACTCATACAAGAATAACCTCATAAAGATGCATTATTTCATTTACTTTTTTAGTGAAATCAAGGGAAGAGGTTAGTTATCATCTGAAAACATATTGCAAATGCCCAATGTACTCATCGACACATATATTTCTAGATTAAATTTTTCCTCTGATTTTTCCTCGTGGACACTGAAAATAAAGTTACAATGACTTTCCCACCACTATTAGTGAGAGCCAAAATCGCAAAACCACTTTTGCTACCAAGTTTTCTGTATCCACTGTTGGATTCTAAATTGCATCCGAAGAGCTCAAAACTGCCTCAAGCTATGCTTAAACAGAGTGACAACGATAGTTTACTTCCTAAAGATAAAGGACATGAATTTGTCAGTATCATAAGTACTAGCACAATCCGGTACTATATCACAATTTACAAACCATCTAAGCAAAAAGAAGTTGAGATGTATTTTAATTTTAATTTTAATTTTTATTTTTGGGTTTTTGAGATGAAAGAGCTTAGGCCTTTTAACATTGCTCGTATAGGATTAAAAGGATTGCCATAACAAAAGGGTCTAAATTGGAGTTTCTCATTGCTAATTGCTTGATACATATGCATACATACATACATACATACATACATACATACTCAATAGAACATTAATCAAACTTCTATTCCTGCACAGACCTTGAAAAAGAACTTTAAGACAAAAAACAATGGCGTAAGACTCAAAGTTTTGAATTTGCACCAAAAAAAAACAAAACACAAACACAATTACAATCACGTGCATACACAAATCGATTAGCAAATTGTAACAATACTTTCACATGAGAGCAAAATTAGAGGGAAAAAAAACACACACACACATATATATATATAAGGAACCTTTTCTTCTCGCTTGCTTTCGCGAGTCTCGGTGTTGCGGTCGGCGTAGATGAGGAGGTCGCGGACGTGGCGCACGAGGTCCGACGGCGTTCGCGGCTTCGACTTGAAGAGTCCCTTCATTGCGAACGCAACGCAGAGAGGGAAAAGGAAAGGGAAAACCCCTGGGTTGCAGCGAGCCGCGAGCTATAATAACGTCATTTAATATAAATATGCAGATATATATATCTAAACGTATTTATAATCATCATTCTCTCAAACGTATGTGTATATATATATATATACGTATATAATATAATTTATATCTATATCTATATCTATAATCTATATTCTATATGATGAGGGTTTTTGGAGAGAGATTCTGCGCAACGAAATGCTTTCGCAAATCCTTCTGCATGCCCAAACCCATTAGGAAGCTGAGCTTCTGATTTGCTTAAAACACGGCCACTCGCGTGTTTCCACCACGCGCCTCCACTTCTTTGATGTAAAGGGTTTTAAAATCAAGACTACACATTGAGACACAGTCTAATACACAATTTTTGGGACACAATGTGTCTATATCTCTAGATTGATATCACAACTTTGAGGATGAAAAAGGCAAGGAAAGATTATTCCTGGCGTCGTATTGATCCTAACTAGTGTAGTCGGATGACGTTTACCTCACTGTGATGGAACCCTGAAAATATCTTTCAACAATGTTCCGAATGTTTTTGGATTATTTGAGGAATGAATGTTCAGTGGCATAGTGTTTGTGAGGGACGTCTTTCATCCTTATATTGTTAACGTGTTTGTTTAGTTCAAATTTCGTGCATGTAGTCTTGAATTAAGAAAATGTAGTGACGTGATGTAATCCTTTTTAATGAATAAAAACATCTTTTCGTAATAACATCTTTATGTTATTATTCTATTGTGCCCCTAATAGTCACGATAAGTCACTTTATTGAATTTACTCGTAATTATTTTTGACTTACCATAATGTTTGAACATCGAGCTTACCATGGATGTCCATCGATCCTGGTCATGGGGATCCATCAGTCCTGACATTACAGGATACACACCGGTCATCGACCATTTGGGCCAGTGAGGTCTTGGGTGAGCTTCATTGCCAGTGCTCTAAGGTTGTTTTACGTCGAGCTGATGCTCCAGATGATCATATCCTAGAGTACATCAGACATACTGGGTTGTACGACACATATAGACTGGGTTTTATACAGTATGATTGGCAGTTGATCACCACCCTAGTGAACGTTTTACCTATCTGTCGGTGAGACGACGATCACGCTACAGGACGTAGGCATTATATTGGCCCTACCGGTCGATTGTGAGTGAGACGACGATCATACTACAGGACGTGAGCATTACATTGGGCCTACTGGTCGATGGGCTTGTAGTTACTAGTATTGATGAGTCACGCTCCAAGGAGCAGTGGCAGGCACTATGTGAGGAGTTGCTTGGCTTCTCGCCACTCCTTCATACTATTGACGGATCGAGACTTCGTCTTACTATGATACGATACCATTTCACACCAGAGATCGTCAAGGCTGCCGACGACGCGACTATTCAGCAGATGGCTCGATGATATTGTATAATGTTGATAGGAGGGTCGTTGTTTCCAGAACAAGTCTGGAAACAAGGTTAGCCTCTTATATATACCACATTTACAACACTTTGATGTTGGCTACAACTGGGCTAGTGCGCCATTGGCATATCTCTATCTTGAGTTGTGTGTTGCCACAAGTCCTTCCTCAGTACAGATAGGCGGCCCGCTTATACTTCTACAGGTGATATATTATGTGAATTTTGTGAATCATGCATATTTTACAATTGTTCATGGGTGATGTTATTGCCACTCCATCATTGAACCAAGGCACTCCATGGTACCACTTTTAAAACATGTGGTACCATGCATGTTATGCATTGTATACATGGTACCACATGCTCTGAGAGTGGTACTATGAAGTGCTTTAGTTCAATGATGGAGTGGAAATAACAATTCCCTTGTTCATTCTATCATAAATCATTGAACTCAATTATTACATTCGTAGCTTTTGGCATGGGAGAGATTGACGCATATCTGATCTGTCCCCTTACCAGCAGCTATACTAGAGGGTGGTCCATTGGGTTGTAGGTATACTTACATTGTTCTCTACATTATTAATTATTCATTACTCGTAAATTGATTTATATACTAACAAGTCATTACTTTAGGTAGATGTCCCGATTGTCAGTTTTGGATGTGCCCACTCATGTCCAGCATCAGTTTCGAGACCAGTTAGACCAGATGAGGCCCGAGTAGATAAATAATGAAAGTGTTAAACAATGAGTTGCATTATTGTAAATGAAATTTCTAATCTTTCATATATTATTTTCATAGATGCTCTGGTAGCCATACAATGCAGAGATGATTGCATCATTACCTCAGTTTTGTTGGGCTAGGCAGGGCACATGCATGGACATATGCTCATTGATCATATATGTCGTCGTGGAGTAGTATCATCCCAATAGAGTTATGAGACAGTTTGGCATGAGATAGGCCGTTCCGAAGCCATGTGACACTAGTTGCACATTATACCGCACTGATCACCGTGGTCATGGGACTACCGACTCTGGGACCATCAGCTACAACATGTTGTTCTGGGTATTCCAAATACAGCTCAGATGCTTGACTCTAACCCGTATATGACATGGTATCGCCGCATTATATGTCAGCTTATTGGTCCATCTATAGATCCAACCTAGTTGGCTTCCAACCAATCGGTACCATTCGTGCGGGGTTCTGGTAAGATGTTTTTCTTATCGTACAACATCTAAATTATGCAAACAACACATGTCATAGCTTAAATCACTTAATTTATCTTTCCATTTTTTAGGAGGATGGCGTAACTCGTGTGTACGAGGTTGCGGGGTCGGCTTTGGCTAAATTAGCAGGTGACCCTCATTCTATCCCTCTGGAGGTGATGGCAGCATTATAGGAGATTCCTACTGTCAGTGAGCGTTTAGTACAACTATAGGCTGTTCATGTGGATCGACGTTTAGACGGGGCTATTCCATCTTCCACAATTTTTGTGCCCTTTCAGTCTCAACCCCAGCCTCTGCCTCAGGAGCATGCAGACCCATCTACGTGTTGGAAAATTGGATCCAGTGCACATCGGAATATGAATAGATGCAGTTCAAAACTTTTAGATCTACTTCTCGTTATGTTACATACAATATAAAACATATATATAGTGATGATGCCAAAATTTGGTAAGATAAATTAAAGCAGTTTAAGGACAAAGAGGGAGAGTGACAGACTGGATTTCTATATGTGGTTCGGCCCTGTTAATGAAGGAACCTACATCCACGTGTGTGTTTGAGCATGTTCACTATACTGTAAAAAGTCGGGGACCTATGGTGAACTAACAATAGTTTGGAGCTATCGTAGGTCGGTCGGGCGTGATGATGACTTCTATAGAGGTGCTATATAGACTAAGAGCTGATCCCCTTCTATGGGGGTGAGCAGTCTTTTTTATATATGTAAGAGACCTACTCGTACAAGGAAATTGGGCAGATTAAGTAATCCAACCCTGATTAGGATGTGATTGATATAAATCAAGTGAGTCTCCTATTTGTATTAGAAAACTTTCCATACATGCCATTAGTCTTCTAACTTGAGTAGGAAACTGTTTGGAATATTCTGGATCATGCCTCGGGGCCTGGGTGAGCCCCCCCCCCCCCCCCCCCCAGAGAAGAGGAACCGAGACAAACATTGTCAATTCTACAAGGACTATGGCCATGACACCAATGAATATTAATATTATAAGCTCAAGGTCGATATCGAGAAGCTGATTGAAAGGGGTTACTTATAAGAGTATGTTGCTAATCGCATATGCCATGAGGACTACCAGCCTGAGCCTTGACTACTTGCTAACATCAATACGGTGTCGAGAGGTGCTTCGGAATGTGTGCCCCTCTCATCTTGTTTTAGGATTTCATTATGTAGCCAACGAATAAAGGCACCCTCAACACCATTTCGTATAGTAGTATTTGTGACACCTGCTCGTGCGACTTACATTTTAATCATGTTTAGCATTCATTATTATTTATTTAATGATGATTTGAATATATGTATGAGGTGGGTTTTGACCCACTAAGTTGTTTATGGGTGTCCAAGTAGGAACCCAGATAAGGCCAATGTGGTAGTCCCAAATTAGGACATGTGTTGAGAGGTCCCTGTGTGATGGGATAGTGATGTGGAATCACCTTATCTACTTAAATGCTTATTACGGGCATATGTGCAATATTTTATTATTTGATATCATGTGAATTAGTAGGGACCACTCATGTGGTCAGTTTGTGATACATTTGCGAGTACGAATTGGACACGTTGCATAATTAGTAGATTAATTAGAAATTTTATAATATTATATGGGACCACTTATGGGACCCATACGAGACATAGACAAACAACCATTTAAGTTTGTGATAGTTTTAATATAATTCATAATTAGTAGGGGCGTATTTGTAATTGATGGGTTGATGTTATAATTAAAAAAATGCTTATATATAGGAGGTGTCTTGCTAGAAAGAAGACACTTATTCCTCATTCTTCACTAATTTTGGCCGAGAGAATTCATGGAGTATGACTACGCCGAACTATTTGATGTGATGATTACGTGAGCATGTTGAGTTGCTTAATTGGTCCAATGAGGGTACTTGTCATTTTCATCAGGTGGGTTGGATTATGAGGGTATTACACGTCTGAAGAAAGAGGTGTGGGAGCCTACCGATTGCGTGGACTTTTCGGTATAGTCGCGGGCCGGGTTGAGGGTGAAAGCACTTGTGAGTCCCGACAACCATAATTATGTATAATGAGGTGGAATTGAACTTTTTATTGATTTATGTTCTTAATTATTGTTATTCACAAGCATATAGCTTGTATTGTAGTGGTTATTTAATAACCACTGTAGGTGAACATCATGGTGAGGAGCCGAAGAGGTAATACGGGGATGAAAGGCTTAGTTGCAGGTAGACCTGGCAATTTGAACCCAAACCCGCGAACCCGCTAGCAAATAATGGGTTCGGGTGAGTCATTTTTAAGTCACGGGTCAACGTGGGTCGTAAAATTGAAATTACTATTTTCAACGTGTCCACACGGGTGGTGGGTGCCCATTGGATATGTAAGAGTGCTTAAGTACAGACGATCTCTCAACTCTAGCGGTGCTGTTTTCGTTGAATCTAACTCTGAGTCTCAATCAATCCATGGCACCGTAACTCTCAAGCTTGATTTCACACTTGATGATTCAAATTATGATTTCACAAAGACTACTGAAGGTCGAATTTGGTTCTCTTTACAGATATGTGTATATCTATAATTTTAGTTTCTTTACAAATGGTGAAGCTCGAAGTTGACACCATCAATCCCCTATTATTTCACTATTCATGCCCCCCTCTCCCTCTCTCTCTCTCTCTCCATATATATATATATATGTACACATATATACGTATGCATATGAGCTAGTTCGTGTATGAATTTATGTATGTAATGTACCCATTGTATCCCAGATCTTGCTACCACCATTTGTCTAAGAATTGACAGGGCTCTTCCATTGAATTGACTGATTTATGGACCCATAATGCAGATTCTTGTATATGTTGTTATATATACTTGCGTATATATATTGAAAGTGAAAGTGTTTATCAGAATTTGCAATTGCAATGCTTGTGAATTGTGATTAGCAGAAGTACTTGAGTTTCTTAGGATATATATATCTTTATTATTTTAGGTTTAATTGGCTTTTCACCTAGAGAGAAAGAGGTGAGGAGAGAGAAAGAGTAAATATAAATAATTTTTTTGTTTTCTTAGGGGGAAAAATAGAAAATATGGGTCAGGTTTTGGAAGCGGGTTGACCCGATCTGGATATAACCCACCCATATTTAACCCATAATGTGTTGGGTGATTGGCGGGTTCACCCATATTTGACCCAACCCGCTCTTGACCCATCCAAACCCACCCAAATCCAGCCATTTGCCACTCCTAGTTGCAGGCTTGGGCTTGGACGAATTCTTGTTTATAGACTCATGCCTTTAGTTTCATATTTAGAGTTTAGTCTTGTAATGTATTGCTACTTCTAATACTAGATACTGTATCATGTTGTAACTTTTAATATTAGAACTCATGTTGTATCCGGTTCCAATCCGGTTTGTAGGAATGTTGTAACTAGCTCATTACTTGAGTGATAGTTGTAATTTCAAGCTTGTGTTGTAATCAAACTCGTATTTTGTTTGTTGGGAGTAGTTTTTGTTATGTAAGACTTTTGTTATGATTAGAATGTTGGGTTTAGACGTGGTAGATCTATAACCCGCATAGTTTCCTAAGACTGTAGAACTCGGGGTTTTGCTCACGAGTTCGTACTGTATTGACTCTTAATTGCTATTTTTCTTTCAAAGTTTGCTTAATACTAGCAATGGCTCTCTTGTGGTTTGGCTTCCTAATCCTAATAGTGTGTGATAAGGGTCTAAGGTTTGGTTTTGGCATAGAGCAGAACTTGGGTGGAATGTATCAAGTTTTGTTGTTGTGAAACATGGCAAAAGTTGAGAATTCTGGACCAGGTACCTAAGACCGGTTGGTGGTACCCTTGAGTTGGATTTAAGTTTTGTTTTTCTGTAACATTTTAATCAATGAAATGGTACCTCAAGGGTCCTATTAACCCACAAAAATACTACATTTGAAAACTAACCTTTTTAAAGGGTGCTTTAATTGGATTATGTCGTAAACTTATAAAAGAGCCATTGTCGATGCGTTCTTAGTTCAAACTTGTTTTACGGAACTTTAATGACTTGAGACGAGCCTTGGTGGCATGCCACATGTTCTAAAATCATATGGATGGTTCCAGGGCATGACATTACTGTAAGCCCTGGTGGGTCCATGAAAATCAATAAAAGATGTTATTTTATGTACGTTCTATCCTACTCATTACCAAAAGTTCTCAGTCTGTCTGGCCGAGGCATTATGGAACTTTAATGACTTGCGTCAAGCCTTGGTGCCCTGCCACGTGTCCTAGAATCGTATGGATGGTTCCGGGACGTGACAGTATTGTAAGCCCTGGTGAGCCCTATGAAAATCAATAAAAGATGCTCTTTTTTGTACATTCTGTCCTACTCATCGCCAAAAGTTCTCGGTCTGTCTAATCAAGGCACCAAAAGTCCTCAGTCCGTTTGACCAAGGCACCAAAAGTCTTCAGTCCGTTTGATCGAGACACCAAATACCTTGGTCCGTCTGACCGAAGCATCAAAAGACCAGGGTCGCCCCCTGGCAAAAGACCTGGGTCACCCCCAGGAAAAGTACTTAGGTCACTCGCAAATAAAGACCTCGGTCAACCAAGGGCATCTTCTAAGGTCTATGCCCACAATAGAGGATTAAAAAGACCTTGGTTTGCCGAAGGCAAACAAAGACCTCAATTAACCTGAGGCATTCTTTTAGGTCCAGACCCAAAATAGAGGATTAAAAAGATATTGGTCTACCCAAGGCAAACAAAGACCTCGGTTAGTCCGAGGTAGCCTCTTAGGTTGGGGCCTACAATAGAGGCATCAAGAAGACTACAATGCATCGCAAAAGACCTCGGCTTACCCGAGGAACTCTAATCAGGTTCAGACCCAAAACAAAGGTATCTCCTCTTCGGTCAGCTAATTGAACAGTCCTTTCACTCCACCCCTACCTTAGCAAAGGCTTAGGGTATAGGATTGAACCGACACTAAACATTGGACCTAATTTTCAATGAAACACCTGAGTTTTATCTCTTGGGCAATTCCTGGGATCTCTAATGGCTCAACGACTTTTTAGGGTCAAGGCTTTTAAGCAACTCACCTAGGCGCTATTGGTCTAAGCCCTTTGCAAATGCATGAACATCATGATAGAGTAGAAAAAACAAATAGCCGTTCATACGAGATCCAAGAAGAAAAAGAAAAAACAACACAACAATGGAACTTTCTTAACTGAATATAAAGAGGTGATTACATATTTTGGTTTTCTGGGGGGGGGGGGGGGGCAATTATAGAAACCTCCCCATAACAATACAACAAAAATAGAAGGACGGAGATCCGGTTCAGGCCCCATGAGAATTCTCCTCCACCTCCTCAGTATCCTTGTCTGTGGCAGGAGCATAAGTGAGAACCTCCAATGGCACAAGGATGTCGTCTCCTTCACCCCCAACTGGGTCGGTAGTATGCTCCTCTACGATCGTTGGATCCATCTATTAGTCTGACTCAGCCCTACTGTAGGAAGAGAGGTCCCAGTCATGGTGGTTAGCAACTACTCTTCGCTTCAGGTCCTCGTAACCTTTCATGAAGCCCTGATCGAACTCCGTATCTAGCGAGGCCTGCTTCTCAGCTTCAGCTCTCTTTAGATCAGCCTTCAGGCAAGACACCCTCTTCTCAAAGCCAAGGCGAGCCTGTATTGAGACCTTATTCTCATCCTCCTTCTGTGCAGCAATTTACCATAGCACTTCAAAGTCCCCAGCTAGGTATTTAGGCCCTCTTTTTCGCTGCCTCTTTCTTCTGCTACGAAGCCGTAAGCTTGCTGGTAAGGCTCAAAAACTGATGCTTCACACCAGTAATGGTGCACCCAACCTACAAAAAAATGGAGCTGGGTCAGAAGCCTGCCACAGTGAATTCCACAACGTATCATCTAGGAGAAAAGGACTTACTAGCTCGGCGCGGGAGTATAAAAGGTTAGTCAGAGTCCCGATCAGACGGGCGGTTGGGAACTACTGCCCTCGTCACCACCCATTCCGGAGAGGGTGAAGGTCAGGGAACCTCCTGGAAGAAGATTGGCAGTAGTAGGCCTAACGAACAGGCTAATCCCAGTTTCTCGGGAGAGGTCTGAGGGCCTAAGAGTACTTCGGCAGCCCTCTTCTGCCTACTTGGCTCCCCAGTGGTTGTCAGGACTGCCCTCTTCTTCTTTCCTATCTCCCTTTCAACCCAGATCTCCATAGCGGCCAATGCAGCTGGTGTTAGGGATATATACTAAAAGCCATGCTTTTTGTAGTCAATTTATTATTCATTTAATAAAATCAGTTATTCCATTTTTATGAGAATTTGTATGAGCAATGTTTGTATTATATTATTTATTTAATATTGTACATGTGTGTCTCTTATTCTACATAGTAAGTGGTTTGGTGCGTAGAGTTCGGCTTATAGAAGGAAGATCAGACCATCGGATCTTGTAGAATATAATATTTTGGTTTACAGTCTTAGATGAGATTGGACACACCATCGGTAGAAATGTAGCATGGTAGTGTAGTAGGTTTATCTTGACTATGGGAAAATGTATAGTTTCAACTTACTATGCTGATACACTTTGTGTATTAAACGGGACAGACTTGGGATAATTATCTTTGTACTGACTTATAAGATAATTAACACCTCATGGTTATTTTGAGTGCTTATGCTCTAAATTCAAAGTTAATTTATATACACATACATTTGATATTTACACTTTGATCCCTAAAATGGCGAGATCCTTAAATGATTCAATATCTCATTGGATTGGACGACAATATTAATTGTGTGGTGAATATTAATTAATCATGGAATCCATATCTCAGTTTTGGAATTGATGATATCTCCTTGAGGAAGCTTATAAATTTTGATTATGTCAAACCCTACAGGTGTATTTGTATCCGACATATCAGATAAGTTAAGTAGAGGATCTCAAGGAAATATTTAGAGATTAGTTAAAAATGATTGTCAGAAATTATATTTAATTAATGGATATTTGTAATCTTAACGTGGGGAGACAATAAATATTTAATAACATGGAGCTCGAAATATATTTTTTAGATAAGGGTAGGAGTGCAATTATAATTCTTTAGTGGTATGAATTATAGTTTATGAAAATAGGAATCTAATTCAGTTAAAATTTGTAATACCCGAAAATTTCCTACGTATACAAAATGGAACTCCAAATACATGTCTGTACTTCTAAGTTTATATCCGTAAATTATTTTCGTAGCCTGTACTAATATACGATGACGTTCAAGATTTTAATACTCATAGAATCTGCATCGCTTTGTTAATGTGAGTTGTAATTGCTAAGCCCAACCCGTATATTAATATTGTATTTATAATATTGGTTATCGCTATATTATGACTATAGGTTATAATATATTTTGTAGTCGCTGGATAATAATAAATATAGATTATTTTAATATTCATAGCCGCTAAGTTTTATAATTATAGATATTTAATTATTCGTGGTCATTGAGTTTTATAACTATATGTTATATCATATATTCGTTGCCCCTTTAATTTATAATCATAGACTATATTATTCGAGCCCCATAGTTGTGACTACAATTAGGACTATATATTCGTAGTCGCTAAGATTACAATGATAAATTACATTATATAGTAATCATCGTTTTATTTTATAACCATAAGTTATATGACATTTCATTGGCCTCTAAATTATAACCATAGGTTATATTAGATATATACCTGATGTCGTTTTAATTCTGTGACTATAATTAGGATTTATATTATTAATATTAATTTTATTATAGGCCCAGACTGTAAGTCTCGAACCCGGACTGACAAATCACGCGAACCCGTAAAATTTGTATAGAAATTGGACTGCACGACACGTGATTCAAACGACGACCCAACTATACATTTCTAGAAAGAAGAATCTTACCCAAAATGGGTATTGTACTACCCACACCTACCTTAAACCAATGTGTAATCTCCTCATCTCCAAACAAACCTTCTACCCATCGGATTAACCATCACCATCACAAATCGTCGGCCTCCCCCTCAAGTACACATCCTCTCTATCATCCTCATGTCCTCTCCATCAGCTCCAACATATTCTAAAATCTGTATGAAGGTATGTGTGTATGAATGTGTAAGTTTATATAAATATAGGACCTTGAGAGAAGGAGAACCACCAACAAGTCTCCACCCTCGCTATCTTCTCACACTCTGCTTCTCTGCCTCACCCCTCCATTTGGACCACACACACACACGCCGAGACCAGTGCAGAAGAAGAAGAAGAAGGAAACCGAAGAGATGGGGGCTCACCGGAAAAGAGGAAGAGAGACTGGACTGTCAAGGTAAATCCCACTCCCCCTCCTTGTTTTTTTCTGCACCACTTAATACCCCACACATACCCTGACCCCCCCTCTTTAAACCAGACAGAGCCTAAGCTTTCTATCAATCCCGAAATCACCATTAGAGCTCCTCGCCGGAGCCCGGATTATCAAAGTTAACCAAACAACTTCTAACCGGTACCTAACTGACTGGAATGACCCACTTAGTACCTGTTTGCACCTAAAAAATACATTTTTTAAATAAAAGTTGGTAGAGGCCGATTAAGATTTTTTAATCGGACTCATGAGACCGATGGCAAAATTAGGAAAAAATTAATGGCTTAGTGGTTACTTCAAAAGTTGGTCGGGCTTATTACAGTCGGGCTGACCACCATTTCGTCGGGCTGACCACTATTCACTCGGGCTCATTCTATCGGGTTCATCACCATTTCATCGGGCTACTACACAAGTGGGCCCTGCTTCAATATGGCTATATTGCATCGCCATCGGGCTAGCACCATTATTTCATCGGACTGCCTCATGAGCCCGATTGAAAGTAACAGGGCCCGTCGATGACTTCGAGGTTGAGACAAGCTTTTTCCATTGGACACCAGCCTAAGCTATGTACATGGGCCACGTGTCCTTGGCTTAAAACTCATCAGCCATATATCAAAGTTAAAGTTGGTAGGGCCACGTACCAAGGACGTGGTAATTGGTTCAAGTTGTGATTGCCAGGCAGTGTTTGGTCTTTGCAATCACATTGAAAAGTTGATATGGTGGGACCCGCGCGTGGGGAATTGCTTTTATTCGGACTGCTCACCATGAGAATTCAGGCTTATCAATGTTTGGCCTCCGCATCAATTTGATCACAAATGGAAGTTTATCAGTATTTGACCTCTTATAATATTGGTGATATTATGTTACCATATTATAATAAGGGAAATTAAGAGATATAGTATAACTTTCAAAATAAGATCAGATATGGAAGATATTATCAATATTTTTAGAGATAATATTGATATACTGGGAAAATATTCAAGATATGGAAAGATAATATCAGTATATTACTGTATATATCTTTTACTTGCTTGAGAAGGAAGCCGAATGAAGACCATATTGGGACTAGATTCAATATATATACATGTGTATATATATTTTACAAGATATGGCAACTTCTATCTGATATGGAAGAAATTATCAAGAGCAGTTTATGGAAATAAACTGGTAATTTTTACCAGATTATTATTGATCAGAGATTTCCTACCTTATCTAGAAGACCTCCATGGCCGCTATAAATTAACAGGCAGGACAACTATTCAGATTCACTCCGCGTCTCTTCGATACACCGCATTCAACCGCATCCCAAATGCATCCTTTAGCATTCTTAGTTTAGGCAAATATAGCAGTCTTTCATTTTCCTAGTTTTTCAATTACTTCTTGTAATTTCTTTTCTTTAATTAAATAAAAGTCTATTTTATTTAATTCATCTTTCATCACTTGTATGGCTTGTGTGCTTCAATACTGCCATAGGACCTTAGGCCAAGGGTACTTTCCTACTTGGCCATCACAATCGTTTTGATAGAAGTCAAATTTCCAAACCTTGTGTATCACTCACACAAGTGACTTATGAAATTTTGTTTTATTAGTTTGGGCCTACCTAACAAGGCTCTGGCACGCCCGAATAAATATTATAGCAAACAATTTGGCACGCCCGGTGGGACAGCCAAGTGATGAGCCAAGCATACCGTGAGACATGGCTGCAATTCTACCGCGACCAGGTTCGTTGCAGGGACGAAAAGATAAGCCTTCTTGAAGGTTTAATTTCTCATCTCAACTTCAAAAGGGTGATGCTCCATTGCGATTCATTCTGCCAAAAGTTTGGATCGCCATGGGATTCGCAACTGGGTCATCGGCTTAGTCGTGAAATAAGCCGATATGAGGATGAAATCGGTCAACTAAAAACTGAGATTGACCGATTAGAGACCGATAGACAATTTTTCAACAATGAAATCGGTCTTCTTCTTGCCGTAAGTGAAGCAGAAGAGCCAGCACCTTATGGAGAAAATTTCATGTCCATGGAAGATTTCTTAAACGGTAGCTGGAGGGAAAATCCTAGCAGTTTTCCTAATTTGCCGCTCGGGGGGCAAGAAGACAGCGGAAAAATAATGTCTAAGGAAAGGCCGAATAATCTTATATCGGCCATAGAGCCCCTCCTTGATGTTGAAGACGACGAAGCACTCGGGGGGCAAATTCAAGACGAGCCTCAAAATTCTATTGAGGCCGAGGAAGAAGAGTGTGATAGGCCGAGTGATCCCGTATCGGCCATAGAGCCTCCCGTTAGTGAGGAGGGCGATGACGAAGACCCCATTATTGACGAAGAAATCGGTGATGAACCGCTCGGGGGGCAAGCGTCGCAGAGACCGATTGAAATTAAATCGGTCCATGAAGTTTTTGAAAATATTCCTTTGAGGAAACTTAGCCTCAAAGAATTGTTCAAATATATTGGTCTCTTTGTTGTGACCGATTATTATTTTTATTTTAAGCCAATTAATTATTTGGCTTGGGTTGATCTACATCCACGATGGATGTGTGGGTGTCACCAAAAACTATCTCTAATTTGGTGGTTGTTGCTCCAACAGTGGTATTATCAAGACAGACTGAAAAAGTACTAGAGGCCGGATTGGGAAATTAATTCGGACAAAGAATAATATTCACACTGCAATAAGGCCGGGGGAAACTGGAATGTTCCTGACTGGTTCTGCGTGGGATGCTGGCCATGTAAATGGCCTTGAGGGTATTTGGGCTTTTGTGAACAAGCAGATATGTTCGGACTGAGATGGCAGACCGAGAGCAAAAAGAGAAAATGGGGTGCCAATTCTAATGGATGCTGTGCTGCTCACAGGGGCCCACCATTTTTGGTCTTGGTCGTCATTTTGATGCACGTAGGAAAAGATTTGATTTTGAGGTATGATGTGCAATTGGACCAACAAAGTCAACAAATAGGTGCCCGATGAACACTTGCAGCAACAACGATGGGTCACCGTTTGGTTTATTATGGTGATAGGGCCTATGTGATCAGAGTAGGCATGACTTCACTCATGATGGTTTTTTACTTGATTGGTGGGCCCATAAGGTTAAGACTTTGAAGAGAAATCTGACATCTTTCTTTTCTCCACTATGGGTCTAATGGTGAATGAAGTAGTGGCATAATTTGCTCTAGAAATTTGTTCTTCATTTGGCACGTGATGGTAGGGGTCCACTTCCTTGCTTTACTAAATCAAATTGACATGGAGCACTGCTTTAATGTTAAGCATTCTATCTACATCATTGTACCACACCACAAGGCCGAACTGATGTTGGGAGGATTAACCCACAATTCATAACTTCACTGATCTTAAAAAAGTTCATCGGTCCATACGAATCTCAGGCTTACTTGGGAATCGGTCTCAAAAAGAAAAATATGGCCATTCAAAATTTCTCTTGTTTTTATTTTAAACGGCCAGGGGGGCAATTGTTGGCACCTAAAAAATACATTTTTTAAATAAAAGTTGGTAGAGGCCGATTAAGATTTTTTAATCGGACTCATGAGACCGATGGCAAAATTAGGAAAAAATTAATGGCTTAGTGGTTACTTCAAAAGTTGGTCGGGCTTATTACAGTCGGGCTGACCACTATTCACTCGGGCTCATTCTATCGGGTTCATCACCATTTCATCGGGCTGCTACACAAGTGGGCCTTGCTTCAATATGGCTATATTGCATCGCCATCGGGCTAGCACCATTATTTCATCGGACTGCCTCATGAGCCTGATTGAAAGTAACAGGGCCCGTCGATGACTTCGAGGTTGAGACAAGCTTTTTCCATTGGACACCAGCCTAAGCTACGTACATGGGCCACGTGTCCTTGGCTTAAAACTCATCAGCCATATATCAAAGTTAAAGTTGGTAGGGCCACGTACCAAGGACGTGGTAATTGGTTCAAGTTGTGATTGCCAAGCAGTGTTTGGTCTTTGCAATCACATTGAAAAGTTGATATGGTGGGACCCGCGCGTGGGGAATTGCTTTTATTCGGACTGCTCACCATGAGAATTCGGGCTTATCAATGTTTGGCCTCCGCATCAATTTGATCACAAATGGAAGTTTATCAGTATTTGACCTCTTATAATATTGGTGATATTATGTTACCATATTATAATAAGGGAAATTAAGAGATATAGTATAACTTTCAAAATAAGATCAGATATGGAAGATATTATCAATATTTTTAGAGATAATATTGATATACTGGGAAAATATTCAAGATATGGAAAGATAATATCAATATATTACTGTATATATCTTTTACTTGCTTGAGAAGGAAGCCGAATGAAGACCATATTGGGACTAGATTCAATATATATACATGTGTATATATATTTTACAAGATATGGCAACTTCTATCTGATATGGAAGAAATTATCAAGAGCAGTTTATGGAAATAAACTGGTAATTTTTACCAGATTATTATTGATCAGAGATTTCCTACCTTATCTAGAAGACCTCCATGGCCGCTATAAATTAACAGGCAGGCCAACTATTCAGATTCACTCCGCGTCTCTTCGATACACCGCATTCAACCGCATCCCAAATGCATCCTTTAGCATTCTTAGTTTAGGCAAATATAGCAGTCTTTCATTTTCCTAGTTTTTCAATTACTTCTTGTAATTTCATTTCTTTAATTAAATAAAAGTCTATTTTATTTAATTCATCTTTCATCACTTGTATGGCTTGTGTGCTTCAATACTGCCATAGGACCTTAGGCCAAGGGTACTTTCCTACTTGGCCATCACAATCGTTTTGATAGAAGTCAGATTTCCAAACCTTGTGTATCACTCACACAAGTGACTTAGGAAATTTTGTTTTATTAGTTTGGGCCTACCTAACAAGGCTCTGGCACGCCCGAATAAATATTATAGCAAACAGTACCCCCCTCGAATAGTTTTCCGTTTGGTACACGTTTGGTTAGCCATGCAAAGGATTATCCCCATTACAACCAAAAAGAATAATCCACTAGTAGGCCCTTAAAACGAATAAACTAACTCTTGAGCTCCTAGTATGTTGTAGAGGGGACTATTACGGTCATTTTGGCGTTGGTTTCACTAATTTACATGGAGAAAAGAAGGAGATATGAACTGTTGAAGTTTTCCAGCAAAAAACGGGATTGCCGGCGGCAAGGTAGCTCGCCGGAGAAGAAAAGGGAAACGGGTTATATCGTTTACCCATATTAATTCACTCGGGTCGGGTCATGGGTATTGGGTATTGGTTAGTTTGTTTGTATAAGCGGTTGTGGGTTCGGGTTATATTAACTAAAATGGATTCGGGTCGGATCTTTTAAGTTGGGTTAGAGTATGCGTGTAAACGGGTGACCCATGGGATCGGGGTTGGGTCGGGTTTGATCTACGGGTCTTTGTCCTTATTATAATTAACGGTTTTATATTATTTATTTAACCTGTTAATCTTAATTAAGGTCTTAGTAATCTGTTTTGATAATAATTAGTAATAATTTTATTCTGTTAACTGAGATTAGTTTATAAAGGAACTATTTATTATATATTATGTATTAATAAATAGTTACAAATAATTATAAATAGTTGTAAATGGTTTTTTTAAATAGTTTAAATTATTTCGAAAATAGATTTTAAATGCCAAATTGTATTGTAAAAATTATGAGATATTATTTTAAATAATACTTATATATTATGAAAATATATTATAGAGTATTTTATACTCTAACATTATAAGATATTAATTATTATTTGTGATACTTATTGTTTATTTAAGCCTAAATAAATAATAAGTAATTGTTTATAATTAAAATAATTAGGTAATAAATACCTAATGATCATTTTAAAATATAAGAAAATTATATTAATTTTTCTAAGGCCTAATGCCTCTATTTTATAAATTATTATTTATAAAACCCAAACTTTAGTATTTCTAATAATTATTTATTATTTATGAAAGACCCATTTGGTTGTCTTTAATTTATTTAAATACCAAACGCACTCCGAAAATTATGAGAAAAATATCACTAGCTTATTTTGAAGTCTAGTATTTAATAAAAATATTGATAAAGATCAAATGTCTTCCTAAAATATATGTTATAATTATAGGACTCCTAAGTCTATTATTATGTAATTAAAGCTTCAATAATTTGTAGTAAATTTACCGAAGCTCAGAAAAATACACGGTCAGTTCCTAAAGTCTTAGAATAATGTCTAGAACATTCCTTTAAAGTTTGGTGACTTTTCAACACGGTAAAAAATACAGCTTATCTCTAGGACCCACACTAGTATAGAAAACCCAACCTTTTATGCGACGGACTCCGATTTGAATCTAGTCAATGGCGTTAGACTCAGAATGATGCCTAAATCATCATGTTGAGGTTTAAGAACCCATCCGGCACAATTATCATTATGCCCTTAATTCTAGTACGCTTATTAATCAATGTTCTATGAATTCATATACTTTGTAGGAACCACCGCTACGCTCGTTTTTACGCACCCGCATCGAGGTGAGTCGTCCTAACTCACTTGGTATATTATAGTATTACTCTTTGAACAAATTGTAAATATCCAGTGTGTCCGGTGTGGACATATCTGATAGGTATTATTTATATATACGTTCAGAATTACTATTTATAAGATGAACGCATTTCTAAATACCTGAACTCCATGCTTAGTTAATAACCGTGGCTATACATGCTCGTTATGATTCACAATTATACAATCACATAGACATTCATATGAACGTAAACGAGTCATGATGTCAACGTTGACGTCTGCATGGTTAGTCAAGGGTACTAACCCGTCAGTATGTCATACATGTTGAGTGGACCGCGAAGGTCCAAGAGTCGAATGGATTTGAGTTGGTAGTTAAGGTTACGCCGCCCTGTCCCGCGAGAGAGGTCAAGGGGTATGTTGATGATATCGCTTTAGTCCAGGAGAGAGGCTAAGGGACATATCTAAGAAAGAAATGTTGATGATATCGCTTTAGTCCATGAGAGAGGCTAAGGGATATATCTAAGAAAGAAATGTTGATGATATCGCTTTAGTCCACGAGAGAGGCTAAGGGATATGTCTAAGAAAGTAATGTTGATAATATCGTTTTAGTCCACGAGAGAGGCTAAGGGATATATCTAAGAAAGAAATGTTGATGATATCGCTTTAGTCTACGAGAGAGGCTAAGTGATATATCTAAGAAAGTAATGTTGATGATATCGCTTTAGTCCAGGAGAGAGGCTAAGGGATATATCTAAGAAAGAAATGTTGAGATATCGCTTTAGTCCACGAGAGAGGCTAAGGGATATATCTAAGAAAGTAATGTTGATGATATCGCTTTAGTCCACGAGAGAGGCTAAGGGATATATCTAAGAAAGAAATGTTGATGATATTGCTTTAGTCCACGAGAGAGGCTAAGGGATACATTTAAGGAAGTAATATCGATGCTACCGCCTTGGTCCATGAGAGAGGTCAAGGGGTTCATCGTTCGTAAGAAGGGAATATTGTATCATGTCTACCACTTGGGCCCACGAGAGAGGTCAAGGGGTATGCCGATGCCATGGTCAAGGAAATTCGGAGTTACGGTAAAAAATAGTTGAGTAAAGTCGAATATATCGATACTGCATTGTGTCATCATATTATCCCGTCATATGCTCAATTAATGTTGGTTCAAGATATTCGTTGTACTGGTATATCATTACTTGTATTAGGAGTGATCGGTTAGATGAACTCACTTAGCTTCAAAAGCTAACGACTCTTCTCTCTGCCCTGGACATATCACGTCTAGATTTCACAGATAACGACTATCAAGATGAGGTCTACCCAAAGGGACACGGCAGATGTACAAGTTGAAGCGAAGGACTCCGACTTAGTTTAATTTAGAATTACATAATTTGGTTTATTGTCTTCTATCTGAGGTAATACTTTAGATATGAATTGTGATCAGAATAGATCGCCCTAGACTGCCTTTATAGATATTTTATTTAGACTCATGATGTAATAACTAGATCCCAGACATTTGAGTTCTATTGAAGAATACCAATAGATGTTTTTATGCTTCCGCTTACTCTTTAACCATGTGTAGAATGTAGAAACGACAATCAGTTAATGTAACTCGTCATTCCCTATGGGTCCAGAAAGGAAATTTTAAATTTTCCCTATTTTTGGCTACTCCGGGGCGTTACAGAATTAGTATTTCCTAATTCCATAAGAAAGCCTGTTATTTATTGACTTCTTATGGTCCCTATCGTAGCCTATATATATATATATATATATATGTTGTTTTAGCTCTTCTCTCAATTTGCATTTTTCCATCAAGATATTCTAACTCGGAATAGAAAAGAGAGCGTAAAAAGAAGATAGCAGAAAATAAAAAAGATTTTGAAAGAGCCCACACGCAGTTCGAGATTCTGGCAGTAGAGGAATATGGTAGAAGATCGTGAGCTATTATCGAGCCCGTATTCTCGATTCGTCTAGTACAATAATCTATTTTTGCAGTTTAAGGTAACCCTAGTTTCGCCTTTGTAGGTTATTGTAGCTTTCACGTAATTTTTTGCAGTACCAATTTATACGCGCTGTCAACGGATTCTGGGAACGTAGTTTCCTAACAGATGGATCTCTTCTCGGAGGCATTCTTTCAAGATTATGGTTAGGGTTAGTAGTATCAGTTCGAATTGAAAAAAAAAAAGGACAAGCCACCCAAACCGAAAGCTCACCAGATATGAGGAGATGGAGTTCAAGGGCTCGGTATTTATTGGTCGACTTGAAGGAGATCACCTTATCGTTGGTCGGGACGAGTTCATTCTTGCAGTCAACCGACGAGCGGGCAAGGTATTTTTATCCTCTTCTTGACCTCCCTCGGAATCTTGGGCTCATTCCTGTCCTTGGCTTCAAAACCCCAAAGAAAAGTATGAAGAGTTAGAATCAGGACACTTTGTAAAGGTAGGCTCTGCCCAGAAAGGACAAGAGAGAGGCAAAAAGCTTACCCCTATGTTTTCGAGACCAGGCCGAGGGCACCTAGGCACCCGTAGCAAGGTTAGGCACGAAGAACCCCTCAAAGGAAACATGGAAGTACTTCGCCTTCCACCCCTTGTTGTTGCTTGGACATTTATCTATAATCTTCCTCCCAGGTCTAGCACTTCGAGAGAAAAATCCAAGTTCCCCGGGCAACGGGGAGACACGGTAGGTCCAAAGAAGCTCGTTAAGGGTGAGCTCATACCAAAACGCTGTGACCACAAGTAGATCGCGCCCATCACAAATCTCCATGAATTAGGAGCTAGTTGAGTGGGGGATATCCCCAAGAAGCAGATGAGATTTTCACTGATCCAAGCTAGACTTGGCGAGGAGAGGGCACTGCCTATGCCTTGACAAGAAAAGGTGGGCCACCATTGTCAGAAGAAGAGTTGGATAGAACACGATGTTTGTGTCTCATCGACACGACGACAAATTAGCCCTGGTAAGGGTTAGAAACTCCAATTCGGGAATACAGAGGCAGAAGGCTAACGAACAGGATATGGGGGACAAAAAGGGTCTTCAGTACAAGATGTGGCTCTAACAGTATAGATCCAGAACCATGGGATGCAGATAAATCCCTAATCTGCCCAGACGAACCCTTGAAGTTGACGAAAAAGCAAAAGCAAAGGAAGAAGAAATCCCATTCCTTCTCAAGCCTAACAAATTCAACCTCTCCAGATTTTCATGGAAGAACCAAAAAAAAAAAAAGAAGAAAAGAAAGAAGAAAGATGAAGAAAGTAAGGGGTATCTAGAAATGTACTTGGCAAAACAAACAAGAAGATTGAAACACTTAGACAACCGGATGACTTCTTCTCTCTCTTGCAGAGTTTCCCTCTCTAAAAATCTCGATACCAAGGTAGGAGAGAAGGGCTGAGAGGCTTCTATTTACGGGCGAATGGACGGTCTGGATCCCTCCAGATTGGAAGGCCAGGAGTCGCTCCCGCCTGAACCAACTGTACACTCGTCAGCAGGGAGGACAGGATTTGCCCATTTGCATGGGGATGATACCTGGGTGCGAGTACCAACATGCATGATCCCGTTAACAGTTACCCAGTTCATCTGTGTGCAATCCGGTTCAACCTTAACCTACTAAACTGGTCATGGGAAGCCCAGCCAAGTAGGCACCACCGATTACATTGTGAAATCAATCCCAGAAAATAAGAAATTTTCAAACATGTACTGACATAGTGCCAGTTCAAGATTTGGAAATGGGGGGCAATTGATCATACACCCATAATGCTTTGGATACCTATCATTCCCAATCGAACCACCTACCTGATTACCATGTTGGTAGGTATGGCTCAGCATGACTCCCTCTCTAGTAGAACAATCCTAGTTTGACTCAACCAGCCTGGTAATGAAATGAGCACGACATGGGTGTAGTGGTTCTTCAATCAGTCACCAATTAGCGGCGGCCTAACCGAGCCAGGATAAGAACTTAATTATCTTAACCGATTTGTAAATTAACTAGGTTACCAAACTTGTAAAAGGAGACCGCTTGCGCTATAAAAGGGATCCTCCTTCCCCGAAGAAGGGATCCGATTTCCTATAAAAAAAAAATACCCTAGCCGTCCTCCAGTTTTGCTCCTCTTTCCACGAGGCAGTGAAACCCTGGTCAGCCCAAAGCTCCCTCTAGATCGCTATATACAGCCGTGTAGGGCAGCACCTTGCTAGTTCTAGTTCCACTCTTGGATCATCAATTTCTCCTACACCGAATACTATAAACAATTTTCTATTTAGTGAAAGTATTGACACACACATCACATGTGGACATAGGCTACTTTGTTAACAACGCCGAACCACACACAAATCTCATCTCACTCTCTTTTGCATTAAATACATCCAAAATATCTAACCCGATCCAAGCACACAAATCGGACAACATCAGGTAGGGCTGTTCAAAAAAGACCGGAACCGAAACCGACCGACTGAATCGAGCCTATTTCGTCGGTTTTCAAAAATACATGCATAGAAGGAAACCGAACCGATCGACCGAAAATGGCAAAAAAACAGACCGAACCGACCGATCAACACCCCTAACATCAGTCTGGAAATAAAATAATATAACTTACCCAAAATTGCTGATATCAATTTGGCAACCTGTAAAAAGAGTACGAAAATGGAAAATCAAAAAGGTTGCAAGGAAAATATATTTATTAGCAACACTTTTGTGATTGCCATCACAATTATACTATTTGATAATTGGTACATATATAACGTATATAAGCCACATAATCCTTCATCTCCCACATATCCCAATGAGAAGCAACTATAAGATCAAACACAAATACACTCCCAAAAAGCCCCTAATGATAAAAGTCTATAATGATTCTTCTCATTCTCGCCAAATTTCCGCAGTAGAGGGTAATATTTCAAAGTGTTCATTACCAATGCCAAAGGAACATATGAACTTAAAATCATCAAAAGGTTTCTGTATTAGCCAATGAAGTACCCCATTCAGATAAGTTCGCAACTTTTGTGAGGTACATACCCTATGTTTCACCAATCAATCGTGACTAAATTATATGTTTCTGCCATGTAGTGAAGCCCTAACTTGGGTTTAACAAGAAACCCTGGGTAATTTTTTTTTTCTTTTTTTTTTTTTTTTTTTCAATCGCAAAAAACTCTGCCTAAGCTAACATTTGTCTGATCTCAAATTTTTAAGAATTAACTCATATTTTTTTGCGATTGAATTGAATAAGTTTACTCAACAATTTAATTTTAACTGTCGTATCATAATGACTTGTGAACTCCAAAATGGGCCACAGACATAACATTATTTTTTTTTTTTCCGATCACAAATTTTCTTTTTTTCTTTCATATAAGAAGATGCAGAGACAGCATAGCATGTGCCATAAAATGTTTTCCTTGGCTATTTTTTTGTTCAAAAAAAAAAAAATGCAACACTTATAGTCCTTTTGTTATTAATAGAATAGGGAGCCAACAGCCAAGTCTAGTCAATAGATACATTGTGTGGTGTAAGCAAGAAAGCTTATAATAGGAAAGAAAGTTGAACCAAAAGCTTACCACCTAATACGGACCTCAAAACAAATTAGCTGAATATTGGTTGAAGTGTTTTGTGGTATTGGCCTGCCATTTGTGTTATATAAATAGCTCCATTGGGAACACATTTTAGGCACAAACCAAAGAACAAAGAAGGGAAGAAGATTCATATGACAATGAGTATTGTGGTGATTTCTCTGTTGCTCTTGTTATCACATGTTGTTGAAGCCCAATCTGCTGTCTTCGATGTTACGAAATATGGCGCGAAAGGCAATGGCAATGCGGATATTAGCCAGGTGAGAATAGTTCAATTTATGCTTTGTTTGGTTCATAAATTTATCGAGAAAAAGCAGAAGGAAATATCGATGAAACATCATCATCTTTATTTGGTTCTGTAGAGTTACAAATAAATTAATACGTGTGAGTTATTTACCTTCTTCTTTTCATAAGTAGTTTGGGTGTATATATATACGCTTACCTGGATTATGGCAGGATATACACACCCATCCACCCCAACCCAACCCCAAAGCCCTCATAGTGGCCCAACAAGGGTCACTCATTCTGACTGACCAAACTACAGGGGGCAATCAAAGGAATCCCCCTAAGGGGATTTGAACCCTCAATCTCCCCACTAGGGAGAGAGAGGTCATACCAATTTGGCTAGGCCCACTTGGTCTTCTTTCCATAAGTTTTAATTGTAGAATTTCTTAAATATATATATATATATATATATATTTTTAGATTTCTAACTGTGGAGGAAAACACTAGAGAAAATGTCTAGTTTGATTTATGAATTTATTGAGAGAGGATATTTATCAAAAAATTTAAGAAAAAACTAATTTTATTGGTTGGTTAATAAGGAATACGGGAAAAAATAAAAGGAAAAGAAATATTGATTTTTTCTTTAAAAAAACTTTTCTTCCCTTCATGCTCTATTTATTTCATACGATTGTTTTTAATACTTAACTTATGGTTTGGTTTCAGATTACCAAAAAAAAAAAAAACGTATGGTTTGGTTTGGTTTTTCTTCTTCCTTCTCTAAATTTGGAAACCAAGCAAACCCAAATGCCAAAACTACTGAATTTTTGCTAAGATCATTCTATTTTCTTGAATTTCAGGCTCTGTTGAGTGCTTGGAAAGACGCATGCGCATCAACAACTCCAAGTACACTTGTGATACCAAAAGGGACATTTTTGTTAAATGAAGTGGCCATTAAAGGACCTTGCAAAGCTCCTGTGGATTTTCAGCTACAAGGCACATTGAAGGCCGATCCAAAACGAAACAAGGCAGACGGTTGGCTTACTTTCGGCTACATTGATCGTCTCACCATCTCAGGTGGTGGAACTTTTGATGGCCAAGGAGCCGTGGCTTGGTCCATGAATGATTGCAGCACAAATAAGAACTGCCCCATACTTGCCGTTGTAAGATAAATTTTCAAGTTCCCATATATGCTTTGCCTATATTAGGTCCCACACGCACACACACACAGTTTATATGCAAGGACTTCTAATCCTTGTCGTCATAACTCATTTACTACATAATGAATTATACTACCGCAAGATTGAATGAGTTCCGACTAAAATGAGGGATCCTCATTAGAAGCTCTCTGTGCATTACGATATACGACTTTTCACAAATTCTGTAATCGTGTGTTGTAATTTACCACACTGACTAAGTAGGACAAACAAAATTAATACAATACCGCAAATGAATGTGGTGTAAGAGTGCCCATTCACATTATGTAAACATTCAGGGCTAATTGATACGTAGACAAATCACAAGAGATGTCACTGATATTTACCCCCCCACACATCTATTTGACTTATTTCTTATACAAGGTGATGAGGTTAACAAAGTGGTGTTTTTGTGGTGTTTTTTTTGAATTAAATACAGAGCCTAAGGTTCAACTTCGTCACCAATTCGTTGTTCCACGACGTGACGTCCCTCGACAGCAAAAACTTTCATGTCACCTTAACCGGGTGCAAGAATTTAACTTTCCAGCATTTTACCATAACAGCCCCAGAAACCAGCATCAACACCGACGGAATCCACATCGGTTATTCAACCGAGATCACTATAATTGATAGCAATATAAAAACCGGAGATGACTGCGTATCTATCGGTGATGGAGCCAAAAATATCAACATCGAAAGAGTAACCTGTGGACCGGGACATGGCTTTAGTGTGGGAAGTCTCGGCAAGTCCACTAAAGTAGAGGTAGTTGAAGGTATCTTTGTTAAGAACTGCACGCTTACCAAAACTATGAATGGCGTGAGAATCAAGACGTGGCCGTCTTCTCCCACTGATGGGTTTGCCTCCGATATGCATTTCGAGGATATAATCATGAACAATGTTGGCAACCCTATCCTCATCGATCAAGAGTACTGCCCGTCTAATCTATGTTCACTCAAGGTACTGCAATTGTTTTTATGAGTTCCTATATTCAAAAACTAGAAAAATGTCAGTTTCATTAACAAATTCGATACAGGTGTTACTATGCACATATGGGTTTGCTATCCTTCTACATGAAGGTAGTAAGATAGAACTCTACTCAATTTTAAACAAACAACGAAAGTCTACGACATCATTAAAACGAAGGCACTAAACTAGTTCTGCAATGAGGGTACTCGACTAATGAATAGCACCCAAATGCCGTCATAAAGTAATTTATTTTAGCTCATTTACAAAATCATTTTAGTGCCCTCACTTTAATAAGGTGTTAGTGACATTTTTGTCCGAAAAAATGTGCATACATACGTAATAGATTAGCATTTTCTTATGTATATATACATATTTATCAAAAGTACTGCCCTTATAATCAATGCACACTAACAGGTGCTGCAAAAACAATAGTTAAATATTAATTTATGACTTCCTGTATTCAAAAACTAGAAAATTACCCATTTAATTACCCAATTTGACATATATATATATATATATATTGTTTTTCAGTCACCATCAAAGGTGAAGATCAGCAAGGTGAGTTTCAAGAATATTAGAGGAACTTCCGCAACCCCGGTTGCTGTCAAGCTCGTATGTAGCAAGAGTGTACCTTGCGAAAATGTGGAGGTGGGCAACATTGATCTGACTTACACTGGTCGTGGAGGCCCTGCAACGTCTCAATGCAAAAACATTCAACCAAAACTTACTGGAAAGCAAAATCCACCTCCCTGCGTGGGCTCTTCTCAGTCTTCTTAGTTCATTTCCTATTTTCTTTTCCAACCATAGTAAAGAAATTTTGCTCTCTGCGGAAAATAACGATCATGTATGTGCACCCCATTCATGCTTAAAAAGCTAGAAGCATGGTAATTGGAGGTGAATTGTAAATGTCACTGATGACATATAAATAATGTAGCATATTTCAATGCTACAGCTTACAATAAAATTTTTTAATTCTTGCATATACTGATGGTCCTCATAATATATACTAGTGCATTTTCTTAAAATCAAAATTGGGTACTAGAGAGTTGCTATGTATGTCAAATCAAATGGGAACATCAACAAATAAACTCAGCTTAACGCGCAAATGCTTGATGGGTCCGTGGATAGATGGCGTTCATAGCCACCAAGACAGTCACAATGGAATTGGGTTCTACCCACCATCTTTAGCCCACTATATACTCAGAAACTTCGTAGAGCTAATAAAATGCACAGATTTATTTGTTGCATACAAATAACAAGGGTTAGGCTACAGTGCTACACAAAGGACCAACACAGTGAAAACAAATCCTCAAACCTTGAAATATCTGATTTCACTCAAAGCCTATGAAAAATTAGAGGAGTAATCTTATACTTGCTCTACATACCTTTGCAGTATTCATGTAAACAGACACATATTTGCTCCAAATATGCCACCCCCTCCCCTCTTGGGCCAATTTTTCTCCCATCATGCCATCTGCAAGTGAAACGAAGCTTGCAATGCGAGTGAAGCCATAAAATTCCTAATGGATACCATATATGCAACATGAAAAGCAGAGCTTCCACCACAAAGCATTGTTATTGCTTTGCCTCTGGTACCATATTTCAAAACTTCAAATGACACATTTGGCAATCGTCCATTATTGGAAATCATTATCGCCATTTTTCTTTATAGTCCATGAGTTCTTAATCCAATAACTGCTCATAACCCACATGTCAATAAAAGCATCACCAACTACCCAAAAACAAAGCTGGCCTCCTGAAACTCCTAAATGCCCAATTGCAGTGATGACGGGCTAGGGATGTCTAAATTGCTCACTCACATGGTCAAAACAAGATACATAGACACAACCGTTCGGAATAACACTCCAATGAAGAGCACCATTCCTGTAAACACCTAAACATGAGTCAAAAAGTTCTACGTTAATTCCAATGCTTCTCCAATTATCAGTCCCAAGTGTGTGTATCTCATGGAAACTAACTTCTGATTCTGAAAGTCATGAACCCTAACTTCTGTCATCGCCTTGTATTGTTTACAACCCGAACTAAAACAAACCCCAAGACAATCCCAATCATATTGTCGCCTAATCAAGGAATTGGAACAGTTATGTAATGTCCTATTACTGGATTACACACGTAATAAATGGAATTTGTAAAAGAAGCAGATCGTTACATGATGCAATTGGTCTCCATCTGATATTCAATTGAAAAGCAAAGTAGGGCTAATCGCTATTCACCGAAGAGATGTGACAGAGTGATCTCTGGCACCATCGCCGCCGTCACGCTCAGCCATGTATAACCGACCGTTTCTCTTATAGTGTCCTTTAATCTTCTGAATGGTGGTGTGTGCTCATGAAAGGTGTAGTTTAGCAAAAAGGGTCTGAGACTATATTGCGCCATGTTTCGCATACGCACCAGAGCGATAAATGGACTTCACCGGAAGTCTCGAAAGTTTATCTGTGATGATGACCGAGGGGAGTTCTGGCATGAATTGACTAGGTTGGGTTGATATTCACTTCTTCCTTCTTCGATGTTTTTTCATTTTTCGCCATTCCATGGAAGAACTAAGCAGTAACAACTAGGTGATCAGAGTGAGAAAGTACAAAGAAGGAAGGCATTTATTTATTTATTTTCCGTTTTAGTTAAAATGAAAATGTTTTACATGAAAATTGTTTCAAATGCCTTGGTCCTAGACAGTCTAGCTACGTTTGGAGAAATTGTTCTGGTGATCGTCACACTATGTCATGATTCATGAAAATGAACCTAATAACAAATTCACACATTTTAAAGATGACAACCAGACAGCCACAAATAGTAAACTACAGAGGAGTGCCTATATAAGTTGAAACATGATTAAGCAAAGCCAAAATCTCAATCGTTGAAAAAAAAAAAAAAAAACAGTATAAAGTCAACATTGGAAGAGGAAAAAAAAAAACCTTAAGATCCAAAATTACTGCATCTTTTTGTTCTCAAGGTATAAACGATCAGAACTTGGAAACTAACTATTTTGAGACTTATTTCCATGAGTGCTTCTGATCTCACAGTACCGATTTGGCAACCTGTTAAAAGAAAGTTGTCACGCAGCACACTTAAATTAGTTAACGAACAACATTTAAATCGGTTTTTATGAAAATAATTTTTGCAGTGGGTTATGTTCTATGTAGAGAGATAACACAACAAGAAATAACAGTTGGAAATAGTTCTCCACTGACTAAGAAATTGATTAGCCTGCTAGCTTTGAGGTCTCTCCATTTAACATTTTTAGAGCATATGCAATTTCAGATACATACTCTCATAGTCTCATATGTACGTAATTAAGACAGAGCTTAGAATGGCAAGTAAGGGCAACTTGGGGTTAAGCTTGCCCATTAAAATTTAGTTTGAGTTTGGTGATAAAATAAATCTAAATTATGTCCTTGCACATTTATTTGCACGTTTAGAGACGGGTTTAACTTTTATCTTCCATAAAAAAATAGCTCTCATGACTGTCACATGGTTATACAATCAATATAAACAATTAACTCATCTAAAAACAGTTTCAAAAACAAAGTCACACTCTGCTTTTTGAATCAAGATTAACATGATGTCAAGCACCCAATAACGTGTTATGAAATTCAATCCAAAAATCAAGAGTCGATGAAATTCACCTTAATCTTTTCAAAGAAGGCCTGGGTTGCAATATTGGTTCCGTGATATGAATTTAAAAAGATAAGCCTCAGAAGCTATGAAGCACCGATACTTCATTTGAGGTTCGTATCGACTCGAGTATCCGATAACGATACGACCCGATACGCTCGGGATACGTGTCAGATACTCTGTTTTTCGAATCTGTGCATTTTAATGTTATTTTTTTAACCGATACGTTGAGGATACGTCGCCGATACGTTGAGGATACGTCTCCGATACGTTGAGGATATGTCGCCGATACGTCTTCTTCTTCTTCTTCTTCTTCTACTTCTTTAGTTCTCTGGATTGGATCTGTGATTCCTCTCTCTCTCTCTCTCTCTTAGTTATGTGACTGAGAGAATGAAACCCTGAAGGAGTTAACAATATATACGCTGGACACTGTTTAATTTTACTTTTTTTTGTTGAAAAGTCACTCTTTAGATTTATTATGATTAGGTTCCTAAAACTTTTACAAATATTAAAAACTCTTAGAACAATCTTTAGTTATTTTTAAATAACCACCAAACTTATATATATATCTAATATTTAATCCCTAAATTTACAATTATTTCTAAATAACACTAGATAATTCCTATATATATCTACTATATTATTACATTTTTGGGCATTTTATCATAAAATTTAAATATTTTTTAAAATAGTATATGTTAATACATAGTATTAGACTATTAGTAGTATCATTTAAATAAATGAAATAGACTATTCGTACTATAAATATATTTTACGGAGTAAAAAATATTTTAAAAAAGGTGTCCCCAACGTATCGTATCATGCTTTTTTGAGAAATAGCGTGTCGACGTATTCGAGTCGTGTCGTATCCGTGTCGCGTGTCCGTGTCGGTGCTTCTTAGCTCAGAAGCATGTAAGGTAAGCCAATTAATGTGACAGCTAACCAATATCTTCGGTGTGTTCTGAAGCAAACTTGAGAATCTGAAAATTTGAGAAAAATGCAATGAAAAGCTTCTCGAAACTACCAAAGCAAATGGGCTGAAATTAACATGACATTTTTCTTGAAACAGGAGAGAATGAATAAAGGTTTTTTATGATTGAATTTCAGAAAATGACTATACATTAGCAACCAAACACGGGCATTCCAATATGTCAGCTTGGACTTTGGGCTTATCGAAACCATGATCAAAATCCATTTGTGCCAAATTTGCCAATGTCCTCTATTTATTTATATTATTTTATAAATATATATATATATATATATATTTATGGAAAGGCTCTTCAGTGCACTGGATAACTGCAGCGAGTGAGTGCATTGGACTTTTAAGTCCTAAAAATCCGCGGGCCGCCCCGCAGACCCGCGCCCCATCTCACTGACCTGCGGGTTTTTTAGGCTTAAACACCCAGTCCATTGGAGAGCCTGACCCAATATATATATATGTGTGTGTATATGTGTAGTGTACATATATACGATGAGGAACCCTACTAGACCGTTCCAAAAGACCCGACCCTGCAGGGTAAACCTTTGGCAATGATGGGTCCCTGCATCCCGGGGTTTATATAAACCCGAATCATGAAGAATTGCTTGCTTTCTTTTGTAGCTATCAATGCGTCCGACAAATCCCAAAGATAGATATAAAACTAGTTTAAACATAATTAAATTTTCAGCCTGGCGAAATCAGTTCAAAGGATGGCAATAAGAATTGAGGACAACATATATACATAGGTACACAAAATAAAACAGCATATAACAAAATTGAAAAAGAAATAAGGCAGTATCAAGGCATAGAGCTGAAAAAAAAACACAAAAAAACCTTAGTAGAAATTAGTCACCTTTAAATTTTTATCCATCACCGTGTCCTTGAGTGAAAGGAAGCTTGCAACATGAGTAAGTGATCCATATAATGACATATTCTCACAAACCTTTTCTATTTTAACTCCACCTTTTGGATCACAAGCCATCAGAATCTTATGATTATACAAGATTAAAATCTCCCCATCTACGCTACCAATATTCCTTCCAACCATAGTTCACAAAAAGAACCCACCGAGGAGTCATAATTTGCCAGATGCCGAGGGACTCATTCCGGTTTTTGATAACAAATTGTTTAGTCCATGACTCTTGAACACCATAATCCTTCATCACCCACATATCCCAATGAGAAGCAACTATTAGATCAAATACACAAATACAATCCCACAAAACCCCCTAATGACAAAAGTCTATAATTATTCTAATCCTTCTCACCAAATTCCCGCGGTTGCGGAAATACTTCAAATTGCTCATTACCAAAATCAAAAGAACATATAAACTCAAAATCGTCACAAGTTTTATTATGCAGTAACCAATGAAATGCACCATTTGGATAAGTACGAGAATCCAGTTCTTGAAATTTGTGAGGTACATACCCTATGTTTCGCCAACCATTAGTGCCTAAAGTATATATTTCGGCCTCGTAGTGAAGCGCTAACTTGGGCTTAACAACAACCCTTTTGGTGATTTGAATCACCTTACCCTCACCGGCAAAATCTACTTGGCCGATCTCAACGGCCGCCGCCCTGATCCCTCCTTCCAGAAATCCATTGTCATGAACTCAAGTTCAAACAGAGTTCATTTTTAGTTAAGAGTTGGTTGTTTGTTAGAGGTTGTTAAATAGGTGGTTAGGGAAATTGATATAAAGACATGTTTGGGGCATTTGTGAGGTATGCGAATATGAATGAAATTTCTTTCTCTTCATCTCATCTTCTCTGATTTTCTTCCTCTCTCTCTGTGTTCTTATCTCTTCATTCCGTCTTTTCTCTATTATTACTTTCTCATTTTTTCTTCTCTTTATAATTCTGCAATTACAATGGCTAAATCTAAGTAAGGTTTGCTTCCTTACATCCATGATCAAACTCACCATCCAACCGGGCCCACCTCTCACCACCAGACTCTCACTGGTGAGTTCCTGCAATGGGTTGCTCTGTTTTCAGTGATTGATCACATGGGCGGGCCTACATAGATTTCAGGGGTGGCACTGACCCCCCTGAATTTTTCGAAATTACAAAATTATATGTAATAATTTGTAGATTTTAGAAATAAGTCTTCCTAAATTTCACACAGCCCCTCCAGGACTTCGGAAAATTCTAGATTTAGATATAATATTTTACAAGTTTTAGACGTAGGCCTCCCAATACTTTTGAAAATTCTAGACGTACATGTAGTATTTTTGCAACTTCGCGTAATTTGGGGACAATTATAAACTCTCTTGTGATCGGATTACATATATAGAGGAAATTAATTTGATCAAACTCAGGGACGGACCAGGGATTTTTGGTCAAGGAGCCTAGATTAGTAGATTATATAGGGGTTCGGGGCAGCACTTTCCGACTCGAATTTTTTTGGGTCTACCTATACTTAACTATGTGTAAAACGAAAGAATTGTATGTAGAATTGATTTAAACACTTATAATTTGGGGTAACTCATGTAATTTTAGAGGACCTATATCTAAAACTTGTAAAATATTACATGTAACTCTAGAATTTTCAAAAGTGCTGGGAGGCCTACATCTAAAACTTATAAAATATTATATGTAAATCTAGAATTTTCAGAAGTCCAGTAGGGAATTGTGTGAAATTTAAGAAAGACCTATTTTTAAAATCTACAAATTATTACATATAATTTTGTAATTTCCAAAATTTCAGGGTCAGCGCCACCCCTAAAATCTATGTAGGTCCGCTCATGTGATCAATCACAGACTGAAAACAAAGCAACCCATTGCTTGAACTCACTAGTGAGAGTCTGTTCGTGAGAGGTGAGCCCGATTGGATGGCGAGTTTGATCATGGATGTAAGGAATCAAACCTTACTTAGATTTAGTCATATTAAAGAATTATAAAGAGAAGAAAGAAATGAGAAAGGAATAATAGAGAAGAGACGGAATGAAGAGATAAGAAGAGAGAGAGAGAGAGATGATAGAGAGAGGAAGAAAAACAGAGAAGATGAGATGAAGAGAAAGAAATTTCAATCATATTTGCATACCTCACAAATGCCCCAAACATGTCTTCATAGCAAATTCTCTAACCACCTATTTAACTACCTCTAACAAACAACCAACTCTTAACTAAAAAATGAACTCTGTTTGAACTTGAGTTCATGATTTTGTGAAGTGGGAGGAGAGATCAGGGCGGCGGCTGTTGAGATCGGCGAGGTAGATTTTACCAGTGAGGGTGCGAAGTAGGAGAGAAGTGGGTGATCTTGTGAAGTGGGTTTTGGAGAAGTAAGGGTCTAAGAGAAGGTTGAGCCATGTATTGCACACTATTCTGGCATTTGAAGATGGTTTGACTGGGAGTCTTGAGATGATTCCAACTAGAATTGGGAGTGGGATGTCTGAGATTGAAGAAGGGATGCTATTCATTTGTGAGTAAGTGGGTTAGTGAGGAAAGTTATTTATTTTAAACTTTTTTTGATACGGCATTTCAATACTTCAGTAATGCTACGGACATGATATATACTCCTTTCGAGCTATTTTATTTTGTGTCTTTTCGAGGAATTCAATTATTTATGGGAATGAAAATAATTTGTACTTATTTTTTTAACATTTGCACATAATTATTGTATTTTTTTTATTTTATTTTATTTTAGTGTTGATTACAAAAAAAAGGGTAGTTTGAGAAACTAAGTGAAATTTGCATACTGATTTAGAAAAGTGGACAATAGTTTTGGGACATCCCAAAAAGGAAAGGGGACACATAAAATGGGACGGAGGGAGTTACACAATATATAAAATAATAGGGCTTTAAATACCTGTAACTTGTACTGTGTAAGTGGTGTATTCTGTGCTGTGTAAGTGGTGCATAGAAAAGTGTGAAAAATTCAAACCGCATATGATCATATAAGGCATTTAAAGCTCTGTTATGCTTTGTGTTGTGCAACGTATTGTGTCTGTAATATTACTCAAATAATTTTGATTAAAAATAAGGATAAATTACTTTGGGCAAATTACACTTTAGTCCATTAAACTATAACCTATTTTCAATTGGGTCAATAAATTTTTTTTTTGCAATTGGATCATTGAATTTCAAAAATTCATTCAATCAGACTCAAATTCAGACACTGTTAATTTAAACTTTAGAAATTGTCACGTACATTGCGGGAAATGCTTATCTGTCACATGCTAGGTTAAGACAACACATGAGAGGTTGTGAATAGTGCAAAAAATCGCATTCAATTAGATCTGAAATCGCGTTCAATCAAATTCGAAAACACATTTGACTAGATCCAAAATTGCATTCAATTATACCCGAAATCACATCATTTTTAGCCATTCATAGTCTCCCGCGTTTGTCTTAACCTAATATGTGACAGGTAAGTATTACGTGCAATGTACGTGACAATTTCTAATAATTTAAGCTAACAGTGTCAGAATTTAGGTCTGATTGAATGATTTTTTGAAGTTTAAAGACCCAATTGCTAAAAAAAAAGTTTATGGACCCAATTGAAAATATGTGTATAATTTAATGGACTAAATTGTAATTTTTCCAATTACTTTTTACCCCTTTGGTTAGCCCTTGTAACACTTTACCCTGTAGTATGTGACACTTCACCCGCTGATCTATTGGGCAAAATTACACTGTTAGATATTCCATCCACATAAAACGGCAGTGTGTGTGAAACACATGGGGGAAGATTGGGCACCAAATTTTTTTTGGAAAGAATGACCACATTACCCTCTTCTTCTTTACCTTTATACACCTGTATGTATATACACATCCATTTAGAGAAAACAGAGCAGTGAGGAAAATTCAATTGGAGGAGTTGCAACAGCACCATTGTGAATATGTCGTCTTTTTCATCTCGTTTTTCACAATTTGGGCAAAGGAGTCATTCATGATATGCTTCAGTTGGAGTATGTTTATGCTTTTGCGAATGACTGCAAGGATTGAAGCCTGAAGGGAATTATGGATACTGAGGGGTATATTTGGTTTTTCACTTTTACTGATAGCGAAACTAACAGTGTCATGTTAGATTAGTTTTCAAAAAACCGACAAAACCGATCATGTTAGATCAGTTTTCAGTTGATTTTCAAAAAATAATTCCAAGCCTAAATCGAAAATCAAAAACCGACAAAACCGATCATGTTAGATCAGTTTTCAAACATGCAAAAAATTGGGAAAATAAATCGACCGAATCGAACCGTTTACTCCCCAAATCAAAGCATTCTTTGCTTTCTTCATCTTAGGCCATCTCCGGCCCTCCACATTTTATTCAAATTTGAGTGAATTTATTTATTTATTTTAATCATTTGGTGCATCATTTGATAGGGAGTTCTCCAATCTACTGAAATCTCTTTATAACATTATTACTTTCTCTCATATGAGTATAAAATTTGAGTAAAATTATCTCCAACCCTTACTCAAACTCATATCAAATTAAATTTAAGTTTAAAAAAATAATAGTAAAAAAAAACCTCTCCAATCCTTACTCAAAAGTCAAACGCATGTCAAAATTTGAGTCAATAAATGATATTATTTCAGCTCGAGTCTGGATTTGAGTGCTCACTGTAATGTGGGTTTGAGTTAACGGTCAGAGGAGGTTTTGAGCCGAACTTGAATTTGATATGGATTTGGGGTACGAATTAGAGATGCCATTATCAATGCAACAAGGAGAAACTCATTTGTATTTCATTTCCATATCATTGCCCAAGCTCGTTTGTTACAGTTTTTTTTTTTTTTTTTTAACTTTTGGACTCAAATCATAAAATAAATGTTAATTACAATACATCTCCTATTCTTTGCCCCCTTTTTCACTTTGTCCCGTGTATTTCAAATCGTATACTTTAGACTTAAGTGAAACAATTAGCAATTCTATTAAAACTAACGAAAGAGAAGCTTGTTTAGTGGAGTGCTTGCCACTTTGACCCCCTATGGTAAGCACATTTTTCAATTTGTCCCCTTTTAGTTCCAAACGGGTCACTAGTTTGGTAGCTTCTTTTTCTTATATAATAAAATAACAAAAAATTGCGATTGATATAAGTTGTCGAAAGTAGCTTTTGAGCCATTGAAATTACATAGGCTAATTCGCTGAATAATTTATTTTAGCTTTTGGAGTTCATAATATTAATTATTGATGAACTCCAAAAGTTGTTGCCAAACATGGCTTATGCTTGTTAATTTTAACGAATTTGCGAACTGTTTTACTTTAGCTCAAAGTGTAGAGGGTATTAATGACACGATTTGAAGTACAGCGGACAAAGTAAAAAATGGGCTAAGTACAAGGGGTGTATCTATAATTAACTCTAAAATAAATTGTTTTTGTTTAAAATTGTTCAATATAGCTTTTGACCACTTCTAAATTTGTGCAATTGACTTGCAATTTATTGTTAAACATCCTCTATACGGAAAATTATATTCCAAGTTGGGTCGAAGGTGTGTTATGGTCCGTTTGGAATGACATTTGTATAATGCATTCTCGTCAATTATAAATATATTATCATCTTTATTTTCAACTTACTTACAACGTGCTTTATAATAATTTTTTTGCTTTTTCATAAAATCAGGTCTTCCTTGCTGCTGCTTTTATGTTGAAAAAGATGTCTCGCATATAGGAACAATGGTTTTGAAGTCGATGGAACCCCGTGCTGCTTCACTTTTTATAACAAAACTCTTATTCTATAGTGTTTACATCTCATGTATACCATTCTTTCATCTTTTTCTCTCTATATATCTAAACTACATAAAACTTATTCATATGATTCGAAAAAAGTTATTTTCGTACCAAACCAAAGTTAACGTATATTTTTTTTAAAAGCCCATTTTAGTTCCATCATATTCAACTTCAACCCAGAATGTGATATAGAATATAGAATACGAGGTCGGAGGTTCACTAAATTTTATCAACAGTCTCTCTCTCTCAAAGCAAAAAAAAAAAAAAAACAGTCTCTCTCTCTCTCTCTCTTTTTTTTTTTTCCCTTTCTTTTTTTTATCATTAAATTTTATTAACCTCTTGAATACAAAAGACAAATTGCTATTAAAAAAAATAAAAAAAATAATAGAACAGGCAAATCTAAAAATGCTAAACAAGTCCAAAAACTCCATAATGTCATTTCATATCATCTAAACGAATTGAATGTAGACTATGTAGTTTGCAAAATAGATCAAGGAATGATCCAGTGGGAAGGAATCTAATCCCACTTGCAGGTTGTTGCGGGTTCGAGTCTCATGGGAGAAGAGTTTATGAGTTGGGAGATCACTATTTCCCCTTTATTAACATACATACTAATACTACATAAAAAATAAAAATAATAAAAAGTTTGAAAGCAGAAATTCTTACAAAATTCTTCTGCATCTATCTAAATGGGAAATGTTACAACCAGTTCAAATGGCCCTTAGAAAAGAAATGGCACCAAATGCCTACCTAGGAATTACTGATGAAGACTTCAAAAACAGGAAGAAAAAACGAGGGGGTATATGGTGAACACAACAATTCCAAAATAAATAACAAAACACCATGCTTTAGTTATAGTTCAATGCTTTTGTTCAAAAAAAAAAAAAAAAAAAAAAAGAAGTTATAGGTCAATGTAATGCTTCTTAAATTTGCATTTCACATGTGATCTCCAACATATATAACAGTGGTTCAATTGATTTTCATTGCAAGACGTTGAAATGATCCCACCATTTGTAAATGAGTAATGCTATGCTTTCCAATTTTATCCTAATTTTGCTTCCTAACGCATGCAGCAGGTGACTCGTATTTAATTGTCAACACCCTCTATATGGAATCAACTTCCAACTCGCCGAAGGTGTTTCTGAAGCGAAAATGTATTTATTATTTAAAAAGTCCGTTTTGGTTAAATCATATTTAACTTCAACTCAAATATCATACAGAAAATAGGTTTTGCGAAATTTTATTAACTTCCATTCTGCCCTCTTGGTTACAAAAGACAAATCTCAAATTCTAAACTAGTCCCAATCCCTAAACGTAGTTCGCACTTCCAAAAGCACTTTTAAATGTTTTTTTGAAGTACACGTTCTTAATAAAATACAGCTTCTGCTTCTATCTAAATGCAAATGTCATGATCAGTGTAACTGGGCCATCCAAAAAAGAAAAATCAGCAAATGCTTACCTAGGTATTACAGATGAAGACTTCCACAGGACCACATCGACACAAAAATTAAACATCGGTGAAGTGAAAGACATTTTGACACTCGGTAAGAGAGTCTAAACAATCAGACTGTATATAGATTTTTGGGAGAAACAACTGCTAATAATTAATCACAGGACACATATATAGTCTCAAAACTATAAAACCTTGAAGAAATAAGCAAATATATATATATATATATATATATATTTTTAAATTATTGTTTCCTGAAATTCAAATATCTGTACAAGTGCTACATATATCTGAATGTAATGATGTTAGAAAGAGTGACGGAGTATTCCTTGTAATCTTTATTTTCTTTCCGGCAATGCAATCACAAAACGATCGTTACAGATTAGAATAACTTAGCAAGTCAGTCCATAGATTGACTGATAAGGAGCTCATTACGCTTGTGGTTGTGTGGTTTTGCTTCGCTTACTTTGGTGCAGGTCGGAACCAATATTAGAAAGTAGAGCATCCAAATAAGTTCTACCTTGCTTAATTTGTACATTGCCAAGGTCTGGCTTTGACACACATCCAAATTTATCAATCTGTACAAAAGATATGCTAAATAAGAAAAAAGACAAAAAGTTCAATGATAAGGAAGTTCAAAGAACCTAAAAATCTTCTAGGCTCTGTTTGGTTCACGGATTTAGTGAGGAAAAGAAAGGAAAAGTGAAGAAAACATGAAGGAAAAGAAAATATAGTGGGACATAAATTAAAAATTTTGTATTTATGAACCTTACAAAGTTCTACTTTATCCAAGCATGGAAGAAAACCCAAGGAGAATAGTTTTCATCACTGTTTTCCTTTCCCTTTTCTTTTCCCTCAAAAATCCTTAAACCAGACAAAGCCTTAATTTAGTTTTAAAAATTTTCTGCAATAAATATACTCATGTTTTACCTTACCAAAATAGGTGAAGAAAAGCTAGATCAGTTACCTATAATAGCCTATGTATACAAGGTACTCAGTCAACAACAAATAAAAGATATGACTATATAATCTGTAAATCAATAATAGCCTATGTATTTGTATGCTTAAATATATATAGTACACAAGGAATGCATCTTCTATAACACAAGTCGACAGAGGTTTCTATCGTAAAAAATGCAATTTTCAGAACTCACCTATTAAACATTGTCAGAAACAATGTAAGTCGTCCATAGTAACAACGACTTCAAGAAAACAAAGTAAAGGATGACTTTATAATTTGAAAATGCTCTTTTTTAATAAACGGGTTTTAGAATTGCAATTATTATGAAAACAACTTCAACTGGGCATAGTAAATCTACATAATTTGATAAAAAAGAAAAGAAAAATCAAGAACAAGTTGAAACATTTTAACCAAGTGGACATATCAAATTAACATAATCAAGATTTAATCCATATAATACCTGAAATTTTTCTCCGTCAATCACTGCATCCGTAAGCGAAACAAAGCTTGGAACATGAAGAACTTGATCACTAAAACTGTGACGAAAAATCCAACTAACATGAACTTCTGCCGCACATTTGCTTCCCACATTATATGCAAACAAATGCCTATCATAATAACTACCACATCGAATTATTAGTATCAAACTTTTGGCATCATAATCCAGAATTTCAACTCGCTCTTTTAAACATGGGCGCTCAGAGATGTTAAGAGGGTTAATTACAAACTCTTTAGTCCATGACTCCTTCACCCCATACTCTTTCATGACCCACACATCAAGATCACTACCAGAATTGTCAACTACACAGAGAAGCTCTCTAGAAACTCCAAAAGAAACCTTCGACCCATCAAATTTTACCAATGAAGAGGGGCCATCAATTCGTTCATATCGCTCCATCCCAAGGACAAAACAAGATATATATACACTGTCCTTGTTACACCACATCCAATGAAGAGCGCCATTCAAATACTTGCCCTTACTCGTACTAAAAAGTTGTTTAGGGAAAAGTTCGATCCTTCTCCACATATTTGTGCCAAGCGTGTGAATTTGAATTTCATAAGTAGGAGTAGGACTCCATAATAAAGGCACTCCTTGACGACTAAAATGAGTCAAAACTTGCATAACCTTGTATTGATTAGTACGGGGATCAAAACCAAAACCCACAAAAAAGAAAAAACTTACATTAGAGTCGTCGTCGTCTAATTCCTTTATAGGCCTAGGAAGGTTCATATATTGTCCCATAAGCGGATTACATACGCGGTAGTTTGTATAGCGGCAAACTTCATTAGATAACAAAATCAACCCATTACAGGATGCAATTGGTATCATCATGGAAGCTAATTTACAAAACCTAGGGCTAATCTTTAAAGGCCCGACGGCTTTTAATTCGTCTCTGCTGTCAATGCCATGGAGCTCAATCATGTATAGCTCTCTGTTTTTATCATCTTTAACAATCAATGTGGTGGGTGCAAAACAAGGGTTTAAGAGCAAATTGTGCCAGCTTTTACACATGAATCTGAAACGACAGATGGTTTTTAGAGGAAGTCTTGAGAGAATGTCTGAGATGATTACCTGAGGGAGTTCCGGGTTTGTTTGGTTTCCACAATTTTCTTCTTCTTCTTCTACTGCTTCGCTGTTTTTCATCTTGGGAATGTGAAAAGCGCCTGGTCCACGCTGAAAGGGGGCTACATATGACCATTAGATGTGTGTGTATATATATATATACTAGTGTGGGTGCACGTGCAAGGCACGTGTCGGATAGTTGTATTCCTAGATATATTGTGTATTAATCTTGACATTAGAGGTAATAAGATGTTAAAACAGTTAAATAGGAAATTGTAAATGTAACTATTTAATCTAAAACTCTTCTGACGGAAGAAATTGATAATTATTACTACTATCTTATACATGAGTAGTCAAGGTAACTAATAAAGCGCCACTAAAAATATATGACACAAGTAGGGTATTTCCTCTAAAAAAAATGGCATGAACGTGTTTGTAGGCTTTAATTGATATTCGAATACAATCTATAAATCCTGAATTTGAGGGAAGAAGTTGACCAAAATGTAAATATTAGTGATCAATTCATAATAGCTACTAAAATAACCACTTTATTTGACATTTTAGATATACCAAACTTAATTTTTAGAGAAGAATTTGACCAAAATGTGAAATTAGTGACCAATTCCTAAATAGTCACTAAAATAGCCACTTTTTAAATTTTTTTAAAGTGAATAATAAATATTCCAAAACTTGCTGACCTAAATGCAATTACACATATTACAATATATGAATCCTAAATTTGAGAGAAGAAGTTGAGCAAATTGGAAATATTAGTGACCAATTTTTAAATAACCACTAAAATAGCCACTTTTTTTGACTTTTTATGAAGTGAATAATAAATATCCCAAAAATTATTGATCCAAATTTAATTAGACACAAATTGTTGATTGAAACCTCATTTGAGAGAAGAAGTTGACCAAATTGTAAATATTAGTGACCAATTTCTAAATAGCCACCAAAATAGCCACTTTTGTTGACTTTTTTTGAAGTCAATAATAAATTTCCCAAAAATTGTTGACCCAAATGTAATTAGACACAAGATTGTTGATTAAAACCTCATTATTATATTAAATAAAATTTCAAAAGCTGACTTGAATGTAATTATTTGTCCAAAATGACAGATATACCCTCACACAAATCAATATATCCTTACGATGTATAGATAGATATATGAGTAATTATGATATAATGAAAGGCAAAAGAGGAAGTTCATATTTTTTGACGTGCTTGTTAAATGTGGCTGTCTTCTTATTATATAGAGTAGATATGTATGTATAGGTCGGTGTAGGTGGTGAGAGATTTGAGTGATTTTTAGCAAAATCAGGGATGGGTAGTCTTATTGAATGTGGTTTTGTTGTGTTGGTTTGCAGTGGGGCTCAAGAGGCTTTTCCTAACCAAATACGCAGAACCAGGTTCAGTGAGGTCTCAATTTTTGGGCTTAATTACATTTTGGTACCTTGAAGTTGGGGTGAAGTTTCACTTTGAGCCATCTAATTTTAATTGCAACACTTTGATCCATTTAGTTTTGAATTGGTTTCAGTAGGCCTTGCCTCTAATTCCGTTATGCAACTTGACGGCACATTCATGTGTCTTGCAAACTCTAGCTAGGGCTCAAAGTGAAACTTCACCCAAACTAGAGGTTTGGCTGAGAAGTCCAGGGTAGTAAGAAATTCTTGTACTTGAGTCCCTTGGGGATCCATGTTACTCTGATGAGTGATTGGAGTATGTCAAAGCCGATTAAAAGATCTTTTCTAGGGAGATCTGAACCATCAACACGATGTTTGATGGAGTATTCCGAGAATAGTTGGATAATGATTGGTTTGCTGATGAGAGTAATCACAAAATTTTCTCCATTTGCTGCTTGGGCCTAAAGTATAACTTCGCAAAAACTATAGGTACCAAAATGTCTCTAATAAGTGGACTCGTGCAAGGCACGTGAGTTTTCTACCTAGTTGCATTGATGGAATTAGAGGCAGGAGTTACATTGAAACCAATTTAAAACTACAGCGACCAAAGTGTTGCAATTGGAACTAGAATTCCCAACGTGAAACTTCATCCAAACTACAGGGTTCCTAAATGTAATTTAACCCAACTTTTATCTAGTTCTTGCGAGAACTAAGGCAGTGTTGGTCTGACAAAGAATCAATTTTAATGTTTAACTAAGGTAGTGTTGATTCGACAAAGAATCAATTTTAGTGTTAGGGAGAGTTTAAAGATAGATTAGGTTCAATCAAAGTTTTATTTTTAATCTAGTTCTTGTGACAGCCTGGATAATCTTGGTGTGACAATGAGTCAATTTTAAAAGACATATATTAGACTGAGCACGGACTCCTAAACAAGAAATTGACACTCACCAAATATTTAAATTTGTAAAACCAGTTCACTTATGAACCACCGAACGGATTCTTTGCTTTCCCAAAAACCTGAGCACATACTCTCATGCAAGCAATTGGAACTCACTCAACATATAAATATATAAAACTAGTTCACTTATGAACCATAGAACTTGAGTCTTTGCTTTTCTAAATAACCTCAAGGTATTCGTAGGAACCTTTTCAATTGCGTAGGATGCTTAGCGTATGTTTGGGAAAGCAATTGTACTACAATTACGGAACTAAAGTCCAAATAACCCTTAAGCCAAAAGCAATTGTGGTTGGCAGTTGTATTGTAATTGGTTGAAAATGGAGTTCAATGATCCTTATAAAAGAATTGAGAGTTTATAGGAATGTGAGAATGTAAAATTTGGAGTAGAAAACAGTTTTTATAGGAGTACTCAGAAGACGGCCTGTGCAAGGCACGGGCATTGGATTTGGTAGAAAAAATACAATGTAATTTTTTTTTATTATTTGTGTGTTTGTTTGTTTTTTTGTTTTTTTTTTTTTTTTTTTTGTATGCAAGAAAGAGAAATAAGTTATATCAATTCTTAATATAGTGTTAGAAAAATTTGCTTGAACAATTATAAAAATTGACATTAAATTTCTTGTTAGATATATAGTTAGACTAATAAAACATTTCAAAATTTTAAAGTGAAGAATTTTATAGAGTAACATTTAATTGCTATTCTTTCATCGGTTAGAAATTGTGTTCAGAATTCGTAGGAAAAAAAAACTTGAGTCCATCGAAGTAGAGAAAATTTAGTTGCATTTATTGTGTACATTTCATAGATTAAACCCTAAAGAGGCCCTTAATAATCCTTACTAGAAATTTTCAACTGTTCGACTTATTTCATGTCTGGCAAGGTTCGAAGTCGTTTTGTTCGATAATGATTAAGAATTCCCTGGATATCTTGCGCCCCGAACACGTAAAAAAAAAAAAAAAAAATTCGTAGGTGAGGGGGTTACACATATTGGATTTTAATGCAAAAGGATCTTATTTGGAGAGTGCAAGCAAATTGGGAATAGTATAACAAACAGGAGAGGTTTTGCATCAGTAGAGTAATTATAGGTTGAAATTAAGTAATCTAATTCCACTGTATATAAACTGCATTGTTGATCACAACTTCTGTTAATGAATCAGTACTTTACTAGACTGCCAACCATATACAAATGTAACAATATCTTCATAATATCATTTTAAACACATCATGACATGCAGGGGCGGAACCAGGAATTTGCCTTTGGGGGTGCCGAGTTACTACATAGGCTATCTAACAATGACACATGGGCCCCCGAGATGATTTTTTTGGTTCAATTTATACACGAGTATACTTTTTTTTTTTTTCTTATAAATAAGACTACAAATTTACCATGTGATGTTATTTTGTACTGTTTGAAAGTTATTGGGGAGGGGGGTTGTTTGAGTTTATCATAATCAGTGGTCTAATTGTACAGAAAATGCTATTCTACCCAAATCTTGTATCCCAAATGATTCTCAAACACATGTGATTGAAGTTTAGAGTTGAAAGAAAGCAATGAAATGAGTTAAGCTGACTAAGGGAGTAGCTTATTTTTTTTGTTTGGGAGTGCTAGAAACAACCAAATATGAGGAGTAGTAGATTTTTTTTGTTTGGGGGTGCCAACAAACACATACATATATATTAGTATAAACAATCTATCACATGTGAGGGGTGCCATACCTAACACACAGTTCCGCCCCCAACATCAGTGAAGACAGAGTAAAGTGAAAGACATTTTGACACTCCATAGAGGGAAATCTGAGATTCTTAACAACCAACTATGTATAGGTTTTTAAAGGAACCACAGGGAACACACATATATATAGTCTCAAAACTGTAAATTACCATGAAGAAATAAGCATTTTATTAATTAAATTTCCAGAAATTAAATATCCGTACAACTGTACAAGTGCAACAAAAAAATTGAATGCAATCATCAGAGAGAGATTTATTTTTAATTTTTCCGGCAATTCAATCGCAAAAGATCAAAGCAGATTGGAACAGATTAGCGAGTCAGTCCAAAGATATTTATTTTTCTGACTGAGGAGCTGATTACGCTTGTGGTTGTGCGGGTTTTGCATCGCTTATTCTTTGGTGGTCGGAACAATATTAGATAGTGGAGCATCCAAATAAGGTGTGGCTTGCTTAATTTGTACATTGCAGAGGTTCGGCTTTGAGACACATCCAAATTCGTCAATCTGCACAAAACATGTAAGCTAAAAGAGAGAAGAAAAAGACAAAAGTTCGACGAGAAGGAAGTTGAGAGAACCTAAAAATCATTTATTTTAGTTTCAAAATTGCTATGCTTAGTTATATTTTACATTACCAACATAAGTGAGGAAAAGCAAGATCAGTTAAATACATACAAGGTACTCAATCAACAAAAAATAGATGATATTGTACATAATCTACACATAAGTGGGCAGAGTTGTTTTCATAAAAAAAAAAAATTACAACTTTTAAACTCACATATTGAGCAAGACTACAAGAGTAACTTTAAACTTATTGCAAGAAACAATGTAAGTCATGGTTAGGGACGGTGGCTTCAAGAAAAAACAACAAAGTCATGCTTTGTCAGAATGCTTCCCAATTTTTTTTTTCTCAAAAGTGTTTCCCAACACATGTGGCAGTGGCCCAGTTGATTCTATTCTTATTGGTTGATGTTGATGTGATCCCACCGTTATTGAAGAGGGTCCCATTGCCACATGTGTTGGGAAACATTTTGGAATTTTTTTTTTGGGAAGCATAGCATTACTCTGTAAGAATGATTCATAGTTGTTACACAGCATGACTTTTTTTTTTTCCACCTGAACTCTTGGTTACTAACTATGACTTATAATGGTTTTACCGTTTTAGCAGTAAGTTTGAAGACGTTCTTGTTTAAAAGGAATTTTAAATAAGTTTTAAAATTTCATTAATCTATATGATATGATCTAGACTCTAGAGTAAAAAGGGGGAAAAGAAATCAATATTAAGTTACATTTTAAACAAGTGGGAATATTGATTTTACAAAATAAAGATTGAATTCATACAATACCTGAAAATTTTCTCCATCAATCACCGCATCCCTAAGCGAAACAAAACTTGGAACATGAGGAAGCAGTTCATCAAAGTATTGACAAAAAAGCCAACTAACACGAACATCGCTCACACTTTTGGTTTCCAAATTATACGTAACCAAAGGCATTTTACCATACTCGTAACCACAACACACTAGTAGAACCGAGCTTGTACCATAATTCAGAATTTTTACTCGATTTTTTATATGGCATTTGCATGGGATGTCTATAGGGTTTATTACAAACTCTTTAGTCCACGACTCCTTCACTCCATAATTTTTCATTATCCACACATCAAGAGTGGCACTTCTAGCACTGTCAATTATAAAGAGAAGTTCTCCTGAAACTCCAAAACACAAGCTTGGCACAGAAACGTTTTCCAATGAACGGGGGCCAGGAAAGCGTTCAAATCGCTCACTCCCAAGGTCAAAACAATTTATACATACGCCCTCATGTGTATAAGCAATCCAATGAAGAGCACCATTCAAATAAGCGTCGTGAGGGTAAAAGGCTAGTTCTTTAGGGACAAATCCACCAATGCTTCTCCACATATCCGTGCCAAGCGTATAGATCTCAACCTCATAATCTGTATGGTCACGAGTCCAAAGGTACATGATCTTGTATTGTTTAGTACTCGGACTAAAACCAAAACCCCCAAAATATCCATTGTAAGGGTAAATTTTCTTTATAGGCTTGGGGATGTTCATGTATTGTCCCATAATCGGATTACATACAAGATAAGACCTATTGTTACCAAACAAAATCAAGCCATTACAGGAAGCAATTGGTTTCATGTTGGAGGCTAATTGATAGAACATAGGGCTGACCTTTGTAGGGCCTAGCAGGGGGGTGCTTAATATGTCTGAGGTGTTTTCATGGAGATCAATCACGTATAGCTCTCCGTTTACAGGGTGTTTACTAATGAGAGTGTTGTTGGTATGATGTGATCTTGAGAGATGGAGTTGAGCAAAATAAGGGTCTGATAAGAGCAATCTGTGCCATGATTTAGATATGCATCTCAATCTACATATTGTTTTTAAAGGTAGTCTAGACAGAATGTCTGATATGATTACCTCTGGGAGTTCCACCATGGACTGACTTGAGTTTGTGTCTTCTACTTGCCTGTTTCTCATCTTCATGAGAGTATGTGAAAAAGCGCTGCCTACCCTGAAACAGTCTTTATATACGAGTAGTATATACAATGTGTATATGTATGTATAGGTCGATTAGGGTTAATTACATTTCATTTAACCCTATTGTCTAAAGCAAAAAGTACTCAAATTTCTCTTAAAATAGTCACACGATTTAGTGTTAGAATTAGCCCCCACAGAAGAGAGCTTAAGGTTTAAAATTAATCTCACATTGACAGTTAACACCAAAATTAGCTCCAAAAAAGTTAAGTTTAAAAAATTAGTCCACATATATCTCCTAAAAGCTCATGCTATTAGTAAGGGAGACCCAATCGAAACTCACTCAACATATAAATATATAAAATTAGTTCATTTATGAACCATAGAACTTGAGTCTTTGCTTTTCTAAATAACCTCAAGGTATTTCGTAGGAAACCTTTTCAATTGCGTAGGATGCTTAGCCTATGTTTGGAAAAGCAAGTGTACTCAATTACGGAACTAAAGTCCAAATAACCCTTAAGCCAAAAGCAGTTGTGGTTGGTAGTTGTATTGTAATTGGTTGAAAATGGAGTTCAATGAATTAAAGAATTGAGAGTTTATAGGAATGTGAGAATGTAAAATTTGGAGTAGAAAACAGTTTTTATAGGAGTACTCAGAGGACGGCCCGTGCAAGGCACGGGCGTTGAATTTGGTAGAAAAAAATACAATGTAATTTTTTATTATTATTATTTTTTTATGTGTGCAAGAAAGAGAAATAAGTTCTATTAATTCTTAATATAGTGTTAGAAAAATATGCTTGAACAATTATATTAATTGACATTAAACCTACAATTTCTTATTAGATAAATAGTTAGATTAATAAAGCATTTCAAAATTTTAAAGTGAAAAATTTTATAGAGTAATATCTATTCTTTCACCGGTTAGAAATTGTGTTCAGAATTCGTAGGAAAAAAATCTTGAGTCGATCGAAGTAGAGAAATAAAATTCAGTTGCATTTATTCTGTGTACATTTCATAGATTAAACCCTAAATGTATTGAACATGCACCGCCGACAAAAGAATTGAGTTATTTGAGTAATGCTCATATTCAATAATTGTACACACTTTAAACTTTTACAAAATAGTAATTTGATAAGGGTTAGTTGCAAAAACACCCCCTGATCTAAAAAAAGTGAACAACTTCAACCCATTCCCCCCCCCCTCTCTCTCTCTCTCTCTCTCTCTCTCTGCAACTTCTCTCTCTAAATTAAAAGGTCCCAATTTAACAAAAAAAAACTATGTGTAATATGTTGGTCCAAAAGTCGAACCCCACAATTTAGAAAAAATAATTACACATAAAATATTGTTCCAACTGTAATCCAACACACCCTAAACATTTGTCCCAACTCATTTTCATCTCATCTCTTAGTTTAGTCCACACAAATTGTTTTACCATCATCAACTATCAACCCTTATTACTGTTAGGCTTTATTTGGTTCATGGATTTAGTAAGGGAGAGAAAAGAAGAAAGGAAATCGAAAAAGAAAACTAATTCTCAGGTATTTTCCCTTGTATTTCATCCATGATTAATAATATCAAAAACTAATAATATTTAAAATATGAGTAATGCTATGCTTATCAAATTTTGTATCTTAAGTGGTTCTCAAACACGTGGTAGTAGGCCCACCTGATTTTGATTGGAGGATGTTGAAGTCGTCCCACCATTAGTGAAGGTGGTCCTGCCATCAAATTGGGAACCATTTGAGATACAAAATTTGGGAAGCATAGCATTACTCTTTCCTTGTAATTAAGCCAATATATTACATATAATAAGATTTTTTGGGTCTATTTGTAATTAAGCCAATATATTACATGTAATAATGTTTTTTTTTTCAAATTTTGGGAGAATGAAGTATAATTGGACCAACATCTTACATATAAAATCATTTTCTTTTAACCTAACTAATATTTTTTTGGGGGGCTATATAATAAGTTTACTTATTTTTGGGGGGCAAAGCTTAATAAAATTTAAAAATTTCCTAAAATACACATGTAAAATGTAATTGTCCAAAAGCCAGAGAGAGAGAGAGAGAGAGAGAGAGAGAGGGAGGGAAGAGTGAGAAATCAGGGTAGAGAGAGATCAAACTCATTTTGGGCACAAAAGGTAAAAGTGCCAATGTCACAGCCCGGTCCCACAATAGCGGAACCGGAGCCCGTGGCACGCCACCGAGGCTCTTCCTACTCATTTCAAGGTTGTAGCAGCGGAAAAATAAACTTTAAATATAACAAATAGTAGTCGCTCTTTTGAAACAATGTACCCGAAGTTGTTAAAATTCATATAAATTTGAAAACGTAATTATATTTTGAAACGAATGAATTTATATTCAAAGGGGTCCCAAAGGTGCCCTAACAACCAATCAAAACATTTAAATAAGTTGCGAAAGGGGTATAAAAAGTTTTCATGCAGGGGTCATTTCGACCGGTCGAGATGCCCCTTTCGACCGGTCGGATGACCCTCGGCAATAATCTTTCACAACAGAGGGTACTTCGACCGGTCGAGCTGTCCCTTTCGACCGGTCGAATGACCCTCTGACAGCAATCCTTCTTGCACAAGGAAATTGCCTAAGGTCAAACGACTCTTGCGACCGCAAACTATCTCAACATTAATACAAGACATAAAGTCGACAAGTAAAACATTTCAAACCGTGAATTCTAGGTTCAAGTACATGATAACTTAAACAACCCCAACCATGCTTTCAAAGTCAAAACAAAACGTAGTAATTCCTTACAGGATTTGGAACTAATATAAAACGTTTACAAGACGACTCTCCATTCTATTACAAGTCCCTTAACAACTCAAATGAAATAGACTATACGATTACAAAATCACGAGATTAAAGCATTGAGTTGCCTTCTAAGCGAACTCCCATAACCCCCGTGCTCATATCTTCGATTCCTCGCCAGCATTAACACCTGAAATGGTTATTTGAATAACCACACATATTTCGATTTGTTTAAGCTAATGCTTAGTGAATAAATCAACATATGTACATGAATGATAAACATGTCCGCATTCACATCTCTACATTTCATACTAGTCGCCGGAGACTCACGTGCCCGTCCATATTCCCAATCCGCGACTCCTCGCCAATAAGTCCACGCGAAAGGGTAAGACCCACGATTCTACAAACAATCGTGCGACCTTAATGCCACTCTATCGGCTCCACAAAATGGTACGGTGACCACGTGCTCCTTCTGACCCAAATAAGCAACTTAACATGCTCAAATACATATCACCATGCTCGCGGTAATTAAAACATATCACCGTGCTATTGAGCCTACTTATCAATATAAATGCCCAATATGAACTACACAATATATCTCTAGGAATTAATACATGCTATTCAAACATAACATGAATACATATCAAGAAACCATTCCAAAAACATAGTTGAATCACTCACCTCCGAATAACGCTCCTATAATTCAATTTGAAGAAAACCCGTGTACAAAGAACGTGTAGAAGTCCGTCTAGTACAATTCCTATGAATCAAAATTCAATTTACCAACTTTTATGAAAAATTCTAGAAAACAACTTTTCGAAAAACTTGGCCAAACAAGTCCTAACATATATCAAAACGAAGCTCTTACCTCGAGGAGCTCGAATATGAAATCTAGGAGAAAACAAACTGACGGAAAGTCGTCGTTTGGCGTCGCAAAGCTCTAAGCTCCCAAAATCTCCCTATGGCCTCCTTTCTTGAACTTAGGTTAAGACTTATGAAGAATATCTCAACCATCTCTATCTATATATAGGCAAAACTCTCGGGAATTACGTTTACCTCCCCACGAGTTTCCGAATTCCTAATTAGTCTCTGAAACTTTCTATACAACTTATTCATAGCTTTACGAGTGAAACTTCAAAATTATAAAAGTTTCCGACTAAGTTTCGTTTGGTCGCTAAAACGCGAATTTCTACATGACGTTTCCGATGTTGCTAATTAGCCTACCAAATTAATAGCGTGTTCATTCGTTCTCACCAGGATACTGAAACTAACAGTAGATATAAATTCTAAAACAGAAAATAATACAGATATTGAAATACACAGGTAAACATTTATTTCCAGATAAACATTTAAAGTATTCCACAGTGACCGTCTCATACTCGAAGAGACTTCACAAACAATAAATCCTCAATTACCACAGTTTCAAAGGGTTCTCTAATACAGACACCCAAATCAACTCGTGAGTCAAAACTCACTCAACCATGTGTCATAGGACACGCCACATCACATTATCATGCATGACAATATGGTACAAATGCAATAACACAAATGTGGGTGTTATAATACTCTCCTCCTTAAAAGAAGTTTGTCCCCAAACTTATACCTCATGTCTCGAAAAGGTGCGGATACTGAGTAGGCATCTCATCTTCTCAAGTCACTAGGACTTCACGCAAGTACTTCCAACATTTGCCACATACACAATCCACTTCACTGAAATGACACAATCTCATGAGGAAAATAAATCCCCAGGCTCTTAAGGAAAATAAATCCTCAGAATCCCCGCCTCAATCCGATAGATGATTCAAACAGAATCCTAGTAATACCCCGAAGCATCTCGATAAATGAGAACATCGATACCTAAGTAGAACTTACTCAATAGTCAAACCTGACACTAAATCACATCACGACGTCACCACGTCCAATCACATATCCTCATCTTACTTATCACATATGCTTTTCGAAACCCAAAGGTTATATCCCAATCACCAAAATGAAGGAAGTAACTCATCTCTCTTCACCTATCTTTCTTGTTGACTAAAAGTCGTTTCCAACACGTCTCAACTGGGTAACAACCATACCTGATTCTTCATCTCGAAGTGAACCAACTGAGTACTTTCATGCATATATACTATGTCGATAAGTCAATGCCTCAACCAACTATTTCATATACCATAGATTCAATCCCTTATCCTGCTAATCGCGGAATACTTGTAGAACGATAACACGTTTTCAAACGACTTTCATTCCCTTTCAAATCCCATTCGGTTTAATCCAACCTCGTATTATACTTCCAATCATACATGCCTCGCAAGATACTATCCAGTTCCTAACTGACAATTTCATATCACTCTACTTCTTCGAGCCCACCTGATGTCTCGAATAGTGAAACACACTTGCCCCTTTATCTCTCGCATTCTGTACTCAAACTATCGTCGACTAACGTAAAAGATTAAATGTTACACCTTCAATTTAAAACTTGTAACAAAGTCAATTACATATTCTCCCTTTTGTTTTTAAATTAAAACATTTTAAAATTTTGCATAATATTTTCACATATAGTTACCCCAATATCCGTCGCAACAATTAACGATGTGAACCCAAACTTGACTTAGTCAATCATACACATACCATAGAGTTTATAAAATGTACTCCCATGTTCATAAAATACCTCGTTCATGTCTTAAACCCTTGGTCATTCACAATCCATTCTTATTTACGTAGTGTACACACACCCAGAGCCAATTATTTTTCAATCGAAAATCTCAACAACAATGTACTCCATTCCCATCTCATACCTCACTCGTATACTATCCTTTGGTCTATCAGTCCATGTAGATCCACCACCATTTACGTAGTTATACGACTTCATGAGTCTCTAGTGTTTCACTTCCACCCTTTACACAAGCTCATACTAAGCGTACTCATGTATCTCAACTCTTACTGAATTTCTGACAGTCTTTTACACTGAACATATTTTCCTTGTATAATATCTTAATGCTTTATAGCTTATTTAACGGTTTAGTGTTTCATAACTCTAGTCAACCTGACTTAACTCCAATTCAGATTCTCTAATCCTTTATATTTTCCATTCTAATCTCAAATTCATTGTTCTCGAAGAACCTGCTGTCCCAAGTATTTCATACTGTTCCCGTAACCATCTGAAGACAATTCAAATATTTGGTCTTCCCAATCAAGTACCATAGTCTCACTGTGTTTGATAAATTTCTTATCAACTTTCAATTCACATACCTTTCTTGACAATACTCAAGTCAACTCGTTTAACAGCACTACTTCCAACTTACTAATTCCAAGTGTACAACATTTCACTAGCCTCTTTTTCTTTAGAATTTCCAAGTTGATAATCTACTCACGTATAACTCATTAGTTTGACGACCACCGTTTTGTCTCAAGCACTAAGCATACCATATCCTTCCACGATACTTGTCTTTCAAAGTCCACTTGATACCTTGTTACAAACATTTAACAAAATTTTTCTTACTCAAACAAAAGTTTTATTTTTAAAATATTTTAAACACTTAAATTTTAAATTTTTATTTTTTTTTTTTGGGATGAAATCTGACATTCTCAAAATTCTCGAACCTTGTTGGAATTCAGGACGATTGAGATAACATTCTGCTACACTTTCTATTTTCGTCTGACCATTTCACATTCCTTCTATCATATCCGATAATGTACGCACATACTACTACGTCTTTATCTCACTCTTACCGTTCATGTTCACTTATTTATCGAAGCCTCATCTTCCCAATTTATATTTTCACCTTTCTAACTTGACTTACCCAAAGTCACTTTACTCTATCCACTTTCACAATTGCTCTTGTTCAGTATCGTAATAATTTTCGTACTCCAACTTCCAGTTGGCAACCACTTGCTTCAGAAACCCAAAGATGTTTTAAAAACATTAGAAGAAAAGGTTTTCGTTTTATTTTGAAAATACATTCAAAATCCAGGTTCGAGGTCGCCCGTACTACAACTCTCTGTGATAACAATCTTTGCTACAATCTCCCTATCAAGGTCCTCCCATCTCCATGTTATCCAAATATCCACTCGATTCCTTTGAATCTCTTATCACGTTCCATAATTCACACTTATCTTTTACTCCCAGTCTCCTATTCCTACTTTCTTTATTCTATCTCTTCTGACAAACCACTGCAAAACACTAGGGAACCTTTTTACTCTTCATTTCTGTCCATTTACTCTTCATCAAGAAATTCTACAGTTCCTCTTTCAACCCATATCGTCCTTATCGTTACATTGATACGCACATAATCATCAAGTCTAAGTAACCACTCCCGAAGTATGTCATCAATTAAACTTCTACCAACTGTAGTTTCAAACCGTCAAAGTATACTCTATCATTTCCGTTCTTAACCCCTCCTCTTAGGTCAGTCCTCCAATCCCAACATTTTCACACATACAATCGATTAAGTAGCATTCACTTCTAATCCTCATACCACATCTAAATCTACCTTGGTGCCATAACCATTCGAAATCAGGTTCAGTTGAGAGATTCCTCAATAACCACAATATTCATAGCTCGTTAAGATATTTCTCAATTCCCAATACATAGCACAAGATAGGTTGAGAGATTCCTCAACCGTCCAATACATACCGTAAGATAGGTTGAGAGATTCCTCAACCATCCAATCGTCTCAATGACGTACAATAAGTCGAAAAATTCTTCAACTACTTGACATACACCGTATATACCGTAAGATACATCATAAGATAACCTCGTACGATTGTACCGTAGGTTAACACCGTAAGATAAGGTGAGAGATTCCTCACCTATCCCATACACGAGCAATACATGGTGCTGGACTATCTTGTTACCATAATACCCAACTGCACATCTCTATTCTCTCGCTTCACAGCATCTAACCCATGTCTGAAGAACTATAAAGAAATCTTATCTGACGTTCACTGCTCAAACTCCGTTCTCAGTTAGATCCCCCAAAGGATACTCATCACTATCGTTGAAAACATCCACTGATTCGATCAAAAATCATTTTCTTTTAGCTTAGCAATTCCACTGTTCATCACTACCAAAATATCATCTTTCCCTCTTGCCACAGCACGCAGTCTATTATAACTCATGATAACGTCATCTCATCATACAGTTCCACATCCGTATGATTTAACCGATTCACAAATGCATAAATACTATGCATGTATGGCAATAACATAATCATGTAAGTATAGCAACATACCATATGCATCAAACATCTCTAATATGTATGGATGCAATTTAGAACATGTGACAATTCACTCAACACTCCACTCGTCGTCGAACGTTCCCAAGGCTCTAAACTTATGCTCTGATACCACTAAATGTCACAGCCCGGTCCCACAATAGCGGAACCGGAGCCCGTGGCACGCCACCGAGGCTCTTCCTACTCATTTCAAGGTTGTAGCAGCGGAAAAATAAACTTTAAATATAACAAATAGTAGTCGCTCTTTTGAAACAATGTACCCGAAGTTGTTAAAATTCATATAAATTTGAAAACGTAATTATATTTTGAAACGAATGAATTTATATTCAAAGGGGTCCCAAAGGTGCCCTAACAACCAATCAAAACATTTAAATAAGTTGCGAAAGGGGTATAAAAAGTTTTCATGCAGGGGCCATTTCGACCGGTCGAGATGCCCCTTTCGACCGGTCGGATGACCCTCGGCAATAATCTTTCACAACAGAGGGTACTTCGACCGGTCGAGCTGTCCCTTTCGACCGGTCGAATGACCCTCTGACAGCAATCCTTCTTGCACAAGGAAATTGCCTAAGGTCAAACGACTCTTGCGACCGCAAACTATCTCAACATTAATACAAGACATAAAGTCGACAAGTAAAACATTTCAAACCGTGAATTCTAGGTTCAAGTACATGATAACTTAAACAACCCCAACCATGCTTTCAAAGTCAAAACAAAACGTAGTAATTCCTTACAGGATTTGGAACTAATATAAAACGTTTACAAGACGACTCTCCATTCTATTACAAGTCCCTTAACAACTCAAATGAAATAGACTATACGATTACAAAATCACGAGATTAAAGCATTGAGTTGCCTTCTAAGCGAACTCCCATAACCCCCGTGCTCATATCTTCGATTCCTCGCCAGCATTAACACCTGAAATGGTTATTTGAATAACCACACATATTTCGATTTGTTTAAGCTAATGCTTAGTGAATAAATCAACATATGTACATGAATGATAAACATGTCCGCATTCACATCTCTACATTTCATACTAGTCGCCGGAGACTCACGTGCCCGTCCATATTCCCAATCCGCGACTCCTCGCCAATAAGTCCACGCGAAAGGGTAAGACCCACGATTCTACAAACAATCGTGCGACCTTAATGCCACTCTATCGGCTCCACAAAATGGTACGGTGACCACGTGCTCCTTCTGACCCAAATAAGCAACTTAACATGCTCAAATACATATCACCATGCTCGCGGTAATTAAAACATATCACCGTGCTATTGAGCCTACTTATCAATATAAATGCCCAATATGAACTACACAATATATCTCTAGGAATTAATACATGCTATTCAAACATAACATGAATACATATCAAGAAACCATTCCAAAAACATAGTTGAATCACTCACCTCCGAATAACGCTCCTATAATTCAATTTGAAGAAAACCCGTGTACAAAGAACGTGTAGAAGTCCGTCTAGTACAATTCCTATGAATCAAAATTCAATTTACCAACTTTTATGAAAAATTCTAGAAAACAACTTTTCGAAAAACTTGGCCAAACAAGTCCTAACATATATCAAAACGAAGCTCTTACCTCGAGGAGCTCGAATATGAAATCTAGGAGAAAACAAACTGACGGAAAGTCGTCGTTTGGCGTCGCAAAGCTCTAAGCTCCCAAAATCTCCCTATGGCCTCCTTTCTTGAACTTAGGTTAAGACTTATGAAGAATATCTCAACCATCTCTATCTATATATAGGCAAAACTCTCGGGAATTACGTTTACCTCCCCACGAGTTTCCGAATTCCTAATTAGTCTCTGAAACTTTCTATACAACTTATTCATAGCTTTACGAGTGAAACTTCAAAATTATAAAAGTTTCCGACTAAGTTTCGTTTGGTCGCTAAAACGCGAATTTCTACATGACGTTTCCGATGTTGCTAATTAGCCTACCAAATTAATAGCGTGTTCATTCGTTCTCACCAGGATACTGAAACTAACAGTAGATATAAATTCTAAAACAGAAAATAATACAGATATTGAAATACACAGGTAAACATTTATTTCCAGATAAACATTTAAAGTATTCCACAGTGACCGTCTCATACTCGAAGAGACTTCACAAACAATAAATCCTCAATTACCACAGTTTCAAAGGGTTCTCTAATACAGACACCCAAATCAACTCGTGAGTCAAAACTCACTCAACCATGTGTCATAGGACACGCCACATCACATTATCATGCATGACAATATGGTACAAATGCAATAACACAAATGTGGGTGTTATAGCCAATTTTTGCTCTCACGTGATGGGTACATGCCTATTTTCTTTTGCAAACAAACGGAGGGGGTCAACTTGTCGAATAAAACAAACGGAGGGGGTCAATTTTTCGGAAAAAATAGTTCAGGGGAGCGAGTTGAAAATGGGTCATAGTTGAGGGGGTGTTTTTGGAATTAACCCATTTGATAATTCAATTTATAATTGTACATACTTTAAACTTTTAGGCTATTTTCTTTAATGTATAGATAATATATATACACACACATATATATACAAAAGGGTAATTTACGAAGGGCAAAAGGGTAATTTGATAATTAGATTTAACAAAACAGTGATTTGCAAAAGGCATAAGGGTAATTTGGTATTCTCTATATATATATATACATATCATAGTACAATACAATAATATTTATACCTAAAATTCAGTTCACTGGATAAGTTCACTTCACCCAGTTCACTTAAGAGCGTCTCCCTATATATATACATATGTACACACACAAGGGTAATTTACTGAAGGCAATTTATAATTGTACACACTTTAAACTTTGATACTATTTTCTTTAAGGTATAGAAAAAAACCTAGTAATTTACAAAAGACAAAAGGATAATTTAATAATTCAGCTTATAATTGTACACACTTTAAATATATAAACAATAATACGGAGTAATAAATTATAACATGTATATATACACATATATACAAAATGTTAATTTTTACAAAAGGGAAAAAATGATAATTTGGTAATTTAATTTATAATTATACACACTTTAAACTTTAATAAAAAGGTACTTTACAAAAGGCAAAATGATAATTTTATATAATAAAATAATGTATGTATATATACACATACAAGGGTAATTACAAAAGGTAAATGAGTAATTTGGTAATTCAATTTAACAAAAGGGTAATTTATTAATTCAATTATAATTGTACACACTTTAAATACATATATAATAATAAATTATAATATGAATATATACACAACAGGGTAATTTACAAAACTAACTTAAGGCTTGTTTGGCCTAATTCAAAGATTTGTTAACAGATGCCTTAAGTCTCAAACAAGCCTTAATTTACAAAAGTAACTTAAGGCTTGTTTGGTAATTCAAAGACAAAAGGCATAAGGATAATTTACAAAAGGTAAAAGGGTAATTTAATTAAAAATTAAAAAGTATGGTGACCACCGGAGGAAGTGCTGGCCGGAGCTATCAAAGATACTCAGATATTCAGGGGAGCAAACGAGGGAGTAGAGCGAGGCTTGACCATCAAGATGTTGACAGCTATGAAGCACGGACACGGGTACGCCAACACGAACACGATACGACACCAGTACGTCGACACGTTAAATCCTAAAAAATGATGACACGACACGACGGGGATACGTATATTTTTTTTTAAAAAATTAAGTTTAATTTTAAGTTCATTCTTATGCTTTTCAGAAATGTTATCTACAGAATGTTCACTTTATATTTTTCGAGCGTTATTGTTTAATATTAACAAAATGAAGAGAGTGAGATGGTCAAAGAAGGTGGAGAGATAGATGAGATCGGACAAAGAGGGTCTTGAGAGAATAATGTCGGGAGAACGTGAGGAGATAAGTGATGTAATACTTGACAAAATCAACTCCATTTGGTTTTCAAAATGTTAAAACAAAAAAAACTAACAAAATACAACTTTTTGGTCAAAAAAGAATTACCCTCCATGTCCCTTGAAGTGTCCCGCCATGTGTCGGTGATGTGTCCGTCTCTAAACATTGCATAACGGAAACAAGACACGTATTTTCGGCGTCCAATACGTGTCAGAGGTGTGTCGGGCGAGTGTCGGTGTCCGATACGTGTCGGACACGGGTATGAAGCCCTTTCCGAAGTGTCGGTGCTTCCTAGGTTAACATGCTGAGGCGTAAGTTTATCACAGTGTTTATTGACAACCTTAATCCTTATGTTGATGCCAATATGCTGAGGAAATTCTTCTCTAACAGAGGCATTCCCAAAGATGTCTTCATTCCCAACAAAGTTAGAAAGGGTAGAAAGGACAAATTTGGTTTTGTTAGGTTTGGGGATTTAAGAATAGCCAGACTTGCTGTTCATGAATTGGATGAGTGTCCATGTCACGACCCATCCCGCTACGCGCGGAAATAGGACACGTGGCATGCCATCAAGGCTTATCCAGTTCCATTAAAGTCAAATAGTAGCGGAAAACATTATTAAAATCCATTAAAAATCAGAGTTATAAAAAGTTTTGTTCAATTGAAATCTGTCCAAAGGAACACAGTTTTGAAAACAGAGGTTCAGTCGACTGTGCTAGGGTTCAGTCGACTGTGTCTGGCAGAAACCAAAACCCACATTTCTCATCAGGTGTCCAGTCGACTGATCAGGGAACCCAGTCGAATGCGTTGGTTACTATTTGGATCAGTAGCTAAAATCTATAGTGGTCCAGTCGACTGAAGGATGGTCCAGTCGACTGCTCTTGACACTATTCACTTTCAGTGTCTAAACCCCACAGAATCCAGTCGACTGATCCAGGGTCCAGTCGACTGCTCCCCTGCTGGGCAGCCCTGTGTGAAATATTACAACTCATGCTTCCACATTAACAACAACTACAACTACCACTGAATAGCAACATTTTAAAACACAACTACATGAGTTCAATTACAAGATTATCATACTACGGAACTAATCTATGATCCTGTTACAACATTTTACAATTTGTCAATCCTTACACAAGTCTAGGATTTAAAACAAAAACATATACAATTGTGGCTCCCCGGCGTTCCTCGGCCTCACTCATCACGCTTCTTCTGGTCTTTCTTCTTACCTGCAATGGAGTAAATCTCCACTACTCAGCTATATGCTGAGTGCACAAGTCTAACATATGCAATATATAACAAAACATGCTTTAATCTCATAAATCATATCAATAGTTTCTAGGGACAAAAATACGCCTTCATCTGGTAGCGGCAAGTCCAAGCCTTAAACCGCGATGTCAATGGCTAGTTCAAGCCTACAACCATTACATCCCACAAGTGCCATGGCAAGTCCACGCCTTAAACCATACACATTAGCCGTCGCTACTAAAATTCTCAAATAAGGAGAAGCTTACTCCGGCATGAATTTGTATAAGACCCCCCTTTGACCCACATAGACAACTCAACGTGCTCGCGTAAATTTAGACATGCTTTTCACAATTTAGCGCATGCATAATTAATGGGCCTACAATTAATACATGGAATTTGCCCGGATCTCAATTTCGTCGTCGAAATATAAAACATGTATTTCTCTATATTTCACAAGTTAGAACTTCATACCTCGTGCGATTTCCCCCAAACTTTGAAGGATCGACTAGGAGGCTAATTAATCGTCGGATTTCGAATTTAAGACAATTCCTACAAGTTTATACATGTTTTCCCCAAAAGTCTAGAATTAAGATTTTTACAAAAATTGGCCAAACACGGCCTAAGTAGTATCAAAACGTAGATCTTACCTCCACGAGTTCAAATCTTGAATTTGGTGAAAAACTGACGGACGAAAGGTCGCCGATCATCGTCGCAAAGCCCGTGGCAACAATCTCCCTTTCTCTCTCCTCTCTCTTGATATTTTTCAACTTTTTGGAGAATGAAATCTTATCCTCCACTATTTATAGAAAATCTTCTCGAAAAACGTGTTTACCTCCCCGCAAGTTTCTCAAAACTTCTAATTAACCCATGAAACTTCGTACACGTCCATTTTATGTCTTTACGAGTGAAAATTATAAATTTCAGAAGTTTCCGACTAAGTCTCGTTTGGGTCCAAAAATAACGTTCGAAAACTAAATTATGTGGAATTTCTACACAACCTACCTTTTTTTATTAACGTGTCGCTCACGTTCTCACCACAGTGCTCAAAATGATATATAACAATATTGAGATTACCAGAAACTATACTACACAGGTATAATTTACTATTCACAAAATACCAGATAAGTCAAATAATATTTAAATCATATAAATGTCATTTACTCATGTCAATGCAATCTTGCTTACCAAATTCCCATGTCCTTACTGACACTTCACTGTTGACTCACAGTCAACCCCTGATCTCAATTATCAATAACATCGATAATTTACGAAATTCAAATATGCATTATTAAAAACAATGATTTTCTGGAACGGGTGTGACAGTCCATTATTGGGGTTTAGAGTTAAAGTCAAGATTTCATCTTTTGGGGGTCCAAATCAAAACCCACCTTACAAACCACCTACTACATTTTTGAAGGATAACTTTGGGACTGAGTGCAACCTCCTAAATGGGGTCAAAGGTCTTATAAGGAGGTAATTTGTGGTCCTTCTGCTGCCATTAATGCGAACCAACCACCTGATCTAAAGCTTAAATCTTCTGAGGAGGAATTGTCGTGGCTTAAAAAGTGTACAGTAGCAGTCATTCGTTGTCCGCTAGAAATCGGTTCCATCCAGGATCAGGTAATTGGAGAATGGATTTTCGAATGTGGCATCAAACCCTTGGGAAGTGACCTTGCTCTTCTCGAGTTCGAGTCTACAGAAAAAAAATGGAAGAAGTAGTGTTTATGACAGTCTCACGGAGAGGGGAGAGATGGTTTTCCTCTGTGGAACCTTGGCATCCAAGGATTAAGAGAGGGGGGAGATTTGCCTGGTTGAGCTGTGCGTGTATCCCACTCCAGATCTGGAATTTTGACTTTTTAAAGCAAATTTGCTCCACATGGGGATCCATCATTTCACTCGATAGTCTCACGGAGAAGAAACTCAGACTCGATTTAGGAAGGGTCTTGTGCACTATCTCAGTTGTAGAAAAGATCGATACCTCTGTGCTTGTGGATATTGACGGTGAATTGTTTCCAATTAGAGTTTCTAAAGAGCCAGCCAATGATCTTTGGTTGTTCAATCGTGGCTTTAGATCCCTCAATTCACCTCAGGTGGCCTCGTCCGACTCGGTGGAGTTGCCCAGTAGGTCATTCTGTGATGGGTTGGAGGAAGTTGAGGTGGCCGTGAATCAGCAACGGTTCAAGGGTGACGCTTCCTCGGAGACTGATTTTCCGCCAAGGGTTCAGTCACCGGCATTGGTGAACTCTCTTAGCAGCAGGTCTCATCAGCATTCATTGCATGTGCAGAGAGAGGACAACGTTCCACTGTTCGAGGTTAGACTGCTACATATTTCAAATTCAAAATAAGGTTTGGACGTGGACCAACAGTTGGGGTATATTGGGCAAGATAAGCCCATTATTAGGGACTCAGTCTAGGGGGAGTTTTGTGGGCCTATGCTCAGCACATGGTTTGGGCCAAAGAAGCACACCAAGTCCTCTTAGCGAGTATGAGAGCCCAAATTGTGATAGTAAATTGACCCGTTTGATTGTCGAAGATTCAATAGAAAACCCTTCGTCCTATGGGTGTTTGCATACGAGTTCATAAATCATTCCTGAGACTAGTATAGAGGATAGGTGTCAATCAATGGATCAACGTCTTCAGAGGAGAAGCAATAAAGTTTGCCATAAAAGAAGGAGGCCTCATAGATCCTTAAATGTCAGCATGGGTCTTAGACACAGATGATGGATTCCGAAGAAAATGGGGTAAGACCGCAAAGAAGAAAACTAGCATTGTGGAGGAGGGGTCTAGTCCATTGGATCAATCACTATCAAATGGAGACATCACCAGAAGGAACAAAGCTATGTCTAGAGAAGCATTGGAAACATGGAAACTTGCTAAAACTTTGAAATTAGTTTCTTTAAAAGATAAGGAGGGTCTGATTAGATCGATAGAAGAGATGGATAGGAGGGACTGAGAGGGCTCAGGGCAGGAGTCTTGACCTAGTTGCTCATCTCTGCTGGGGTTTGCTGTTGGTTCTTTATGTTTAAATTAGTCTCTTGGAATATTAGGGTTTTGGGGCGCCTAGAAAAAAGGAGTGTCGTGGGTAGATTGGTCTGTGCTGAAAAACCTACTTTATGCTCATTCACGAATCGAAGCGCGAAGTGGCTAATGGGAGATTGTTGAGACAGTTGGGTGGAAATAACCTCAATAAAATGGAATTTATCAAATCAATTGGTGCAGCGAGGGGCGTCATCACAATATGGGATGAATCGCCTTTTCGACTGTAAGATACTATTCAGCATGATAGATTTTTTATTTTAATTGGGCTTTTGGAGGATCTTCAACTTCGGTGCGCTATATGCAATTTGTACGCGCCAAATGAAGATGTGGACAGAGCTTTGGTTTGGGAGGAGTTGTTGGCTCATAGGAACCAATTGGATATGTCATGGTGCATTGCGGGAGATTTTAATGTTGCAAAGCTTCCAAATGAACATCAAGGGGGTCCTTTTAATCTAAGAACAATAATGGAATTTGAAATATTCTTATAGCTAGGGGAGTTCGTCGATTTGGATCTCAATGGAAGGAAATTCACGTGGACGAACTATAGGGCTGATGCTAGGCTGGACAGATGCGTGGTATCCGTCGAGTGGCTACAACGGTGGCCATACTTAAAACTTTGGAGCTCACACAGAAGCTTATTGGATCATTGCCCGATTCTTTTGGGAACAGATGAACTAAATTGGGGGTCCAGACCGTTTAAGTTCTTTAATCATTGGCTTGGCGATGAGGAGGCAATGAAGGCCTTGAAGGTCGTATGGAAAGGTCCAGCTCAATAGTCAAAAAATGGGGTCAGCTTGGTCAGGAAATTGCAATCTTTGCGAATCGCTTTAAAACGACAAGCTTAATCTAAGGGATGGCAGAAAGGGCCCAACGTTAAAGCTCTCGAATCTAAATTGGAAATGCTTGACATAAAATGGGAATCAGCCTCCTTATCAGACTTCGAGATGCAGGATTTAAAGAATACAAGGTTTGATTTGTGGAAAGCGTTCCGGGTGGAGGAAAGCTAGTGGAGGCAAAAATTGAGAGTCCGGTGGCTCAAGGAGGGCGATAGGAACACTTCATTCTTCCATGCCGTTACTTCGGGGAGAAGGAGGTCAAATTTTATTAAGTCGTTATCAATCAATGGACAAGTCCTGTTCGAACCAGATCAGATTACGGCGGCTGTATCGGGTTTCTTCAAGAATCACTTCCAAAACGTTGTTGATTGCCCTCTCTCGATCCTAAACTATGAGTTTAAGAAAATTTCAAGGGCAGATGCTAGAAGGATTGAAGAAAAGTTTATAGAGGAGGAGGTACTAGCAATCCTGAGGGAGTGTGACTCGAATAAAGCCCCCGGGCCAGATGGTTTCAATCTCCAATTTATCTTTAGTAGATGGACTAATGTTAAAGGTGAAATTATGGCATTCTTATCGGATTTTCATTCCAACGGGGTACTGTATAGGGACATTAACACAACATTAATTCCAAAAGTCCAGTCTATAATGTGCCTCGGAGACTATAGGCCTAACAGCCTGATTGGTTGTATTTATAAAATCCTAGCAAAGGTATTAGCAAACAGGCTCCGTTTGGTGATCGATAATGTTATCAGTTGCCAGCAATCTGCGTTTATTAGAGGTAAAAATATTTTATATAGCATTGTGGTGGCTTCGGAAGTGGTTCACTCCATGAAAAACTCTAAAATCAACTTTGATAAGGCGTATGATTCTGTGAAATGGAAGTTTCTCATTTTTGTGCTTAAAAGCATGGGTTTTGGGAGGAAGTGGGTACAATGGATTTTGGAATGTGTTACATCTGCTTCTCTTTCAGTTCTTGTCAACGGGTATACTGAGGTTTTCGATATGAAGAGGGACTTGAGGCAGGGTGACTCGTTGTCTCCCTTCTTGTTTAACATGGTCACTGAGGGTTTAAGTATGCTTATCAAATCAGCAGAGTCGTTACAAATCTTGGAAGGTGTCCCAGTTTCTCAAGGGGGTTTAACTTTGTCTCATCTACAATTTGCGAACGATACACTTTTATTTTGTAAAGCCCAAGCTGAACAAATTATCTCCTTCAAGAGGCTACTCTGTTGGTTGCAACTAGTTTCAGATCTTAAAATAAATTTCCATAAAAGTGCTCTTGTGGGGTGGGGTGTGGTGTGGAGGACTCATCGATGTGTTATTGGGCTACTTCTATTAATTTCTGAACAGAGAGGTTTCCTCTGAAATACTTAGGCTTTCCTCTGGGGTGCAACCCAAATAGGGTTTCCACGTGGGAGTTCCTCTTGGATTCTATGCGCCGTAGGCTCGCTTCGTGGAAGCTACTCTCGATAGGGGGTCGTGTTACTCTCATCAAGTCTGTGCTTAGGAGCTTACCCTTATATTTTTTATCCATTTTCCTTATTCCTAAATTAGTGGCTAAGGGTATTGAAAAGATACAATGAGACTTCTTATGGGAAGGTGCTCTCAGGAAAGCAAAAATTCACTGGGTGGCATGGGAAAAAGTCTGTAAGAGCAAATTCAATGGGGGTCTGGGAATTGGAAACATCCTTGATTCGAACCGAGCTTTGGTCTTCAAGTGGATTTAGAATTTGGGGTCCGTCGATTCACAACCGCTTTGGAAGCAAGGCCTTTGCTACAAGTACAGATGGCCGCAGGATAAAATCATCATGAATTCCCTGGAATGGAAATATGTCAACTTTTGTTAAGTCTCTGTTCAAGCTGCTCAACGGGTCTGATGTTTACACTGACATTGCTAGGGAGGGTCTGCGAAAGCTACTTGGCAATGGGGTGATATCAGATTATGGGAAGACATTTGGGTAAGGAATTTAAAACTTAAACATCGATTCCCAAGGATTTATGCTCTCTCCTCTAATAAATCGGGTGTCATAAAGGAGTTTGGAGTCTGGGTTAATGGGATTTGGAATTGACTCATTCCATTAAGAAGACAACTTTTTGGGTGGGAACTTAGTCAATGGGATGAATGCTTGCAGTGCTTAGGCGGTGTAGTGTTGAGTGAAGTCGCTAACGATCGGTTTTGCTGGTGTTTTGACATCAAAGGTGTGTACTCGGTGAAATCTTTCTGTAGAGAATCCGAAAGCAGAAGGAATCCTTCAGCCCATAAGGGCTTTCAAGCTGAGGCAGTGGCATTCCCTTTAAAGTTGAAATTTTTTGTTCGTAGTTGGCACAGGGTAGGGTTGCTGTCAAGGATAATTTGCGTTCTTTGGGCATTGATGTTAAGCCAAATGCTCTGTGTTGCTTCTGCCAACGGGAGCTGGAGACAGTTAATCACCTTTTTCTTCAATGCAATTGGTCTTGGTCCCTTTGGTGTGCAACGTTGAGTCTCTGGGATGTCTCGGGTTGGTGCCTATGGTCAATTTCAGAATAGTGGAATCAGTGGGTGGGCTTATGCCCATCAAAGGCTGCAAAAAGGGGGTGGCATATGCTCTTCATGGCTTCGACTTGGTCAATATGGCTAGCAAGGAATGAAGTGGTATTCTCTAGGTCTATTATTTCGTGGGAAGACACGTTTGAATTGGTTAAACAACGACTCGTTTGGTGGTTCAAATCATCGATTAAGGAGGCTAAGTTATCAATCGGCGACATAATGCTTAATATTAAGGAGGCATGTCGATCTTCTAACATCGTGTCCCACCATGGTCTTGTGGAGTGGATTCCCCCTCCAGTCAATTCTCTGAAGCTAAACGTTGACGGCTCGACCATTGCCAAGCCGGTGCTAGCTGGGGTTGGGGGTGTCCTCAGAGATCATCATCACACAGTTAGGGCAATTTTTTCTGTTCCAATTGGTATTCATGACTCAAACTATGCTGAGTTTAGGGCAATTTTGGAGGGGCTAAAATTATTGGATTTGGCTGTGGAGTGTAATGGCATTGATGTGATCATCGAAAGTGATTCAGTGGTGGCGGTTACTTGGGCAAATAATGCGGAATGTCTTTGTTGGCGTTACGTGGGAGAGCTCAATGAGAATAGGAACTTCATTGTGCGTCTGTGGTTGGGTAGAGTTATTTCTATTGTTCATGCTAGGAGGGGTTTCGAATGGCTTTGCTGATAGTCTTGCCAAGGCCCCTAGGAGCGACTCTTGGATCGCTTGGGTCTGAATGCTTGTTTTGCTTCTTTTCAGGTTGGTTTTTGTTCTTAGTCTTTGGGGTCAACTTTCCAGTGTGTCAAGGGAGGTTTTGTTTCTTTTTATGACACTGATTGGCTGTAGCTCCGTTTTGGTCTGGGTTGTTGTGGTGTGCCACTTTGGGGTGCTGCTGCTTTTGTATTTTTCTTTGGGTTGTCGCCTGGGCTCGTTAATTGAAACACTTGGGTGGTGGGTCAATTTTGGAGCCTCGGTTTTTTGCCCTCTTTTACTTTTTTCTTCTTCGTGTGTCTTATGTGGGGTTTAGCTTCTCGTCTTCCCCTTGTGCTATCGTGGTTTTATATAAATATTAAAAAGCTGTGGTCCTATTGGGTGGGGTGTGGTGTGGTGTAGTGTGGTGGGGTGGGGTGGGGTCTTGGAGGTTGGTCATGCTACAACTTGGGAGGTTTTGTTTTTGGGCTTGTGTTTTCAATTCCTCGTCAGGTGTGTGTGCTCCATTGCGTGCTGAGTGTTTTCAACCAAGAGAGTGTTTTTTCAGTGTGCTTTGTTTTGTGTGGTGGGTCTGGGTTGCGTTGCTTTGGGGTATCTGTTTCTGGTGTTCTCGGCTGGGTGTGTGAGTTTTTGGAGTGCATGTGTTTTTTCTTTTTGCCCCCGATTTAATCTTTTCCTATTGGCTAATTGCAAATCTGGCCTTGCTTTTCTTTGAGTTGATTTTCTTGTTGCTTCTATTTTGGAGTTTCTTTTTGTGATTGGTGTGGCTTCTTGTCAGTTTTGTTGCGGTCGTGGGGCTGTTGTGTTCTTGCTTGGCTGTTGGGTTGTCGCTCTTTCTGCTTTCATGTGTTCTCGCCGGTTTCTTTGAGTCGTTGCTTTGTTTTTGGAGTTATTCCCAGGAGTCTAGTGCAAAAATCCTTCACAGCTTTCTGAAAAAAAAAGAAGATGTTGAAGCTTTACCAAGCTTGCCATTTTCCAAAATTGTTGCTGGATTATGAGAAACAAGTCCTAAACAAAACCAAGCTTTACCAAGCTTGCCATAATATATTAGCATGTGAATTTTTGCTGCTGGAATCTATCTCTGCTGCTGCAGTTGGGTGTTCAACTCGAAATTAGTTTTTGTTGGTTGCTCCTTTTGGCTGTGCTGAGAGGGAGTTCTGTTTGACAAATGTTTGAAGCTGTTTTGGTGCTATCAAAGTGGGCTGGGTTTTTAAATTCTGCTTCTACCTGCTTCAAATTCAAACAAGCAATTCAGTTTGGTTTTTGTCTAGTTTTCTAGTTGGTTTTGTCTCTGAGGTGCTGTTTTGGCTGTGTTGTTTCCTACAATTTTGTGGCCAAGGTGATCAGTTTAGAGATCAATTCATCAAGTTGGCTTTTTTTTCAACATTTGGGCTCCTGGCATATAGCTTTTGTTCATGGGTTGTTGGAGTTTTTGTTTCTTGTGGAGGTATTTCAAGCTTCTGGTGGATGTCTCTCAAGGGCTTTCTGTTTCTTTTTTTCATATGTTTGGGGTTATGGTTAGTTTGTTTTTGGGCGGTTCTTTTTGGGATGTTTTTCGTGGCTACTATCGTGTAACTCCCTAAGAAGAGATGTTTCAGAGTGGGACATTGAGTTGGCTTTTTTGGGGCTCTTGCTGTCTCTTTGCGTTACTGATGGTATTCTTGTATATTGGAGCTCTTGTCTCCTTATTGTTTATAATGAAATGTGCGTTTTTTCAACAAAAAAAGGGGGTCATTTAATTGGTAATTCAATTTATAATTTTACATACTATAGAATAGTAGCTAAAAAGGTTTCTTTAAAGATGCCTTAGGCTCAAATAAGTCTTGTCAAATAAGCCTCAAGTTACAATTCAATAGTGACTTGATGTAGATAGATTGATATAAAATTACCAAATAACCAAATTACAAATCCAAAACTGTTATAATAGAGAGAGAATAAAAGAGAGCAGAAAATAAACCAAGAATTGAAGTGTCTTTTCTTATTGATATTCTCCCTATTTATAGGTTAGGGCAGGGGCATGTAGATAAATATTACTTTACAATCAGATCCCTAGTTTAAAACAAAATGTGGGCAGTCACCATAAATATGTAATATTTACAACACTCCCCTATAGATGTCTACCATTAAATGATTGTTGCCTTATGAAAACCTTGCTAAGGAAAACTCAGTGGAAAAAAACCGAAGCTAAGGAAAAAGAGTACAACGTTTTTCAGGAACTTGGTGGACGTGCATAATGCTACCTCATTAAAACCTTGATAAGAGAAAACCTTGTGGAAAAAAAACTCTAATTGAAGGAAAAAGAGTGCAACGCGCCTAAAATTCAAATATTGCATACTTCAGGATGCTTCTTTTATGATCACTCCCCCTTCTTTAGAGAAAACTTCAGTTGGTTTGATGATTGAGACAACGCATGCCAATTCCGTACACCAATTTCTGAAAAGTTGACTTGGGTAATGCCTTAGTAAAGAGATCAGTAAGGTTATCACTTGATCGAATTTGTTTGACTTCAATTTCACGATTTTCTTGAAATTCATGTGTGAAGAAAAATTTGGGTGAGATGTGCTTGATTCGATCTCCCTTGATGAAACCTCCTTGAATTTGAGCAATACATGCAGCATTGTCTTCATAGATTGTAGTCGGCTCATCAACGACTGGAGTTAATTGACAACCACTCCGTATATGTTGGACTAATGATCTTAGCCAGACACACCCTTGACTTGCTTTATGGAGTGCTAGAATTTCATAATGGTTGGAGGATGTAGCTACTAAAGCGTGTTTAGTAGAGCGCCAAGAAATAGCCGCATTATTGTTCAGAATTACATAACCTGTTTGTGAGCGACCCTTATGAGGGATGGGTAGATAACCTGAGTATGCATAACCTACTAAGTGGGAATGATTAGATAAATCAGATGAATAAAACAAGCCCATATCAATGGTCCCACAAAGGTATCTAAAAATGTGTTTATTCTAGTCCAATGCCTCTAGGTGGGTGCATAACTAAATCTTGAAAGCAGATTCATAGAAAATGTAATGTCTGATCTTGTACTTTGAGCCAAGTACAATAGTGCACCAATAGCACTCATGTATGGTACTTCAGGACCAAGGATTTCTTCGTTTTCTTCTTTTGACTGGTATGAATCTTTCTTGACATCTAGGGACTTGACGCCATGGGTGTACTTAGTGGACGAGATTTGTCCATATTAAAGCGCTTCAACATCTTTTTAGTATAGCTTGATTGATGTACTAATATTCCACTAGTACTTCTCTTGAGCTGTAGGTCGAGACAAAATTTTGTTTTCCCAAGGTCTTTCATTTCAAACTCTTTCTTTAAATAGCCAGTAGTTTTCTTAAGCTCTTCTGGAGACCCAATTAGATTTATATCATCCACATAAACTGCTACTATGACAAATCCATTTACAAATTTCTTTATGAAGACACATGGACAAATGGGATTATTTTCATACCCTTCCTTAGATAGATATTCACTAAGACGGTTGTACTACATTCTTCTGGATTGTTTCAAACCGTACAATGCACGTCTTAGTTTGATCGAGTACATACTTCTTGGTTTTGCTTCAGGCAAAGCCAATCCTTCAGGGATCTTCATGTAAATATTTGTGTCTAAGTCCCCATATAGATATACAGTTACTACATCCATGAGTCTCATGTCTAGTTTTTCAGAAACCGCGAGACTTATTAAGTATGTTTCTTTATAATCAATCCCAGGTTTCTGCAGGAAACCTTGTGCTATAAGACGTGCCTTGTATCTTGCAATATCATTTTTCTCATTCTTTTTTTCTCACAAATACCCTTTTAAAACCTACCGGGTTTACATTCTTTGGTGTTTATGCTATAGGCCCAAATACACCATGTTTTTCAAGAGATTTCAATTCTGCTTGAATTGCTTCTTTTCATTTTGGCCAATCATTTATTTGTCGACATTCATTTATACTACGTGGTTCAAAACCATCATTTTCATCATTGCCCTTGGATATTTCAGTAGCTACTGCATAAGTAAATATGTCATCGATGACTAATTTCTTTCACTCCTACATTTTTCCTGAAAATATATGGAATATTGAGATCTCACTATTATCAGGTACCTGAGTCATAGTCTCTTTAGGGACTAGTGCCTTTTCTAAGGCATTATCTTCCGCAGAGAGTTCAGGGAAAATGGGCTTTTGGTACATAACCTCTTCTAGAGCGCTATGAATATCTTCTTCTAGAGCTTTATTAGGGCATGATTTCTCATTCACTCTCCGCTTCCGGGGAGCTGAATCTTTGGAACCTATAAGTCTGCACACTTTTTGCGTGCAACAGATTCATTTTGTTGCCGTATTTGAAGTTCATCCTACAGGGACACTAATTCGAGCGGGTGCATTCATAGCTGGCACATGTGACTTTGTCACCTTAGCTGCATCATTAAATGAATTAGGTCATTGGTTTGCAATTTTCTGTAAATACAATATTCTCTTTACCTCATAATCACATTGAGAAGTTCTTGGATCTTGATGAGACAAAGTAGAAGTATTCCACAACAATTCATGCCGTTATTCAGGAACAAGTCGTTCGCTATTAACTATCTTTTCTCCCCCTAATGGCGGAAAGACTGTCTCATCAAATTGACAATCTGCAAACCTGGCAGTAAATACATCACCTGTTAATGGTTCTAGATAATGGAAAATAGAAGGTGAGTCAAAACCAACATAAATTCCCAAATGCCTTTAGGGGCCCATCTTAGTACGTTTTGGGGGTGGTATAGGAACATGTACTGCACAACCAAATTTTTGCAAGTGTGAAATGTTAGGCTAACAACCTGTCACAAGTTGTGCAGGTGAAAATTGATTATAAGAAATAGGTCTAAGTTTAAGTAACATTTCAGCATGCAATTCACTATACCAAAACAGCGGATTTGTCACCCTTTTTTTCGCCAGCTTTGTCACGCCCCGACGTAGCATAAATAAGGAAAGCGTTTAATTTCCTTTATGGACCCGTAGGTCGTGACAGTTTGAAGGATCGATTCCGTCCCAACCGTCAACAACAGAAACATAATAATCAGAGCAGAGCAATCAAGGCATACAATGTTCTTCTAACTTAATAGTTATTACAGCACAGGGTCTCTAAAGGCACAAACCACCTTAAATCAAAACAATAACTTAACATCTATTACAGTAATCCTTATCACAGAACAATTTATAAACTTAAACCATATAAACGTAAATTCTCTTTCCAGCAGTGTTTCTCAATTTGCGTAGTCGTACGGCCCAGCAATATCATAACCTGAAAAGCCTGAACACGAATGTCCAGGGCGCATCAACGCTGTCAGCTTATTGCAGCTGGCGAGTATTAAAAACATAACTTTGAATGTAAAACATACTTAATCACCATTTTCCTTCACTTTACAGTTCCATTAATTAACGGGTGAAACACGGAAGTAAATTCAATTGGTAAGATAACAAGAATAACATTTAAATCTTTGGTTCATGAAACATGTGACCGTGCATGTGACTGACACAACCATTCTCAGCTTACCAACTCTTTTCTCTCGACAGACACAATACCCAACTCTCTCACACCAGTATCCTTGTAATACTCCGATAGCCACACTTTAGCACAAGGGTGCCAGGGAATGTCCAGTTTGCCTCACACTTTGGTCCGGGGTACCAGGGAGTGTCCAATGCCTCACACTTTAGTACCTAATCCGCCTTGCAAATACCGGAGGAAACCTCACGCAGTATCCAGACTCGGGTACCAGGGAGTGTCCATAGGCCACACTTTAGCACTACCATGGGTGCTAGGGAATGTCCAAGTTCGGCGTTACACACTTTAGCGCTACCATGGGCGCCAGGGAGTGTCCAATTTTGCCACCGTCGCATTACAAGATACTCTAGCCACAATCTCAAACCACAACACAATCTCAAACCACAACACAATCTCAACCACACACTCTGTACCACACTGATCATTACTCTTTTCCGTACTGACTACTACTCCCATACCTGCCCAACTGACTCCATATGAATGTCATGTAACTATCCATAGAACATATGAAGTGCTAGGAATAATAACAATGTATGCTTGAAAAGAATTGAATTCATAATCCTTCCATAATGACCAATCATACTCAAAACGTAATCTGTTTTAAACATTTTTCGCAAACAGAGCCTTAAAGTTCATAATACATCACCCAAATAGTTCCTTAACATGAAATAAGCAAAAACTAGAAACTGTTAGAAGTCGCGCGCGCGGGCCGATCACGCGATTTGCCTAATTTTTCTTTTTCTTTTAAAACCTTTTCTGTCTGCCTGAAACCAGCCACCTCGCTCGCGCGGGCCGCTCGGGCGAAGGGTCGCTCGCGCGGGCTGTTCGGGCGAAGGGTCGCTCGCGCGGGTCGCTCGCGTGATGTGCCAATTTTTTGTTTTTTTTTTAAAATCTTTTCTTTCTGCCAGAAAACACACAGCTCACGCGCGCGGGCTGCTCGCGCAACGGGTCGCTCGCGCGACCCTCGCTCGCGCTATCGCGCGCGCGAGTTCACGCAGTAGCTTCGTCTTCTTCGCTGAAAAGTCCCCTGTTTCAGATTTTGATTCCAATTTGACCCATTTTGAAATTTGACAACAACCAAGCCTTATTATATATGGATCTCTCCGGTTTTTTGCAAGGATTATGAATCTACAATCAATTTTACATGAATCAATTCGTAGCTCTCGGATTTTACGAGAAATCGAGAGTTGACGGAAACTTTGTTTTAATCATACGTCGCGATACGAACAAATTAAGCTCTAATATTACAATCGTATACTCTACATACCATAATCTTTCATGTTTCATTCAGAAAACAAATTTTGGTTAAGTTTGGAAAATCCATGTTTTTCAAGTTCCAAGTTTCAAACGTAAGTCATCAATGGAGATTAATATACACATACATATAATTGAACACGAATTACATTTGGAGTGAGTTTTAAAATACTCACTGTGATGAAGATGAAGTGGGTGTTGAGAAAGATAAGATTAAACAAGAGAACTCCAAGCTTCCAATTTCAAGCTATGGTGAAGAGGAGCTTTCTTTCACTAAAATTTCTAAAATTAAACTGTCAAACTCTCTCTCTGAATTAAACTTCTACAGAAAGTGAGTTGTGTGGGAGTGTATGAGGTGTAGATATAGAAAAACTCAAAGGAATTACTTGGTGCCCAAGATCATTCTTCAATACTCAACAATTGATTTTAGTTAACCAATAATTAAAACCAAGAAATACACAGCCTATACAAAAATACATACGTATCAACTTCTCCAGATTTTTAAGGGGCAATATAGATGTGTAGGGGTCAAGTGGTGTTTGGGAATTGGAGCTTAAGGGCACAATCAAACTCACCAAAAGAAGCACAACCAAACAAGGCTCTAACAAGTTATCTAAGAATCACTTGTGTTTGGTAAAACAACTTATGGCATTAACAAATAGCACATACACATATGTATAAACCAAACTAGCCTAGTAATGATTGGGGGAGATTCCCAAACTATGGGAGCTCAACGCGGCGCAGGCAGTTTTGAACATAAACTGGTATTTCCGCAGTGCGGTGTTTGTCACAAAAATACAGAAAATTCATTTTAATGTAAAAAATGATTTTCTGGTTTTATAAAAATACAGTTTGAATTAAAAGAAAACATTTCCACCGTTTTGAAATACAGACTTTGAAATTCAACACAGGTATGACTTACTTTTGTAAAATTTGCAGTTTGACCCCAATAAGAATTTCAATATGAATTAAAACAAGTATTAAAATTCTAAACATGAGAATTGCAAATTAAATAAAAGCAGACATTACAAATTTGAGTTAACATCGGGAACATTAATTAAATATGAAATGCAAAATTCAAAATTAAATGCAGGTTGTTACAAGCTTTGTCACTGTCTTTAGCAGTGACAAAATTGTCACCGTCTTAGACGGTGACAAGTTGGAAATGGTGACAAAAATACATGTTGTCACTGCTTGAAGCAGTGACAATTGTTATTATACCATTGTCACTGTTTAACAGTGACAAATATGGCCTAACACTATTCACCCCCCTTCCCCCCGCCCAAATATTTCCCCACCCTCCAAACATTTCCCACCACTACACTAAAAGCAAAACTCCTCCCCCCCCCCCCCCAAAATATTTCCCCCTCCCTCCAAACATTTCCCACCACTACACCAAAAGCAACGACTGCACTGGGAGAGAAGGGATATCTGAAAGGGAAGGGAGGGAAGAAAGGTTCGAGGGTTTTTCAGGATTCAAAATCGACTTTCAGATCTAAAGACAGAGGTTCAAGTGTTTCATTCCCACTCAGTTCGTGACCTCGAAGGTTCGATCTGGCCACCATCAAAGAGGCCATTATGGTAATCTCTATGTCTTTAGAGATCTGATACACAAATCTGATCATCCATCTAGCATCATCCATCTGGCATCTGGGTTCAACTCTGTGTCTATGAATCTATATCTATATATGTATGGTTGCATTTGTTTAAGTGTGCATTGTATATATGTATTCTCACTTTCTCTCCCTCCTGGTTAGGCTCCAGCCACCGCCAACCACGACCATCGTGACCACCACCTTCGGTTCCACCTCGACCCCCCATCAAATTGCAGGCTGAGGTTTTTTTTTCTCCCTCTCTCTCTCTATCTCTCTCTCTCCCTCTCCATCTCTCTCAGCCACAGACGGATAACTACCACCGCCACTGGGTATCGCATCTACCCCCACCATCTCTTTCTCTCGCCGTTCTGGCTTCAATCCATTATCTTCTCGGCTCCAAGAGGTACGGGTTTTATCTAGGGCTTCTAAATGTTGGGTTTTTGATCTAGGGCTTCTAAATGTGTGAATTTGTGCCTAAATCTAATTTTTGATTTAGGGCTTCTTATCGATCTCAAATCTTTCTCGCAAATCTGATTTTTTTAGGACTATTTTCATGATTTTTTCGCTCTTGGGAATTCGTTGGTGCTTTATAATGTTTCTACTTGAAGTGTTTGTGAGTTTATTTCTAATAGAGTACTTTTGATGGGTAGAGTTTTGTTTATGTTCAGTTTATTGCTAACATAATTTCTTTCCCACTTTATGTTTAACTGTTAGATTTGTTTATGTTCAATTGGTTAATTATAACATTCTATCATTGCTGCAGTTTCATGACCCTTGAATTTCATTGGATACATACTCACAAATGGGTAGTCGGAAACATCTATATTTTAATTGAAGGGGACAAATTAGGTTTATTTCAAATTTGAAATTCAAAACAATTTTGACAAATTTGGGCATTTAAAAGAGTCCAACACCTAACTTTCTTCCCTTCAGCGTCGGATCGAACAATTTCAAGGGTATTCAAGCGTACATGGGAGTATTTTGCTATCATGTTATAACACCCACATTTGTGTTATTGCTTTTGCATTTCATTGTCATGCATGATAATGTGATGTGGCGTGTCCTATGACACATGATTGAGTGAGTTTTGACTCACGAGTTGATTTGGGTGTCTGTATTAGAGAACCCTCTGAGACTGTGGTGATTTAGAATTTTGTTGTTGTGACATCTCTCCGAGTGTGAGACGGTCACTGTGGAACATTTTAAATGTTTATCTGAAAATAAATGTTTACCTGTGTATTTCAATATCTGTATTATTTTCTGGCTTAGAATATATTTCTGATGTTAGATTTAGTATCCTGGTGAGGACGAATGAACACGCTATTAATTTGGTAGGCTAATTAGCAACTTCGAAAATGTCATGTAGAAATTCGCGTTTTAGCGACCAAACGAAACTTAGTCGAAAACTTTTATAATTTTGAGGTTTCACTCGTAAAGCTATGAATAAGCTGTATAGAAAGTTTCAGAGACTGATTAGGAGTTTGGAAAACTCGTGGGGAGGTAAACGTAATTCCCCGAGAATGTTGCCTATATATAGATAGAGATGAACTTAGATATTTTTTCATAAGTTAACCTAAAATTCAAGAGGAGGCCAAAAAGGGGGCTAGAGGGAGATTTAGGAGCTTAGAGCTTTGCGACGCCAAACGACGACCTTCCGTCAGTCTGGTTTCTCCCAGATTTTCATACTCGAGCTCCTCGAGGTAAGAGCTTCGTTTTGATACCTATTAGGGATTGTTTGGCTAAGTTTTCCGAAAAGTTATTTTCTAGAATTTTTCATAAAAGTTGATAAATGGAATTCTGATCCATAGGAATTGTACTAGACGGACTTCTGCACGTTCTTTGTGCACGGGTTTTCTTCAGATTGAATAATAGGAGCGTAAATCGGAGGTGAGTGATTCAACTATGTTTTGGAATGATTTCTTGGTATGTATTCATGTTATGTGTGAATAGCATGTATTAATTCCTAGAGATATATTGTGTAGTTCATATTGGGCATTTATATTGATAAGTAGGCTCAATAGCACGGTGATATGTTTTAATTACCGCGAGCATGGTGATATGTATTTGAGCATGTTAAGTTGCTTATTTGGGTCAGAAGGAGCACGTGGTCACCGTGCCATTTTGTGGAGCCGATATAGGCATTAAGGTCGCACAATTGTTTGTAGAATCGTGGGTCTTACCCTTTCGCGTGGACTTATTGGCGAGGAGTCGCGGATTGGGAGTATGGACGGGCACGTGAGTCTCCGGCGACTAGTATGAATTGTAGAGATGTGAATGCGGACATATTTATCATTCATGTGCATATGTTGTTTTATTCACTAAGCATTAGCTTAAACAAATCGAAATATGTGTGGTTATTCAAATAACCATTTCAGGTGTAAATGCTGGCGAGGAATCAGAGAAGTGAGTACGTGGGTTGGGAGTTCGCTTGGAAGGCAACTTGAATGTTAATCTTGTAGTTTTGGGATCCTAGAAATGTTGTAATAAGAATTTGGTTGTTTTAAGCCATGTTTAACTTGGTATGATAGAATGGATCTAGAACGTTGTATTAGACTATAACATGTTGTAATTATGTTTGGTAATGCTTTAATACAGTTAAGATTACTTTGGACTGAGTTTGCATTGAGTGGTTGATCATTGGATGGAAGTTAGGAAGCTTTTAAACTTGTTTTCTGCAGATTGGGCTGCTGCCAGGGGAGCAGTCGACTGAACCCCTGAGCCTGTTAGCTACTGCTTCTTATTTTAGCAAAAACAGTCGACTGGACCCCTCAGCAGTCGACTGGACCCCGCATCAGTCGACTGGACCTCCAGTTTCAGTCGACTGGAATTGCTATTAAAATCCATGCCCTCCTCCGTAGACTGAGCAGTCGACTGAGCAGTCGACTGAACCTCTGGTTTAAAATGTGTTTTGTTTTTCCGCTGCGTGTGTTCTTCAAACCTAATTTTTGGGAACGTTAATGAATTGGTTTAGCCTCGGTGGCGTGCCACGGACTCCGGTTCCGCTATTGTGGGACCGGGCTGTGACACATGTGGAGTATTATGCTACTGTTGTTGGCTAGTTTGGGATATGTTTGGGGTATCTCCACTTAATCTGTTGGTTTGTTGGGAATGGTATATGGAGATACATTATATGTTGTTGATTTATTGTTTGACCTTTTGAAACCTTAGTTTTTTGTGATTTACATAATAGGTATTTTGGGGGAGGCAATGAAAGCTCTACGCAGCACTTCAAAGACTCTTCACTAGGTAAAACTCAAGCTTTAATTCTTGGGAAGTTCAAATTGTTTTTGAATATCAAATTGCTTGATTTAAAATTAGGAACTCATTGACTCGGTCATTATGGAACTGTTGAATATGACTGTTGGGTTGTCAAGTTTTACATATATTGTGATTTTGGAAGGGGTCCAATGAAAACCAAATATAAATGTTGTTCTCAAGCTTTTGATTTTTCAGTTTTCCTTTGTTTAAATTATTTTGAAATATTACTTCATTAAATAGCATATACAAATCTTAATTTATATTAAGCTCACTAGGTTTTGATTTCTTTTGATTTTCCTGTCAAAGGAGAGTAGAATATTTGATTGATTCCATTTTCTTTGATGCAAATGGGACTAAAAAACCAAACTCGAAGAAAAACAAATAACTCAAACTAATTGAGTACACCCTATTTTATTAGCTTATATATCTCTGAGTTGCGATAGTTTAATTACCATCTAAAGCTAAATGCTCTAATATATAATTACTCCTTCAGAGCTGATGCCTTCTTATATGTGAATTGTATTTATTTGATTACATGCCATTGCTGTAAGAGTAGTACTATACTTCAGTATGTCCTATTTCCAAGGATTGTTCTTTCATCCAGAAGCATTCTCCTATAAGGTTTGTAACTTCTATAGCTTTGTGACTACACTTATTAATTATTCTTTATACCATTTTTTAATCTGATACTTTTTTCAACACCAATGATTTGCATTAGTAACCCAGCAAATGATAATGGTAAGGCTTTAAACCATTTTGAGTAATTATAACTATTACATTTGTACAAACCTTCAAACAACTTCAGTTTTGTAAAGGCTTAAATTCTGGACCACGAAAGGGCCAACACATAGTACGCAGATGATTGTTCTTAATATTTACAAAAAAAAAAAAAAAAAACAAAAAACAACCACCAGCTTTTCTTTCACGATCCTCTTATGTAATTTGAGCGCACATAAGTTTGTTACTCCTTTCATAATGTGTATGCATTACAATGTATGTCTCCTCATAATTAAAAATTATGATATACACATACACATACACATACACATATGTTTATAAATCTGATTCCATACTTTGTTCTTGTAGTTGCAATGGCTGAACTAAAGAGGAATAGGGGTATTAAATTCCTGCAGAATATAAAACCACAGCTTCAAGCTACATGTTCAATGACAATTAATTCCTTGTAAAATAACAGTGATTTCACATGAACTCTCCAGGGATTTTATATCCAAAACTAGTATATATATATATATGTTCATCGCTCGGACGAGTATTGATGACACTTTTCCTTGTCTTGTATTGTGGTTTCAGTCCTTTTAATGAAAGTGCTAGCACGATTGGTGCTGGATTGGCTGTTTCAGATGCACAATCTGGATGTATGCCAATGACTAATGTATTTAAGCTTGCCGTCTCTACATTCAGAGTTAATGACTAGAGCCTTTATCCACACAACTGAATGAATCATAGGCTACAGAACTTAATGAAAAGATAGAAGTCGTGAATCGTGAAAGAAAATATCATCAGGTGATTCAAGCTTCTAAATCACACCCGTCTTTCATTACAATGCAGGCACTTCATTTCAAGTAGATAAACATCATTTCTTTCTTTACTGATCAGCAAAACACTTCATATAAATGCTTTGTGAATTTTCTTTAGTATGCTACTTTTGAATCTTCTGCTTTGTGTAATTTATTTTTGTGGTTGCTTCTGACTCTACTTTTCCATTTTAACAGTATTCATTTCATAGGCATCCTACAATGTGCCTCCTATGTGAACCATTTGACTATGGATTGTGGACCTAATTTGAAATGCTGAGTCTTTGTTAGTTTCTTAACAATGTGATTTTCATTAACTTCTCTAAGATAGTAAGATACCTTTAGGAGCAACAAAATGTGGTTTGGAGTTTTTTTTTTTTTTTATATCTTTTCTTTCAGTTGATGTGAGAAAGTGAAGTAAACTGGGAACATTCACTTTTCGGTTGAAAACATATTTTTAATCTTTGAACTGTTTTGTAGGTGCATCATTTACAGAATAACAATGTATTCGAAGCAGCCGGTATAAATTTGAAGCAGCCCGAGAGACAGTCGTTTTATTTTTGTTTTGTTTGAGATTTTGGGAATTGGGAAGTTCCAATATTGTAATAACTCCGGTGTACATTCTGATTGCTAAATTCATTTGCTTGTAAGTTAAATTTTGTTTCTAAATATCCATTGTTAATTTGTCTTTTACTGTTATTATATTTTTATTTATTTTTTGTACGGGCAATTTGTGTTTATAGGTAAATCGTATTGAATTGCAATTGCATATCAAGCTTCATTTTTTTCCCCAGTTTCTTTCAGAATTGTCACCATTCTAAACAGTGACAAAAAAGGTTTTTTTTTTCTTCATAATTGTCACCATATTTGTCACGGTTTAGGGCGGTGACAAATTGAAGGCAATTGTCACCAAATTTGTCACGGTTTAGAGGGGTGACCAATTTGTCACGGTCTGAAGCGGTGACAAATTTCATATTTTTGTTACGGTCAGTTGCGGGGACGACTTTCATTTTTAGTCATGGTCCAAACTCCTTTTAGGGGTACGAATTGTCACGGTCCAAACCACAATTGTCACTGCTCTGAGCGGTGACAAAATTTTTTGTCACCCCCGGAATTGTCACGGTTCAGAGCAGTGACAAAGGCCCTTTGTCACCGCTCAGAGCAGTGACAAATCGGCCAATCTGGTGTAGTGCAAGATAGCATGTCCCCATGCACTAACAGGGAGTCTAGATTGCCTAAGCAAAGGCCTTGCAACAAGTTAAATGCGTTTAATTATGGATTCTGCTAAACCATTTTGTGAGTGTACATTCAGGACAAGATGTTCAACATCTATTCCTATGGATGAACAATAGTCATCAAAAGCTTGAGAGGTGAATTCGGCTGCATTGTCAAGTCAAATAGACTTAATTGGTTGGTCCGAAAAGTGTGCCTTAAGTTTGATAATTTGACTAAGTAATCGGGCAAAGGCAAGATTACATGTAGAGAGTAGGCATACACGTGACTATCTAGTGGAAGCATTTAATAAGACCATGAAATATCTAAATGGGCCACTAGAAGGGTGAATTGGACCACAAATGTCACTTTGTATCCTTTGTAAGAAGGATGGCGACTTAGAAGCAATTTTAAGAAATGATGGTCTAGTAATAAGTTTTCCTTGTGAACAAGGAATACAAAGGTGTCTACTAGGCAAAATCAAACGTTGGTTTGTTAGAGTATGCCCATTTTAGTTATCCACTATCTTCTTCAACATTATAGATCCAGAATGACCCAAACGATCATGCCAAAGGATTAAATTACTTGGGTCTTTGAGCTTCTGGATCCCTTTAAGCTTCTGGCTCATAATGACATGTGATTCAATAATCTCAACTGTTGTGTGATATAATCCCAATGAGAGAATAGACACTGCACCAGATTGGCCGATTTGGCACTGCTCAGAGCAGTGACAAACCCCATTTGTCACTGTTTTGGGAGGTGACTATTTCGGGGGTGACAAATAATTTTGTCACCTCCACTGAAGGTGACAAATTTGTTTGTCACCGCCCATTTGTGTACCCCTAAAAGGGATAATTGCCTTAATATTGTCACATCCCTAAACAGTGACCAAATATAAATTTGTCACCTCCCCAGACAGTGACCAAATTTAAATTTGTCACCTCCCTAGACAGTGACCAAATATAAATTGGTCACCGCCATAGACTGTGACAATTGTTGGTGACAATTCATGCATTTATCACCTCATTAAACCGTGACAAATTATGGTTATCCTGTAGAAAGTTTGTCACCGCTCAGTGACAAAAATTTGAAAATTTATATAATAAAAAAAAATATATATATATATATACTATTTCTCTTGGGGTACCTGTATAATTAAAATCCATACAATAAAAAGCCATTTTCATATATAAACTACACAATTGCTAAACACCTTTTTGCAATCCATCCATTCCAAAACAATTTACATATAAACCACCAAGTTGCTAAACACCATTTTGTACAAATTTGCAACAAAAAAAAAAATACGATCTATTAAAGGATGTGCCTTCAAAATTTAAGGCCTTAAAGGAAAAATAACAAACAAACAAATAAAGCCTTAAAGGATGTGCCTTCGGAAAATTAGGTAATTTGATCAAAATTGGACAGAATGACTGTGCTAAATGTCTCCCAAGTTCTCGACGGCTGCTTCGAGTATGTTGTTCTTTTTGTAAATGATGCACCTACAAAATAGTTCAATGATCACCAACGTTAGCCAATAGAGCTCGGACGCATAGAGTTTTGTATATTGCCTTCCATTTTCAGATCATACATATACTCACATCAATAGGGTTATATGGTTAAAAGGAGTAAAGTAAAATAATTAAAATAATCAATGATGTTATGAGTACGTCTTGTTAACCAATGGTCACAAGTCGATGGACAGGTGTATGCATGCCTAACCCACGATCAAGGTATACCCAGTTCTCACATAACATTTCTTAAAAGGAAATGTAAAGATATTTTGAAATCCAAAAGTAGTTTGTCCAACTACTCAAATTACAATTAAAATTTCTTTCAAGAAAGAACACAATGTCAAGAATATTGTAAAAGAATCTAGTTGCTCAGTTTTCAACTTTCAAGGGAATGGATATCAAGTTACCCTCATAATTAAACTACATGAGAAACAACTAAATAAGTAACAGAAATAAATTGCCTCAACAAAATCCTAGTATTGAATCAACTGCAACAAACCAAAACCAACACTACAATCTTGATTGCTTCAACTACATATATTTTTCTTGTGCGCGTGGACGTGTGCTGTGTGTACGCGTGCTGTGCATGGTCGTGCGTGTGCATTGCATGCGTGTTGTGCACATGGGCTAATGAGCACTTGTACTGTTGTGCACGTAGGCTGCTGTGCACGTTTGTGTTTAGCATTAGCATAGAACAAAAGAGTAGATAATGACATAATACATATGCTTGAAATTGCAAATTGAACTAAATACCAAAAGTGAAAGTAGCTAAGCACATTTGGGAAAACAAATTATGCAATTCGCTTCTTATTGAGACCAATATCCCACCATATCTTGAGACAATCTTTGCTTTGAGATTCTTTCATCATCTATACAAGAGAGAGAGAGAGAGAGAGAGAGAGAGACAGAGAGAGAGAGAGAGAGAGAGAGAGAGAGAGAGAGAGAGAGAGAGAGAGAGAGAGAGACCATCAAATGCATGTAATGCTTATCAAGAACTTAATAGATCTAAAACTAAGGAAAACTTGCATGAAGTGAAAATTTGGATCATACAAGTATTAAAAGTTCCTTGAAAATGGAAATGGAAATGGAAAATATAAAATGAAAAAAAATACGTAAAAAAATGGTAGGGTAAATTCCATCACTGACATCTATAATTTTAACTGTGGAAATTAATTAACTTTATCCCCTTTTTGCACCTCTGTTTTCTTTAGACCAAGCAAATAACCATAAATGTATCAGTTGATAGAGATATGACATCAAATTAGCAGAAATGCTAGGAACTGAAGTAAACCAGTTATATTCCTGATTAGATACAGGATTGAACAATCCCAATTTTCTGAAAAACAAATAACGGACAAAGGAAAATGGAAATGAAAGAGTAAATTTGGAACTGACAGAGTAAATTTGTGATCAAAGTAGTAATCTTTTTTCAAGAGTTCTGCAAATATGGAAGCAAATCTCTAAATGGATGAGATGGGTTGTCAAAGCACATTAGAAAATATTAAATCAATAAAGAATCTGATTAAAGAGGAAAAACTTGCAGCATCCCAAAGAACTTTTTTTAAGAAGTTAATATTGCAACAATTAGTACCTAGTAGCCATATGAAATGGCAATCAAAAACATCCCAGTGCTATACTTAAGACAACTTACTCTTCCTCTTTGCAAATAAAAAAGATGTGTCAAAACTTGTATAGATATGAATTTGGCATTTGTCACAATTATATTTGTTAAACTTTTTTGCTTGCTTTACTTTTTTGTGCCTGAGGCGATGATGAACAGTTAATGAAAGGGCCAAAATTCAGGAAAAATGAATAGTAGTTGATAAAAGGAAGGGGAAAAAAAGAAGAGAGGGAACATATTGCAAGAAAAGGGTTCTTTACTAAGCTGACTTATTTTCTCACAGCAATCAAGACTTAAAGAAACCATTGCATAGCCTAATACCAATTCCAACAGAACCTATTCATACACACTAAGGACTGCAAAATATATGCATATCACAATTTAGTTTGGTTTATTTGTAGCTTCAAGATGGATAGTTATAGTAAATCATTTCATGGAATTGTCCTTTAAATTGTAGCAAAAGAATAACTAGTATTGAGTTCTAAGCTTGACCCAAGGGAAAGATCATCGCATACCCAATAGAATTAAAATTTGCAGTAACATAGTAATTAGGACTCCAAATCAGAATTAACAAAACCAATGTTTCTTGATCCATATGAGGTTTTAGCAACATTACCTTGTCTACACGGGGATATTTTTGCTGCAATACATTTGCTTGCGTTATAAAGAGAGTGCTTGGAGACAACAATCTAGCTAAGCTTGAAGTTGAACACCAAATGTTGGAGCTGTACAAGTGTAAAAAATAAATAAAAAATCAATTAGATCAAAGAACAAGTAGGAAAATACTAGAAGTGAGCAACCAACTAATCTAAAATCTGTAAACATAGTACAAAATATTGATTTACATCAAAGGTTAAACCCACAAGCATAGTTTTAACTTTTAAATACAAGGAGACTCTTTCGATATCATCCTCCTAAGTATAATTCTGATGCCTATTAGTCAATAGGCAGAGAGGCACACCTCTCTTTTCATATATAATTGAAACAATGGTAAGAAACACTTAAGGTATATATACATGTGTATGAGTTGGTACTGAAAAGGAACTGTATTCATTTGGTTGTTTCCACTGGGCACAATTCCTCTCAGTGCCTTCACCATCTTACTTGAACATAGTCTAGTTTAGAGGCTCCTTTAGATATCCCCATTTCAGAAGTATAAATCCACTCTACTATCAAAATTGAGTTGCACTTTATTCTAGAATTACATCTAGCATTTCCAATTGTTATGTTATACCATGCAGTTGGTGAGGAACAAGTGTGTCCATGCAAGATAGAGCAAGACAACCAGACTAAAATCAAATTGTGTTCTATTGAGCTACTATATTCTAGCCAGATTGTTATCCACAAAACTTTTGAAATTTCTACATTTTCATTCAGTTAAATATGAAATTTATGGAGGCTGAGATGATTAATACCAATCAAATTCAATTTGGTTTCAACAATGACACATTTGAAAATGAACACGGGAAATACCTGTAGCAATAAGCTAGTTAGACCATGGGACTATGTAGCACAGACATTTTAATTTGGGTACCATCTCTGTGTCAGACACGTGATGGACACCAACACATGGGACGTAAGAAAAAATGTTTTTTTTTTAAGTTAGGCACATGTTGGACACACGTCCAACACGGTGAGAGTGGACAAGGCACGATAGCTACTCCGATTTTTTTTAGGTAAAAGTCTTGATATCCTAAAATGGAAATAATTTGTCTATTTGATACTTCAGGAAGGGGGAGTGGAGACATCACCGTTTATTACAATTAGTTGATGAAGTATATTTTGCATTCAATGTGTCCAGTGTGTCCGTATCCTACAATAGTTGGGATTTGTAATGTTGCCTTGCTACATAATGCAATAACTAGATTCACAATAAAGGAAAAGAATTGTACAAAAGCCTCTAGTTATAGCAAGAAGTTGGACCATATCACTGGAAGAAGTATGCCAAGTAGGCCATGGAACTTAGTTGTCAACTATCAGACTATGAATTAATCAAATATAATCAAGCTGTTTTACACCAAAAAAATATCTACATATACATATATATTTAAGCTGTTTTCAGTTTTTCTTTTTGGTAAGTACTCCATAAAATTCATCCAACATTTTTAGAAAAAGCACCAAAACACTCCAAATGATTCCTTAATAATTATCACTGTTCAGGCATTCGTTTACAAAACGTACTCGCAATGAGTTACTTTGTCAATTACATTTTTCATTTTAAAGCGATCAATAATTTTTTAAACATAGGCCAATACGAAAAGATTAATCATACTTTACATCCAAAAGGAAAGGACTTTACCTGACAAACTTGAATCAGATTGTAATAGGTAACAACCCCAACACTCATTTTAACCTTCCTAACTTCCTTCACAGCTCGGTATCTCCTCAGTGTAATAGCAATGTACATTCTCAGTCCTCCAACCAATATTAGATCGAAAGCACAGTAAAATCAAAGCTCATCCTTGCAAAATCTAAAGTACTTAACCTACAAAACGAAAACCCAAAAACATTCAGTGGTGACTACAAAATATTCATTCAATGTAGATGATTGCGTTTAGATATTCATTGGTAGTTCTTGCCTCCTACAGTTGCTACATCAAGGTTCAACCCCTAAGGGTCTGTTTAGTAATGCTTAAAATACTTTCCATCTTGTTTCTATGAGAAGTCACTTTATGTTAATTTTATGTAGTAATGGTGCCAAAGTTTGTGAACTGGGTACAAATGTTATAACCTTGAAAAACCATTGTGGTGTCCAAGTAAGTTTGTAACACAACCAGGGCAAGTCCCGAGTATTTGGAGGTCCGAGCCAAACTAGAGGCGATTTTTTTGGGGTCTACTTATAATATCAGTCTATTTGTGAAACTTAAACATTGTATGGTATCTTTCAAAATTCTAGAGGAGCCTATTTCAAAAACTCAAAAAATCTTACACTAAAAGTGTAATTTTCAAAATTTTAAGGCCTTTGCTTTTGAGTTTTATATACATGTATATCAATATACATGTAGTTGATGACACTAAATTGAGCCTTGAGGGAGGCCTAAATATAAAATACTAAAAATCTCAAGGTAAAAATGTAATTATAAAAATTTCATAAGGACCCTCAAAATTTCGTGAACTTTGGCCTGGGGCGGTTGCCCATTTTGTCCCCCTTTGGGCTGGCCATGAATACAACCAGTGGGGTATTAACTAGCAATTTGTCAGGTAACTCTTACAAATCTAAGTTTACTCTAAAAACTAAGGGGAGATCTAAGTTTACCAACTATGACCCAAAAAAATGGATCGAAAAAAAAAGGTGAAAAGACCACTGCTAATTTGCAGATAGTCGAATTGGACAACACAATATCGAAGTATAACCCCACCATAATATCAAAGTCTAACCCACTACAAAAAAAAAAAGAAAAAAAAGAAAAAAATGCATCACCAGGAATAGGGAAAATGATGAACAAGAACAGGGAAAATGAAATACAAATAATAGGGGGGGGGGGATAAGAGGAAGAGAGAGAGAGAGAGAGTATACATACTACATTATTACCTCTTCAGGGAGAACAAAACCAAGATTGGTCAATGATTCAGGGGATAAAATCAAAACAAACTGAATAGGAAAAATAGAAAATAAATAAAATCAAAATCAAAAATCAAAATAGAAGCACTTGAATGGAATGAACACACATAGACCAAAACTGAAATAATACCTTGAGGACAATCACAGTTCTCAGCCTCTTCATCATTTTTGGGTCTCTGATCTGATTTGGGGGGAAAAAAATTGTTAGACAAACAGAAAGAGCCGAACACACATACACTCAAAGACACTCACACTCACACACAGACATAAACACACAAAATCGCACACTCATGCACACACACACACACACAAAATCACATACACACATACATAGAGACATACAAACACAAAATCGCACACTCACACACACACAAAAAATCGCACACACACAGAACACACACAAAATCGCACTCACACACACACAAAATTGCGCACACACAGAATCGCACACTCACACACACACACTCGCACACACCGAGAGAGAGAGAGAGAAAAAAAGAGAGAGAGAGAGAGAGAGAGAGAGAGAGAGAGAGAGAGAGAGAGAGAGGGTTTTACCGAGAGGAATCTGGAGCCGTCGAGGGTTTTCGGAGTGGTGTTTGCGGCGGGGTGGGCTGGGGTGTTGGTGGTGGTGGTGGGGGCGATGGAGAAGGGGCAATGGAGGGGGTTTTGGGCTATAAGTTCATTTGGGGGGGAAATGAGAGAGAGTGTGTGAGGTTTGGTGGGGTGCGGAAGAGTGAGACTGTGAGAGGCATGTGAGGTTTGGTGGGGTGTGATGTAGGTTTAGGAGGGAAAAAAATTTTAGCCCAAAGAGTTTTTAGCCCTAAAAAAATAATAATAAAAAAATGAAAAAAAAATTAATAAATATTAGGCACACTTTAAAATCCACACTTTAAAAAACACTCACAGTCTTCCACCCCCTACCAATTTTTTTTTTTTAGTGATGCTAGGCACACTTTAAAATCCACACCGAATTTGACATCTTATGTTTTAAATGCATGTACCCTGTGCTGTGTAAGTGGTGCATAGAAAAGTGTGAAAAATTCACACAACACAAGGTACATGTATTTAAAGCATAAGATGTCAAATTCAGTGTGGATTTTAAAGTGTGCCTAGCATCACTCAAAAAAAAAATTAGTGCTACATACACACACTTTTTGACACACAACTTTAAATGCATGTACCTTGTGCTATGTAAGTGGTGCACAGAAAAGTGTGAAAAATTCAAATAGCACAAAGTACATATGTTTAAAGCATAGTGTGTCAAAAAGTGTGTGTGCCAAACATTTCCCAAAAAAAAATTGGTGGGGGTGGAAGACTGTGAGTTTTTTTAATTGTTTTGTAGTTAAAAAGTGACCGTATTTTGTCACCGCTCGCAACAGTGACCATATTTGTCACTGTACTTTGTCATAGCTTAAAACAACGAAAAATTTAGTCACTGTCTAAAGCGGTGACAAAGTTAATATTGGTCACAGTTTAGAACAGTGACTAATTTTGTCACGGTGTTGAGCCGTGACAAATGCAATTGTCACAGTTTTGAGCGGTGACAACATTTGTCACGGTTATGAGCAGTGACAAACGACGCGAAAAAAAGGGTGACAAATCGGCCAATATGGTGTAGTGAGAGAATTTTTCTAATGTAAGCTTTTGGCTTCCAACATAAGAAATAATGCATAAAAATTCGTTGTTACCTTCATTTTTAGTTTCAATATGATACTCATTCATGCGTATGTCTTTAAAACTTAGCAAGTTTCTTCGGGAACTACTTGAATATAACGTATTTTGAATGAATATGTGAGTACCATTTGGTAACAAAATATGGGCTCTTCCAGAGCCTTCAATAATTTGTGCAAATCCAGCTATAGTGGATACATTTTGTTTCTTAAGTTCTAGTGTAGAGAAGAACTTTTGACACTTAAGTATGGTGTGGGTTGTCCCACTATCGACCAGGCATATATCATTCTCGCATTTTTTCATTCCAAAATCCATACCTTAAAAAAAATAAAGTGAAGAATAATAAACTATCAGAGATTTTATTCAACGAACAATTATTCAAATATCCCAAATAAAACTTGTCCCATGCAAATAAGTTTTAAAAAAAAAGGGTCAATTAGATATAAGGACAATCTAATGTAAATATGTTGGTTTAAGGATAACTAAAAAAAATATGTTGATTTAAGTCCCTCAAATTTTTTTGAACGAACATACCCTTTGCTAATACCACAGATACACAGAATAAACTCTCACTTTCTCTCTCTAAAAACCCACAGTCACGATCGCGATCCAGATCGACATGTTCGATCGCCACAGTGAGAGAATGTGGCCTCTATCTCTTCCTCGGTGAGTGAGTCGACCAGAAAATTGAAGGAGATCGTGATTAGGGCCTTGACATCGACTTTGTTGGAGAGATCGAAGACTCGTCGCCGACAACATCCATAGCGTTTCTTCCAAATTTTATGTCTCTCTCTCTATATATATATATACATGTAATGACTGGAAGTTGTGATCAATTGTTCAATTTGATTGTTGCGGCAAACACTATGTTTTAAGATTCATATAAAACAGAGTTGCTTTATCATTGTGTTACGATATATGTAAGTCAAAATGGTTAGATTATCTAAAACCATTTTCTAGATTTGTATATGCACAATTTTGATTTAGTACATTGACCACAAATCCACAATTTCCATTTCTTCCATAGTTGAATAGAACATTTAAAAGTTTACTACACTTTTAAGGCTTTTGTATGCCATTGTTGTGTAGTGTGTGGATTTTGTCATTAACTGGCCACATTTTCTAGGCTTTTGTTTGGGAAGTCCTAATGATTCAAATCTGTTGTTCATTTTTGTGTTGGATTACATTGAGAGTTTTACCACGTTTCAAAAGCATCTATTTTTTGTTGTCAAGTCAATGCTTGTGCTGGACTAAATTTTAGGGGCCATTAGTTGGTGAAATCATAAAGTTTAGGCTTATCTTGAGCCTACTTATCATAGCATCTACATAATGGGATCATCATGGGTTGTTTTACCTGGATCGTCACTGAGTAGTGTAATCGTGGGATCATCATTGGGTTATCAAAATGTTAACGCATTTGGGATTCAAGAGGCCTGATTTCTCTCTCTCGAAGATAGATGACACAGGTGAAATCAAAGAGAAAAGTTCTTTTCTTTTTTGGTTTCTACTTTCCATAAAAAGTCAAGTCTGAAGAGGCCAACACTGGTGAAATATAATCACTGTAAGCACTTGATGGATGCAGAAATGGTCAAACTTGACCACATTGACATTTTCTGGAGCTTTGATTACTTTTATCAAGCCACTTGTTGAAAAGGCCAAATGTGATGAAATATCACCACTGTAAGCACTTCACCACTTTTTGGTGAAATTATACCATTGTTTCAAAAAAGTGGTCAAATTAGACATCTCTCTTTCCTTCTTGTTGTTGAATTTGAAGCTTGTAAACATTTACCTGTTGAAAATTGCAGGTCATGGTTGGAAATCTTCAGAGCACAGAGGAGGAAGAAAGGGTATATGCAAAATGATAGTAATGGATCTATAGACTGTGAATAACAACTTCAGACCAACCTTTTCAATTCTAGTTAGCACTGAGTTGCAACTTGGGACTAACAACTGAATGATATTACCTAGTTGGACAAATCACCTGTAACTTTTTGTTTTTGTATGACAAAGCATAGTTGGATATAGATGTATAGTTATATGACAAAGTATAGTTGGATATGAATGTGTAACTTTGATTATTTTTTGCAAGAAATTAATTCTCATGTTGCATTCCAATTATAAAATCATTTTCTTTTTAGAAGCTCTAGATTCATGTTGTTATTCAAAATTCAATACTATGACTTCAATGCTATGAGAATTAATACATGTTGAAATTTTACTTAATTGTGATCACCGCTATGAAGTAAACACACATACAACCATGAATATTAAACATGGTGAAGTTTCATGGTGAAATTTCATCACTGTTTTAAAAGATGCTTAAAACAGTGGTGAAATTTCACCACTTCTAATTCTGGAAGTCAAAACTTGTAAAATAGGTGAAACTCTTGACCACAAACAAAGTTTCATCACTTTGATAAATTTTACCACTTTCATGGTTCAGTGCTTAGAGAAGTTCTTTTACTTGAAATTCACCACTATTTTGACCGCATTTTAAAACAATGGTGAAATTTCACTTCTAATTTTGGATGTCAAAAATTGTGAAATTGATGGATGTCATCTATAATAATCATAATAATGTGGATTTCAAAACAGTGATGAAACCTTCTAATTCTGGATTTTTAAACTTGTAAAATTTATGAAATTCTTTACCATAATCATAATTCACAACTTTGACAAACAAAAATTTCGCCACGTTCAAAAGTGGTGAAATTCACTGCTGTTTTGAGCACTTTTTAAAATAGTGGTGAAATTTTATCACTTCTAATTTTGGATGTCAAAACTTGTGAAAATTCATGAAATTGATCTTCACCACAGTTATAATTTCACCACTTTGGTGCTCAGAGAAGTTCTTTTACTTACATTAAACTGTGATCCTAAGGTTGTTTTAAGGTTTTACACTACGTGGTAATAAAGTAGTTAAATTTTACCACTTTATGGTGTGTGGAGCATAAAGTACAATCAATTGTGATCACCACTATAAGGTAAACACAAATACAATCATGACTATTGATCATGGTAAAGTCTCATGGTAATAGAGGGGTGAACTAGAATTCCGAATCAAGTCCAACTCAAATACATTCACATTTCAGTAGAGCTCCAATTATTAACATCCCGATTTCAAGTATGTTGAAAAGGAGAGTTCAAGTAAATAGTATCTAGATGAAGATACTGCATGGACTATGTACTATCCCCATTTTTTTTTTGAATAATTTCATTGAATTCACTTATGCTAACCATGCTCGCAGTGCCTTATGCTAAGGATTTGGTTCTATAGCATAACATGTCTGTATACTCATCACTATAGTACTATAGAAATGTTGCGAAAGCTGCTGCCCCTCAGATGTAGGTTCACAATTATGCATTAAAAAGCTTATAGCACATCTCCGTACATGAGTATGAACTTTACACTTCAAATAACTAAAACAAATCATCAATCACCTACACAACAAGCGTGGGAATTGGATTATAGTTCATTACCTACACATCAATCACCTACACAGAAATGCAACAAGTGTGGTGAGGATTTACAGAACATTATAGTTCCTACAAAGTCTCTATATATAAACCGTCACGACCATCCCACTACGCGCAGGAATAGGACACGTAGCACGCGATCAAGGCTTATCTAGTTCCATTAAAGTACAAAGTTGTAGCGGAAAACATAATTAAAAGTCATTAAAAAAAGGTTATAAAAAGTTTTGCCCATTGGAGCACTTAAATAAACAATTCGGTTCTAAAAAGTTTTGCCTATTGGAGCACTTAAAGAAACAATTTGGTTCTTGTTAGGAGATCGTGGAAATCCTGATACAAAATCCATTGTAATTTCATCCCACTTCCATTCTGACACTGGTAATGGTTGTAGTAATCCTTTAGGTACTTGTCTCTCTACTTTCACTTGCTAACATGTGGAACACACAGAAACATACTTAGCAATTTCACGCTTCATACCTTTCCACCAAAAGTTCTCTCGCAAATTCCGATACATCTTGTTACTTCCCGGATGCATTGAGTATCTAGTACTATGTGCTTCCTCTAGAATCCTTTCTGTCAAGCCTTTCACATTTGGTACATATAACCGATTCCCAAGTTTCAACGTTCCTTGCTCTAATACAAAATTAGGTCGCTTTTCCAAAGGTATCACGTCTCTCATTTTGCACTAGACATCGTTAAACTGTTCTCTCTTATCTCGTCAATAATATCTGGGTGTGCTATAAGCGCCATCACTAAGCCACCACTGGTCTCTGGTATCACATCCAATTCTCAACGTTCCATCTCTTTTACCAGTTCTTTTTGTTGTGTTAGCTCGTCGGCTAAATTCCTTGGTGTCTTCCGGCTTAATGCATCGGCTACTAAATTAGCCTTCCCCGAATGATACTCAATCGAAAGATCGTAATCCTTCATTAACTCTAACCATCTTCTCTGTCTCATATTTAAATCCCATTGAGTGAATAAGTATTTCAAGCTCTTGTGGTCCGTGAATACCTCACACTTTTCCCCGTACAAATAGTGTCGCCACATTTTCAAAGCATAAATTACTGCGGCCAATTCAAGATCATGAGTCGGATAGTTAACCTCGTGTGTCTTCAACTGTCTAGAAGCTTAGGCAATTACTTTACCACCCTACATAAGTACGCTTCCCAACCCCTGATGCAAAGCATCACTATATATCACAAGGGTTCCGGATGGTATCGTCAAGATGGGTGCTCTTGTCAACCGCGACTTCAACTCTTGAAAACTGTCATCACACTCTTGACTCCATTCAAAAGTAACTCCCTTCCTCATCAACCTTGTCATAGGTAGCGAAATCTTCGAGAAACTCTCGACAAAACGACGGTAGTATCCAGCTAACCGTAAGAAACTTCAAATTTTTGACACAGATGTCGGTCTTTGCCAATTAGATACAGCTTCTACCTTACGAGGATCAGCTGAAACTCTGTTCTTGTCAATCACGTGACCAAGAAAAGTAATGCTAGATAACCAAAATTCACATTTCTTGAATTTACCAAACAGTTGCTTCTCCCGTAATCTTTGAAGTATTAATCTCAAATGATTCTCGTGCTCGACCTCACTCGGCGAGTAAATAAGAATATCGTCTATGAACACGATCACAAAATCGTCCAAGTAGTCCTTGAAGACTCAGTTCATAAGATCTATGAATGTGACTGGTGCATTCATAACTCCAAATGGCATGACTCAAAATTGGTAATGTCCATAACGTGTTCTGAAAGCAGTTTTCTCAACATCTTCGGCTTTTACTTTCAACTGGTGATAACCCGATCTAAAATCTATCTTTGAAAACACTTGCGCTCCACAAAGTCGGTCAAATAGATCATCAATTCTCGACAGTGGATACTTGTTCTTGATTGTCAGCTTGTTTAGTTCTTGATAGTCCACACACATTCGCACCCATCTTTCTTCTTTACAAACAACACTGGAGCTCCCCACGACGATATGCTAGGTCGAATGAAACCTTTGTCAAGTAGTTCTTGTAGTTTCACTTTCAGCTCCTTTAATTCTACGAGTGCCATTCTATACGGTGCCTTAGATACGGGTTTTGAGTCTGGCATTAATTCAATAGTGAACTTAATTTCCCTCTCAATCAAAAAATCTGGCAAGTCATCAGGAAATACATCTAAATATTCTCGTACTATTGGAATGTCTTCCATTTTCAACTCAGTTGCCGAAGTATCAAGTACTAAACATAGGAATCCCTGACATCCTTTTCTTAACAACTTACCTGCTCGGATAGTCGAAATCAAAAACGGCGGCGGCATAACCCCACTCCCTTGGAAACAAAAGTTTCCATGCTCCGGTGATTGAAATTTAACCTCTTTTTGTTCACAGTCGATGGTAGCTTGGTTAAGAGCTAACCAATTCATTCCTAGTATCTCATCAAAATGTTTCACTGTGATTGATATAAGGTCTACGACCATCAACTTTTTACCTAGTTGGATTTCACAGTTCTTGTATATCGTAGACGTCGTTATCGATTTACTAAGTGGTACGGTAATAGACAATTCATATCCTAACGGTGCCAATTTAACATTCAAATGTTCAACAAAGGCATGCGATACAAATGAATGCGTAGATCCTGAGTCAACAAGTATGCGTGCTAAAAGCGAACATACAAGCACCATACCTGAGACCACTATCTCTGAAGCAGCCATGTCTCTTGGGTTCATCTGAAATGCTCTCCTCTGACGTTGCTCTGTCCTTTGTCCCCCATCGTTGGATTGTCTAGGCTTCGAACCACTAGAAGCCATAGAACTTGCTCCTTATTGAGAATGCTTCCTTGGACAATCCTTGGCTTGATGTCCAAACACTCCAAAATCATAACACTTACCCCTCATGTAAGGAGTCAAATTAGCACTACCCCCTCCTTGGTTTCTATTATGGGGTTTGGTCATGAAACATCGGCCTGAGTGCGGTCGGTTGCAAAGCGGACACAACAGTATGTTACTTGGCGTCCTCCTGAAATCACTGAAGCTAAAACCAGAGCCTCTTTGAAACGGCCTTTTGAAAGATCCTCCTTGGTTCCTATCACCACCCTCATTTCCCCGTTTGTTATGTTGATTTTGCCTCGATCTCTCCATTCCACTCTCGGCCACAAGTGTCGTTTGTTGCACTGCCGCCACCGTCGAATGCTCATAGGTCTCCACCCTCAAACGAATATTTTCCCTTAAACCTTCTTCAAATTTCCTTGCTCTATCCTCTTCCTCCGGCACTGAACCCTTACCAAATCTTAGCAATGCATTATATTTAGAAGTATACTCAGTTACAATCATATCCCCTAGCTTAAGATTATCGAACTCTCTCTTTTTCGCGTAGTAGGCGGCTCATGGAAAGAATCGGCGGTTGAATTCCTCCTTGAACTCTTCCCAAGTAATCGGTACCCCTTGATCCAAAACATTTACCCACCAATTCTGGGCTTCACCCTTCAATACGTCACTTGCATTCTCCATTTTTTCCCTATCGGACATCGGGATAGATCGAAAAATTCTCTCCATGTCCAATATCCAATGTTCTGCGAGTGTTGGGTCGGGTGTCCCATGAAATTCCATTGGTTTCTTTCTAGCAAATTATTCAGATACAAATATCATACCCCTATTTTCTGGTGTATGTACTACAACTATTGGTGCTACTTCAAACGAAGGTGTAGGAGGTACCGTTCTGCTATATTCTATATCATATCTCCCTTATTCCCGATCATTTCTGTCATTTCATTCATACGAATGGTATGTGGTGATAATTCTCGGTCACCCATGATTGCAACTCCTGTTAAGCCCAATGCATAAACACTACGCAGGCATGACAACAACATAAACATGTATATAACAACATACATATGCATCAAACATCTCTACTAGGTACGGATGCAACCTAGAACATGTGTCAAAATCACTCAACACTCCACTCAACGTCGAATGTTCCCAAAGGTTTGTAACCTCTAGCTCTGATACCAATAAATGTCATGACCCATCTCGCTACGTGCAGGAATAGGACACATGGCACGCCATCAAGGCTTACCCAGTTCCATTAAAGTACAAAGTTGCAACGGAAAACATAATTAAAAGTCATTAAAAACAAGGTTATAAAAAGTTTTACCCATTGGAGCACTTAAAGAAACAATTCGGTTATGAAAACAATGATCCAGTCGACTGTATCATGGACCCAGTCGACTGGAGGTTAAGAGCAGAAGGAATATAAGTTTCCCAGCCTGGTCCAATCGACTGCGTCGAGGACTCAGTCGATTGGGGCCTCCAAATCTCAGTCGACTGAAATACTACGGTCGACTGAAGACTCTATAGAACAAAAAAAAAAAACCACCATGACGTCAGCAGTCCAGTCGATTGATCAGGGACCCAGTCGACTGGTTTTGCCATAATAAAAGCAATGTGTAAAATTGAACAGTGGTCTAGTCGATTGTACAAGGGATCAGTCGACTGATTCCCAGCAGATTGCTGAGCATTCTGCAGAACCACACCAAGGGTCTTCCAATCGAATTCAACACATACACAACTATATCGCGACGGTGTAAAACATACTTACAAGTGTCCGAACACAAAAATATCGTACTACAGAACTACCCTAAGGTTCTATTACAACATATTACAATTTCCAAATCCTTATACAAGTTGGGAAAGGAACAAAAGTATAAACAAGTGACCCCGTCGTTTCATCGGCCTCACTCCTCACGCTTCTTCTTTTCCTTTTTCTTCTCACCCGCAATGGAGTAAATCTCCACTGCTCAGCTATATGCTGAGTGTACAAATTCTAACATATGAATATATGACAAAACATGCTTTAATCTCATAAATCACAACAATAGTCTCTAGGGAGAAAAATACGCATTCATCCGGTAGCGGCAAGTCCAAGCCTTAAACCGCGATGTCAATGGCTAGTCCAAGCCTACAACCATTACATCCCCAAGTGCCATGGCAAGTCCAAGCCTTAAACCATGCACAGTAGCCATCGCTACTAAAATTCTCAAACATTGAGAAGCGTACCCCGGCATGAATTTGTATAAGTCCCCCCTTTGACCCATATAGACAACTCAACGTGCTCGCGTAAACTTAGACATGCTTTTTACATTTAAGCGCGTGCATAATTAACGGGCCTAAGATTAACACATGGATTTTGCCCGGATCACAATTTCGTCGTCTAAATCTAAAACATGTATTTCACCTATATAACATAGGTTAGGATTTCATACCTCGTGCAAACTCTCTCAAACTTTGAGGGAAGTACTACGAAGGCAAATAAACGTCGGATCTCCGTTTTTTAGATGATTCTTATAAGTTTATACATGTTTTTCCCAAATTTATAGAAATTAGATTTTTATAAAAGTTATCCAAACATGGCCTAATGACTATCAAAATGTAGGTCTTACCTCAAGGAGTCCAAGTCTAGAATCTGGAGAAAATCTGACGAACGAAAGGTCACCGATCGTCGTCGCAAAGCCCGTGGCAACAAATCTCCCTTTTCTTTCTCCTCTTTAACGATATTTTATAAAGTTATAACAAATGAAATTCTCACCCTCACCTATTTATAGGCAAACTTTCTAGAAATCACGTTTACTACCCTGCGAGTTCTCAAAACTTCTAATTAACTCCTGAAATGTTGCGCATCCATTTTATGCCTTTACAAGTGAAAACTATAAATTTCAGAAGTTTTCGACTAAGTCTTGTTTGGGTCCAAAATCACATCCGAAAACTAAATTCTGTAGAATCTCTACACAACCTACCTTTTATATAACGTGTCACTCACATTCTCACCATGGTTCTCAAAATGATATATAACAATATCGAAATTACCAGAAATTATACTACACAGGTATAATTCACTATGCACGAAATACCAGATATTCCAAATAACATTTAAATCACATAAATGTCATTTCCTCATGCCAATACAATCTCAATTACCAAATTCCCGTGTCCTTACTGACACCTCACCGTTGACTCACAGTCGACTCCAGCTGAAATTTATTAATAAACATTAATAATTTCACAAAATCTCAAATTGTGCATTTTAAAACTATGAAATTCTGAAACGGATGTGACATAAACACACACACACACACACACACATATATATCAAATGATTCATTGAAGTTTCTACCTCTCCATAACTTCTCTCTATTGCATTGGGAATTGGGCCACAACAATGACGACCACCACCACCACCGTCACCGATCGTCGCCGCAACAATAACCGATTATTGCTCCGACGGTGGTTAGAAGTTCGCCGTGGGATCGCGAACTTCGCGGAACAGGTTCTCGATTTCATCTTATTTTACTTTGCAGAAAAACCAGGCACTGGTGAATTTGGAGAAAAATTACGACGAAGTTCTTAGAGAGAGAGTAAAGCTTGGCAATGGCGGTGAAATTGATAAATTAGCGACGAAGCCGTGGAATATGAGACCTAGAGAGAGAAAGGCAGTTGCAATTGAGATTGGAGGGGCACTGATCACCGCCGACTGAATGACCATCTCTCTCTCTCTCTCTCTCTCTCTCTCTCTCTCCTTATCTCAGATTCAGGGCTGAGAATATGTGGGATAGGGGCATAAATGTCATTATTTAAAAATAAAATAACATTAAGGCCCTTCAATAGCTCATTTATATTAGTGAGGAACCTAAATCAAATTGAAAATAATTAGTTGTCTTGGAACCACTATATTTCCCTAACTAGGGACTTGCATCTAATTTTCCCTAAAAAAAAATCAACTTTAACTAAAGAAATTATTCATGCATTGGGAAGTATGACCATCTTCTTATGGTCATACCTGTCCTTCAGGGACTTTCACATGCTCAAGGGATCTTCCTCAGTTAAGTACTCGTTCTTGAGGTCATCATGAATATGGTGACACAAGAAAATAATTGTAGATGCTTTCTCTTCAAGAGACATTTTATTTCCTTTAATAGCATCACCCAACTTTTTAGAATGTAAGTGAAGTTTGGCATCAAGTTACCAAGACAAATAGTTCCCCCAATTGACATCAAGAGCTTTAAATTCAAGTTTTGTAAGACTCGACATCTGAAGGGAGAAAAATAAATAAATAAACAAGTAAAGAAGAGATACAATTGGGCAAGATAAAAATTAGAATGCTTTAGGATTTCAGATCTTATCATGTGAAAGTTCTAGTTTGAACTAACCCTTTAATTTGCAACAAGTCCTTCTATTAACTAGAAAACAACCTTGGGTCACCTTTACTTCGTGTAAATAATAAAAACTGAACTTAACATTGATCAATGATAAAGAGCCAATATTGTGCAATAATAAAAACTCAACAAATCAAGAACCGTTTGGTACCCCAACACTGTTAGCTGACTGCAGCACATAATCTAGGTATCAAAACCATGTTTAGCCATTGATCATATTTACAAACAAATGAGATCAAAACATAATTGTTGCGACTGAATCGAGTTTAAAAAAATTGATATGACCTAACCATTGTCGAGTTGTTAAAAACTTACAAAAGTTAATCCTAGCATGAAAATAAATATTACTAGAACTCTAGGTTCTATTATAAGGATCAATACCATAGGAGTTTACCTTGATCAAATATCATCCCATGAAATCTCAAACATGAAACACATGATATTGATGTCTAATCATACTATGATCCATAAAAAATATATATATTATTTCATAGAACTTCTGGTTTTAGAGATACAAAAATATATATTAGTTAATTCAGAACTTCAGATTCTACACTATTTTTTATATAGAACTTCAGATTCTGATATCCTTCTAACATATATACAAAAAATAATATACCTCTCACAGATCTTCAGGTCTGAATTATTTATTTTGTAGGGAACTTTAGATTCTAATAAATCTATCACAGATCTGCAGGTCTGGATTATATATTTCGTATATAACTTTAGGCTCTAATGTAATTTTCACAAATTTTCTGGTCTGTATTATTTACTTTATTTAGAACTTCAAGTTCTAATATGCACATTACAGTTCTGCGGGCCTGGCTTATTTATTTAATATGGAACTTCAAGTTCCAAAATATACATCACAAATCTTCGGGTTTGAATTATTTAATTTATATAGAACTTCAAGTTCTAATATATATATATACACATATATCATGTATATTCTTTGTGTAGAAAATAAAGAAACAAATAATAATCTCAAGATTTAAGATTTCTTACCTGTGGTTTCTCTGAATCATCGAAGAAGTGAACTAAATTATTTCTTACCTTTGATTCTTTGTATTGAAAAAGAATGGAAGACTGAACTTGTTTTTAATACCTAAAGTTTTCTTCTTGAGAGACTATCATGTTGATAACGTGTTATAATAGAGAGAGAATAAAAGGGAGCATAAAATAGACCAAGAATTAATGAAGTGTCTTTTCTTATTGATATGCTTCCTATTAATAGGGTAGGGCAGGGGTATGTAGATAAATATCACTTTACAAATAGATCCCTAGTTTAATACAAAATGTGAACAGTCACACATAAATATGTAATATTTACAACAATGCCAAATTAATTTAAAATCTTTGAAGAATATTCCTTTAAAGGCTTTCTTTAGATGATCATATTTTATATTCAATATATTTAAAGAAGAGTGCCAAAAAAATAAATCAGTTGAGGAGGCTTGATTATGTCATCATCTTTGTCTTGTTAAGGAACAACTTTAATATATGTATATGTATAGGGAGATGATCTTAAGTGTACTGGGTAGAGTGCACTGGTTTTTAAGCCTAAAAAACCCGTGAGTCAGCGGGGCGGCAGGACGGGGTGCGGGACAGCCTACATATTTTTTAAGGCTTAAAAGTCAGCGTACTTAAGATTCTTTCCCTATATATATACATTATTTTTTTAATTTTTTTTTTCACTTCCTCGCTAGAACAATCACTGCAATTAATGCATGAGTTGGTCACTGCAGGGGCAGAGCTATGAATTTATTCTAGGGGGCACAAGTTATGGGGGTAAAGGGCAGATCCCTCGAGGCAATTTTTTTTTCTCTTAATACATAATTATGTGTACAATTATTTGTAGAATTCATTTTATGTCACAATTGCAAAATGTTCTAATAGCTTGCACATCACTAAATACTTTTTTTTTTTATTCCATAACTAAATACTGTATTTACTTAAACAAGCAATAATTTAAAACCAAGGAGAGGAGAGAAACGAATCCAAATCCCATCATAAATAATGTGGCAGTGGGCTCACATAATTTTGATTAGAGAATGTTGAAGTGACCCCACAATGGTCTCCAATCAAAATCCAGCGGTCCCACTGCAAAATCATTTGGGATGGGTTTTGGGATTTGAATTTGGAAAGTATCACATTACTCAAAAATAAAAGTAGTTTGGAGAGAGGATGTGTAGAGAATTATTTTTACAACCCCATCCAAGGGCCAAAAGATAAGTTTAAAGGGGCACAATGAAAAATTTAAGGGGGGGGGGGGGGGGGGGGGGGTGGTAGAGGGAAACTACAGGTGGAATTTTAATCATGAAAAATTAGTGATCTTTTACAACACTAGCTAATACTGGCACTAACCTTGCTACTACCATGTATCACTATTCGCTACAGATGCTCCAACACGTACAACTAACAGGGCTAACATGCATTTAAAGTTGGGCAATGTTATAGTGAGCAGCTTCTCATATGAGAAGACGAGTTTTAACCGTTGAATGAGCATCTAGCCATAAGATTCTCAAGAATCTGGAGATGCATTTATTGCTAGATGCTCATCCAGCGGTTAAAACTTGCATTCTCATATGAGAAGTTTCTCACAATAGACTTACCCTTTAATGTTATGGAATGTGTTGTGTGCCTAACTTTTTTGTTAATTAAGTACAAGAGTGGGGTACAAGAGTTTTTCAATAGGATTATGTTGGCCCAAGCGTGTCACGCCCCGACGTAGCATAAATAAGGAAAGCGTTTAATTTCCTTTATGGACCCGTAGGTCACGACAGTTTGAAGGATCGATTCCGTCCCAAACGTCAACAACAAAAACATAATAATCAGAGTAGAGCAATCAATACTTACAAATATTTTTCTAACTTATTACATATTACCACTCTGGCTCAGCTAAGGCACAAGCCGCCTTAGAACAAAACAATATCTATTGTCTATTACAGTCATCCTTATTACAAAACAGTTCATGAATTAAAGCATGGAACATTGATAACAGTTTTGTCTTCCAAAAACAGCCATTCTCAGTTAGCGTAGTCATAAGGCCCTGCATAGTCATATCCTGAAAAGCCTGAACGCGAATGTCCAGCACGCATCAACGTCGTCAGCTTCAAGAAGTTGGTGAGTATTAAAAACATAACTTTGAATGTAAGACATACTCATTACCATTTTCAAATTCCCCTTTAATTCAACAAGTTTACATTAAAGTAAAGAGTTCATTTAGAAAACAACCACAATATCATTTGAAAGCTATAATTCACATACATGTGACCGTGTATGAAAACAATGCGCCATCTCATCTTACTGACTCTTTTCTCTCGACAAACACAACAACCCACTATCTCAAACCAGTATCCTTGTAATACTCCGATAGCCACACTTTAGCACAGGGGTGCTAGGGAATGTCCAGTTTGCCTCACACTTTGGTCCGGGGTACTAGGGAGTGTCCAATGCCTCACACTTTAGTACCTAATCCGCCTCGCAAATACCGGAGGTAACCTCACGCAGTATCCAGACTCGGGTACCAGGGAGTGTCCGTAGGCCACACTTTAGCACTACCATGGGTGCCAGGGAATGTCCAAGTTCGGCGTCACACACTTTAACGCTTCCATGGGCGTCAGGGAGTGTCCAGTTTTGCCACCGTCGCATTACAAAGATACTCTCACCATAATCTCAACACGTCACACTTTGGTAGACAATTACCAGGGAGTGTCCACAACACAATCTCAACCACACAATCTTTTCCACACTGACCATTACTCTTTTCCACACTGCCCAACATTTACACTCATCATGCATGTACAACTGACTCCACATGAATGTCATGTAACTATCCACAGAACATATGAAGTACTAGGAACAATAACAAAGTATGCTTGAAAAGAATTGAATTCATAATCGTTCCTTAATGACCAATCATACCCAAAACATAATCTGTTTTAACATTTTTCGCAAACAGAGCCTTAAGAACCCACAAGATAACGACCAAACAGTTCCTTAACATGAAATAAGCAAAAATTAGAAACTGCTGAAAGTCGCGCGCGCGAGGGGTCGCTCGCGCGATATGCTCATTTTTCATTTTATTATAAAAACTTTTCTTTCTGCCGGAAAACACACAGCTCGCGCGCGCGGGCCGCTTGCGCGACCCTTGCTCGCGCGATCGCGCGCACGAGTTCATGCAGAAGCTTCGTCTTCTTCCCCAGAATTCCCCTGTTTCAGTTCTAAGGGGTCTATTTGACCCATTTTCAATTCTGTAAGTTAATAAGACATGTAATATATGGATTTCTCCAGTTTTTCACAAGGATTATGAATCTACAATCAATTTTACATGAATCAATCTATAGCTCATGAATTTTACAAAAAAAACGAGAGTTGACGGAAACTTCGTTTTAATCATACGTCGCGATACGAACAAATTAAGCTCTAATATTACAATCGTATACTCTACATACCATAATCTTTCATATTTCATTCAGAAAATGAATTTTGGTTAAGTTTGGAAAATCCATGTTTTTGAGCTATGGAGTTTCAAACGTAAGTCATCAATGGAGATTTCTAAATTAGACTAATCTACATAATAAATAAACCTATTTTACATTTGGAGTGAGTTTAGAATACTCACAGAGATTGATTATAGAAGAATTGTTGAGAATGAATTAAGATGTAGAACACCCAAATACAACTTCAAGCTATGGGGGACTCAAGCTTCTTCTCTCTAAATTTCTGTAATTCTCTTCTCAGAACTCTCTCTATGTTTTGGTTTAGGAGATATGCAGAAAGTGAGAGTAGGAGTGTATACATATAGAAATTCTAAAATCTACAACTTGGTGCCCAAGCATATTCTTATACACTCAACAAATTGAGTTTATTTCCTAATTAACTAATTACTAATATACACAGATATAGATACGTACATACAGATATTCATATTTTGAAGGGGCAATATAGATTAGTAGGGGGCAATCTGGGGTGTTTGGGAATTCAAGCTTATGGCAAAACATAACACACACAAAAATACATTAACCAAACAAGGTATAATCAAATCATTACTTGCCATTAATAGAAATAAAGCATAAGTCATGTCCAACTTTACATCACTTCCAAAATCTGTGGAAGTTTAACGCGGCGCAGACAGTTTTGAACATGAAATGGTATTTTCGCGGTGCGGTGTTCACCACAAAAATACAGAAAATACATTTTAGTGTAAGAATCGATTTCCCGATTTTATAAAAATACTGATTTAGTCAAAAGTAAACTTTTCCACCATTTTGAAATACAGTTTTAAAATCCAACACAGGTATTGCTAATTTTACAAAAATTGCAGTTTTGACCCCAATAAGAATTTCAATATGAATTATAGCAAGTATTAGAATTATAAACATGAAAATCGTAAATAAATAAGAGCGGACAATACAATTTTGAAGAGATATGGAAATGCAAATTTAAAATTAAAATGAAATGCATGTTGTTACAAAGCGAATATAGGCGGAGCTTAAATTAAGGGCCCGTTTGATAAAATTGAAAATTAAGTGTTGAATTTTATGTACTGAAAATTTTAAGCAATTGATTTTACAATACTGAAAATAGTGTTTCAATTCTTGAAATAGACTGCATTTAATGATTATTTTCAGTAGAAATTTTTCACTTAAAGTTTTCAGTGAATTTTTGGCTACTTTTTCAATTAAGTGGTATATTATCAAATGCACTGAAATAAATGAAGTGCTGAAAGTTTTCATTTTCACCACTTAATTGGGTTGTCTAACACACCCTAAGTTAGGGTGTTAGGATAAGGAAAGCTAATCCCGTTAAATATGATAAGTTACACTTTGTAAATTTTAATACAAGTACCTTCATTGATTACTTAATCCATTTCCATTTTCACAAATGGTTAGGCTAAAGGACAATTTTTCTGGAGGATTAGAATGTAGTTCTTGTTGGAAAAAATTCTCCTAATTTAAACTCTAATTACATAACACATCAAATAAACCACAAAAATGCTTGAATAAAACATTATAGATAAAAGATCAAAGTTTAGAAATGGCCTGTGAGGTTCGAGGAAGGCACGCTAGTCGCTGTCCTAAAGTCGTATGTGCCTCCCATGCGTGCAGGTTTTAGAGGTCACACATAACTTGTTTGCCTGTAATTTGCGCGGGCGTGCCAGAGCCAAACGGGCTCAGTGTGTGTGTGTGGAAACTAATTTCCTTAACGCTTGTGTGAGTGATACACAAGGCTTTATGAATCTGACTTCTAAATAGAGTGATTGTGTGCAGTGAGTAGGAAAGTACCCTCACCGTAAATTCTTTAGCAGTACTGAAGCGCACAAGCTAAACAGTGTAGTTTACCAAGTAAACAAATCACAAACGATTTAATAAAACGTAGATTTTATTAAGTGTTTGGAATATTAAACAAATCCAAAGAACAAACTAGAACAAACCAGAACATACTCTGATTGTCCAAAAGAACAAAAGAAATTAACAAAAGGAGCAGACCTATTTGCTATGAATGCTGAAAAACATAAAGGTTTGAACGCTTTGAATGCTTTGAATGCAGTGTGTCTGCTATTTTTCGAGATGACGCGGAGTATCTTTGCTTGGTTGGCCTGCTTCCATATTTATAGCGGCCTCTAGGAATTCTGATAAGGAAAGAACTCCTTTCCTTGCGCCTTAAGCAGTCTTGATTGATTGATAGTGGAAGAATCCTTCCCAGTCTTCAACTCTTGCCTTATCTTGACTCTTGATTGAACTAATCCCTATATTCTAGGGATCAGTCTTCCAATCCAGCTAGACGTGATTAAATACCTTCCAAACCAGACTCTTGCTTCCTAAAAATTTGGGATGACTTCGCCTTGACAGCTGTGAATAACACCGCCTTCCCCTTTTAGTCCATCGGCCTTGCCAACTTCTTCTTTCAACTGAATCGGGCTTGGTCAATTTCAATATTGTCTTTTGACACGCGAAAAATCTTGTGCGCTCTTGTGCAACACCCAAGTGTAGGTGGACGTGCAAGTAGTAACTGGTAAGACCAGGTCGATCCCACAGGGAAGGATAAGAATCAACTAACTTAGATTAGACTCTAAAAGAAAAGAAAATTCAATATTCAAAGAGAAGTGCAGAACACAAAGTTCTACAATTAACAACTACTAACTTAAAAGCAACTAAATTAAATAAACTACTGATTAACTATTTAACTAAACAAGATTTGAAAACAATTTTTTCTTAATAAAAGAAAGTGTTGGGATCACGCGAATCCACCATGACTCAACCATCTACCATGCAAATGCAATTAAGCTCAACGGAGGGCAACTTCTACAGTATCCCGTACTTCTCTCAGGATATAGAATCAATAGTCCTTTCATGACCGGGACTATATCATCACAATTAAGTTTGAAATACACAAAGGTGGTTTAATCCAATAGTTAAGACTCTCACCTACAATGGTATTATCATTGAGGGTGGTTTGCAAAATATATTGAAAGAAAATGCCTTAAGGCTTAATGTTTAAAGACAGTTTTGACAAACTGAGCATATGGGGACAGTTTGATAACGAATCAGTAAAGCAGAAAGTCTTGGAATACTGTATTAGATGTCCTCAAGAATCAGAGTCCTCGATCGATCGACGCGCATTCGATCGATCGAAACACTTCATCTCTCGATCGATCGAAACGATCGAAATAACTTCGATCGCTCGATTGTGTCTCTGGTCCGATCGATCGAACTACCTTCGATCGATCGAACACAGAGAAAAATATAGTGCATGGCAGAGGTCTGAAATCACGATTTCATCGCGATTTCCCAACCCCGAACTACTCAGACATGGTCTGGGAAGTATCAGATTTATTTTGAACGTAAAAAGTCATTAAAGTAACGTTTGGTTGCAAGTTTTTCATTAAAACTATGAAAATAATGGTTTTTACCTATCTAACATGCAATATTCAAAGCTTGAAGAACTAAACTGTGATTAACTCAATGCATCATATAAATAGAACAGTAATAAAGAACCTGGAACAAGAAAAACTTGTATTACTACAACCAATCCAATCTAACAACGTTGAATCTTGAAAAAACTACAAAAGAAACCACAAGAAAAACTCTCTCTTCCCTATGAAAACTGATGAAAACAAGTGGGGCGTCCCCTTGGGACGTAAACGAAATGAATATATATAGCTACAACCTAATACTAGGGTTAAATCCCGTTTCTGCTGCGTGCGCATAAATTCTGATAAAAGGCATGTTCGATCGATTGAAAATTCTCGATCGATCTAACTTCCAGAAACTTCAATCGCTTGAACAACAGTCGATCGATCGACACGTCAATCGCTCGAAAACTCTCGATCGCTCGAAACCTCTATTTCAGCTTTGAGTTTTCTTCATCAGGCTCAAACACTTCCTTTTATCAATATTCTTCAATCCTGTACACAGCAGCAGTGATCTGCACAAATAATCACTAAAACAATACCACTTATCATAGTTTAATCAATTTGTGCAAAAACTGGTATTGTAATTCAAATTGCAGATAAACAGGGGAATTGTAGACTTTCCTAGTGCATTTTTCTCTTTTAGCGCGGTTATATTCTACAAATACACCCGCTTGTCATCTTTCATGCCCTATTACCTTTTTATGAATGCCTATGACCGATCAGACTCATACAGCTATCCTTAACTATACGGTGTCCGATTGGCCTCCGTGCTGCTTTGATCTACCATCGGGCTTACATTGCGTTAGGTTATGTTACTACTATGCCCGATGGCCCTCATTCATACCCACCCTTCCAATCGGGCTCCTATCATGGCTATAGCCCGATTAGCTAGACTGGTCATCACTCATATGGACTTCACCATATTTAACAAACAGCTATGGATCTTTAGAGACCATGTGACATCGTCCTCTCGAGCCCGATAAGCTATTGCAAGCCTTGGGCCGGCCTCTCCTTATCCAATTTCATGCCACTCGGGCTCAAAAACCTTTGGCGGTTTTTGGGTGCAAATAATTGCCCCCCAAAAGGTCATATCAAACGTCCCGCCTTGATTGATGTGACATTTTAAATTCTAAAATTGCCAAGTGTCAACCATGCAGAGATTTGTCAGATCTAGAGAATCCCACCAGTCACTCCATATTTAATGCGACGTGGTATAAAGCGGTAAGATTTTCAAAAAATCTCTCCACCTTCCTCACTTGCGTCTTCTCTCTCTCTCTCTCTAGAATCCCAAGCATCCAGAGCTTCTCTCTATAACCTCCATTTTTTCCAGCAATATAAACCTTCATTCAAATGACTCCTAAAACAGCACCGGCAACCACTTCCAAAGGCAAGAAAACCTTTGTCGACGCTCCACCACCACAAAACAGATGTAGAGAGATCAGAACCTTAGCCAAAGTCCACGCTGTAGAAATCTATACTGACTACCTCTCTTATTACTGCTCCTCCGACGGTTCTCTGGTGGCACCAGGTCTCGGTGCGGTGTTCCACGGCGATCCTCCGGCGGCCTTCCTCCCTCTATACCCGCCGGTGGACAACGAAATGTTCCTTCACCCTCCTGCCAACTGGAGCAAAATTTGGACTGCTTCACACCCCATCAGAGGCTGGCCTACCCCTGCAGCTGACTGGGATAAGTGGGTAGTTAGGGTATCGGCATCTAAGGCCGACGTCTGGAAGCAGACGGGCATCTGCGACGCCATTATGCTCAGCCGCTCAAGGCTTGAAATAGACTGTCCACTCTTCTTCGCTGTTCTTCTCTTCTGGTCGGCCTTATGCAACGGGTTGCTCTTTCGCTGTGGCCCCATGGCATCTACCATTAAGGACATCAATTATCTGCTCGGGCTGTATCCACACGGGCAAGAAGTCATGCCGGACTTAGTGGATGTTTGATCAGCCAGCTTTTCTTACCCCCAACAAGAATCCGTAAGAGACGGGGCCGTTTCCTACTGACCAATCACGGCCTTTGGCAGCTTCTTGACAGCCTGCATGGGTGCTGACGAGACTGAAGTGTCCGATGCTGAACACACGGCCTTCTTGATATACTGGATAAGCAGATTCCTCTTCTGCTCAGCCAGTCAAGCCATCACCAAGGAGTACACTACTTTAGCCTTAGCCCTTGCTGCTGGGAAGCCATTGTCTCTGGCCACCCTAGTTTGGGCTCACCTTGTCCGAGGCATAACGGACTTCGTGCATTCGGGCTTCAATGCTAGAGACAGCCCGATCTGGATTCTGCAGGTCTGGCTTTACTCTTATTTTCAGCAATTCAGGCCGGCCCACCACCAATTATCGGCCATTCCCATTTTTGCTGTCCAATTTATGGACGTCGCTCCTTCTTCTCACTCCTTTGAGGAGTGCTTTTCCTTTTTCTATAAGGGATGTGTCAACCGGGATGTCCCTGTCTTCCAACCCTTCTCTTCGCTTGATTTTCCTTCATTTCTTCAACTCCCTCACAACCCTACTAATTGGGGATCGGGCACCCAGTCTACATACAATGAGGTCTTCTCTAGCTACTTGGTAGCTAGGGATATAATTTTCAGCCCAAGTATCCCCTCTACCAACAACAAATGTGAAGCAGAGTATTATTTTGCTCCCCTTTATGCCCGTCAGTTTGGGCTTACTCAGCTTGTGCCCGTCCCCCCAGGCATCACTATGAATGTTGACTGGGTGGAGCGCGGGCTTATCGTCAACGATGGGCAGGCGAAGAAAATTAAAGAAAGGTCAGACAGACTAAAGGCCACTTTCAACTTCACCCCCTTCTCTGCCCGGCCCGTGGTCTCAGAGGAATTCACGAAGTGGTGGAACGATCGGGCAAACCAAATATTCAAGGATACCACCGCCGAGGCACTCGTACAGTTTGCTGTGTCGTCGGCGACTGAAGCTGACGCTCCTGTTACCACAGCACTCCCAGTTCGACGCAAACAAATAGCAAAAAGGCTGGCAAGGGGCCTGCTCAGAAGAAGAAGAAACAAACAACGACCTCGATAACTCAGGTTAACTTTTCTTTATTTCTGACCTGTTGATTTCATCGTTGAATTTTAATCTTTCCCTTCTTACTTCAACTTGTTGATGAAGACTCCGGGGAAGACTTACCATTGACCGGAGGAGTCCCCCAACCACTACCAATCCAGCCTCAAGCTCTTACAACTGATCTCCCAACCTCCCCTACCTTTGCGACGGCCTACCTGGAACGAGTCGCCGTGAGAGTGATGCCACTACACGTCATGCCACCGCTAACCCCCTCTGATGGGGATGAAGCCGATATCACTGGGACCAACGTCCCAGAACCTGTGGTTCTCTCCTCGGGCAGTGAGGATGTGCCCAAAAATGCTAAAGAGAAGGCAGCTGGTGTAGAGGTAGAACAAGCGGCTCCGAATATGGCCGAGGCTCCTTCTGGGCACGCTGATGCCACTGCTGCCATGGCCTCAGACTCACAACCACCAGAAGGACCGGTTGGTACGCTCTGCCCTTGACAGTCCTCCCGTCTCCTATGCTGAGGATAGTACTGTGGGAGTTATTGTTCCAGCGGTGGATATCACTACTGCTTCCACTCCAAGGCTAAGTCAACCATCTCAACCCTCCTTCTCTCAACCGAGCAATGAGCCCGACACTCGTCAAAAGATCTCGACCTCACTATAGCCCTTGACTTTTTAGTTTCATTCATGAATACTTTGTCTTCCCTTTTGACTCCTAATATTTTGAATAGGCCATTCCCATAGGTCCAGAGTCGTTCATTCCTTTTGACGATTTTTTTTTCGGCCTCGACCTTGGAGCGTATGACCTGGGCTCATTTGAAACCGAGGCGGTATCTCCCACGCACATCCAACAATCCAGAGACCTTGTGCTCGGGTTTGCCGCCTGTGACTTGCCTGGCCTTCCATCTACTACAGAGATTGATGAAGCCTTGAGCAAGCTAATGGCCAATCCTGCTCTGTCGGACGGACAACATTCCCTTCTAAGGGAGATACAAGAAAGACTCCCTAACTGCCGTCTCATAGATCGATCGGCCTCGGTGGTTCAGACCAATGCAGAAACTCATCTTGGCTCCCGGTAGAAAGCCATAAAGTTTCTTCAGGGCACCAAGGCCAAGTTTGAAGCTGGGAAGGCCTCTCGGGCAAAAGTCATAGCCAAAGACGCTTGGCTGCAAGAACGTATCGCTGTACTTAAGGCTCAGCTTGCTCAATGCGAAGCCGAAGTCGTCACCAATAATGCAGCCTTAATGAAAATTGATGAACTGTTGGCCCAACTTGGTGGAGATGCACAGAAGTGCAGTGATCAATTGTAGGCCAGTCTCCTGATATCTAGAGCATGGGCACAAAAACTCGAGAAGCCAAAGCGAGATCGGGCCGGAGCTAACAAGGTTTGGGAGGATCTAAGGGCCAAGCTTAGGAATTTTGGGTCAGCGTAGAGGCCGACCCCTACCTTTGAACTTAGCATGTATTTTTGTTTTGTTTTTTTTAAGCATATTTGTAGGTAATGCTGTGCCCAACAATATTTAATACACAAACATTTTGATCACTCCAGCTTAGGCTCATATTCTAATGGTTCATATTCTAACCCCAGATTTGGTTTATATTCCAAATCAATAGTTTCCCACAAAGTAGGGTAGTAAGACTTCAAGTACTGACCGTTTACTAACCTAGGTTGAATGTCTCCATCCATATCACGCAACCTGTATGCTCCACCGTTCTTGACTTGATGGACAATGAAAGGACCTTCCCAGTTGACCGACCATTTACCGTAATGGTTATCCTTGTCCCCAATAGGTAAGACGGCCTTCCCTACCAACTCCTCGGTGCAAAAAGACTTCTCTTTTACCCTTTTATTATAAGCTCGGGCTGCCCATTGCTTTTGCACCTTTAATGAGTCTAAGGTCGTGAGCCTTGTATCGTCAAGCCCTTCTAACTCAGCTATCATAGCCTCTGTGTACTTAGCAGGCTCAAGCTGATTCTGTAAAGCCCTTCTGGCCGATCGGACTGTGACTTCCATAGGTAACATAGCGTCATGCCCATAGGTCAGCATGAACGGTGTGACCCCGGTACTTGAACTTTTAGATGTCCGATAGGCCCATAGAGCTTCGGACAATAGCATGTCCCACTCCCTGGGGTTTTCATCGACCATCTTCTCAATGATCCCCTTAAGGATCTTGTTTGTAGACTCGGCCTGCCCGTTAGCCTGTGTATAGTAGGGGGGTAGAATTGAGAATTTTGATCCCCCTACTTTCTGCAAAGGCTAACGTTTCTATTCTTGTGAAAATAGACCCTTGATTGGCCGTAATAGTCTCTGGCAGGCCGAACCAGTGGATGATATGTTCTTCAATGAATTTTATTATGGTGGCCAGAGTCACCGTTCTGCATGGTATGGCCTCAGCCCACTTAGTAAAGTAGTCCGTAGCACTATGATGAAACAGTGTTGGCCCGATGATGGTGGTAGGATTTTGCCAATTAGATCCATAGCCATCCTCTGAACGGCCATGGTTTGATCATCGGCTTGAGCTCTTTAGTTGGCACGTGCTGTATCGGGCCATGCTTCTGGCAAGCTTGGCATCCTTTTGCATAGCTAATACAATCTTTCAGCATACCAGGCCAATAATAGTTGTACCTTCTTAGCAACCATTTCATCTTTGTACCGGCCTGATGTGCCCCACAGATCCCTTTATGTACTTCAGCCATAACCTGTATGGCCTGTTTCTTACCTAAGCATTTTAAGTTCACATCGACTCCGATGGGTTTCTTGAACAATTCTCCATCAAGCATCACGAATCGGACTGCGAATAGTCTAACCTTTCGGTCTACCCTGACATTTGGGTGATTCAGGTATTCAATGATGGGCATTCTCCAATCATCATCCTCTATCAAGACCGAATTAGTGGTAGTATACCAGCCTCTCCTTGCAACTGAAGGTAATGATCGAACATGAACCGTGATAACTTGATCTTCTAAGTTCTTTCTAGAAGATGAGGCTGATCCTATTTTTTCCAGCTTATCGGCCTCGGTATTTATGGACCTCAGGATATAGATCACACTAATGTCGTCAAATGCCTCCATGAGTTGAGTGGCCACAGAGTAGAATGGGCATAGTTCCCAACATTTTATCTGGAATTTTCCAGATATCTGTCCGATCACCAGCCCTGAGTCTCCCTTTATGTGCACGGATGATGCCCCCATTTCAAGGAGTATCTCTAGTCCGATAATAAGTGCTTCGTATTTGGCCTGATTGTTGGTGCACTTGAAATTGAGCCGAAATGACATTTTTGTCTTCTTATATTTGGGTGATACAATGACCACACCTACCCCAGCACCCTCTGCATTTTTGGAACCATCAAAGATCAACGTCCATGGGACCAAGGACGTGTTTATAACTTTAGGTGTTAGTGGCAATTCTCCCAGATCAGTAGGATCTGGGTGATCGGCCAGGAAATTGGCTATGGCCTGGCCTTTAACCGATTGCTGTGATCGGTATTGGATGGCGAATTCCATCAAGGCCAAGGTACATTTCCCAATTCGGCCTCGCATGATTGGTCTTGATAACTGATCGGGAGAGAACAAATCCCAATTATACGCCTTAATTCACATTTGTTAGTCGTTTTTATCCTATTTTTGTATAATTTTACTTTGTTTTCCACTTTCTGTCAGGTTTTAGGAGAAAACAAGGATTTTCGGTTAAATGGGGTGAAAAAGTAGGAAGAAAGAAGCTGAAAAAGCCACCTCGCGCGAGCGGCCCGCTCGCGCGACCTCCCATTTTACGCGCTCGCGCGGCCCGCTCGCGCGATCCGTATGAAAAAACATAAAACGCGTATTCTGAAGAGCTGAAGAGCCCTACGTGGATGAAATTGTCCAATTACGTCCAGAATACAAATTTTAGCAGTTTTAGTGAGATTAGGTTTAGGAAAACCCTCCTAATCTCTCTATAACTATATATATCTCATTCTTAATCAAGAGGGGGGTTACACATTCATTCATTCACTACTTTGGAAGGCAAGAGGAAGGAGAAGAGCAAGCTTGAAGGTCTCTAATGGCTACCACCAACTCAATCTTCATGCTTTCACCCACCATGTGCAACTAAACTCCTAACCTAGGGTTTCAATGAAGCCCTAGCTATGTAAAGGGGGAATTTTATGCTTTTCTATTTTAGGATTTTATGTATTGGATAGCGATTGTATGTTGGTGGATTATTTATATATAATCAATTTTTAATGACAATAATCAAGAGTACTTTGGATCTATTCTTATCTTAGATTTTTCCTTATGCTTATTGAACTTAATAGTCCTTGATTTCTGTGATTGATAGGAGTATTTACATACAATAGTGCTTATGTGATTGTAATGTTTACATCTTTTATAATCCATGCTTAGGAAAGATGAGTTATGCTACACCCTAGTTATAGGTAAATAATTCATGTGAACCATAGATGGCTTATGCTCAGATTAAACTAACAATATCCTCTTGACGATACTATTGGGCCTGTAGCTACGATTGATCATAACTAACCAAACATAGAACTTAGAATCGAGAGTATAGACCTCCGATGCATAGTAAGTGGTGAATTTGTAATCCTAGATCTCATCCACTCATATTTAAACCAATTTTCAATTTAGCATACAAGTTTACTTAGATTTAATTCCTGAATTTATTTCCATAATTTCATAGTTTAATTTATAGTTTAATTCTGTAGTAATAATTAAATCATCAATTAATCAAACTTCCGATTTTCTTATAACTAAATAGATTAGACTTTATTAATTAAAGGATAAAAATTAACAATCTCTGTGGGTTCGACCTTTACTTCCACACTGCAAATCTTTTGAAAGTAAAGCATAAGTAAGCATACTTTTATATCTTGATTTTGACGAGATCAATTTTTGGCGCCGTTGCCGGGGATTGAAATATTTTTCCCGTTAATTATTAGAATCATAATTTACTTAGTAAATATTAGTTTCTATTTTATTTTCTTTGTTTCTAGTTTTATTCTCGAGTCGCTAAAATTATCCCTGTTTTTGCAGATTTCAAATCATTAATTCTAGCACGTTCGAGTGGAGCAGCTGTGCACGTCAACGGAACTTACGCGGACCTGAAAAATAAAAATTGCAATCAATTTAAAATCACCAAGTAAATCCGTTATTTAAATTTCGCATCAAACCATTGTAAGTCAGGGCGCTGAGATGCAATACTTGCATTAGGATAGGTGTGGAATGAGCACTGCATTAGCTAGGAAACCCGGGGCGCTGGGCTTGACGCGGTCATTGCATTACAGGATTATTTCATGCATCATATTAGTCTTGTGTGCTTGCATGCTTGATTATTAGCGTAGTTTATTTTTGTTCTAATTGAGTCAGTTTTTAGTTTATGTTTGGTACCCGTTCAAGTAAACCTAAATTAAACCCTCTTAATCTCGAACTTGAACGCACCCTTAGAGTCCTTAGATCGTCAACACAAGCTTCTAGAGCTTGGTTGATGCTAGACGACGAGTCCACACCAGAACCGTCATCTTTGTTTGAGTCGGAAATCTAAAGTACTCTTAACCGTTTAAGTAAAACTAGAATGATAAAAATCGAACCTATCCCAATGGCCGATTTTGGACATAATAGGAATAATGGAAATAATCAGAATAATGGGGGTAATCTTAACATACCCCCACTACCACCGTTAAAGGATTACTTTACTCCTACCGCCTACACACCACCGTTATGTATTGCACTACCGGATGTGACTGCAGCTCACTTTGAAATCAAATCATCGACTATTGCACTCCTTTCGTCATTTCACGGTCGTGTTAAGGAAGACTCGTATAATCATCTAGGTGAATTCCAGGGTATCTGTGCTACGTTAAAAATTCAGAACTTAACAGATGATGAGTTAAAAATGCATATTTTCACGTTTTCACTTAAAGACAAAGCGAAGTATTGGCTCCAATCCTTGGAGCCAAATTCAATAAGAACATGGGATGAATTGCAGACTGCTTTCCTACAAAAAATTTATCCCATCACTAGAACAAATCAGATTAGGAAATCTATAACTAATTTCACAATGCAGGATGGCGAAACCCTTTATGATACGTGGGAACAGTTCAAAGTACTCTTACGTTCTTGCCCTCATCATCAGATACCCAAATGGCAACTTGTGCAAGTCTTCTACGAGGGACTAATTCTCGCCGTTCGTAACACCGTCGATGCTATTTGTGCGGGGACGTTCCTCCACAAGAGTGCCGATGAAGCTTGGAAGAAACATTAAGCGAAAACTCTATGCACCAGGCTGTATCTGTACGACCCGAGGGACACCTCCCACCTAACCCAAAGAGAGAGGCTAAAGTTGAGTCTAATCATTCATATGAAATTCAAGAATTAAATAGGAAAATGGACCAACTCATGATGATGGGCCACATGCAAGGCCCACCCCCTCCTGCTGAAGTATGCCAGTTTTGCTCAGATTCGTCGCATTCGACATTAGCATGTCCGTCCGCGTCACAATTTCCATAATTTGTGGAACAACATATAAATGTTGTTCAACAGTTCCAAAGACCAAATTATAACCCCGCGGGTTATAAACTGGACTCGACATGGGGACCTCAGCCAAACCTTTCGTGGAAATCTAATAGTAAAGGTCCGTATTCAAAACCAACGACGACAAATTTCCCAAATACACCCAGGCCTCAACAAAATCAATACCAACAACCTCCCTTCCGTGCTAATCCTCCTAGGGATAAAACTTTCGAAGAGAGTGTGTTGGCATAATTAAAAGACCTAGAGGCCCAATCGCAATCACAGTCGCAACTTGTTAACTCTCACACGCAATCGATAGCTAAATTAGAATCCCAAATGGGACAACTTGCTAATACCTTAAACCGACGTAATGAGGAAAAGCTACCAAGTCAACCGGTCCAAAACCCTAAAGGACAATATGAGGTAAGTTCGGCGAGTGACCAAGTAAATGCGGTGTCGACTAAGGCGACTGAACGTCCGGAGGAGATTATACCATGCGTCTTAACGTCTTTAATGCATCTAATCAACCATATAGAGAAGATGAAGAGGCAGACTGCTATGCCATAGACTTAATTGACGAATTAGTCGAAGAGGCAGCGCCCTTTATGTTGACAAAGGAAGCCTTGGAAGCATGTCTATCTCATTTCAATTTTAACGATTTCAACATTGATACTAATATTGAAGATGTGAATACTTTATTGGAATCGATAAACACGACTAATGCGCTTCCATGGTCACCTAAAATAGAGGCTTTACCGCCTCTTGCACATGAACCGGCACTTCCGTCTATTGAGTGTCCCCCGACACTCGAACTTAAACCGTTGCCGAATTCTCTGAAATATGCATTCCTCGGATCTAACGCAACACTTCTAGTGATAATCGCGTCAAATTTAACTAAAATTCAAGAAGTACAACTGATACAGGTCCTAGGTAATCATAAGAAGGCGATTGGATGGACGGTTGTCGATTTAAAAGGAATTGATCCGTCAGTTTGCATGCATAGAATAAATTTAAAAGAAAATGCTAAATCATCTAGGGAAATGCAATGACGTCTCAACCCTAACATGAAAGAGGTGGTTATGAAGGAAGTTATAAAATTATTAGACGCAGGCATTATCTACCCGATCTCTGATAGTAATTGGGTCAGCCCAACTCAGGTTGTCCTAAAGAAATCGGGTATTACGATTGTACCAAACAAAAAAGGGGCCCTTATTCCCACCTGTAAAACCACTGGTTAGCGGGTATGCATTGACTATAGAAAACTCAATACAATGACTCATAAGGATCATTTCCCTCTCCCATTCATTGATCAAATCCTAGAACGTCTGTTCGGTCAGAGCTACTATTGTTTCCTAGACGGATACTCGAGTTATAACCAAGTGCCCATCTATCCCGATGACCAAGAAAAGACGACATTCACATGTCCATTTGGAACTTTTGCCTACCGTCGTATGCCGTTTGGTTTGTGCAATGCACCGACCACCTTTCAACGGTGTATGATGGCAATTTTCTCTGACATGGTTGAGAAATTTCTCGAAGTATTTATGGATGATTTCTCTATTTTTGGTCCTACGTTTGACCAATGTCTCCAAAACCTTACGAAAGTCCTCGCACGATGCGAGGAAGCAAATTTGGTTTTGAGTTAGGAGAAGAGCCATTTCATGGTTCAAGAGGGAATAGTCTTGGGTCACGTTGTATCCAAGCGAGGTATAGAGGTTGATAAAGAAAAAATTGAGTTAATTGACAAACTTCCACGGCCATCGTCCATTCATCAAATCCGTTCCTTCCTAGGTCATGCCGACTTCTATAGACGATTTATCAAAGATTTTAGTAAAATTTCACGACCCTTGTGCAATTTGCTGGCCAAGGATGTTCCATTTGTCTTCGATAATGAATGTCTAAAAGCATTCGAAACGCTGCGAACCTTACTGTCCACAGCACTGGTAATCCAATCCCCCGATTGGTCACTACCATTTGAATTAATGTGCGACGCTTTCGGCTATGCCGTTGGAGGCATTTTGGGACAAAAAGTTAATAAAATCCCTCACGTCATCTATTATGCGAGTAAAACACTAAATGACGCGCAGTTAAATTACACGACAACTGAGAAAGAATTATTAGCAGTCGTGTTTGCCCTTGACAAATTCTGTTCATATTTATTAGGGTCGAAGGTTATTGTGTTTACCGATCACGCTGCATTACGTCATTTATTGAATAAGAAAGAAACAAAACCTAGATTAATTCGATGGATTTTACTCCTTCAGGAGTTTAATTGTGAAATACGTGATAAAAAGGGTTCTAAAAATGTTGTAGCTGACCACTTGTCACGAATTCTTGTAGAATCTAACGATATTACCCCTCTAAAGGATTCGTTTCCAGACAAGCAATTATTTGCATTATCTACCTTAAATCGTCCGTGGTTCAGTGACATCGTCAATTTTGTAGCTACGGGATATGTCCCGCATACGTGGTCTCGTTTAGACAAATATCGATTCTTTTCACAAATTAAGCATTATTATTGGGACGGCCCACTGCTATTTAAACACTGCTCTGATCAAATTATATGACGTTGTGTTCCAGAGAGTGAGTTCAATTCAATTTTGAACTTCTGTCACTCCTTAGAATGCGGAGGTCACTTTGGAGGCCGTCGTACGGCCGCTAAAGTTCTCCAAAGCGGACTATATTGGCCAACCCTATTTAAAGATGCACACGAATTCTGTCAGAACTGTGTACGATGCCAACAAACAGGTAATATATCACGTCGTGATGCGATGCCCATGACCCCAATCCTTATTATAGAAATATTTGATGTATGGGGCATCGACTTTATGGGTCCGTTTTCGTCATCCTTTGGGTACGAATATATTCTAGTCGCGGTCGACTATGTTTCTAAGTGGGTGGAGGCAGTTGCGACAAAAACGAACGACCATAAAGTCGTGGTTCAATTTATAAAAGATAGCATATTTTGTCGTTTCGGCACACCACGAGCAATTATAAGCGATGGCGGAAAACATTTCTGTAATCGTCACTTTGAATCACTCGTCCGGAAATATTCCATCACTCATAAAGTAGGCACGGCATACCATCCACAAACCCAAGGTCAAGTTGAAGTTTCAAATAGAGAGGTAAAAAGTATACTGGAAAAAATGGTGCGTCCAGATCGCAAAGATTGGTCGTTGCGACTTACCGATGCGCTTTGGGCATATCGAACAACCTATAAAACCCCTATTGGAATGTCTCCATACCGACTAGTTTTTGGAAAAGCGTGCCACCTACCGGTAGAACTTGAACATAAATCTTACTGTGCTGTAAAAGCGCTTAACCAAGACATAACAGCGGCAGGATGTCATCGTAAACTTCAATTACAAGAACTTGAAGAATTGAGAAACGAGGCGTATGAGAATTCAAAAATCTATAAAGAACGTTCTAAAGCTTTCCATGATAAAATGATCATAAGAAAGAATTTCGAAGTTGGACAACGTGTATGGTTATTTAATTCGAAATTAAGATTATTCCCGGGTAAGCTACGGTCCCGATGGGACGGTCCGTTCATTATAACGCAAGTGTTCCCGCATGGAGCAATAGAAATCCAAGATACAAATGACAGAACACCTTTTAAAGTAAACGGTCAGTGTTTTAAGCCGTACCGATCTGATGAGATGGAAGAAAGAGAGATAGAATCAGTAGATTTGGTAGATCCGATCTATTTCGACTGAGCACGAGCATCGGTTGAGCTGGCGACGTAAAACTTAGCGCTTCTTGGGAGGCAACCCAAGTTTTATTAGAATTTTCTTTAGTTTTGTTCGTTTTTTTTTTGGGAGTTATATCGGCCAATGTCTGAGATTTAATTGCCCAAAAAGAGAAAAAAATTGAATTTTCAAATACTTACACAAGAAAACAAAAGAGAAAATTGAGAATTTGACCTCTCGCGTGCGCGGCCCGCTCGCGCGAAAGGTCGCTCGCGCGGCCCACTCGCGCGAGAGTCTCCCTTAGACAAATTTTTGGACAAAACTTTTACCAACTCTCTACCCAAACTCGCGCCTAGGTTCGCGCGCACGAACAAGTCGCTGGAGCGGACCGCTCGCGCGAAGGTGAGACTTAGAAAATTTTTACAAAGGTTTTTGAGGAAGAGGTTCTGCTTCTTCTCGTGCCTGGGATCGCTGGCGCGAGTACCTCGCTGGAGCGGACTGCTCGCGCGAGGTTGGGCCTTAAAGAAAATTTTTGGTCTCCAAAACATAGCCTCAACTTCTTGTTGCAGAGGGATCCGTGCGCGCGGTCCGCTCGCGCGAGGTCCTTTTTCCTTTAAATATAAGGCTGTGCCCTAATTTCTTTTCAGACCTCTCTTATCTCTCTTCGTCTTGCTCTCTCTCTCATGATTCTCTCTCTCCCCTTCTCTCCACCACAATACATCACCACACCGCCACCGGCCATCAGCTCCACTCACCACCACATCACCATCGGGCCGCCGTCGGCTGCCGCTAACCACAAATGCCGCCTACAGCAGCTAAACCGCGGCCCATAATCCCCTCTCTTGACCCTGATCCCTCCACTACAGGTACATATACATACATATATATATATATGTATCCCAATATCAATTCATATATATATCTTGTCATATACACATACCCTAGGTCCTAATTAAAGAAACCCTGCCTCTGATTTAGATAACATAAAGTTAATTAGGGTTCCTATCTAAAGTTTCATGGTTCTACATACGTATGACAATCTTCAGAATACATATTCGGAGATAAATCTAGGTGCATACAGATATGTGTATGTACATATATGTATATATTCAGAACCACACACACAGATTCTTATACAAAGATTTAGTAATGTTGTCTTTATATACCACTTGGTCCCTGATTCGGATCTGTTTTAAAAAGAAAAAAATTTGGGTCTTCAAAATCCATAAATCAACTCACACAAATATCTATATCTTTATATACGTATATACACGCAAATCCTAGTTGATTTCATCACACATAGAGATTGACCCATTCACTGGACCCTAAACCCTTAGTGGGATAGTACTGCTTTGTATTTTTAAAGTTTCTAAATTAGGGCTTTGGGTACTTATAGATGAATGCACATCTATGAGTATTCCCACATTCGACTTTGGTTCTGGCTATATTAATATATACACGAATGCAAACCCTTACACGCACTGGTCCACACATAGTCAATTTTGCTTAAATTATGGAGCTATGATAATCTAAAGTAAAATAATATAAACCATGTCATCACACCTATTTGGGATCAATGGAATCCTACATATGGTTATAAGATTTGGGGAGTTCTATATCCAACTCATAGATGCCTACACAAATATTTACATTCTTGGTCACATACGCATAAAACTGAAGTGTCCCATTGACTAGTCCACAACTATAACAACATTCGTTATATATGGATAATAATTTTTCAAGTTGGGATTCTTTTCATTAAAAATCCTCATCAGTAAATTGAACTTGAGAGAACGTGCTCGTGTATCGTGTTCATTTGAATTTCACGAAAACTTTAAAACTCGCAAATTGATTTTTGAGCTAAATATATAATAGTATTCATTCCTGACCACGTAGGAAACCGAGTTAGTTCAGGAATAATTTGTACTACGGCCGTACTTTTTAGAGTTTGAAATTCTATGCACATCGTTTGGATCCATAATACTTTCTGTGAGGAAATTGTCGAATTTCAAAATTTATTTACATACACATATTGCAATTCTGGTTTCGAAAACTCACTAATAGGTGTGTAAAATAATAGATATGTGAATTACGATTCAACTTTGATGAACTATTTATGCTTTTCACATTAGTTAAACAAATCATGCACCAAACATTTAGAATTTCCTATCTCATCCGACTACTGTTAGTAAATTCAACTTTTACAATTATATACATTAACTCTAAACACGCGGCAAGTACCCCGTGACTGGCCACAAAGTGTGTGCCCTTGTCGGGATAGTGGGTGAGAAGGGACCGGCTCTTCTCACAGTTGTTGGGTGTTCCCTTGTGAACCCCTATTTTTATAAACTGATGAAATTATATTGATTGTGTCCCTTGCCGGGACGTTTTTCTTTGCAGGTGACCCATCCCCCTACCCCCCTTTCACTTTCTATTGTCTGGGCATAGACTAAAAATAAAGCACGCATTTTCAATTTTTTTTAAAAATTCTTACACACTTTTTTTAAACATAACCAAACGACCTGCAAAATCCGCCTCATCCTCTCAACCGCCCCAAAAGAAAGCAAAAGGCAAAGAAAAACAAACACCACCTCCCCCTCCTCCAGACGACCAGAACCCAAACGAATTAGGGCCTAAGTACGCCAACCGCGGCCTCAATTACGAGGCCGCTATCGACGCTGAATACTTTGCGTCAGATAAAGATACCAAGTAGGGCCATAATAACCTCACCACCCGCAAATTGGCCCCACAACTCTATTTTAGGAACCCCGACCTCATTAGCTACCCACGTCTAGTCCGCCTGTTCTACCAAAATCTAAGGTATCATAAACAATCCCTTAGCCAACACGCCTTTCTGTCCACGACTATAGATGGCCGTGATATCACTCTTAACCCAGACAACATCTTCGACATTCTCCAAATCCCCTCCCACTCCTATCAAGTCCCTAAACTAAACGTCCTCAATAAAGCCCACTCTTTTATACATATTATCCAGGACATGTGTGGCGACCGATCTAGGTCAGGGCAATCTATACGACGATCTCATATGCCCCGCCAGATGTGGTTTGTCGACCATGTCTTTAAACAAAACCTGTACCCCCTTGGCCATGAGCGAGAATGGACCAAGCAGATCCACCTTGCCCTCCACGCCGTTTGTCGCGGAGACTGGTTTCATCCCGGTCTCGTGATTATGGATGGTATGCGTCTCGCTATCCAGGCCATTGACAATGCTCAAGACTCCAAACTCCTACTGCCTTATCCTCGCACCATTACGACCATTCTCCGGGCCAAGGCCTTCCCTATCCCCGCCGATGAGCCGATAGATGGACGTATTCCAGAGTTTGCTTCCACCGATTGGAAGCTGAGCTTGGATCGTCTTGATTTAGAGGTTAGGAGGGCCCGAGAGTAGGCCCAGGCACGTCGAGAGCAGGCAGCACAGCGTCCCCCTCCCCCGGAGGATACCCCGTACGCATGGACTTATGGGGACGTATGTGCTTTCCGAGGTGAGACCCTGCGGCTCCAGTCCTATATGCGCTCCTATTTTCAGCTAGCCCATCCGGCCCAGTTGGACGACATTCTAGCCCAGGGCGAGGCTGCATACCAGTCTGCCTTTCCGAGACCAACGCAGCAGGTGGCCGAGGAGTAGGGAGAGGTGCAAGGCGAGGAGGAGTAGGCTGGTGACGAGGGCGGAGATGGTGGAGATGATGAAGGTGATGGGAGTGATGGAGACGGCGATGGCACTGCGACTACTGGCCAGGGGAGTACAGGTTTGGAGCTGGTGCTACTGGAGGGCGGGGATGATTAGACTAAAGGGAGGGGTGATAGACTTTATTTTTCATTTTTCTTGTATTTGGAGGGATGGGTAGTTTCAGACATTTGCAGACATTGGTTTATATATTATTTATTTTGCGCTTATATTTCTTTTCTTTTTCTATTTATTTTGCTTAGGATGGTGATGTACCCGGCTTTGCCCGGTTAGTTTATTCCGTCTTTCTGTTTATTTTGGTTAGGTGGGTTTGTAATTAATTTCAGTTCTGCATTTATTTCTTTTCTTTTATGGACTGTGTTATTCCTGTGCTTCTGGTTAGTTACAACAATAACGTCAATTTTAACTAGTTATGCTTTCACTTTCATGCTTGGCTATATCATGTTATCTTTTCTTTTTTTTTTTTCATTTAGAGCAATTGTCGTTGAATTAATAATGCACAGCATTTCCAACTCCCATTGCACTATAACAGGAATCTCTTAGGTTCAGGTTTGGGGGTAGTTATGTCGGAATTTTCTATTTAATTCACAACTAAATGGCCTAGGTTTGAAATTGAATTCATTAATGCTGCACAATCAAGCACCCAGTGACGTTAATTTTGTTTCTTCTAATAACTCAAACTAATAAAGTTCAGTTGTGGCTTAATTTTTGGTTTCAGGTTTATAGTTTCTGATATCCGTTTAGTTACCTTGACCCTTTTATCTCATTTTCATCCTCACATTATGGACCATCCTATGTCACCGCCTACTTCACTTGATAGGTCTTTGAGTGAGTCGGGTCATTATTCCGACTCTAGTTCTTCCACTTCTGAGTTCATACCGAGTCCTAGGGTAGCCAAGTCTTACGTTTCAGTCGGTTGTCCCGGTTGGAATCGTCGTCGTCCTCGCGTTCCCATTCATATCTATTCTGATTCATCGGATGAGGATGACCTTTTTGGTGATGACCCTACCGTTATAGACGGCCCTTATGGTGCTCCACCGACGTCTTCTGACTCTTCTTCATCTGATTCGATTGATTCCTCGACCGATGATGACGATGAGGAAATTCTTTCAGGTCATGCTGCCATTTCATTGTCTGACCCTATATCGACTGTTGTGCTGACACCGGTGGTTACCTATCCCTATAGGGACCTCCCTGATTATGTGCCGGACGTTGTTTGACAACGTCTGGGTCACCCTGATTGGTCACCTGAGGATATTGCCTCAATCTTTGCGCCTTATTCCGATCCTGAGGATGATACGATTAATTTGGGTTAGGGTACTAGTGAGGAGACTGAGGTAGATGTGATTCCGGAGATTACTGCTGAGGACGATTTTGATGAGATGGGACCGCCTTTTGACCCTGCGGAGCATCCGAAGTGGGAGCTAGTCGATTGGTACTTCCGTTCTGGCGTATTACCTCCTTCAGACATGTTTCGTGGTATGGACGTCCTGGTTATCTTTTATGAGGATTACATCCATGTCATTGTCATGTTCCCACCTGCATAGGGACATGCGGTGATTTGGTTTGGGGGAGAATATTTGGATAGTTTTTCGTTTATTTGTTACTCTTTTATTTGTTCTTTTATTTTGTTTCTTTTAGGTTCAGTTTGTTCAGTCATTTTAGTGATATTTTGTTTTAGGAATTTAGATTTTTTTTGTTTTAGTTTGTTATTTCGTTTATTCGTTATTTCGTTTATTCATTATAAAAACAAATAGTAAAAAAAAAAAACAGAAAAAAGGATATAATAACATTTGATTCTAGTAGTTCTTTTAATAAATAAAATACGTATTTCTTTTCTTAAGTTTTCTTAATATTATTCAATGTTGCGTTTCTTGTTGTAATTAGATTTCATTGCAATTTTGAATTTAAGAGAGTATGTAATCCGATGTCTACCGAAGCTATGAAGGTATGTCTTGAGGACTATATATCATTAGAATCATTGCTTTATATCTTATACTTGAATATCTTTTTGCACGACACGTAGTCATGTGGATACATGTTGACAATGAATTACAATATAATTTGGATTTCTAAATAGTAATATTGTGAAGACTAAAACCCGGTGAGTGTTCGAGCCTTTCATTCGTTTTGAGGGTTTTATTCCGTTATTCGAATCTCATTGACATAGCGCATTATTTCGTTGATTAGTCTCAATATTCTTTATTTTGATTGAAAGTCAAGCTAGTATTGTAATTACCATGTTAAAAATAAAATAAAAAAAATTTTATTTCCTTTAATATCATAACATTGAAGAATCATGTAACTCTAGAAAATGATATTAGGCCATTTGTTTTAATAAACCCTTTCGACCTTTGGCCTACCCAATACAAATATTTTTTATCCCTTGTTAACCTTTTTGAGCCTTTTATTAAATCTTTCATTTGTTCACCTATTATCCTACCTACTACAATATGGAGTTTGCTACTATTAAATGTTACATAACCCATGTCCAAGAGTAGTTGAGAAATAGTTTTACATAAAGAAATTGGGCTACTACGACTCATGTAAGGTAGAGAGTTGAGTAAAAAAAAAGGTATTAAAAAAATGGATATATATATAAAAAAAAAAGAGAAAAAGAAGATGTTGAAAGAAGGATTGGACAAAAAAAAAAGAGATGAATCCCTTAAAAAAAATGAGAAATGAAAAAACATAATAAAGAGTCGTTGTAGTACAGCCCTTGCATTATAAATATCATAGCTGTTTCTATTTACTTAAGGACATTTTGAATTCCTTTTATCTTTTCTTTTCTTAACTATAACCCTTAACCAACATTACAACCCTTCACTACACCAAAATGGCACATTACTAACGGTAAATTACCGTTAGTAAAATTATTACTAACGGACTATTACCGTTAGGAATAGAGCGTGGCAAATAATTCTAACGGAATTTCTAACGGTAATTTTCCGTTAGGAAAATTATTTTTACTAATGGTAAATTACCGTTAGTAATTTGTTTACTAATGGATATTTTCCGTTAGTAATATATTATTCCTAACGGAAATATTCCGTTAGTAATATTTATTCTAACGGTTTATTTTCTAACACTTTTCTATACAAAATACTAACGGAATTTTGTAACGGATATTTACCGTTAGTAATAGTTTTAAAATATAAAAAATAAATTTAATTTATACGCTCCCCAATTTTTATTTGCACCTAATTTACATTTCACACCCACACCTTATTCACAAGCATATTTAATCTCTAAAAAACACATAACAAACTCAAATCTACAATAAGTATAATCATTAATAATTACAAGTAGAATCCAAATTGTTTTATTCATCGAAACCTAAATTAAATTTACATCAACAATATTTTTCACATCATTTGATCTCTCAATATAAACTAAATCAAACACACTATCACGAATTACTCATGCCCGTGGACACAACTCGAGGGAAACAAATTGTGAAAAAATAAGAGAAAAAGAAGAAGAAGAAGAAGAAGCTTATAGTCATGTGATTTCCTCTCCGATGCCAAATAGTCTACTAGCTCCATCTCCATGGCCTGAACACGGACATTGCAAGTGTTGCAGAACTCTCAAGCATAATCTGAAAAGATAAAAAATAGAAAAATTCACCAAGAGTTCCCAAAAGGAGTGCAATAGAAATCCAGTATGACAAACTCAGCAGAAGAAATCCAGTATGATTTATAAAGATAGCTTGCAATGGAAACATAAGTACTATACAAAACAAAGAACAGTCAATTCAAAAGAATCTGAAATGGGTCATTGAAATGGGAAGCATCATCAAGTATGCTCGTACTTGTTTCTTTTCCCCGCTGTTTTTACTTTTTCCTATCAGCAAAACAAGCGAAATGCGTTTTCCTCACTGTTTTACTTTCCTTTCCCTAATTAAATTCATGAACCAAACAAGCGAAATGGCTCATAAATTGCTGATGATTATAGCTACATTGCAACATTGCTGCTTTTAGTTTCCCTATTTTCCAAACAACACTGTACAATGAACTCCACAATTCCAAGTATCAAAGTCAAGTAGTCCTAAACTTCTCAATTTCGCATGTAAATAGGTTGCAAGTGTTTTGCTTGGAATTTTTTAACAATACAATCTTGCTAAAATAGCACAACTTATAAATCTAAATAACTAATCAACATCTAACATTCAACAGTTTTTCCTTTTATCCAAAAAGTTGAAATGCAAAGAGTCATCCGAGGAACAAGGAAAAATAAATAACCAAAAGATTTGTTGCAATTTACACAAATTTCAAGGGTTAATTTACACAAATCGCAACAATTTCAGGAGTATAGTGCTTTAATAGAGGAAAAACTACCTTTGAATCGGAGTTAGTTGCTTTATCCTTGTGCGTGGGTTGACGAACGGTGGTGACGGCAGAAGCATCCTGGAAAGTAACCAAAACTATTGAATATAAAATATTGAAAACTCAGAGCCATGACATTTTCTACTATGTTCATATTTTCTTTCTCACGTGTATTTTCATTAGAAGTGCTCTAGCAACAATTGATTCATGTGACTAATTAAGTTCTATTCACTCACTTTATCCCATATGTAGTCACTATATTTTCTCCTCGTAGTCAAATCAATAGCCCCCCATATTACATCCAATAAAGGTCTGAGACGCATTTTGCATAGCAATATCCAAGATTTACCATCACAAGTACTCAATCTTATATTATAGTGAAACGAAATAAATGAAATACCTGTTCAGGTACTCTATCCCCTGAAGCTGCTTGTAGTAGCACATCATTCTTTCAATTTATGCAATCAGTAATAAGTCGGATAATAGTACCAAATCCGTGAACTTTCTTGAAGAGGACCAGTCGGATAATAGCACTTCGTAGGAACCCACCACTTGCCTAGAGAGTACATTTAGGTGATGCTACAAGCAAACAACCAGATTAAACTTTTTTAAAAATAAATGAGGAAGGAAAGCAAGGAATTGAGCAAGGCGAAGGAGTGAACGGAGTAAAGATAGACAAAATCATGATTCATGAGTTGCAAACTAACAATAAATATGGAACATTCCTTGAGTTACCGTACAGATATCTAGTCCATCTCATTAAATTCTTTTGATATAGATCTTGGGTCCCTTGACCTCGTCCGTTAGAAATTGTCCTGTTTGGTGTAGTGTAGCTTTAAAATAAAAACCATATAAAACACAAAATACTTAGAGAGAGTTCATGATTTTGACAATGATATGATGACAAGGCAAAAAAGTAACAAAAAGGGACCAATACTAAGTGTGATGTACTTGTTCTCAATGTAGTTTGTTCATGCTTGCATCAAAGCTTCTAATTCAACATCCTATCTATTTGGTGGGGGAGGAGAAAGGAAAAAAAAAAAAAAAAAAAGACTGACTGCAAACACAAGTTTTCTCTAGTAACCATGTTCCTTAAATATCCGTAGATACTTGTAATCAAGTTTACTCTAGTGCTATACCAAGCATAATCATTTGATCAATAGATATATACTTGTAATGTCACTTGACTATTATCCAATGGCATGAATCAAGTTCAGCACTTAATTGCAAACAACTAGGTTTTTTTTTTAATTTTTGTAGAGTGCAATTAAAAGCTCAAGAAGGGGATAATTTTTTTATTTGGCATATTACGGTAGCTATAGTATTTTGGCCATAATTTTTCACTCAAAATTCCAAATCATTCAAATCTTAATGTTCTGGAAAGAAGACATCTAGACCTACAACTTTGTAGTTTTGAGAGTTTGATCATTTATTCATCTTGTGGAACAAAAACAGATTGAAGGTATAAAACTCGGAATAAAAAGTAGCAGTTTTTCAGACTGACAGTGTGTTAGTAAAATGGACTTTTCTCCTGCCTCGGAACTTCAAATCATGCCCCGTTTGCGGCCGTGGAAAGATAACTCACAGAGCTACAATATTGTAGTTCTGAGGAAAAACTTAAACTGAATTTATCTGGGGTAAATATGATCAGAAAGTCAGACCAAAACTGTGTATGTATGCATTGCACGCGTGCTATGCTGTGCTGTGTTGTGCTAGATTGCTGTGCACGTGGACTGCTGTGCACGAGTACTGTGATGTGATGTTGTGCACGTGGGCCGCTGTGCTATACACGTGTGCTGTATGCAGTGCACATGTGCTGTGTGTTGTGCACGTGTGCTATGTGCTGTGCACGTGTGCTATGTGTTGTGCATGTGTGTGCATTCCATGAAGACTATCTGTTATGTGCACGTGTGTCCATTCCATCAAGACAGTCCGCTGTGTTCACTTGTGTGCATAGATAACCCCAAGCTGGACATTAACAATCAGTTAATATTAAAGAAGTGTGCAATTTTGTTATTTTAGCAGTCCCTTAGTAAGGTATTGACAGAAGATAGCTACTTGATAGTGACTTCAGGTTGGAGCTTGCAATGTAGCTAAAGTTCCATATGGATTCCAATTCTTCGATCAAAACCCGAGAATTGTTACCAGATAGAATATTATCTTCATATGACAAGGCTCTATTGGTTCTCAAGTGGAACGGGTCTGCAGCACATGTTCAGCCAGTGTCCCCGACGATCACCACCGGCGTGCCGGATTCTTCCATTTCTGTCGATGGAAGTCCACGGAGCGAGCAGTTCAACAAAGGTTACAAGGAAAATCTTGACCCCAGCGATGTATCAAAGAAGAGGTGAAAATTTACATTATAATAATAAACATGGAAATGGGGTGAAATTCTGGGAAATTGTTATTAAATTTTTTTATTTTTTATTTTTGGTTTTTGGTCAATGCTTTGTGCAAAACCTTAATCTTTGAATTGGTGTTGCAGAAAATTATTGTCGACATGGACAGACCAAGTTAAAGTCTGTTCTGAGACTGGACTGGAAGGACCAATTGAAGATGGCTATAGTTGGAGAAAATATGGGCAGAAAGACATTTTAGACGCCAAATATCCCAGGTGATAAGTCTGCTTTCTTGTCTATTCTAGTTTTAAAAAGTCCTAATAAGAGCCAATCATTCCCTCATCCAATCATTTTCCAAATACATGTATTATATATACATCACTTGTGTATATATGGAATCCAATCCAATCTAATTCAATTCATTTACATTGCAGAAGCTACTATAGATGCACATGCTGTACAATGCAAAGTTGTTCGGCTACGAAGCAAGTGCAACGTACCGATAGTGACCCTACCATTTTTGAGATCACCTACAGAGGGACACACACTTGCAGGTCTCATGCCTCCAATAGAGCTCCGGCGGCACCAACATCACCTGAAAAACAAGAAGCAAAAGAAACCAATCATAACTATTGATCACCAACACCAACCCAACGAGTTGCTCATGAACTTTCGAACAAACCTGAGAGTCAATACTGAGGACTTGGACAGTAAAGAAAAGGATTCTCCATTCACTTTTCCTTCAACATCATTGAAAAGAGAAAACCCAAATTTCCCAATCTCAACACTTGCAGGTGACACTTTTTTGGGGAGCTTTTCACAGTCGATCATATCTCTGGCCACGTCCGAATCAAACTACTTCACTGACATTCTTTCAGCTAACACTTCAGCCACCAACTCTCCAATCGTGGACTTGGATTTCTCAATTGAACCTGTCAATCTTGATCCAGATTTCCCATTTGATATTCTGGGGTTCTTCAATTAAAATCCACTTCAAACAAATTTAAAATAATAAGGAATTTTATTTGGGTTGCATTCTGTAACTTTGCTTGTATAAAGTAGTGTAAGTGCCAGGGAATATTATAAACAAATTCTGCAGTCTTCTTTTAGATTGCAGATGTTAATATTTGCTATCCATTAAAACTTCCAGAACATAGCTCAGCATTCATCAATTTGGTATTAATCATGCCCTAATATAAAATTGCCCAAGGCCGAAGTCAAAGTTGGGAGGGATCAAACACTAAGACTTCATACATTCACTAGCAAAACAAAATAAACTCGGACATAGGAAAATAACAAACATAGCTGTTGAATATCTGAGAAACAAAAACAAGCACGGATCAGAATCAATAGATACGTATTATAATAAAAAAAATCTAATTCACATGAATTATGCTTCCGAAATAAAACAATTTACATTTCCATAATGATGGATAGGAGTCTTGCCATAGTACAATGGAAATAGTACAAACATATCCTGTTGACCTCGAGTAGCAAAATTCCATCGTCATCACAATGAAAGAAAGGATGAAGGAACAATCAAAGTAAGTGTAGATGAGAACAATGTGAATAGTATAATAATCAGGGTTCCCATAGTTCTTTTCACTTTAATTTCATCTAAGATACTCCAATGCATCATCAACGTAGATTCCAAAAATTGGAATGCTTCTTGATGTCGTATTAATTTATGAGTAATGTATGGTTCCCAAATTTGTAACTCAATTTGTTTCTCAACACATTTGGCAGTGGGACCACCAACACGACTTCCAATGAAATCAAGTGCTGCCACACTTATTCAGTGTAGTCCCACTACCACACATGTTGAGATTGGAAATTGGGATACATATTTGGCAACCATAGCATTATTCTTAACTTTTTGTTCTTGCTTCTTCTTTCTTCAAAAGAGATCAGACACAAGAAGGAAGAAATAGATAACTGGGTAATTGTCTCAATGGCAAATTGGAAACTAAAATTGGTTGGTAGGTATGATAAAGTGTTGATGACTTTCAATAGACTATGTTCTTTTTGGTCCTTCTCAAGGAAGACTAGAAATAAACAAATTTGGGTACAAAATGACATGCATTAAAAAAATGTCATCCTTATAATTTTCTTAGATCTCGGATTCAGGAGCCAAGACTAGTGATGTCACAGTAGCGAAAGAGAGAGCTGGTGAAGTGTTCAAAAAGACATGGAACTAAAGAATTGTAGTTACTAGGAAATCTCACAATTAATGCTTCATCAAAATTTCAATGGTAACAAATAATAACTATTCTTTATTATGTTCAAGCAGATGGAAACTGTATGAGATCACTTCATTTATTGCACAACTAACACTAAATGACATGAAACTAGTGGAATATTATTCATATCCAATTATTCACTTGCTAGTTAAAAATTCAAATCATTTTCTATCCAAAGGCAGTAAATAACTTATATCGTGAGTTATAAAATCTTACCATCACGAGTCCAATTGATTCTACATCTTGAACAATGTATCAAATCGAAAGCCTGACTCGGATAAAATAAATGACGTGTTGCAAATGCAGCCACTATTGCAGGCACACCACGCTTAAGCGCAAATTGGATCTGGTTCATGACATCAGTTACCAAAGCACATAGTCAATATTCAACCTTTAATTGAAATCCATAAGCATTATTGAGTTTCCAGGTGTTACATACTAGAGGCAAACCATGATGCTTTTTTGTTACTTACATGGCTGGTCCTTATCAGGCCGAACTTATCAATGTTACATACTGGTGGCAAACCATGATGATTGAAACAACTAACATGACATCAACAGCTTTCACAAGGAAATGATTATGAATAATGGATAAATCCCTAGTTGTTTATTATTACAGTATTGGTACTATATAATCCTCATTCTACAAGAAGAGGCCAAGTACAGGGTGCATGAATATTGCAATATGTCAACAGGCCATCCACCATGCATTGGGGTAAAAGGACTGGAGAGGTACACAATTAATTTAACACGGAAAAAAAACTAGTACCAGAGAAAAGCTAGTTGCCTGTGCATGTGGCTGTCTAAGGTAGATTAGCAGCCAAAAAGTAAAACAATAAAACAATCATAACAATGTTAAAGCTAATCAAAATCAACTTTGTCCCACATGCTTGGATTGGACTAACAATAATCAAGACCAAACAGATTCTATTGCAAAACCCAAGAGTGAAATGTGAGAGATATGGAAAATCAAAACTAATCTAATATCCCTAAATCTAAGATCCATTTATGAAAAAAAAAAAAAAGCTTCAACTACTCACCTTGGATGTCAAAGATTTCAGAGACCAAATCACTCACAGGCTGAAATTACTCAAAATGAAACGAAATTAGATTAGGTTAGGATTCTAGGAAAAATGAAATAATGGAATAAAAATCAAAGATTGCCAAATTCGACCCTTCTCTTAAAACCCTAACCTTAGAGATATGGGTAAATCAGTGACTAAATTAGAAACCCTAACCTTAGAAAAACCTTCGCTGGAGTCTGGAGCTGAAGACCTGGAGAGAGGGATGTTGATGGCGGTCACAGGTGAGGAGGTGGTGGTCGAAGGTGGAGCCAAGAGGGAAAGGGAAAGAGAGATAAACAGGAAGAAGAAGAAGAAGAAGAAGAAGAAGAGGGGTGGTGATCGGAGGTGTCGACGTCGGGGGTGGTTCGGTGATGGTGGAGGAGAGAGAGAGAGAGAGAGAGAGAGAGAGAGAGAGAGAGAGATATGGCTATGTGAATGTGATAGAGAAGAAAGCTAAATGTCTATGGGAAAAAGGGCGCGGAATGTCTAGGGGGAAAATTTTGGGGAAATTTTTTGGGGAAAATTTTTAAGCTACTTATTTACAAAAATGCCACCCATATCAATTTTTTTTAAAACTTTTCATTTCCAAGGAAATTTACTATTAGTATTTTATTTAACCCTAACTTGTAACGGAAATTTACTGTTATAATTTTTTTAAAAATCGTTAGAAAATTCAAAAAATCTCATTCTGAAAATTACTAACGGAGTTGTTACATTTCTAATGGAAATATACCGTTAGAAATTTGTAACGGTAAATTACCGTTAGAAAACCAAACTCATGTCTGTTAGAAAAGTCCCCAAATGGTGTAGTGCTTGTAAAGTCCTAGTTGATTCAATGGAAACATGATTTGAATATGAAACTGATAGAAAAAGGGAACAAAAGCATGGTAGTAATAATATTTACTTGACGATCGATATCTATTCATGAGACTATATTTCTTTTGTGTTATACGTTGTTCCGTGTCATATGCAAGATTTATCTGCTTTGTATAAAATTATCTTCCTCGCATATATTCGAGTAATTACATCTATTTTCGAGTGATTTCATCTTCGAGTGTAATTAACAACGTGAGATTTGTAGTCGAAGCATTACTAGATAGTCATCCGATTTATAATCCAAGTTCATAGTTGCCGTGTATCCACTTGACTACTATTTCACACACATGCGAGTCTTCGATACATTCTATTGATTCTGTTGATATATGTTTTCGGATTATTTTCATAATGTAGGAAGGCGTACGATTGTTTTACTCTTGAGAATTTAAAGTTTTATTTGAATTTGATTTTAGCAAGGATGTTGACATTGAAAGATTTAAAGTTTGAATAAAATTTTTATTTTTACAAGTTAATAAAAATGGTTGTGGGTGACTTGTTGACGAGAACTCTCACTAGACTTCACTCGTCCGACTAGGGACACCTAGAGGTTTAAAAGGCCTGTTGCACAAGCTAAGTGCAATCGTCATCCATACGAAAATGGATTAGGAATTTTTAGTATTAGTAGTTTTATTTTATTCTTTTTGCTCGAGGACTAGCAAAATGTAGGTTTAGGGGTGTGATCGGGAGAGAACAAATCCCAATTGTACGCCTTAATTCACATTTGTTAGTCGTTTTTATCCTGTTTTTGTATAATTTTACTTTGTTTTCCACTTTCTGTCAGGTTTTAGGAGAAAACAAGGATTTCCGATTAAATGGGGTGAAAAAGCAGGAAGAAAGAAGCTGAAAAAGCCACCTCGCGCGAGCGGCCCGCTCGCAACTAAACTCCTAACCTAGGGTTTCAATGAAGCCCTAGCTATGTAAAGGGGGAATTCTATGCTTTTCTATTTTAGGATTTTATGTATTGGATAGAGATTATATGTTGGTGGATTATTTATATATAATCAATTTTTAATGATAATAATCAAGAGTACTTTGGATCTATTCTTATCTTAGATTTTTCCTTATGCTTATTGAACTTAATAGTCCTTGATTTCTGTGATTGATAGGAGTATTTACATACAATAGTGCTTATGTGATTGTGATGTTTACATCTTTTATAATCCATGCTTAGGAAAGATGAGTTATGCTACACCCTAGTTATAGGTAGATAATTCATGTGAACCATAGATGGCTTATGCTCAGATTAAACTAACAATATCCTCTTGACGATACTATTGGGCTTGTAGCTACGATTGATCATAACTAACCAAACATAGAACTTAGAATCGAGAGTATAGACCCCCGATGCATAGTTAGTGGTGGATTTGTAATCCTAGATCTCATCCACTCATATTTAAACCAATTTTCAATTTAGCATACAAGTTTACTTAGATTTAAATCCTGAATTTATTTCCATAATTTCATAGTTTGATTTATAGTTTAATTCCGTAGTAATAATTAAATCATCAATCAATCAAACTTTCGATTTTCTTATAACTAAATAGATTAGATTTTATTAATTAAAGGATAAAAATTAACAATCTTTGTGGGTTTGACCTTTACTTCCACACTGCAAATCTTTTGAAAGTAAAGCATAAGTAAGCATACTTTTATATCTTGATTTTGACGAGATCAACAACATATATTTTATCACATCTGTTTGACATATTATGTAAGTGGAAGCGGGCAGCATATACGTTCTTAACTTCTGTGAGGAAAAATACAATACCAAGCATAACTTCTCAATCGGCGCATAGCGTTGCTCGATTGGAGTCAAAATTCTACTTAAATAATAAACGACATGTTCGTTACCTTTCTCCTTGTGTTGAGCTAACATGCTTCTTATGGAACAATCGGAGGCCGATATATACAATTTAAGGTACCTACCCTTCTTGGGTGGCATTAATACTGGAGAAGTTGACAAATATTGTTTAATTCCCTCGAAGGCCTGCTGATGGTTGTCTTCCCACTTGAATTCTTCATCGGTCTTGATCTTCAATAGTGGGGTCCATACTTGGGTCTTCCCTGCACAGTTGGATATAAACCTTCTCAGGAAATTGATCTGCCCGAGTAACCTTTGAAGCTCTTTCTTATTGGCTGGTGGTTTTGCTGCCTGGATAGCTCGAGCCTTGTTCTTGTCAACCTCTATCCCTCTTTGGTGCACCAAGAAACCTAGGAAGTTCCCTGCTGAGACGCCGAAGTACATTTGAGGGGGTTCATCTTATGTTTGTGAGCCCGCATTATTTTAAATGCCTTTTCCAAGTCCCTCAGATGATCGGCGTTACCTCCTGACTTTACCACCACGTCATCGATGTAGACCTCCATAAATCATCCAATCATATCATGGAAGATTGAATTCATCCCTCGTTGATAGGTGGCTCCAGCATTCTTCAGACCGAAGGGCATGACAACCCATTCAAAGGTTCCAATTGTCCCCGGGCACCGAAAAGCAGTCTTTGGGACATCTTCTTCTGCAATGTAGATCTGGTTGTACCCCGAGTGCCCATCCATAAAGGACAAAATTTTATGTTTAGCAGCCGAATCAATCAGCTGATCGGCCATGGGCATAGGATACTCATCTTTTGGGGTGGCCAGGCTTAGGTTCCTGAAGTCAATACAAACTCTCAGCTTCCCATTTTTCTTCACCATTGGAACTACATTTGACACCCATTCCACGTACTTGGCAATCCGAATGAAACCAGCCCCCCAAAGCCTCTCAATTTCTTCTTTTACCTTCAGAGTTACTTCAGGTGATATGCGCCGGGGAAGCTGTTTGAACGGCCTGTACCCCGACTTAATTGGCAATCGGTGTTCAACCAATTCCCTGGATAGTCCGGGCATCTCATCGTAATCCCAAGCAAAGTAATCCTTGTATTTGTGTAAGAGAGCAATGATCTCGGTCCGAGACTGTGGCTCGAGCGCCTGACTCACATATATAGGCTTGTGTTCTCCTTCTTCGCCCAAGTCGACCTCCAACAGTGGGTCTTGTATATCGGCCTTCAAATCATCGAGCTTGGCAGTGGCCGTTTCTAATTCATCCATTTGAATCTCTTCCTCCCTTGGCATTTCTTCTTCATAAACACAATCGGCCAGATTAATCATTCCGTCAACAGGGCCGATTTTTAGTCTTCTATTGGCCAGATATGCACACCATCTGGCCTTGCTGACCTTTAGGGCCAGCAGTCTCTGTTCTTCAATAATCGGTGTCTCCATTAACGTCTTCATGTTCGATATTCTCAATCGGCCTTGACTCTTCAGTCCGACTGAGGTTATGGTAACATGTCTTCAGGTCCGATGGATTTCCTTTAAGGAAGGTAGCTGTATTCGGTCTTCCCATTTTTCCGTGACCCAGTAACTTGACTGGCCCGATATCATCTTTATACAAGACTGCATCAGTCGTTTGCACACGGGCTACAAATGGCTTTGTATCTGCTCCAACCACCTCTACCTCATCGCCTCGCCAGAGAATTAGCAGCTGATGGAGTGTGGATGGAATGTAATAATTTGGATGTATCCAATCTTGGCCCAGTAATGCATTATAGGCTGCCGAGGTTTCTACGATGATGAAAGCAGTCATGATCATTTTACTACCAACAGTCAGCTCCAGGGGTAGGATACCCTTGGTTCGTGAGGGTGTCCCCGTGAAGCTTTGAACGTTCATTTGTTCGGAATTAGCTCCGAATCGGACCTCTGAAGGATTCTCAACATTATCTGGGGCATAATATTGATAGTAGATCCACCATCAACCAGGATTCTGTTTATCAGGACCCCCTCAATATGTCCCTTTATGTACAATGGCTTCAAATGCTGGGACATCTGATATGTGGGTTTCTCGAAAACCACTTTGATTGGTCCGCAAGGCTTCAGCCCTTCTTCAGCTGTCCGATGTGGGCTTGAATCCCTCCTCCTTCAACTGTCCCATAGTATGCATCGCTCTAGCCTCTCTGTCACAAAATGGTTCTGCCTCAGCTGAAAGTTCTTGGGTGTCGGGCAATGTAGGCACTGTGGGTTTAGGAGGGTTTCCAGCCCAATTTTTCTAGTACTGGCATTCCCGTTCGGCCTATCTCATGCCTTGATACCTCCTTTTTTGAGACTTGTTGTACTGTGGCTGCGTTGGGAATTTGGGATGTTCAACCCTATGCCACCTCCCATCTTCTATTCGGGGTGGTAACACCATCCTTGGGCTCCTGTTTGAGGTTAATGACTTTGTTTGCAGCCTAGGCTTTGGAATTGTTCGGGTACCTCTTGGCCCCAATCGGCCTGATTCACTTAGGCCAGTTTGTGGAGCAAAGGAGGGTTTTGCCCGCCACTCAGGCTACGCTTGACTCTGCTAAGGCAATGACAACCTCTCATATACAGATCTTCTCAGGCTTGGCTCCCAATGTTCATTGCCTCTGGGCCTCTTACTCGGGCTAGAAATCTCTTTTTTGATATCAGCCTTGCATCTTAGGCAAAGGCCTTGTTCAATGAACTCCAGTTGTCATCGCAGATCTGCTATCAAGTTATCAGTATTGGACCTAGCCATTTCTTCCTCGGCCTTGTGGCCCTTTTCTTTACGCTCCTGATAACTTCTTTGGAGCTCATGTATTGTCACTTTCGGCCTATCTATGGCCGAAATGTCGATTTGTTTTCCTTCTCTTTGTCTTGGCAAAAATTCTTGGTTAGTCAAGTCTACCACATAGCCTTGTCCGAGAACTTGAAAACTCCTTTCTCCACGTTTTCCTGTATAACATTACGAAAAACAATGCAATTATTAGTGGAGTGCTTCCAGGAATTATGCCACTTACAGTATTCTTTAATTTTTAGGTCATCGGCCTTTGGGATCCGATGGCCCTCACTCAGCTTGATCACTTTATCGGCCAATAAGGCATTGAATATTTGATCTGTCATGGTTATGTCAAAAGTATAATTTTTTCCCGCCTCAAATGCCATCTTCTTTGCAGTGGCATTATTGTTGATTGGTTTATTCAAGGCGTTACATACAATTGGCAGTTTGCAGATTGACTCGGCCATGTCACTCTCTGCTTCGAGGTCACACTCCGCTATGTGGACCTCATAATTAGGGTCTTTATAATACATCCCTTTGGACGAGTTCTTCTTCTCTTGCTCATCCAAAAGGATGTGCTCGTAACGAGCGGCCCGCGTGGCCAACTCAAATAAATCACGGAAGTCAGTTCCTTCAAACCTCTTGCGAAGTCCAAAGGACATGCCCCCATGGCCATTTTAGCATATTCTTCCTCAGGCAAAACCATCATGCACCGATACTTTGCCTTACGGAAATGGGCTATGTAGGTTTCTACAGTTTTTCCTACTAATTGCGTCATCCTGGATAGGTCTGCCAGTGATGTTTCAGGCTCAGTCCTATAGAACTGGCTGTAAAATAGCTCTTCTATCCCCTGCTAATTTTGCACCAAATTGGTGGGGAGATTGACGTACCACAAAAATGCCATGCCCGTTAGCGAATTTGGAAATAACCTCATCTTTAATGGGTCACTACTACCCACATGGCCACATTGAACTATGAAATGGCCAATATGCTCCACCGAAGACTGTTCACTCTCTCCAGAAAACAGAGTGAAGTTTGGTACTTTGTACCCCTGGGGAAATATGACCTGGTCAATTTCGGGGGGATATGGCCGTCTGTACGTCGGCCTCTCCATTCTTCTCATAAACGGGCCATACTCTTCATGTATGGCCAATACCAACTCCTCCCTATTGATGGGTTGTGGAGCTACGGGCTGAGTAGCCCTCAACGGGGGTACCAATGGCGGTGATAGTTGTTGTTGATTGTTATTGGTCTGATGAGTCCAAAACCCACCATTGTTTCTTTGCCCCCCAGTAGTGTGAACTGGAGGTTGTGTGTGGTCGGCTGAGCCTTCGGTATGGCCTGTTGATCGAACAATACCCGGTGTCGCCGATCCATTGGGATCGGTGACTATCGATCCGCTAGCCAGTGTGACACCCGCTCCCGCGGTTTAGATTTAATATTGCTTTAGCATGCATAATCATGAGTTAATGTTAAATTGATGTGTTATGTGACACTTATTGGAGGTGGGATTAACCCACTAAGTTGCTTATGGGTGTCCAGTTAGGAACCCAGTTGTGGCCAATATGGCTATCCCAAGTTGGGATATGTGTTGATGGGTCCCAGTTGAGATGGGGCAGCAATATGTGGAACACCCTATGTGCCTAAATGTTTATTAAGGCTTAAATGATTTATTATTTTATTGCTAATAATATCATGTTGTTAAATGATGACCACTTTTGGGTCAATTAGGGGTACCTTTGTGAGCACGAATTGAACACGTTTCATAATTAGTAGGCTAATTAGAAACTTCATATAATTATATGGGACCACTTATGGGACCCATGCGAGACATAGACAAATACTTATTTAGGTTTAGGATAGTTTTAATACAGTTTCATAATTAGCGGGGGACGTAATTGTAAAATTGGCAAACTAGTGGGGGTTTCATAATAAAAAAGAAAACTTATATAAGTTTGACACCTAGAGATGACTAATCATCTCTACATACAAAATTTAGTTTGATTACCGGGAAGCAGAGACGAGGACGAGAGTTGCGATAACGTGACGGTGACGTTCTCGACGACGGTTGACGAGCCGAACGACGTTGGTTTTTATTTCTGATCACATATTCAGACTCCTGGGGGTGAGTCTAATCTATTGGTACTAATTTTATTGGGTTCTGTGATAGTTTTTCCGCGACCCATTTTAGGGTTTTAGCTCATAACTTGTAATTTATTTATAGGGTTTGTACCTATTTCTCAATAGGGCTTTAATCTCACAATTAGGAGCGAAACCCAAGAGGTGAGTGATGTTAATTTTGATATTTGGATAATTTTTATGTTGAGTTCAATTGTGATGCCAAAGCATGCCTAATTAGCTTAACCTAGTTTACTTAGTTTATTATTGGGCAAAATTCATGTGGTTAAATTAGGCCCAATTTGATTGTGATTGCACGGTGTAATGATTAAATGAGCATGTTGAGTTGCCTATTTGGGTCAATGGAAATTGCTAGTTCTATACCACCATGAGGTAATCTTTGTGGTGACGACCACGGCCGCCAGAGGCCTATGGGACCGCACGTGTGAGGGCGTGGGTCATGACTAGTCACGTGGGCTTGGGGAGTGGAGCCGCGGGCTAGCCGGTAGTGGTGGGAGTGAACTAGTAGTTGCCAGAGACTATAGTTTTGTGTAATATGTTGGATTGAGCATGTCAATTATCCATAATCATGATTAGCATTACACACTAAGCATATAGCTTATATATTGTAATGGTTATTGAATAACCATCGTAGGTAATCGTGGCGAGGAATCGGGGAAGTGAGCTGGAGAGTGGCTTGGCGCGATTTTGGGAAGTTGTTGTAATTTTGTTAATAGTTACCTGCTTTTTAGTTAAAGCTTGCAATATAGTTGTAATTAATCGGTTTAATCTAGATTATAGTACGGGTCATACTTTGGTTGGTTTAAGACTTATGTAATATTCCTAGTTAAACTTTACACTTTAGTTTCCTGTAATATAAAGTTGGACTGTGTTAGTTGGGATTATTTGATCATAGTGTTACTATGACTAATGTTATTAGATTGGGACGTTTGAACTTGCAGATTTATTTATTGGGTTGGTTGTAAATTGTTATATTTAGTATTTCTCTTAAAGTATTTAAAAAAAAACTCTTGCTTGTACTTGGAAGCTCATGCTCGTGACTTGATTTTATTCCAAATGGTTTAAAGCATTAATGTTGATTTCAACTTGTGATTTGGTAATATTATTTGGGAATTTATTACTTGTTAAAACAGGGTTTTTTTTGGCTAATTGCAAAGACAGGATTTTGTTTTTATTTTATTTTATTTTATTATTATTGTTGAGCTTCTTTGGTTTAAGTTTATTTTAAATTTATTTCTGGAACTTTAATCACTTGTGTAAGGCCTTGGTGGCGTGTCACGTGTCCTAGGATCATCTGGGTGGTTCCGGGGCGTGACATTTAGTGGTATCAGAGCGAGCATTAGGCTTAGAACCTTGGGTACGAGAGACGACGATTGAGCGTACGTGTAGATGTTGAGCATGTAGATGCATTTCATGAATGCATATGAATAATTGTTGCTATGTTGTTATATAACATATTGGCATAGCATGCAATATATTTATGTCAATTGACTGACAGGTAAGAAAATGGATCCTAATCGAGAACATTCACCTCATTCGAGGATGGACCACCTAGAAGATGTGGTACGCAATTTTGTAAGGGCAGTAAGTGATCAGATGGGACGTGATAGACCTGCAAACCCACAACCACGGGCCGAACGAGGAGTCATTGAACAATTTTATAAAAGAAAACCAAGTCAGTTTGATGGAGGCCCAGATCCATCACAAGCCGACCATTGGGTGATGGATATGAACCGTATCTTTCGGGCAATAGAGTGTACAGATGAGGAAAAGATAATGTGTGCTACCGATACTTTGAAGGGTGAAGCTCAAAACTGGTGGACAAATGTGATTGAACAAGGGGCACCAGAGACGTGGGATAGATTTGTAAAGGTCTTCTATAAGCGGTACTTTCCAGCATCCGTCAAGACACAGTTGGGCCGTGAATTTGCAAATCTACAACAAGGGGATATGACAGTAAATGAGTACGCAGCTAAGTACAACAGTTTACTTCGGTTTGCATATCGAACAGTACCAAGGGAAGTGGATAGGGCACGAAAATTTGAAGAAGGCCTACGAGATAATATTAGAAGCCGAGTGGATACACATCAACTCAGAAAGGTGGCCGATGTGCAAGATGTTGCTTTGATCGCAGAAAGGGATATTGACAAGTATAAACAGAGCCAACAGAATAAGCGGCCAGCCGAGGGAAAAAGTAAAGGACAAGGTTTCTTTAAGAAGCCGTTCTCGCGAGGTTCTGGTTCTAGCTCAGGAGTTCAAAGGGGAAGTTCCTTATCTGGGGAGAGTCGCCCATTATGTCCAATGTGCAATCGTCAACATTGGGGTGTATGCCACTTGACGTTAGTATGCAATATCTGCAAGCAGAAGGGGCATATAGCGAGAAATTGCCCACAAGCTCGAACCCAGAGTACGGGGAGTATCAATCCAGTCATGAGGGGAAAATGCTTCGAATGTGGACAGCCAGGACATCAAACTAAAGATTGCCCAACAAGACGACAGCGAGGGGCAGGTTCTATGGCTTCAACTGGGGCAAAGCTAGGGACACTTGTGGATAAGGGAAAAGGGTCAGAATAAAGACAAGGAAGGTATTTCCGTCTAACGTCGGGGGATGCTGTAGCTACCGATTCTGTGGTATCAGGTACATTACTCATTTGCTCACACCCGGCATATGTTTTAATAGATTCAGGTTCAACACATTCTTTTGTTGCACATGAATTTGTTAAACACTTAAGCAGCATGTCAGAACCTTTAGGGTTTGATTTGTCGATATCGTTACCCTCAAGTGAACCCATGGTGACTTCATCAATATTTAAAGCATGTGATATCAGGGTAAATGATAGGGTTTTGATAGTGAATTTAATTCCGTTGGCCATTAATTACTTTGATGTGATTTTGGGTATGGATTGGTTATCCGTGAATCAAGCAACTATCGATTGTGAACAGAAAAGAGTTACTTTTCGACCAACGGGACAAGGGGAGTTTAGTTTTCAGGGAACTGGTGTTGTAGCACCACCATATTTGGTTTCAGCAATACGGGCAGACAAGTTGTTGAAACAAGGTTGTCGGGGGTTCTTATGTTCAATAATTGACACACGGGTCACAGGGACTAAAGTAGAAGATATTTCAGTTGTACGAGAGTTCCCAGATATTTTTCCTGAAGATCTACCTGATGTACTAGTTGAACGAGAAATTGAATTTACTATTGAAGTAGCCTCGGGGTCTCAGCCAGTATCAAAAACACCGTACAGAATGGCACCGGTGGAGTTGAAAGAATTGAAGATTCAGTTGCAAGATCTTCTAGATAAGGGATTCATTCGACCTAGTGTATCGTCGTGGGGTGCACCAGTCTTGTTTGTCAAGAAGAAAGACGGGACTATGAGGATGTGTATCAATTATCGAGAACTCAACAAGTTAACTATCAAGAACAAATATTCGTTGCCTAGAATTGATGACTTGTTTGATCAACTTCAAGGAGCCCAGGTTTTTTCTAAGATTGATCTGCGATCGGGTTACCATCAATTAAAATTCAAGGAAAAGGATGTGGAGAAGACAGCATTCAGGACCCGTTATGGTCATTATGAATTTCTTGTTATACCTTTTGGAGTTACAAACGCACCGGCAGCATTTATGGATTTGATGAATCGAGTGTACAAAGAATATCTGGACGAGTTTGTAATTGTCTTCATAGATGATATCTTAATATATTCCAAGAGTGTAGAAGATCACGAGAGGCATCTACGGTTAGTTCTACAACGACTTCGTGAAAAGAAGCTGTTCGGAAAGTTGAAGAAATGTGAATTCTGGTTAACTGAGATAGCATTTTTGGGGCACGTGATTTCAAAGGAGGGTGTATCAGTAGATCCACAGAAAATTGAAGCTGTAGCCAATTGGAAGTCGCCAACAAGTATGCCAGAGGTACGAAGCTTCTTGGGATTAGCTGGATATTACCGAAGGTTCGTGGAAAATTTTTCAAGAATTGCGATGCCAATGACACAACTTATGCGAAAAGATGTTCCTTTTGTTTGGAGTTCAGAGTGTGAGGAAAGTTTTGTTGAATTGAAGACTCGTCTGATGACAGCACCAATATTGACCATCCCCTCAGGTACTACAGGGTTTGTGATTTACAGCGATGCTTCATACCGAGGTTTGGGTTGTGTTTTGATGCAAAACAACAAGGTAATTGCATACGCCTCACGACAGTTACGGCCACATGAAGTGAACTACCCAACACATGATCTTGAGTTAGCGGCAGTGATCTTTGCTTTGAAGATTTGGAGGCATTATCTCTACGGGGAAAAGTGTGAAATTTACACTGATCATAAAAGTCTAAAGTATTTGTTTACACAACGGGATTTGAATATAAGACAGAGGATATGGTTAGAGCTAATGAAGGATTATGACCTGACAATCCAGTATCATCCAGGGAAAGCTAATGTGGTGGCCGATGCATTGAGTCGAAAATCTACAACCAATTTGGCTTATAGTTTGACTTCACAAGAAAAGTTAATTCGGGAAATGGAGCAGCTAAAGTTGGAGATAATTCCAGAAACTAGAGGTGGTCTAATGTCAGCCATTATTGCACAGCCGTCTCTTATTGATGAAATTCGAGCCAAACAGCTTCAAGATCCAATATTGCAGAAGATTCATGATGAGATACCTGAAGGTAAGCAACCAGAATTTACTTTTGAGAATGGTATGTTGAAATTCAGGAATCGGATTTGTATACCCAATATAGATGGTATCAAGGAAGTAGTTTTGGAAGAGGCGCACAATACGAGGTACTCAATCCATCCGGGTAGTACTAAGATGTATCGTGATTTGCAAGAGATCTATTGGTGGTCAAGGATGAAACGTGAAGTGGCAGAACATGTGGCAAAGTGTGTGGCTTGTCAGAGGGTAAAGGTGGAACACCAGAAACCAGTGGGAAAATTGGAACCATTACCTATACCAGAGTGGAAATGGGAAAATATCACACTGGACTTCGTGGGAGGTTTACCGAGATCTAGAAAGTCAAATGACAGTGTATGGGTAATCGTTGATCGATTGACTAAGTCTGCACATTTTCTACCTATTAAGACCAATGATCCAAAGAAGTTAGCTGAATTGTATGTCCAAGAAATTGTGAGACTTCATGGAGTTCCAGTATCTATAGTTTCAGATCGAGATAGTGCATTTACATCAAGATTTTGGCAAGGAATGCAGAGAGCGATGGGTACAAGATTGAGTTTCAGTACAGCTTTTCATCCTCAAACCGATGGCCAATCAGAACGTGTAATTCAGATACTAGAAGATATGCTTCGACTTTGTGTTTTGGATTTTAAAGGTGACTGGGAAGAGCACTTGCCGTTGGCTGAATTTGCTTATAATAATAGTTATCAATCCAGTATTGGGATGGCACCTTTTGAGGCTTTATATGGGCGTAAGTGTCGTTCTCCACTTTGTTGGACCGAGGTTGGTGAGAGAAGATTGATAGGGCCTGAAATTGTTCAGCAGACCACGGAGAAGATAAAGACAATACAACAACGGCTTCAACAGCCCAAAGTAGGTATAAAAGCTATGCGGACTTGAAAAGAAGACCGATGGAGTTTGAAGTTGGGGATTTTGTATTCTTGAAAGTATCACCTTCAAAGGGTATTACAAGGTTTGGGAAACGTGGGAAGTTGAACCCAAGGTATGTTGGGCCATTTGAGATCATTGGTAGAGTTAGACCAGTAGCCTATCGATTAGAGTTGCCACCGGAGTTGGCTAATGTACACGATGTGTTTCATATATCAATGTTAAGGAAATGCGTATCAGATCCGAATAAAGTGATTATTCCAGAGCCGTTGGAAGTCAGGGAAAACTTGACCTATATCGAGTAGCCAGTTAAGATTCTTGATAGAAAAGAACAAGTTCTGAGGACAAAGACTATTCCTTTGGTTATGGTGCTATGGCGGAATCATTCCGTTGAGGAAGCCACGTGGGAAAGAGAAGATGAAATGAAAGAGAAGTATCCATTCTTATTCGAAACTTGAGATACTACGAGTTTGGGGACAAACTCCTTTTTAAGGAGGGGAGAGATGTGACACCCGCTCCCGCGGTTTAGATTTAATATTGCTTTAGCATGCATAATCATGAGTTAATGTTAAATTGATGTGTTATGTGACACTTATTGGAGGTGGGATTAACCCACTAAGTTGCTTATGGGTGTCCAGTTAGGAACCCAGTTGTGGCCAATATGGCAATCCCAAGTTGGGATATGTGTTGATGGGTCCCAGTTGAGATGGGACAGCAATATGTGGAACACCCTATGTGCCTAAATGTTTATTAAGGCTTAAATGATTTATTATTTTATTGCTAATAATATCATGTTGTTAAATGATGACCACTTTTGGGTCAATTAGGGGTACCTTTGTGAGCACGAATTGAACACGTTTCATAATTAGTAGGCTAATTAGAAACTTCATATAATTATATGGGACCACTTATGGGACCCATGCGAGACATAGACAAATACTTATTTAGGTTTAGGATAGTTTTAATACAGTTTCATAATTAGCGGGGGACGTAATTGTAAAATTGGCAAACTAGTGGGGGTTTCATAATAAAAAAGAAAACTTATATAAGTTTGACACCTAGAGATGACTAATCATCTCTACATACAAAATTTAGTTTGATTACCGAGAAGCAGAGACGAGGACGAGAGTTGCGATAACGTGACGGTGACGTTCTCGACGACGGTTGACGAGCCGAACGACGTTGGTTTTTATTTCTGATCACATATTCAGACTCCTGGGGGTGAGTCTAATCTATTGGTACTAATTTTATTGGGTTCTGTGATAGTTTTTCCGCGACCCATTTTAGGGTTTTAGCTCATAACTTGTAATTTATTTATAGGGTTTGTACCTATTTCTCAATAGGGCTTTAATCTCACAATTAGGAGCGAAACCCAAGAGGTGAGTGAGGTTAATTTTGATATTTGGATAATTTTTATGTTGAGTTCAATTGTGATGCCAAAGCATGCCTAATTAGCTTAACCTAGTTTACTTAGTTTATTATTGGGCAAAATTCATGTGGTTAAATTAGGCCCAATTTGATTGTGATTGCACGGTGTAATGATTAAATGAGCATGTTGAGTTGCCTATTTGGGTCAATGGAAATTGCTAGTTCTATACCACCATGAGGTAATCTTTGTGGTGACGACCACGGCTGCTAGAGGCCTATGGGACCGCACGTGTGAGGGCGTGGGTCATGACTAGTCACGTGGGCTTGGGGAGTGGAGCCGCAGGCTAGCCGGTAGTGGTGGGAGTGAACTAGTAGTTGCCAGAGACTATAGTTTTGTGTAATATGTTGGATTGAGCATGTCAATTATCCATAATCATGATTAGCATTACACACTAAGCATATAGCTTATATATTGTAATGGTTATTGAATAACCATCGTAGGTGATCGTGGCGAGGAATCGGGGAAGTGAGCTGGAGAGTGGCTTGGCGCGATTTTGGGAAGTTGTTGTAATTTTGTTAATAGTTACCTGCTTTTTAGTTAAAGCTTGCAATATAGTTGTAATTAATCGGTTTAATCTAGATTATAGTACGGGTCATACTTTGGTTGGTTTAAGACTTATGTAATATTCCTAGTTAAACTTTACACTTTAGTTTCCTGTAATATAAAGTTGGACTGTGTTAGTTGGGATTATTTGATCATAGTGTTACTATGACTAGTGTTATTAGATTGGGACGTTTGAACTTGCAGATTTATTTATTGGGTTGGTTGTAAATTGTTATATTTAGTATTTCTCTTAAAGTATTTAAAAAAAAACTCTTGCTTGTACTTGGAAGCTCATGCTCGTGACTTGATTTTATTCCAAATGGTTTAAAGCATTAATGTTGATTTCAACTTGTGATTTGGTAATATTATTTGGGAATTTATTACTTGTTAAAACAGGGTTTTTTTGGGTAATTGCAAAGACAGGATTTTATTTTTATTTTATTTTATTTTATTATTATTGTTGAGCTTCTTTGGTTTAAGTTTATTTTAAATTTATTTCTGGAACTTTAATCACTTGTGTAAGGCCTTGGTGGCGTGTCACGTGTCCTAGGATCGTCTGGGTGGTTCCGGGGCGTGACAGCCAGTTCGTTCTGTGATTCAGATTGCTTGCCTTAGCCATTACCCTCCCTAAGGTTCGGACAGATGTAGGGCGGATCTTTTGGCTTATCGGACTCAAACAAGGTACCAGAGCCCGATCTGGTGACCTGCTCTTTGCTACCCTCAGCTTTATAGGTATCTATCAGTTTGCCAATCATGTTTGTCAAGCAATCCAATTTTACATGGGTGGTCCTAGTCTCTAAGACCAGGTCAGCTTGGCTCTGATGTACATCGGCCGTTTGGCTGATGACTGGCTTGAGATTACCCATTGATCCTATTAATGCGTTGTATTCCTGCCACATGGGCTCAACGTTCACTCTCATGGCCTCCGAAATTGCCTCAAGAGTGACAGTGCCGTCTTGTGGAGAATGGCCAGTACTTTCCTCCATAGGTGGGTCAACGGGGGAATCGTCTTGGCCGTTTTTAGTTGTCTATTTGTCCTTCTTTAGAGGCATGGCTTGACACTGTGGGTCCCACCGGGCGTGCCAAAATGTTTGCCTGTAATTTGCGCGGGCGTGCCAGAGCCAAACGGGCTCAGTGTGTGTGTGTGTGTGTGTGTGTGTGTGTGTGTGTGTGTGTGTGTGTGTGTGTGCAAACTAATTTCCTAAACGCTTGTGTGAGTGATACACAAGGCTTTATGAATCTAACTTCTAAACAAAGTGATTGTGTGCAGTGAGTAGGAAAGTACCCTCACCATAAATTCTTTAGCAGTACTAAAGCGCACAAGCTAAACAGTGTAGTTTACTAAGTAAACAAATCACAAACGATATAATAAAACGTAGATTTTATTAAGTGTTTGGAATATTAAAAAAATCCAAAGAACGAACCAGAACCGACTTTGATTGTCCAAAAGAACAAAAGAAATTAACAAAAGGAGCAGACCTATTTGCTATGAATGCTGAAAAACATAAAGGTTTGAACGCTTTGAATGCAGTGTGTATGCTGTTTTTCGAGATGACGCGGAGTGCCTTTGCTTGGTTGGCCTGCTTCCATATTTATAGCGGCCTCTAGGAATTCTGATAAGGAAAGAACTCCTTTCCTTGCGCCTTAAGCAGTCTTGATTGATTGATAGTGGAAGAATCCTTCCCAGTCTTCAACTCTTGCCTTATCTTGACTCTTGATTGAACCAATCCCTATATTCTAGGGATCAGTCTTCCAATCCAGCTGGACGTGATTAAATACCTTCCAAACCGGACTCTTGCTTCCTAAAAATCTGGGATGACTTCACCTTGACAGCTGTGAATAACACCGCCTTTCCCTTTTAGTCCATCGGCCTTGCCAACTTCTTCTTTCAGCTGAATCGGGCTTGGCCAATTTCAATATTGTCTTTCATGCCCTATTACCTTTTTACGAATGCCTATGGCCGATCGGACTCATACAGCCATCCTTAACTATACGGTGTCCAATTGGCCTCCGTGCTGCTTTGATCTACCATCGGGCTTACACTGCGTTAGGTTATGTTACTACTATGCCCGATGGACCTCATTCATGCCCACCCTTCCAATCGGGCTCCTATCATGGCTATAGCCCGATTAGACTGCTCATCACTCATCTGGACTTCACCATATTTAACCAACAGCTATGGATCTTTAGAGACCATGTGACATCGTCCTCTCGAGCCCGATAAGCTATTGCAACCCTTGGGCCGGCCTCCCCCCTATCCAATTTCACCACTCGGGCTCAAAAACCTTTGGCGGTTTTTGGGTGCAAACATAACTCCAAGATACAACCCAAGAATGCTCACAATAGGTCTGATCCACTTAGCACGTTAGCGGCAGACAGGATGCCGAGTCTGTATCGGTTGCCCATAAATATAGAAGAAAGTATAGTAGGATGATATATTTCTATATATGTATCTTGTATATATGTCTAATCTATTTTCTATATGTGAAATGTTACAACTCCTATATTTATAGGACTCTAGGAAACCTTTCATAAAAAGTTGTGACCCTTAGGGAAATATCTCTTCAAATAGTTATGACTCTTAAGAGATAATATGTTTTCTTTCTGAGTAATATTTGGGACACAACCATTCACACAACTTTTTCGACACAATCCAATAAATGTGTCTATCTCTCCTGTGATGTCACTGGACCCCACAGTGACACAGGAGAGAGATAGACACATTATTAGATTGTGTAAAAAAAGTTATGTGAATGGTTGTGTCCCAAGTATTACTCTTTCTTTTAATTAAAAATCCCAACAGTTCTAACTTTTGATTACAGAGTCTTTAATTTAATAGTTGAATCAAAATTTATCAACAAAAAAAGAAGAAGAAGCCATTGGTAGAAAATCTTCTTATGTTTCAGTAATGGATCGGATTTTATCCAGATCCGATCCGAATCTGATCTGATAAGGATCCGAATCTGAAGTTTTTTATTTTATTTTTTTATTTTTTATGTTTTTATAAATAAAATCAGATTTAGTGAACGTATTAGGGTTTCCACTACGCTCATGATAATGGAGAATCAATTTGTCATTATTTTGATATTCATACATTTTCGGATTCGGATTCGGATATCCGAATCCTAACCAATTCGGATTCGGATTTTATTTTTTTTTAGAAAATCGGATTAAGATTTTCTTAGCGGATTTTTATCGGATTCGGATTTTAAAATTCCGATCCGAATCCGTTCCGTTTACAAGCCTACCCTAAAGGAATGTGTTGTGATCTATATAACAGAAATGTATTCAGACGCACTCGCAATTGTCTGTATCTTTCCTTGCCTTCTTCTTCTTTTTTTTTTTCCCTAATGGAAAGCGAATATCATATTGGTATTGCAAAGAACATTTTGGATTAGACACAACTTTGTTTCATCCCTAAGGTGTTGAGGATTTATAGGGCAGTTAAGTATGCAAGAGACTCAGATTTAGGGTCTGTTTGCGCGACCACAATTTTGAATGAAATCATTCATAATTGACAAAGCATTTCAAAAAGAAATTCAGCACCTTGAAAAAGATCATTTATAAAATAGTAGCTATGCTAAAAAGTTGTACTTTAACTCACAAATTATTTCAACGCAAGGGAACCCGAGAATAGCCACGTATGGAGAAAATGCAATGAGATTCTCTATTTTTCTCAGTGAACAAATTCAAGATGATGAGTTTCTATATTAAAATCCTTTAGAAATCATGAATGACCCCATTCCATTTCATGGACGTTCAAAGAGGCCCTTAATAATCCTTACTTGAATTTTTCAACTGTTGGACTTATTTCATGTCTCGCAAGGTTCGAAGTCGTTTTGTTCGATAATGATTAAGAATTCCCTGGATATCTTGCGCCCCAAACACGAAAAAAAAAAAAATAAAAAAAAAATAAAAATTTTCGTAGGTGGGGGGGTTACACAGATTGGATTTTAATGCAAAAGGATCTTATTTGGAGAGTGCAAGCAAATTGGGAATAGTATAACAAACAGGAGAGGTTTTGCATCAGTAGAGTAATTATAGGTTGAAATTAAGTAGTCTAATTCCACTATATATAAACACTGCATTGTTGATCACAACTTCTGTTAATGAATCAGTGCTTTACTAGACTGCCAACCATATACGAATGTAACAATATCTTCATAATATCATTTTAAACACATCATGACATCAGTGAAGACAGAGTAAAGTGAAAGATATTTTGACACTCCATAGAGGGAATCTTAGATTCTTAACAACCAACTATGTATAGCTTTTTGAAGGAACCACAGGACACACATATATATAGTCTCAAAACTGTAAATTATCATGAAGAAGTAAGCATTTTATTAATTAAATTTCCAGAAATTCAAATATCCGTACAACGGTACAAGTGCTACAAAAAAATTGAAACCAATCATCAGAGAGAGACAGAGCATTTTCTTGTAATCTTTATTTTATTTTATTTTTAATTTTTCCGGCAATTCAATCGCAAAAGATCAAAGCAGATTGGAACAGATTAGCGAGTCAGTCCATACATATTTGTTTTTCTGACTGAGGAGCTGATTACACTTGTGGTTGTGCGGTTTTGCATCGCTTATCCTTTGGTGGTCGGAACAATATTAGATAGTGGAGCATCCAAATAAGGTGTGGCTTGCTTAATTTGAACAGGTGTGGCTTGCTTAATTTGTACATTGCAGAGGTTCAGCTTTGAGACACATCCAAATTCATCAATCTGCACAAAACATGTAAGCTAAATGAGAGAAGAACAAAGACAAAAGTTGAGAGAACCTAAAAATCATTTATTTTAGTTTCAAAATTGCTATGCTTAGTTATATTTTACATTACCAACACAAGTGAGGAAAAGCAAGATCAGTTGAATACAAACAAGGTACTCAAAATCAACAAAAAATTGATGATATTGTACATATAATCATGTAATAGCGTGCGTATGTGCGTGTTTGTATATACACGAGGAAAGCAACTTGTATACATAAGTGGGCAGAGTTGTTTTCATAAAAAAATAAATTACAATTTTTAAACTCACTTATTGAACAAGATTACAATAGTAACTTTAAACTTATTGCAAGAAACAATGTAAGTCATGGTTAGGGATGGTGGCTTCAAGAAAAAACAACAAAGTCATGCTTTGTCAGAATGCTTCCCAATTTTTTTTCTTCTCAAAAGTGTTTCCCAACACATGTGGCAGTGGCCCAGTTGATTGTGATTGGTTGATGTTGAAGTGATCCCACCGTTATTGAAGAGGGTCCCACTGCCACATGTGTTGGGAAACATTTCGGAAAATTTTTTTTGGGAAGCATAGCATTACTCTGTAAGAATGATTCAAGTAGTTGTTACATAGCATGAATTTTTTTTTTTTTTTTTCACCTGAACTCTTGGTTACTAACTATGACTTATAATGGTTTCGGCAATAAGTTTGAAGACGTTCTTGTTTAAAAGGAATTTTAAATAAGTTTTAAAATTTCATTAATCTATATAATATGATCCAGACTCTAGAGTAAAAAGGGGGAAAAGAAATCAAGATTAAGTTACATTTTAAACAAGTGGGAATATTTTACAAAATCAAGATTGAATTCATACAATACCTGAAAATTTTCTCCATCAATCACCGCATCCTTAAGTGAAACAAAACTTGGAACATGAGGAAGCTGTACTTCAAAGTATTGACAAAAAAGCAAACTAAAACGAACATCGCTCACACTTTTGGTTTCCAAATTATACGCAACCAAAGGCATTTTACCATACTTGGAGCCACAACGCACTAGTAGAACCGAGCTTGTACCGTAATTCAGAATTTTGACTCGATCTTTTACATGGCATTTGCATCGGATGTTTACAGGGTTTATTACAAACTCTTTAGTCCATGACTCCTTCACTCCATAATTTTTCATTATCCACACATCAAGAGTAGCACTTCTAGCACTGTCAATTATATAGAGTTGTTCTCCTGAAACTCCAAAACACAAGTTTAGCATACAAACGTTTTCCAATGAACGGGGGCCAGGAAAGCATTCAAATCGCTCACTCCCAAGGTCAAAACAATTTATGTATACGCCATCATGTGTATAAGCAATCCAATGAAGAGCACCATTCAAATAAGCGTCACGAGAGTATAAAGCGAGTTCTTCAGGGACAAATCCACCAATGATTCTCCACATATCCGTGCCAAGCGTGTGGATCTCAGCCTCATAAGGAGTATGGTCATACGTCCAAAGGTGCATAATCTTGTATTGTTTAGTACTCGGACTAAAACCAAAACCCCCAAAACATCCGTTGTAAAAGTGAATTTTCTTTATAGGCTTGGGGATGTTCATGTATTGTCCCATAATCGGATTACATACAAGATAAGACCTATTGTTACCAAACAAAATTAAGCCATTACAGGAAGCAATTGGTTTCATGTTGGAGGCTAATTGATAGAACTTAGGGCTGATCTTTAGAGGGCCTAGCAGGGGGGTGCTTAAGGTGCTTTCATGGAGATTAATCATGTATAGCTCTCTTCTTTCAGGGTGTTTACTAATGAGAGTGTTGTTGGTATGATGTGATCTTGAGAGATGGAGTTGAGCAAAATAAGGGTCTGATAAGAGCAATCTGTGCCATGATTTAGATATGCATCTGAATCTACATATTGTTTTTAAAGGTAGTCTAGACAGAATGTCTGATATGATTACCTCTGGGAGTTCCATCATGGACTGACTTGAGTTTGTTTCTTCTACTTGCCTGTTCCTCATCATGAGAGTATGTGAAAAAGCGCTGCCCCACCGGCCACCCTGAAACAGTGTTTATATAGTGTATATACGATGTATGTGCGTATGTATAGGTCGATTAGGGTTAATTAATTTCATTATTTTGGACTAAAGTAAAAGTACTCCAATTTCTCTCAAAATAGTCTCACAACAAATTTAGTGTTAGAATTAGCCCCCACAGAAGAGAGCTTAAGGTTCAAAACTAACCTTACATTGACAGTTAACTCCAAAATTAGCCCCCTAAAAGAGTTAAGTTTAAAAAATTAGTCCCACATATATCTCCACATAGGGGATTAATCCTAAAATTAACCTTACTGTTAATACATATTAATGTTGGCACTAATTGTATTCACACTAGTATTCCCACCATTTGTATTCACATATATGTATTCACACTTCTAACAAAGCCTATAAATAGGCTTCAATAGGGTGATTTGCAAAAGGCATAAGGGTAATTTGTTTATTCAATATATATATATATATATCATAGTAAAATTCAATAATATATGTATATATATACACACGAACTCACAAGGCTAATTTACTTAAGGCAAAAGGGTTTTTGGTAATTCGATTTAACGAAAGGAAATTTATAATTGTATACAATTTAAACTTTAATGCTCTTTTCTTCAAGGTATAGAAACAAAATGGTAATTTATAAAAGGCAAAATGGTAGTTTAATAATTCAGCTTACAATTATACACACTTTAAATACATAAACAATAATAATAAATTATTACATGTATATATACACACATATACAAAAGGGAAATTTACAAAACTAAAAAAGGTAATTTGGTAATTCAGTTTATAATTATACACACTTTAAACTTTAATAAAAAGTTACTTTACAAAAGGAAAAAATGGTAATTTTATATAGTAAAATAATACACACACACACACACACATACAAGGGTAATTACAAAAGGTAAATATGGGTAATTTGGTAATTCAATTTAACAAAAGGGTAATTTATTAATTCAATTATAATTGTACACCCTTTAAAAACATAAATAATAATATAATAATAATAATAATAATAAATTGTAATATGAATATATATATACACACACACAAAAAGATAATTTACAAAAGTAACTTAAGACTTGTTTGGTAATCCAAAGACAAAAGGCAAAAGGGTAATTTGGTAATTTAATTTAACAAAAATGGTAATTTACAAAAGATGAAATGGTAATTTGGTAATACAATTTATAATTTTACACACAATTGAATAGTAAATTAAGGCTTGTTTGGAATTCAAAGGTTCCTTTAAAGATGCCTACGACTCAAATAAGCCTTGCCAAACAAGCCTCAAGTTACTATTCAATAGTGACTTGATATAAATAGATTAATGTGAAATTACCAAATAACCAAATCACAAATCCAAAATGACCAACATTAATGCTAAATTAATTTAGAATCTTTAAAGAATATTCATTTTAAAACTCTTTTACATAATGGTATAGATATAGTTTTGCCAAACAGTCATTTTCCTTAACGAATTTAGATGATCATATTTTATGTTATATTCAATATATTTAAAGAAGAGTGCCTAAAAAATTAATCCCTTGAGAAGGCTTGATTATGTCATCATCAACGCTTGTCTTGTTAAGGAACACCTGTAATATATTTTTTTTTTTTGGGTAATACTTGGCTCAAAACCCACAACCTTGTGTCTATCTTTCTTTTAGTGGGTATTGTAGGATTCATTGGCATTGTGAGACTCATCAGGAGAGATATACAAAAAAGAGAGGTAGTGAGCCAAGTATTACTCACTTTTTTTTGTTGACTTTTGAGTAAAAATTTGGGCACAAACGCTTTACAAACAAATTATACTAACAGCAGTGGGAGACTACCATGTGACAGAGTTGATACCTTTTTGTCCCTGTGAGGCAGATAATTTGACCACTTGACAATGTCCTACTGATGTTAGCGTAATTGATTGGTGGAGTGTTTGTGCCCAAATCTTTACTCTTTTTTTTTTTTTTTTTTTTCAACTTGCTCGCTAGAACAATCGCTGCAATTAACGCATGAGTTGGTCACTTGACATGTTTAACGCACGGCTTGGCTAGACCATTGTAGTGGTCTTTTACCACACTATCTAATAGTGATACTAATCTTGCTACTAACATGTATCACTATTCATCACAAATGTTCTAACACGTACAACTAGCTCGGCCAACATGCATTTAATTAATTAAGTACAAGAGACAAGAGTGGGGGTACAAGAGTTTTTCAATAGGATTAGGCTCGCCCAAGCAAATAGAGGCGGGGCTTAAATTAAGTTAGGTGAGGCCAGTAACCAAAAAGTTTCCCAACAATGGGTTCCCATCAAGAAATCGTCGACTGATCTAAATGACAGCAATACTGCTATAGATAATTCTCATGGTGAGGGTCAATGGACTGAGGTGGGTAGTAAGGGGAAGGCAAAGGCTATTGCTTCAAGGGGGTTGCTTAATGATGCCAATTCGTCTAGGATGGGTGATTGTGCTTCGGCTGATGCTCAACAAATTAAAATAAGTAACTCCTTTAATGAGTTAATCCCTTATGTGTACGACACAAGTGAGCCCATTTCCCTTGAGATTGAGCATCAGCTTGATAGTTTGGATACTCACTTGGAGAATCTCTGTGATGTTGATTATGGTACCAGGTGTTTGGTTGCTGAGGATGAAGTTGCTTTAGGTACTCCCATTTCTTCCAGGCAGAGGAAAAGGGAAGCGAAGATGAAGTTCAGTGCTAGTCGGCCCAAGGGTCGTCACAGATGATATGTCTCTTTCTTGTTCCTTTGGATGTTAGGGATGAAATTCTCTCTTTGCTTTTGTCTAGATAGTGTTCCAACCCATGTTTGGTTCTCCAACCATTGTTTTGTGCTTCTTTTCTATCCGGGGGTATGCCCTTTTGTTTTGTAGATGCCGTAAGGCTTTTTCTTTTTATTTATTCACCCTTTTCCGAAAAAAAAAGTTAGGTGTTAGGCTAAGGAAATTAAGCTAATCCCATTAAGGCTTAGTTTGGTCTCCACGTGGCTTTCTAAAAGTAACTTATGAAATTTATTATTAAATTGGTTGATAATTTTGTACAAGTGACACATTATTCTTCAAAAAAAAAAAATTACATATCATGAAACCAAAAGGCAACCTTAAGCTTTTAAAAGCTCCATTTAGAGCTTTTAAAAGCTCCATTCTAGAGCTTTTAAAAGCTCCATTTTAAACGCTCCTCCAAAAAAGCCTTAAGTTTAATTTTTGCAAATCTCATAAACTAATTATCAAATGAATTAATATAAAATTGTGCATTGAAAAAGGAAAAGCACCAAAATGGGGCCAAACTAATCCTAAAAATGATAAGTTACACTTTGTAAATTTTAATACAGGTTACTTGACCTTAGGGTTGAAACTAAGTTTGTTTCCAATCCACAGTGTTCTTTGCAAAACCAATATGATATTATTCGCTTTCCATTAGGGAAAAAAATTAAAAGAAGAAAGAAGAAAGAAAAAAAAAAAAAAGAAAGGAAAGATATAGACAATTTAGAGTGCTTCTGAACACAGTTATGTTTTATAGATCACAAATACATAATTGACAAAGCATTTCAGTTAGAAATTCAGCACCTTGAAAAAGATCATTTATAAAGTGGTAACTATGTTAAAAAGTTGTACTTAAACTCACAAATTATTTCAACGTAAGGGAACCCGAGAATGGCCACGTATGGAGAAATGCAATGAGATTCTCTATTTTTCTCATTGAACAAATTCAAGATGATGAGTTTCTATATTAAAATCCTTAAAGAAATCACGAATGATCCCATTCCATTTCAAAGAGGCGCGCCCTTAATAACTCTTACAAGAATTTTCCAACTGTTGGACTTATTTCATGTCTCGCAAGGTTCGAAGTCGTTTTGTTCAATAATGATTAAGAATTCCCTGGATTCAAACATGAATTATTACTATTTTTTTTTTTCGTGTGGCGGGGGGTTGGGGAGGGAGGGGATTGGATTGGATTTTATGCAATATGGATCTTATTTGGAGAGTACAAGCAAATAGGGAATAGTATGAAAAACATGAGAGGTTCTGCATCAGTAGAGTAATTATAGGTTGCAATTAAGTAGTCTAATTCCACTATATAAAAACTGCATTGTTCATCACAACTTCTGTTAATGAATCAGTACTTTACTAGACTGCCAACCATATACAAATGTAACAATTTCTTCATAATATCATTTTAAACACATAAGGACATCAGTGAAGACAGAGTAAAGTGAATGGCATTTTGACATTCCATAGAGGGTAATCTTAGATTCTTAACTACCATCTATGTATAGGCAAAAAAAAAACTATGTATAGCTTTTTGAAGGAGAACTACAGCTACATAAGTAACCACAGGACACACACACACACACACACATATATATATATATATGTAGTCTCAAAACTGTAAATTACCGTGAAGAAATAAGCATTTTATTAATTAAATTTCCAGAAATTCAAATATCCGTACACGGTGTAAGTGCAACAAAAATATTGAATGCAATCATCAGAGAGAGAGAGAGAGAGAGAGAGAGAGAGAGAGAGAGAGAGAGAGAGAGAGAGAGAGAGAGAGAGAGAGAGAGAGAGAGAGAGAGAGAGAGAGAGAGCATTTTCTTGTAATCTTTATTTTATTTTATTTTTAATTTTTCCGGCAATCCAATCACAAAAGATCAGAGCAGATTGTAACAGAGCAGATTGGAACAGATTAGCGAGTCAGTCCATAGATATTTGTTGTTGCGGTTGTGGTTGTGCGGTTTTGCATCGCCTATCCTTTGGTGGTCGGAACAATATTAGATAGTAGAGCATCCAAATAAGGCGTGGCTTGCTTAATTTGAACAGGTGTGGCTTGCTTAATTTGTACATAGCGGACATTCGGCTTTGAGACACATCCAAATTCATCAATCTACACAAAACATGTAAAGCTAAATGAGAGAAGAACAAATACAAAAGTTCGATGAGAAGGAAGTTGAGAGAACCTAAAAATCATTTATTTAAGATTCAAAATTGCTATGCTTAGTTATATTTTACATTACCAACATAAGTGAGGAAAAGCAAGATCAGTTAAATGCATACAAAAAATCAATCAACAAAAAATCAAGATTAAGTTAACATTTTAAACAAGTGGGAATATTGAATTTACAAAATCAAGATTGAATTCATATAATACCTGAAAATTTTCTCCATCAATCACCGCATCCCTAAGCGAAACAAAACTTGGAACATACGGAAGCTGTTCTTCAAAGTATTGATGAAGAAGCCAACTAACACGAACATCGCTCACACTTTTGGTTTCCAAATTATACGCAACCAAAGGCATTTTATCACACTTGGAACCACAACACACTAGTAGAACCGAGCTTGTACCGTAATTCAGAATTTTGAGTCGATCTTTTATATGGCATTTGCATCGGATGTTTATAGGGTTTATTACAAACTCTTTAGTCCATGACTCCTTCACTCCATAATTTTTCATTATCCACACATCAAGAATATCACTTCTAGTACTGTCAATTATATAGAGAAGTTCTCCTGAAACTCCAAAACACAAGCTTGGCACAGAAACGTTTTCCAATAAACGGGGGCCAGGAAAGCGATCAAATCGCTCACTCCCAAGGTCAAAACGATTAATGTATACGCCATCATGTGCATAAGCAATCCAATGAAGAGCACCATTCAAATAAGCGTGATGCGGGTAAAAGGCTAGTTCTTTAGGGACAAATCCACCAATGCTTCTCCACATATACGTGCCAAGGGTGTGGATCTCAACCTCATAATCTTTATGGTCACGAGTCCAAAGGTACATAATCTTGTATTGTTTAGTACTCGGACTAAAACCAAAACCCCCAAAAAATTGATAGTAAAAGTGAATTTTCGTTATAGGCTTTGGGATGTTCATATACTGTCCCATAATCGGATTACATACAAGATAAGACCTATTGTTACCAAACAAAATCAAGCCATTACAGGAAGCAATTGGTTTCATGTTGGAGGGTAATTGATAGATCTTAGGGCTGATCTTTAGAGGGCCTAGCAGGGGGGTGCTTTCATGGAGATCAATCATGTATAGCTCTCTGTTTTCAGGGTGTTTACTAATGAGAGTGTTGTTAATGCTGGTATGTGATCTTGAGATATGGAGTTGAGCAAAATAAGGGTCTGATAAGATCAATCTGTGCCATGATTTAGATATGCATCTCAATCTACATATTGTTTTTAAAGGTAGTCTAGATAGAATGTCTGATATGATTACCTCTGGGAGTTCCAGCATGGACGGACTTGAGTTTGTTTCTTCTACTTGGCTGTTTCTCATCCTGAGAGTACGTGAAAAAGCGCTGCCCACCGGCCTGAAACAACCATTATATCGTATATACGATGTATGTACGTATGTATAGGTCGGTTAGGTTTAAATTGTTTAATTACATTCACTTAACCCTCTTTGTTTTTGGACCAGGGTCGGCCCTGACCATTTGGGGCCCTTTTGAAACGGGACCAATACAAGGAGTTCACGGCAGTAACTCCATATATTTTTTTTTGAATTATTTACCTATTTTTTGAGATAAGATTTTCTGTATTCAAAATATTACTTTTTTTTTTTTTTTTTTTTTTTTGTGTGATGTTTTACAATCATTTTAAAAGTTGTAAGATTTGGTGTTGGTAAGAAAATCAATTTTTGTTATTTAATAAGGAAACTTCCGAAAAATAGGAAGGAAAGAGTAATGTTATGCTTCCCAAATTTTGTGTTTCAAATAGTTCCCAAATATATGTGGCTGCAGGACCACCTTCAATAATGGTGGGAGAACTTCAACATCCTCCAATCAAAATTAGGTGGGCCTACTACAATGTGTTTGAGAACCACTTAGGATACAAAATTTGATAAGTATAGCATTGCTCATATTTTAAATATGATTAGTTTTTGATATTATTAATCATGGATGAAACACAAGGGAAAATACCAGAGAAATAACTTTCTCTTTCGATTTCCTTTATTCTTTTCTCTCCCTCACTAAATTCATGAACCAAATAAAGCCTAATAGTAATAAGGGTTGATTGTTGATTGAAATTTATAAAGTTTGGTATGATGGTAAAACAATTTGGGTGTGCTAAACTAAGAGATGAGATGAAAATGAGTTGGGACAAATGTTTAGGGTGTGTTAGATTACAGTTGAGCTAATATTTTATATGTAATTATTTTTTCTAAATTGTGGGGTTGGTCTTTTGGACCAACCTATTACACATAATTTTATTTTTCTAGAATTGAGACCTAATAATTTTTCTTTATCAAATTGGGGCCCTAATTAAACACCAAAAATTGGGGGGCCTAGACGACCTCCTACGTCGCTTATGCCCAGGGCCGGCCCTGCTTTGGACTAAAGTAAGGGTGCGTTTGATAAATGATAACTCTTGAGGCACATAAGAATCTCACAAAAATAAGATGCATAAATTTTGTGTGTCTATCTCTCTCCTCTGTGGGGTCCACAGTGACTGTGGGGTATATAGAGAAGAGAGATAGACACATTGTGGTTTATGAATATTGTTTTTATGAGATTCTTATGTGCCCCAAGAGTTATCTATAAAACTGAAAATTAAGTGTTGAATTCTAAGTACTGAAAATTTTAAGCGATTAATTTTACAATACTGAAAACAGTGCTTTAAAGACTGAAATAGACTGCATTCAATGAATATTTTCAGTAGAAAATTTTCACTTAAAGTTTTTAGTAGATTTTTGGCTGCTTTTTCAATTAAGTGGTACATTTTCAAACACACTGAAAAAAATGAAGTGCTAGAAGTTTTCATTTTCACCGCTTAATTGGGTTATCAAACACACCATAAGAGTACTCAAATTTCTCTCAAAATAGTTCCACAATGGATTTAATGTTAGAATTGGCCTCACAGAAGAGAGCTTAAGGTTCAAAATTAACCTCACATTGGCAGTTAACCCCAAAATTAGTCCCCCCAAAAGAGATTAAGAGTTAAGTGTAAAAAAATTAGTCACACATGACGGTTAAATGGTAGTATTATCTCCGCATAGGAGATTAATCCTAAAATTAACCTCACTGTTAATACAGATTTGTATTTGCACAATTTGTAATCACATTTGTATTCAATTCATCCCACTCAATACAACATTCAATCTTATATTGTCTCATTTTCTCTCTCTCACTCACAAAGGGGGTTAAGTGTTACTATTTATTTTTGGCTATCTTAACATTTTCACTCTAATCCAAAATCACAGGGGGGTTGAGTGTCCACTTTTGAAGCACAAAAAGAATATGAGCTTAATCATACGGGGGTCAAATGTGTTTAACCATGGATTCAATATAGAAATTGGACTCCAATGATTTGGGAAGCCAGTGAGAGATTTGAGTGATTTTAGGAAAATGGGCGATGGGATGGAATGAAATGGAATCTGATGGTTAGTCCCTATTTGAAGAAACTTTATATCAACCTAAAAGCTTATGCTATTAGTAAGTGAGACCCAACATTCTATATGTAGTCATAATCAACTCTATATTTAATCCATGTGAAATATTCTCTAACGTCCTCTCTCATTTGCATTCTTTTTTGGGTCTGTCACCCTAAAAGCTTTAGCAATAGAGAAGTTCAACATGTATATATAGTCATAGTCAATCTCATATTTATTCCACGTGGGACTTTTTTTCAAACAAAAATATTAAATGTGGTTTTCCAATTTGGTGTTAGTTTCGTAGTGGGGTTCAAGAGGCTTTCCCAACCAAACAATTTTTGCGAATTTTAAGCATATGGCTCATTATTAATTTATTGTCCAGTTCTACTGCTCTAAATTCATAGGCATAATCACCCTACGAAGAGTCTGTTTGGGATAACTAATGTTTTATGATTGCCAATAGCTTTTGGCAGAATAAATTATTAATATATATCTCATATGGTGACGTAACCAATAGCACAAATACATGTAATGTTGGCCATGCGTTGAGTCTTCTAGAAGACTTGGGAGATCAATTCATGGTTATATTGGTTTGGGGACTCTTAGAAATGAGAAGAGTCAAAAACCTGAGGGATTTGAATTGCTTAGGCTTAATCTTCTAGGGACTTCCAAGTCGGCCCAAATTGGGCAGTGTGGCAGTGCGTATATGGTTATATATATATATGTGAAGTATTTATGGGAAGAACTTGATCACACTCGGTTAGAAAGTGGTGACGAGAGAGGGTGCCCTTTGGGGTATGGGACATTAATCATTGGGGTTTTCTGTGAGGGGTGTTAACAGCGTTATGAGGATGTGAGGTAGAGAGGGTATTTCTTTGTCTCTACGATTTCTCTATGTATTACAATGATTATGTCAGGTTCTTTGGGTTATTGAGTGAGGAATGTACAAGGGTCATGTATTTGGGTTATGAGATTTAATCCATGTAACTTGTATCATGTTTTACTCAATAGTGAAAGAATGGATATCTCGGGTGTGGACATAGGCAGGTGTTTGGCCGAACCACGTAGAAATCTGTATGTCTTTTTTTTTTGTGCATGTTTAATTACTGCTCATGTGTGTGTGTTTATTTGGGGGAATTTGGTTCCGCGTGTTAAATTCCCAACAAGAGGTATCAGAGCTATGGTTGGTCAGATCATGGTGACAGAGGTGCACGGTGAAAGTGGAGATTAGCAGCACGGTGGTTAAAAGATAATACAAGATGAAGAAAAAAAAGGGGAACAGGTGAACATGTTAGTAGCGTGGTAACGGTGGTTATGGTCATGGTCCCGTGAATGATAGGCTTCAAATTTGTTTTTTGAAGTTTGTCATGGTAAATTATTCCATGTGGCATGGTGTAGCGAAACTTGAATCAGATTGGTTGAATTTCAAGGAGCTTGTGGGGATAAGCTATGTTGCTTGGAATTTGGGTCAGAGATGGTTCTTAAGGTTTTTGGGTGCTGCATATTCATCTGTTGGTGCGGATTTATGAAATCCTGCATGGATTGTGATTTATTTTTCTTGGTGATAGATCCTATATATTACAGCAGGTTGGGATCTAGGGCTGAAAAATAATTTTGATGCTACTATGATTGTAGCAGGTTGCGTATGGTGGAGAGGTTCTCACATTCCATTCATACAGGCATTTCTCTTGAGCTGTTAGATTCCAAGTATGGTAAGTATGTGCTTCTAGAGAAAATAATTTGATGGGTTCCAAGAAGGCGGGGGTAGACACAAGCATAATTATCCGACAGAGGTAATTATTAGGATACTGCACGTAGGAACGTTGGTCAAATATTTTTAGAGCAGGTTCGCTATTTGGGTGGTGTGATATTGATCCCAAAGTTACGGAGGAATCTAATATTGTTATTGAAATCACACACGACAGTTGAGAGAAGTGTGGATGGTTTCTGTCGTCTGGTTGGTAGAGGTGTACTCCTAAGTCCTCGATGAAAAATTCTTATATAAGTGAGTGCGTGGATGGTTTGTTATCGATTCAGACGATTGTGAGGGGAAATCCTGCTATGGGAGAATGAGAGGTCGAGGCTCTTCTCTGGTGGAGTTAATGCATATAATTAACTCGGGGCAATTGCACATGTATTGGTTGTATTGTTCGAATCGAAGGTGTCGAGATCGTGTGAATTTGAGGTATGTGCAAGCTAATATTGGTGATGGCCAATGGTGATGATGTGTTTGCGGTTTGGAAAACGGGTTACAAAGTAGTGGGCTTTGTGGGCACTCTAGTTAAGGGGGTGCGAGCATTCTTGTTAGGAGGTGCTGATGATGTGTGCCAGATTAATTTCCCACATGTGATATAGGGGTGATTGTTAATATATATATCATATGATGACGTAACCAATGGCACAAATACATGTAATGTTGGCCACGTGTTGAGTCTTCTAGAACACTTGGGAGATCAATTCATGGTTGTATTGGTTTGGGGACTCTTAGAAATGGAAGAGTCCAAAACCTGAGGGATTTGAATTGCTTAGGCTTAATCTTCTAGGAACTTCCAAGTCGGCCCAAATTGGGCAGTGTGGCAGTGCGTATATGGTTATATATATGTGATGTATTTATGGGAAGAACTTGATCACACTCGGTTAGAGAGTGGTGACGAGAGAGGGTGCCCTTTGGGACATGGGACATTAATCATTGGGGTTTTCTATGAGAGGTGTTAACCGCGTTATAAAGATGTGAGGTAGAGAGGATATTTCTTTGTCTCTTTGATTTCTCTATGTATTACAACGATTATGTCACGTTCTTTGGGTTATTGAGTGGGGAGTGTACAAGGGTCATGCATTTGGGTTATGAGATTTAATCCATGTAACTTGTATCATGTTTTACTCAATAGTGAAAGAGTGGATCTCTCGGGTGTGGACGTAGGCAGGTGTTTGGCCAAACCACGTAGAAATCTGTGTGTCTTTTTTTTTTTTTTTTTTTTTTTATGTGTGTGCATATTTAATTACTGCTCATGTGTGTGTTTATTTGGGGGAATTTGGTTCCGTGTGTTAAATTCCCAACATAAGTTATTGTTAGAATTGATTGTGATAGATTTGGTGTTTAAGTAAGGTATTGTGAAAGTGGTTCTGGACCTTATGGTGGCAAAATTGATTATGTAAGTGATTGATTATATCAATGTAAAAGTGATTTTGAATGCCAAAAGAAAATTGTGTCCATGCACTATATTTCTATTATATTAATATATATATATATATATATATTTGGTCTAGACATATTACTGATTGTTAACAAAAATCAATTACCACCAATGCCAAAGTAATAGTGGCTAGTGCCAAAGTAAACTGACTATGTGGCAAACTGGAATTTGCACACATAGCCACTTTGGTTTGGCAATAGCCACTATTGCTTTTACAATAGTGTTCCTTTAGAGTATCTCCAATGTAAGATGTCATTTTGTCCATGCCAAATCTATATTTTGATATTGCTATAGGGCTTAAATACTATATTTTGACATTTATGCTCCAATGCTACATTCTAAAATAAATGCTATTTTGTGATACATTGGCTATTATTGTTGTACTTTAATAGCCGTGCCAAGCGTGTGAATCTCGACCGCATAAGCTTGATGGTCACGAGTCCAAAAGTGCATAATCTTGTATTGTTTAGTACTCGGACTAAAACCAAAACCCCCAAAATATCCGCTGTAAATGCTAAATTTCATTATAGGCTTCGAAATGTTCGTGCTTTGTCCCATAATGGGATTACATACAAGATAACAACTATTGTTACCAAATGAATAGTAATCAGTTAACAAAATCAAGCCATTACAGGAAGCAATTGGTTTCATCTACGAGGCTAATTGACACAACCTAGGGCCTATCTTTAGTGGGTCTGGGGTGATTATTGTGTCACTTCTGCCATCTATATCAATCATGTATAGCTGTCTATTTTCAGGGTTTTTAATAATGAGAGTGGGGGTGGTGTGTGATCTTGAGATATGGAGTTGAGCAAAATAAGGGTCTGATAAGAGCAATTTGAGCCATGATTTACATATGCATCTGAATCTACATATTGTTTTCACAGGTAGTCTAGATAGAATGTCTGATATGATTACCTCAGGTAGTTCCGGCAACATAGACTGACTTGGGTTTATTTGGTTTCCTCCACTTTCTTCTTCTACTTTGGTATTTGTCTTCCAAAAATGCTACACATACAGCCTATCCCACAACCTATTCAACAACTGCACATCTTGGCCATTGATTTTGGTGGATCCCGTGCGGGACCCATGTGAGACCCTCATGGAGCCCATCAAAATCAATGGCCAGGATGTGTAGTTGTGAATTAGGTTGTGTGTGTAGCATTACTCTATGTATTAGAAAAAGTTGGTAAGAGATTTTAGGCAACTCAGGGATAGGAAGCTAGCGTAGTCATATTAGAATTTGGTTTTGCCAATTTGGTGTTGGTTTGGCAATGGCAGTGGGTTCAATTAGTTGGGTAAGATCAAAGTGTTTTTTGGGGCTGGTGGTATACAAGGTTTTCTTTAATTTTCGTAAACAACAATGTTATATGGTTCTCAAATTTTGTATAAACCAAATGTTGATTCTCAATACATGCGGCAAGCCACCAAGGAGAGTGGCCAAGTGATAAGATTCAAGCACTAGTATGTAAGATGTCCATGTTCGAATGTCCTTCTCTACTTTTCGGGTTGATTGGTGCTAACCGGTGGGTCCATCACGCATAGACCAAAAACATTAACAAAAAAAAAAAAAAAAATACATGCGCCAATGGATGGAATCACCTTCTATAATAGTGGGACCAATTCAACTTCCTCTCATGAAAATAAAATGGGTTCTCTGCCACCTCCGTTGGAAACCACATTTGAGGTACAAATTAGGGGAGCGTGACATCATTCTTTCGTAAATTACCTTCCTACAATTTGTATACACATTATAGCTAAATGCATGAGAGATTAAAGAACCTCCATTATTCTTTTAATTTTTTTTAGGGTAAACTACACTTAGGGGCGTATCCAGGATTCAAGTCCAGAGGGGGCGACCTTTACTTCTACGGTTTCATGACCCCTTTTGTAATCAACGATGAAAGATGTGTTTTTTTTTTTTCTTTCCTTTTATGTCTAGCAATAAAGATTGGGAATGAATACTTTAAATTAATCAAAAAGATGAAAGACTAAATTTTCATTGATATATTTTCGCTTCATACATTTTCTTCAAGTATATATAAGAGCAAAAGCCTATACAAAAGAGGATTCATTTATTTTTGGAATTGGTTCTGTTTTGATAATTTCTATGAAAAATTGGTGCCATTTAATTTATATTTTCTTAGTAAACATACATGTCAATTGTATATATATATAGGGTATAGGAAAAATGCAGTTGGTACCCCTCCATTTCCCTTTATAATATAGGGGAAATTGGTGAAAAGGGCATTAAAATAAGCTAAATTGGAATGAAGAACACTTAATAAAACAACTTGGTTTTTACTCCTAATTTTTTTTTGGACCAAAATATCATCATCTTCACTATCTAACCTTACTATCAAACCCTAGCCACCATTGCCACTACCCATGCCTAGCCTTCGGCCACCTCCGGCGACCACCACTACCATCTCCGGTGACCTCCGGCGACCATCCACCATTGCCACCACCCATGCCTAACCTCCGGCCACCACCACTTCCACCTCCGACGACCTCATACGACCTCCGACGACCATGACCTATCATCCCACCTTCATTCAACAGTCCGACCATCTTAAAAGAAATTTCTCTTAAGATCAATTGGCCGAGGAGATTTATGTTGGTGGTGGTGGTGGTGGCAATAGAGAGGGAGGAGAGAGAGATGGTGGTGGTGGTGGTGGTGGTGGCTATGGAGGGAGAGGAGAGAGAAAGTTAGATAGAGAAGAGAGTTGGTAGTAGTTGCGACGGCAACGACGACGGCTCCGGCGATGACGAGGATGGCTCCAGTGGTGGTGGTTGTGATGGTGGTGGCTATAGAGGGAAGAGGAGAGAAAGTTAGAGAGAGAAGAGAGATGGTGGTGGTGGTGGTGGCTATGGAGGGGGAGGAGAGAGAAAGTTAGAGAGAGAAGAGAGTTGGTGGTAGTGGCGATGGCAATGGCGACGGCTCCGGCGACGACAACGACGTCTCCAGTGGTGGTGGCTGTGATGGTGGTGGGCCTGGTGGCTATGGAGGGAGGAGGAGAGAAGATGGTGGTGGTGGTGGCTATGGAGCGGGAGGAGAGAAGATGGTGGCTATGGTGGTGGTGGTTGTGATGGTGGTGGCTATGGAAGGGGAGGAGAGAGAGATGGTGATGGTGGTGGTGGCATTTGAGGGGGAGGAGAGAGAAGAGAGATGGTGGTGGTGGTATCTTAGGGTTCTAGGGGTAATTTTGCCATTTAGAGTGAAATTTAAAATTCTATAGGACTGAGAGGGAAAGTTCAAATTTTAGAAGACTTTGGGAGGGAAAGTTTTTTTAGAGCGTGTCCTTATATGGGTTTTTGATTATGGCTTGTCCTTTAGTCCAACTTAGCCCAACCTTAGCGGCCTTAAACCAAGTCTCCCTATAATATATATACTAGTAATAACCCGTGCCCGTGGGCACGAAGCCAAAAAAAAAAAAAAAAAAACGAAATTCAATATTTCAAAGGATCAATTTTTTTCGTAAAATTATCCATGTCATTCAAACCCATGTGAAGTATGGTTTGAATTTTTATTTCATAGATATCATCACAACAAATACAAATAATGTAGTAATCTTCATGAAACAACGGGAAAAAAAATGATAGAAACCAAAACAGAAGTAGAATCACTCTCTTGATCATATTCCAAACAGATTTATGTAACTAACAAAATTACAGTGGCTGTCAACTTCAAGCAATGTTTAAAAAGATCTAAACTTATACCAAAATGTACAACCAAAGTTATTACAACATAAACAAACTGTCAACTATATTCTTTTCTCCGTGATTCTAGCATCCTTAACTCTTCTCTTCTCACTCATACTTACACTACAAGAAAAAACCCTTTTTATGACTTTTTTTTTTTTTTTTTTTTTTATTTTGGGCTAATGACTATTTTAAAAAAAGAGTCATAACAAATACTTTTTTCTAACATATATGACTCTTTTGCAAATATAGTCATAAGATTGACAAGTGGTGTTTTATTTACGACCATTTTTTTTATTAGTCATAAATAATAAGATTGTTTATGACAGTTTTTTTAAAATGGTCATAAATAATAAGATTTTTTATGACAGTTTTTTTGAACATGGTCATAAATAATAAGATGGTCATAAATAATAAGAGTTTTTATGACAGTTTTTTTAAAATGGTCATAAATAATAAGACTTTTATGACTTCATTTTTTGGTAGTCATAAATATTCTTTATTTTTATGACTCTTTTTCTTTGAATTCTAGAATCAAAGGTAAGTACTGTTTTGGGAAAAATAGTGAAAAAAAGACAATATGCTAAGATTTTTAAAGTTACGATTCTTGATTAGGGAAAGGTCCTCTGTATAAAAATATTTTGTGAAATTTTACTTGGCATACACGAATATTATGTGAAATTTTACTAAATCTTTACATGAATATTAAGTGAAATTTCACTTAAATCGACCTTTGAGAGACTAGTTTTTAAGAAATTACTTTTTGAAATTGGATTATTAACACTTGATAGTTACTTTTAGTGTCACAAATTTAGATTTTATTAAGAATCATATTAGATTTTTTATGACAGTTTTTTGAAAATTATCATAAAAAATAAGATTTTTTATGACATGTTTGTGAAAAGTGTCATATATAATAAGTATTTAGAAAAGTGTCATAAATAACAAGACTTTTATGACTTCATTTTTGGGTAGTCATAAATATTCTTTATTTTTATGACTCTTTTTCTTTGAATTCTAGAATCAAAGTACTGTTTTTTGGGAAAAATAGTGAAAAAGACAATATGTTAAGATCTTTAAAGTTAAGATTCTTGATTAGGGAAATGTGCGTTGTATAAAAATTTTAAATGAAATTTCACTTGGTATACATGTAACACCCCGTATTTTCTTTATATAAATATTCATTTAAAAAAACAAAATAATGAGACAACCTAAATTATTGTGTATGCAACCATGGTTATTTATTTATATGTGTGTATTTATTTTATTCATTAATTATTGTGTGAAATTTTATAGAGCTAAGTAGGGGAGTTAAGTTGTAAACTTAAGTTGAACAAGTAATTGAAGAATTGATGTGTTTATTTTTTTGTAGTGATTATAGGCTCGTGAATGTGTTAATTTGTGTTTTTAACATTTAAATTAAGTACCCGAGTTATGTACACTCATTGGGTCACTCATTTTAGAACTTTAAAATGTATTTCAGGCCCATATAAAGCCTTTTTGTGAGGTCCCTAGACAAAAAACGGGATTTTTAGCCTTTTGTGTGTTTGTGTTATAATATATGTAGGTGTATCATATATACATACATAATATACCTACTAGGGTTTTGATAACAAAAAGAAAAGAAAAGAGAGACATGAGAAAAATAGAGCAGTCAAGAGAGAGAGAGAGAGAGAAGAAGAAGAAGATAATAAGAGAAGAAAAGAGGAACCCCAAATATTGTTTTGCGAATCTTCATCAACATTGAAGTCCTAAATCGGTGAGTTAACTTGTTATTTTCTTTCAATCTCGTTTGATTGAAATTTAAATGGATATATTATTAAATTAGTATGGTTATGTGATATGAGATTTAGGTTTTTATTTACAATGATTGAAGTTATGATTTGAGATTTATAGATGAGCCTTGTATATACATTTGAGCAATTATTCAATTTTTGGATTTGGGATTTTCACGGATCAGATTTTAATAGAAAATTCCTAATAAATCATACGTTACAATTTTCGTGATTCTGTTCACGCTAGCCTGTAGGAAACGCAATTCTGGACAACATTCGTCTAATGATATTTTTCTTAATTCTGCACCGTTTGGGCAGAAAATTCATATTACAGTAGCAGTTTTATGAATGTTAAAATAAGCGTATTTGCTATATCATATTTTTGTGTGATTTCATGTTCGTTAATATAAATTAATTTATTTGTACATAGAAAGATATGAGTTCTCATGTATAGTTGAGCTTTGTGAAATTATGACTGTGTGATTTTGTGTGGGTTATGAATCTGTGTGAACATGTAGCTGTTAATATAATTTTAACGGAAATTTGAGTTGAGATATATGAATCTCTTATGAAGTAGAGTTTTGTGAAAAACGTGAATGTATGAACGATAGAAAATCCTTAGAGTTCACCACTGCTCCTTATGATTTTAGGCGGCGACTTTGTGGATGACCCGTCCTTGTGTGATTAGACGGCGACTACGTGGATGACCCGTCTCTTCATTATTTTAAGCCTTATGCCCAGCTTGTTGGTCTATTTCATGTGTATTTAGACATTGTTTTATTGACGTCAAGAACGTAAGGACTAGCCTTTCGGTGTATACTCAAATCCCAGTGATACCCCATGGGAGTTGGGACCGGAGTGGGAGTTAGTATTACGTTAGGAGACACATGGGATATATGTGTAGGCTGGACCATGGATGGGTAGCCGAGGTGGTGAACATAATGTGTAATAAAATAAAATACTTTGTGGTGTTTTATTCTTGTGTTTAGAAGTTGAATTATAATTAATTACCTCTTATTGTGGTTGCATCGTAGAAAGTTGTGGACGCTTAGTCATCGAATTTTCTAATAATTTTTCGTGTTGTAATCGTTGTGTGTGAGAATATTGTCTTGAAGTGACGTTTTATTATCTAATTTTAACTTTTAATATTGTCTTGAAGTGGACTCAAGGCTTTAAATTTCAAAGGGAAAAGAAGGCCAAAACCAATTTGGCAATTCGTAAAGGTAATTAAATCTGAATAAAAACATGGTAGATATAATGGTAGCTGTTTAAATTATACTTAGTATGTTATGGTTAATGTATTGATATAATGTATGTTGCGGTTATTCAATTGTTGCTGGGTATGTTTTCATTGTTTGAAATTTTTGGGAGGTTCTATTTATAGAGGAGACTCTGTCGAAAGTTTTAGAAATTCTAGGTCAACATTCATTCCAAGATAAGTTAGTTTTACCACGACTTGTGATTGCAGTAATTTATTGTTTGTCTAATATTTGTTATACATTTATTCATAGGGACCAAAGCAACCAGGAAATTATGAATGTGGATACTATATGTTACTTTTCATGAAAGTGATAATGGAGAATCCATCCAAATCTATCAAGATAAAGGTATTATCATAGTATTCTTTGTAAATGTGTCGCCAAATTTTCTCTTCTTCTTGTTTTACTTTGATTCATAAATTGTGGAATTTTTTTTTTCATATGTGTTGGAGGTGGTGGTGGTGTTGTTGTGGGGAGGGAATACATCCATAATATCTCATTCTTTCCTGAACATTTTTAGATGAAAGAGTTGTCTCAAAAAGTGAAATATGAAAGCCACGAGCTAAATGTACTTCAATTTGAGTTCATTGAGTTCATTCAAGAATACATTTAAGTATTGAAAATTTTAACATTTTTTCCTTTTTCCAGGTAATCTATATTTTTACAATTTAAGAAAATTATATACTCGTTATATAGAATCTAATACATTGATTTCATTTTTGTTTCAGTGTTACACAGTTAGACTACATGGAACAAATATTGCAAATAAGTTGATGTACTAGCGGAGATTGAAGAGTTTAAATAGACACTAATCTTGTTTTTATTTATTTATTTATTTATTATTTTATTTTTTTAACAATGTTACATATACATTATTAGTTTGTTGATTTAATACATACTTAGTGGTTACTGTTACATTTTTCTTGTACATAACTAATTATTAGATTGATTATTGAAAATTTTTGGTTGGAAGGAAGATAATATCTGAATATGGTTCTTGAGTTGATTTGTAACATGCATGTTTTGATGATGTATTTGAATTGTGTAATCTTGATTGTTGGATTATCAACAAAATATTTTTTTTTCTTTAAATGTGTTTTATATTATATATGACTGTTTCATAAAAAACAATCATAAATTAGCAATAGTTCTACTAAAGTCATAAATAGTGTCATTATTTATGACTTTTAAAATGTTATTTATGACTGTTTTGAAGATTATTTATGACTATAAAAAGATTATTTATGACTTTTTGAAGGTTATTTATGACTATTTTAAATATTATTTATGATTATTTAAAGGTTATTTATGACTTTTTTTTGAAGATTGTTTATGACTTTTTAAATGGTTATTTATGACTAATTTGAAGATTATTTACGACTTTTTAAAGGGTTATTTATGACTTTTTGAAGATTATTTATGACTTTTTTAAAAGGCTATTTATGACTTTTTAAAATATTATTTATGACTTTTTTAAAAGGCTATTTATGACTTTTTTGAATATTATTTATGACTGTATCAATTAAAAAATAGTCATAAACAATTTGAAAGCACTCATTTTTTATGACTATTTTTTTAGAACTGTTGTAAAAGTAATAATTATTTATGACTTTTTTAACAAACTCGAACTTATTTATGACTGCAATGTTATGACTTATTTTAAAAACTTAAAAAATTGTCATAAATATACATTTATGACTCTTTTTTAAAGTCATAATAAGGGTTTTTTGTTGTAGTGTTACTTCACACTATACACAAAATAGAACTATCCAAAAAAATAATTACACGATTCAAAAACACAAATAATCCATACAAAAATCATGCTCAAGCTTAAAACAAATTTGGGTTTGAAAAATACGAAGAGGCCTACTACAAAAATAAAATAAAAAATTGACAACTTCAGGAAAATAAAAATATGTAAAAGACAAACAAAAATATTAATTTTGCAATAAGTTGAATATGTAGGCGATACATACCTGAAGATCAAGCGAGAGAGGTGATTGATGAAGAGGTTTTTACGAAAGCAACGCTGGGAAAGAAAAAAAAACCCAAAATCATGTTTGAAGCTTCATAGTAGAAAGCAAAGTCATTTCGGGATGTAAAGTAAAAAATGTCACCCGCTTGAGGTAAAAACAGAAAGAGTAATGATAGTACTTTCCAAATGATATGAAACCATTGACATCTATGAGAGAGAGAATTAAGGAAATTTGAGAAGCTATGGTCAAGGTTTAAAAAACAAATTAGTATTTTTTTTAAATTCTCATAATGGTAAAAAGTAATGCTCTAGACCATTGCTTTTCATGAGTAACACTGCAAAAATTAAAAAAGATGGTTCACCGTGATGGCGAGGATGGTGGTCCGGCGGCCCAGTGATGGTGGTTCCTTGGCTCTATGTCGTTAAAAAATCAAAATGGTCAAAAACTGGGTAGCGGTCAAAAGCTGAAAACAAATTTAAACTCTTAGATTGACACAAATCAAGGGTTCAAAATTTGAATGTCTATGATGTATAATTACAATAGAAAAGTTAACGAAGTATTACTTAATTATTGTTAATGAAAAGAACTATTCTAATCTCAATGTCCAATAGATAAGGGTCCAATATTTGAATGGCTAAGATGCATACATACAATTAAGATGTGTAGTTCCAACGAAGAATCACATGAAAAAAAAAAAAAAACTGATTTAAAACATGGACATGTATTCACAGTCCATATGTGAGAAATTAAAAATGATTTAAAACACTTTTTTAGGTTTAACATACACTACGAAAAACAAAAACAAAGACTTTTAGCATGAACTTAAGTTTTCATTCCACTTTAATAACATCCTTTGATGGATTAACCTATAAATCTATATCTATATAATATTGAACAACACCTCCCAAAGCCTTTCTTTGTCCACCAATTGCTTTCTCTCAGACTAAGTCCTCTTGGTGACTAAGATCCACCTCCCTTGACTCCAAAGCCCACTCCAAAGCCTCACTTTGTGCTTATGAATATCTCAACTGTTAAAGCTTAAGCAATGTGATTGACACCATGAGTATTTGAGAAGTAAGGAAGCCTAAAAAAAAAATTTGAATTAAAAAAAAATCTTTCTTGAGATATAGAAATTGTTCTACATCCTTGAATAAATTATCGTTTGCTCTTAAGGACCTTGAGAATGCGCCAACCGACAATAAACACACTAAAAAATACACAAAAAAATACACAGGGATTAAGTATATATTCACACACACACACACATGCACGCATAAATACACACACACAAACATGCACGCACGCCCACGCGCACACACACACACACACACGTGGAGATGCAGAGAGAGAGAGAGAGAGAGAGAGAGAGAGGGTAACCATGATGGTGAATTAAGGTGGCCGGCAGTGATGGTGGTCGACAGTGTGGAGTGAAGGTGGCCGGCAGTGATGGTGGACGGTGAGCCAATAAGGGTAGAGAGAGAGAGAGAGAGAGAGAGAGAGAGAGAGAGAGAGAGAGAGAGAGAGAGAATTGTGCATGTATTACGGTTTTAAATTCTTATGGTCAAAGAAATTAAATTTGGATGATTTGTAGGAAATCTCTAAAATCTGAATTTCAAGAATCCTCATTTTGTGCAATTCATTTACTTGAGAGAAAATTTCGGATAACTAAAAATGATTCGATGAAGATTGTAGTTAAAAAGAAAATGAAAAAAAGCTAGAATTACTCTTGATCTAGGGATAACATCTTGAATTACTTTAAAATATTATTTTTTCAGTTTTGGAAAACAATAAAATTTGTACGGATTAGACCAAGTAAATTGGGTGAAAATCACAACCAAAAAGATATTTAATTCTAAAGACACGTTCAAGATATTTGGAAAGGTAAGTAGTTTGTTGTTTGCGTCACATGACCAAAAGAGTAATGTTAATGCTTTCCAAATATTTAAACATTTCAAATGATTTGGCAGTGTGCCCACTGAATTTTGATTGAAGGATGTTAAATTTGGGAAGTATAGCATTACTCTTTACAAAAAGAAAAAAAGTTGACCTAACACCAAAAAAACTATTCTAAACGACTTCAAGCTAAAATTCCCAATAACTTATTGGGAGATTTTCAATTAAGCTGTTTTACAGAAGAGTATAAAATTGCCAAAACAATTTTCCAAGGGTAATAGTTGGGACACAAACAAACACACAACCTTTAGGACACAACCCAAATAATGTGTCTATCTCTCTCCTGTGTCACTGTGGGGTCCAGTGACATCACAGGAGAGAGATAGACACATTATTTGGATTGTGTCCTAAAAGTTGTGTATTTGTTTGTGTCCCAATCTTTACTCATTTTCCAAAGCTAAAATCATATGATTAAGCTGTTAATCATATGTAAGCATTTTTGTTATGCTTCCCAAAGCCTTTTTTTTTTCATGTGTATTTTAAAAGCTTCCCAATAACTTATACTTCGTATTCACTGAAAGTGTATTTTTTGGACCCCATAAAAGATTTTCATTTTGTAGAGAGATATTTTTGGCAAAATCATGTGTATTTTAAATTGATAAGGGTTAAGATCAGGGTTAAGACTCTCTCTCTCTCTCTCTCTCTCACACACACACACGCACACACACACGCACACACACATGAAAATAAGCTAAGTTGAGGTGAGTTTTAATAGGATACAATGGCATATTTAGTGGAATTAATCATTTTTGGTGGACCAATGATCCAAATGTTGAAAATATCTCAACTTGTCTCAACGGTTGAGATTGAAAGTTGCTATGTTAAGAGGGACCCACACCGCTCTATCTTATTATATAGATATATACATATATGTGAACAATGCTAGGGGTACAACTATTTTTTACAACTCATTTACAACCATCTATATCTGTCCTAAGTGGCATTGTGAAGTCTACTTAAATTTCAATGGACCCAGTGCCACTTAAGAGAGAGATATAAATAGTTGTAAATGAATTGTAAAAAATGGTTGTACCCCTAGCATTACTCATATATACATATCAATATATACATACATATAGATATATATATATAGAGAGAGAGAGAGAGAGACATGATAGTGTGGTTACAACCTAGACTTGGAGTGATATAGTGATACATGAAAACATTCAGGAAAGTCAGGGGGGCAGCTGCCCCCTCTTGCCCTCACGTGGGTACGCCCTTGACTACACTGACCTCCCTTAAGATTTGGTTTAATTACATGGAGCTCTCTTGTATTTTAAAAATTACTCTGACCTCTCTTAAAGTTTGGAGTTAGGTAACACTCACCTCCCCTCCATTAATCAACCGTTAGTTCATTTTTCTAGTTAAATTTTCTGAAAATGACTCTTTTTACCTCACTAAAGTGTGTATGTGTGTGTATATATATATATATCTCTTTATTTCAAAACCTAAAATATAGGCTTTTTAACCAAATCACCTTTGGTGAGATGGCCAGAATCAACACTTTCCAATTGAGAGGTTGTGGGTTCGATCCAAAGTCAATCCACTCTCCTAAGAATTGAACCCCTTTTTTTGTGACAAAAATTATGGCATAACGTTGTGGTTCATGGTTTTAGATTTTTATTTTCATTGTTTGAATTGATCACAGTCGACCACCAATACAAAAAATAAAAAGAAAAAAAAAAACTGAAAACCAAAAACCACAACGTCGCCATGCAAGCCCTAAGAATTTGTTGACAATTCCCAAATTAACCCATCATGAGCCAAAATCCAAGAAAATCCTGAACTGGCCACCAAATACAACCACCATCACCATGAGACAAGGAGGGTTCCAATCTGGTCTTCGTCATCTCCAATGGAAACTAGGTTTTTTTTTTGGGTTCCCAATACTTCCCCGGGCATTAAGGAGTTGAAGGGTTCTTTTTGGAGTACCATGGTGAAGATGTAGGGAGAGGGAGATGAAGAGACCGATGGGGATGACGGCCATAGGAGTTGGGGTGTGGGTGGGTGGCGGTGATAGGATAGTCTAAGTTCTCTATGAAAGTTGGAATTTTGACCCTAAGGCATCACTATAGCAACTAATTTCTCTGACCCATCACTTTTTGAACTTATTTCTCAAATCTATCATTTTTTTAAAGACACTAGTTGAAGTAGCGACTTCGCCTTCTTTACAATCTAAATTGGAATATTACACACCATCTATTCTAACGCCATGGGTCCCACAACTTGAGAAAACCCATACAAAAAAGAATTATGTTCTTTAATGCTTGAATTTAAAAAGAGCTGCCATTTTCATCTGGGTGTGCAAGAGTGCCACCTATGAGTTTAACTTTGTTTATATAGTCATGAATGTTTGACAGGTCATTGGCTCCATCTACACTACTGTTCTTAAATAAAACATGGTCATCGGCAGCCAAAAGATGAGAAGCTTTATGGTAAAGTGTGCTGCAAGGAGAATGTAAATGCACTGTCTGTTAACACCATCTTCTGACAAGGTGGTCACTGTAATTTTTTAAAATGCGAGGAAAGTCTTTCTAATTAGGTCAAATTTCAAAAGGAGGTCAGTGTAATTCACTTTTTTGTGTGTGTTATAATCTCGTGCGAGGATACAAGAGCTAGAAAGGCGGTGGGATATGATCGTATGAATATGGCATATGATTGAGCGTCTGTTTTACCAACCGCATGTGCTAAACTATAGCCCGAACCTCCATCATTCTAAAGTTACAATCCAAATATGTTAACTAGCAGGCAGAAAATTAACACTTTCTAGGCTACTAATGTCATAATAAGATGACTTTTTTTTTTTTGGGCCAAAATAGAGAAATATTTTATTCTTGTGGTCCAGGGGTCCTTCAAAAAAGTACTTGGAGCAAGTAGTCCCTAGCCATTTCCTAGTCCCGCAACTACCCTTTCTATTCACTCGTCTACAAATAAGATCGCATCTCCCATTTCAAATTCAAAATCCTTCTTCCCTAAAAAGTCTGCAAATGAGAGTAGGTCTTAATTCGAAAGTACTTTGTGAGGACTTTTACCACTAAAGATTGGGAATAGGGGATTTTCTGGTAAAATTTCTCTAAAAATATTAGATGATTAATATACACTCGATCACTTGTTAAAATATTTCCTCCCTTACATAGAAATGGAAATGGGACAAAACTTGATGTTGTTTCTGTATTTTCAAACAGGCCCTTAGAGTCGGTTTGGGATAGTTTTTCTAGGCCTACAATCAGTTGTAAGTTGCAAACCCGTTCAGAACCACATGTAATTCTCCTTGGACCTACGTGATATATTTGCATGCATAAATTCTGATGAGAATGATACCATTGGGAACAAAATTTTAGGATAATAAATTGAAATTCCTACCGGAACAGTTTACAGTCGGTTCAACCAGTTGAACTGTCAAAGGAAATGGTCTGGTTTGGACATTTAGCCTAAAAGTTCTAAAAATCGTTCTATTTTTCAAAACCCGAAAAAATTGGCAATTGAAATCGTAAAATTGGTAGTTGAACAAGGAATCCTTCATCAGTGGTTGTGAATGACTGATTTTTTCAATCTTTTCGACCTTGGTTATTTTGTGCAGAAGCAAATTATAAAGCACAGGCTGAAACGGGTGAAATCAAAGGGCATTACTTGAATGCTACTGCAGGTACTTTTTTTCTTTGATTTATACTGGAACAACCATTGAATTCATTGGATCCCGATTCCTGTCTCGAAAAGTGTCCAGTCAAGTTCCAGCCAAGTTCCAGTTCTAACGCCTACCTGGCAACAGCGGACCAAACGGGTAATTTTCTCCCCAACGGCGGATCCCATACTACCCCCCATAAACTGAAAATCCATAACTCCAGCATTTATCGAATTTGAAAAAGAGTCAGAAGAAATGGTTCGATCCTCTTATTTTTATTTCTCGAACTGAGAGATCTTATTCGTTCTTCTAATTATCCGCGAGGAAGAACTACTAGTCATAGAACATGTAGAATCAACAGAATTTCTAGCAGGACACTTTAGAATTACATTACCATCTTCATCCTGAATTACTTCTTGAGGTTCAAAATTCTTTATAGTATTTTGTCACGCCCCGACGTAGCATAAATATGGAAAGCGTTTAATTTCCTTTATGGACCCGTAGGTCGCGACAGTTTGAAGGATCGATTCCGTCCCAAAACGTCGAACATCATAAAACCATTAATCAGAGTACGGCAACCTGGGCTTATAAAAATTTTCTAACTTATTACATCCTATAGTACAGGGTTTACTAAGGCACAGACCGCCTTGAAATAAAACAATAACTTAAAGTCTATTACAGTCATCCTTATTACAAACCAAATCATAACACATAAACATAAAGCATATAAGGGTAACATCTCTTCTCAGCAACAGATCTTAATTAGCATAGTCATACGGTTCTTCTTGATTATAACCTGCAAAGCCTAGACACGAATGTCCAGGACGCATCAACGCCGTCAGCTTCAAGAAGCTGGTGAGTATTAAAAACATAGCTTTGAATGTAAAAACATGCCCATTTACCCTTTTTCCCATTTCCATTTAAATACCACAAGTTTATATTTATGATAAAGAGCTTGTTAGAAAAAAAACAACCACAACAATAATTAAAAGATAAATTCACACATATGTGACCGTGTATGAGAACAATGCACCATCTCATCTAACCGACTCTTTTCTCTCGACAAAACCCAACAACCCTCTATCCTACTCCTGGTATCTTTGAAATACTAAGATAGCCACACTTTAGCAACGGGGCGCCAGGGAGTGTCCAGTTTGCCTCACACTTTGGTCCGGGGTACCAGGGAGTGTCCAATGCCTCACACTTTGAATACCCTAACCGCCATGCAAATACCGGGGCAACCCCCACACAGGTATCCAGACTCGAGTCATTCAGGGAGTGTCTATAGGCCACACTTTAGCACTTCCAAGGGTGCCAGTGAGTGTCCAAGTTCGGCTTCACACACTTTAACGCTTCCATGGGCGTCAGGGAGTGTCCATTTTTGCCACCTTCGCATTTCAAAGACACCCTCATCCTCTTTTTCAACTCCAACCACAATCACATCCACAACCACAACCATAACCACAGCCACAATTACAACCACAACCACAACCACAACCACAACTCAAACTCATACTCTTTCCACACAATCATTACTCTTTTCCACACTATCATTACTCTTTTACACACTACCAACACTCACCATGCATGTACAACTGACTCCACATGAATGTCATCAAACTTTAAACATAAAGGAATTCACAGAATTAAAGAAATAATACGCGTACGGGGATTGAAAATTCGTAATTCATTGCCTTAATCATTTTAAACATAACTAATAGCATTCTAAAAACTGCTACTGAAATCCTCGTTTTCTGTCCAAACGGTGCAGAATCTGAGAAAATTGCATTAGACGAAAAGTGTGCAGAATCGAGTTTTGCTTGGGACAACGCGGGCAGAACCTTAAATTTCATTCGTTTTCCTAACAAAAATCTGAAAACAAAATTCTGCTACTGTTAAAATTAAAAGAGAAAATATTAGATTGAATTTCTAATATACTTTTTCTGCTACTGTAATCCTCATTTTCTGCCCAAACCGTGCAAAATCTGAGAAAATTGCATTAGACAAAAAGTGTGCAGAATCGAGTTTTACTTGGGACAACGCGGGCAGAACCTTAAATTTCATTCGTTTTCCTAACAAAAATCTGAAAACAAAATTCTGCTACTGTTAAAATTAACTACCTAAATCAGTAAATAAGGAATGAGTTACATTTGGAGTGAGTTAGTAATACTCACCGTGATATAGATTGAAGAAATTGTTGAGACAGAAATATAATTACGAAATTCCCGAATTCCAAGCTTTGGCTATGGAGGATTGAGCTCTTCTCTCTCTCTACGAAATTGAAGAACTCTCTGCACTCTCTAAACTCTCTGTGAATTCTGAAATGTGTTGTGATGGAAGTGCAGAATGTGTAGTGTGGTTGGGTGTATATATAATCAAATACCCACTAAGAAAACATTGGCCTAACCCTCCACCCAATCTCCATTAACCTCCATATAATACCATGAATGTGCAGATATGATGTGTATACTCTCCCCTTTATTCTCCACTACTGAAAGTAAGAGGTAGGTGGAGATGAGGTGGGTCAATGTGTGTTTGGGTAATCTAGCTTATGGCATAAGGACAACACACATACTACAACATTTGCCAAACAAGACCTAAGGGAAAAGCATCAGCATTCATAATTGAGTATAAATAAATTTGTTCAATCATTTACTTCCAAAATTCTGTGGAAGTTTAACACTGGACAGTTTTAAACCTACACTGGTATTTTCGTGACACGGTGTTTATCACAAAAATACAGAGAATTCATTTTAACGTTAGAAATAGTTTTCTGATTTTATAAAAATACAGTTTGAGTTTAAAAGAAATAATTCCACCGTTTTGAAATACAGTTTTGAATTTTAACACAGGTATTGCAAGTTTTTATGAAAATTGCATTTTGACCCCAAAAGTAATTTCAATTAGTCAAGAATTAAACTTTTCACATAAGAATCGAAATTAACATATAAACAGACAATATATATTAAATTTTAAATATGATAATGCAAATGATAATGAAAATAAATTTTAATTATGATCATGCAGGAAAATGCAGGTTATTACACCCTTCCCCCCTTAAACAGGATTTCGTCCCCGAAATCAAGACTAACTAGTCATGAAACAACTCCGGGTACTTCTTCCTCATATCAGCTTCAACTTCCCACGAGGCTTCATTCTCGTCGTGGTGATTCCACTGAACCTTCACCAACGGAATATCCTTATTCCTCAGCTTCTTGATACTCTGATCCAAAATCTTCGCAGGTCTCTCCTTGTAAGAAACGCTATGACTCGTCTCAATGTCGTCATAACTAACCACATGCGAGGGATCTCGTATGTATTTCCTCAACATACTCACGTGAAACACGTTGTGAACCCCAGACATCTTTGGTGGTAACGCCAGTTGATAGGCCACTTTCCCGATACGTTCCAAAATCTCAAACGGTCCAATGAAACGCGGAGCTAACTTCCCTCTCTTGAGACCAAAACGTACTACTCCTCGTGTTGGTGAAACCTTAAGAAGTACGTGATCTCCCACACTAAACTCTAGATCTTTTCGGCGTCGATCAGCATAACTCTTATACCGGCTCTGAGCGGTTCTCATCCTTTCTTTGACCAAGGAAATCTTCTCGTTGGTTTCTCTAACCAAATCTGGTCCCAACAATTCTGTGTCCCCAACCTCTGCCCAACACAATGGAGAACGACATGGTCGTCCGTACAGTGCTTCGAACGGAGCCATACCGATACTCGTATGATAACTATTGTTATAGGCAAATTCAACCAACGGCAAGTGTGTCTCCCAAGATTCTTCAAAATCGATCACACAAGCCCTAAGCATATCTTCCATGATCTGATTCACACGCTCAGTTTGTCCATCTGTCTGAGGGTGAAAAGCAGTACTCATCTTGAGCGAGGTTCCCATAGCTTCTTGCAAACTTTCCCAAAATCCAGAAGTAAAACGTGCGTCACGGTCTGACACAATCGACACAGGTGCACCGTGAAGTCGCACAACTTGTTGTATGTACATCCGACTCATCTTTTCCACCGGGTATGTCATACTGTAAGCAATAAAATGAGCTGACTTCGTCAATCGATCCACAATTACCCAAATAGCGTCATGATTCTGCTGTGATCGAGGCAATCCTACTACAAAATCCATCGTTATATGCTCCCACTTCCAACCAGGAATAGGTAGCGGTTGCAACAATCCTGACGGTCTCTGATGTTCGGCCTTGACTTGCTGACACGTCAAACACTTGGATACAAACTCGGCCACATCCTTCTTCATGCCTTCCCACCAGAAATTCCTCTTCAAATCTTTGTACATCTTCGTTCCTCCCGGGTGAACTGTATACCTTGATTTATGTGCTTCTTCCAGGATATCCTTCCTTAACTCTCCATCACCGGGCACGCACAATCTATTCCTGCACCGATACCCTCTATCGATTCCCACATTCCATTCTGTCGGGTCCTTCTCTGACATCTTTATGAACCATGATTGAAACTTCTCATCTTCTTTCTGAGCTCCAATAATGCGGTCAATGAGAACAGGCTGTAGGATAAGACATCCGAAAAGTTGTCCTTCTCCTCTTTCAGCACTCTGTACATCAAACTCTGCCAACGTCTCCAATGCTCGCCATTCTCTCACCATTAAGGAGGCGATCGTCTCACGAGTCTGCCGACTCAAAGCATCAGCGACCACATTAGCTTTACCAGGGTGGTATTCCAATGTGAAGTCATAATCTTTGATCAACTCCATCCATCTGCGCTGCCTCATGTTCAACTCTTTCTGTGTGAACAAATACTTCAGACTCTTGTGATCGGAGAACAAATCAAACTTCTCACCGTAGAGATAATGTCTCCAAATCTTGAGTGCAAATACCACTGCTGCCAACTCCAAATCATGAATAGGATAGTTCAACTCATTCGGCTTCAGCTGTCTAGATCCATAGGCTATAACTTTACCATCTTGCATAAGTACACACCCTAGTCCTTGATATGAGGCGTCACTAAAGATAGTGAACTTCTCACCAGGCTTGGGTATTGCTAGTACTGGTGCGGTAGTGAGTCTCTCTTTCAACTCTAGAAAGGCTCGCTCGTGCCTCTCTGTCCATTCGAATTTTAAATTCTTCTTCGTCAATCCAGTCAATGGTGCGGCTATTTTAGAGAATCCTTCAACAAATCTTCTGTAATAGCCTGCGAGTCCAAGAAAACTCCGAACTTCTGTAGGGTTGCTTGGCCTAACCCAGTTGGATACAGCATCGGTCTTGGACGAATCCACAGAAATTCCTTGAGATGACACCTTGTGTCCCAAAAATTTCACTTCTTGCAACCAAAACTCACACTTACTGAACTTGGCATACAAGTGGTGGTCCTTAAGCGTCTGCATCGTAATCCGAAGATGTTGCTCGTGTTCTTCTCTTGACTTAGAATAGATCAAAATATCATCAATAAAGACGATGACAAACTGATCTAAATAAGGCTTGAACACTCTGTTCATCAGATCCATAAACACTGCCGGGGCGTTCGTCAATCCAAACGGCATCACCAGAAATTCATAATGACCATATCGGGTTCTGAAAGCAGTCTTAGGTATGTCTTCCTTCCGTACCCTCAACTGATGATATCCCGACCTAAGGTCTATCTTGGAAAATATCGTAGCTCCTTGTAGTTGATCAAATAAATCGTCAATCCGAGGCAAAGGATACTTGTTCTTGATCGTCACTCGATTCAATTCTCTGTAGTCGATACACAGCCTGAGCGTCCCGTCCTTCTTCTTCACAAATAACACCGGTGCTCCCCAAGGCGATGTACTTGGACGTACAAAACCTAGGTTCTCGAGCTCTTGAACTTGTCCCTTCAATTCTAGTAGTTCTGTGGGGGCCATTCTGTAGGGAACCTTGGTAATCGGTACGGTACCCGGTATAAGCTCAATACAGAACTCTATACTTCTCTCGGGCGGTAATCCAGAAATGTCTTGAAATACTTCTTCGAAGTCCTTGACTACAGGTATAGATGATGCTGTCACCTCTGTACTGACGACTTCGATGTTGGCTAAACATCTTGTGAGGAACATATCTCCCGAAGGGTTACATTGAAAATCAAAGGGTTGATTCTCATTGTCGGAGAATGTAATTCTCTTCCTCGCACAATCCAACTTCACTTGATTCTGAGACAGCCAATCCATTCCTAGGATTATGTCAAACTCCTTCATCGATAGGACGATCAACCTTGCAGGGATTTCTTGGTCACCTAATCTTAAGGGACAATCCTTGCACACATGTCCTAAACTGACCGCAGCTCCTATTGGTGATGTAGCCTTCAAAGCTTTCTCTAAGCGATGAGGTAAGATACCCAATCTCCGAATTGTATTAACAGATATGAATGATAGAGCAGCACCCGTATCAAATAATACTCTAACATGGGAGTTAAATAGAGTCAATGTACCTTCCACTGCTTGCTGATCAGGTTGAGCTTCTCCATGATCTCCTTCTTCATATTCAGCTCCATCATATCCCGCGGCATCAGGAATAACAGCATTCAAGCGGGTCTGACTCTGTTGTCCATAAGTTGCTTGCTTAGGGGCAGTGCAGAACCTGCTGATGTGACCTGGTTCACCACAGTTGAAGCAGACTATTCCTGGCTGAGTAGCACGCCTTGGTGCCCTGCAGTCCCGAGCCACATGTCCAGGGTTGCCACAGTTGAAGCACTTTACACCACTACTTCCTTCTCCTACTCGGGGTTGAGTCGGATGGGTAATAGCTTGTGCCTTCTTGCTCCCATCAAAGTTCCTCTTCTGTCCTTGGGTACGATTCATTGGTGGTCTATTCCCAAAATTACCCCTCTGAGGCGGTCGGAATTCGAATTGTTTACGGTACACTCGAGCATCCTCTTCCAGGTCGGTAGCCAAGCCGACTAGTCCTTCAAACGATTTGTCTAGGTGGCCGAGAGTCAGGCGACGAATCTGCGGTGCCAACCCTTGGTTATACTTCCGGATCTTCTTCTCCTCAGTATCAACCATGTGCGGGGCAAACCGTGACAGCCTCTCAAACTGTGTGGTATACTCTTGCACCGTCTTGGTTCCTTGCGTCAGATCCATGAATTCCTTCTCTCTTCTGTGCCTCTCCGTAGCCGGGAAGTACTTCTCCAGAAATCTTCCTTTGAACGCTGTCCACGTCATCCCCATCGCAGCTGTGTTTCCGATAGTGGCTATGACCGAGTCCCACCAATCTGCAGCGGCGTCGGTCAGTTGAAAAGTAGCCAATCTCCTCTTGTCCATCTCGTTGCATTGGACAGCTTCGAACATGCGATCCATCTGTCTTAACCATTGCTCCGCCTTCCAGGGATCCGTGGTACCCGCAAATTGCTCGGGTCTGAGCGCACGGAATCTTTCCAGCAGCTTATCTCCCGTCTGGCGGTCTCGTTGGTTTTCATTCGCATTACTAACCCTCTCGAGACGTCTAATAAAAGCTTCAAATATTCCCGTGGGGTCGGCAGCCTCGGGCGCTCCTTCAATCAGATTTCTGTTCCTCCTTGGTCTTCCAGCCATTCTATGCATGATAGGGGTAGTAGAATGAGAAACATGCATGCAACAGTACTATGACGAAAATTTTCAAAGTAGTATATATCACTATAACACATACTCGTATTATCACATAAGCATACAATAAAATATATATTGAGTACATATAACACGTATTCGAACTAGGGCTGTCTAATAGCAAAGAGGTTGTATTCTTATCCTCTAGACTCTGGTTGTGGGCCATACTGACTTTTCCAAGATTTGACTTAGGAAGTTCGTCAGTGCCTAAGCTATTAATGAGGGCTATGGTATGCTTTAACTCCTTAGAAACTCGGCTACTATATGTCTGTAGGGGCATCATAAGTTATGGTTATCTCGGCTAATCCTAAATGGATATGTCTGAAGGTATATGAAAATTGTTATCATTCTTGTCGATGTGACAAGACAAACGGGTAATCATTTCTATGATAAAACCAACTTAGAATTTTAGTTTCTGAACTAAGGGTAATCCGTACTAAACTAACACTAGAACTTGGTTGTATAGCTTAGTAAAACTTAAGGGTAACCTATGTCACTAATCTATGGCGTGAATAACTGAGCCTGGTCAATCTAGAAAACCTATGGCTCTGATACCACCAAATCCTGTCACGCCCCGACGTAGCATAAATATGGAAAGCGTTTAATTTCCTTTATGGACCCGTAGGTCGCGACAGTTTGAAGGATCGATTCCGTCCCAAAACGTCGAACATCATAAAACCATTAATCAGAGTACGGCAACCTGGGCTTATAAAAATTTTCTAACTTATTACATCCTATAGTACAGGGTTTACTAAGGCACAGACCGCCTTGAAATAAAACAATAACTTAAAGTCTATTACAGTCATCCTTATTACAAACCAAATCATAACACATAAACATAAAGCATATAAGGGTAACATCTCTTCTCAGCAACAGATCTTAATTAGCATAGTCATACGGTTCTTCTTGATTATAACCTGCAAAGCCTAGACACGAATGTCCAGGACGCATCAACGCCGTCAGCTTCAAGAAGCTGGTGAGTATTAAAAACATAGCTTTGAATGTAAAAACATGCCCATTTACCCTTTTTCCCATTTCCATTTAAATACCACAAGTTTATATTTATGATAAAGAGCTTGTTAGAAAAAAAACAACCACAACAATAATTAAAAGATAAATTCACACATATGTGACCGTGTATGAGAACAATGCACCATCTCATCTAACCGACTCTTTTCTCTCGACAAAACCCAACAACCCTCTATCCTACTCCTGGTATCTTTGAAATACTAAGATAGCCACACTTTAGCAACGGGGCGCCAGGGAGTGTCCAGTTTGCCTCACACTTTGGTCCGGGGTACCAGGGAGTGTCCAATGCCTCACACTTTGAATACCCTAACCGCCATGCAAATACCGGGGCAACCCCCACACAGGTATCCAGACTCGAGTCATTCAGGGAGTGTCTATAGGCCACACTTTAGCACTTCCATGGGTGCCAGTGAGTGTCCAAGTTCGGCTTCACACACTTTAATGCTTCCATGGGCGTCAGGGAGTGTCCATTTTTGCCACCTTCGCATTTCAAAGACACCCTCATCCTCTTTTTCAACTCCAACCACAATCACATCCACAACCACAACCATAACCACAGCCACAATTACAACCACAACCACAACCACAACCACAACTCAAACTCATACTCTTTCCACACAATCATTACTCTTTTCCACACTATCATTACTCTTTTACACACTACCAACACTCACCATGCATGTACAACTGACTCCACATGAATGTCATCAAACTTTAAACATAAAGGAATTCACAGAATTAAAGAAATAATACGCGTACGGGGATTGAAAATTCGTAATTCATTGCCTTAATCATTTTAAACATAACTAATAGCATTCTAAAAACTGCTACTGAAATCCTCGTTTTCTGTCCAAACGGTGCAGAATCTGAGAAAATTGCATTAGACGAAAAGTGTGCAGAATCGAGATTTGCTTGGGACAACGCGGGCAGAACCTTAAATTTCATTCGTTTTCCTAACAAAAATCTGAAAACAAAATTCTGCTACTGTTAAAATTAAAAGAGAAAATATTAGATTGAATTTCTAATATACTTTTTCTGCTACTGTAATCCTCATTTTCTGCCCAAACCGTGCAAAATCTGAGAAAATTGCATTAGACAAAAAGTGTGCAGAATCGAGTTTTACTTGGGACAACGCGGGCAGAACCTTAAATTTCATTCGTTTTCCTAACAAAAATCTGAAAACAAAATTCTGCTACTGTTAAAATTAACTACCTAAATCAGTAAATAAGGAATGAGTTACATTTGGAGTGAGTTAGTAATACTCACCGTGATATAGATTGAAGAAATTGTTGAGACAGAAATATAATTACGAAATTCCCGAATTCCAAGCTTTGGCTATGGAGGATTGAGCTCTTCTCTCTCTCTACGAAATTGAAGAACTCTCTGCACTCTCTAAACTCTCTGTGAATTCTGAAATGTGTTGTGATGGAAGTGCAGAATGTGTAGTGTGGTTGGGTGTATATATAATCAAATACCCACTAAGAAAACATTGGCCTAACCCTCCACCCAATCTCCATTAACCTCCATATAATACCATGAATGTGCAGATATGATGTGTATACTCTCCCCTTTATTCTCCACTACTGAAAGTAAGAGGTAGGTGGAGATGAGGTGGGTCAATGTGTGTTTGGGTAATCTAGCTTATGGCATAAGGACAACACACATACTACAACATTTGCCAAACAAGACCTAAGGGAAAAGCATCAGCATTCATAATTGAGTATAAATAAATTTGTTCAATCATTTACTTCCAAAATTCTGTGGAAGTTTAACACTGGACAGTTTTAAACCTACACTGGTATTTTCGTGACACGGTGTTTATCACAAAAATACAGAGAATTCATTTTAACGTTAGAAATAGTTTTCTGATTTTATAAAAATACAGTTTGAGTTTAAAAGAAATAATTCCACCGTTTTGAAATACAGTTTTGAATTTTAACACAGGTATTGCAAGTTTTTATGAAAATTGCATTTTGACCCCAAAAGTAATTTCAATTAGTCAAGAATTAAACTTTTCACATAAGAATCGAAATTAACATATAAACAGACAATATATATTAAATTTTAAATATGATAATGCAAATGATAATGAAAATAAATTTTAATTATGATCATGCAGGAAAATGCAGGTTATTACATATTTTGTGGATGAGGATTTTCTAAAGTCCATTCTGTTAGAGGAGTAATCTCAGACCATTTAATTAATCTAGGAGCAGAAACTACAGATTTATCCATATTAGCTTGTATTAAAGCAGTGGTCTGTGCTGGATTATTCCTTGTAATCAGAGTTTTAAACTCTGGACACATAGTTGTCATAACTTTGTAATATATCCTATATCCAACCAAGATATTTTCACTTCCAACTTTCATGTTATATCTCTGGGTTTGGATATTTAAAGTTAAGACATCAAGTATGTTAGCATCAGTTAGGCTAACACAGAAGTTTGGGAAACTGTTAAAATAAACAGGTCCATGACATAAACTTGATTCAATCATTCCTATTAATGAATCTTTAAAGTTTAAATGTCTAGCATCTCTTAAGCATGCTAATAATGAAGTATCTAATCCTATAAGAGTCATAGGTTTTATACTTGTACCATTCCAATATGTAAGAATTTATAACCTTGTGATAAATATTCTGAAATGGAATTAGGAGTAAGTAACATAAAACTTTCTCTTTCTTTTAAGATCTGGTGAGAGCTTTCAACAGTCTTTATCTTATAAGATCTGTCCAAATTAAAAGCTTTTCTATGATAGAGATTATCTATCGGCATTTTAGGCAATAAAGAAATTTGTGTTCCTACTACTTTCATACTGGTTAGATATTTTCACTTCTTTATCCCATGCCTTCTGGTAGTCATAGTAGTTATATGACTTGGCATCCTCAGGAAGAGAATTTAATAAATTTAACACAGTTAATTCTGGATTTTCATCTATAAGCATACTTCTTATAGCATTGGCTGCCATAGTCATATGTTGAAGGACCTTTAAGATCTGATGATCTGACAGACCATCAATGTTCCATTCATAAATGGAATTCCCATTATATTGCATCGGGTTAATCACATTTCTCTCTTCAAATTGAAGATCTATTGGTGTAGGCCTAGGATAATAATTCTGAGTCGTTCTGACTGTAGAATTTATAAACTGTCCTTCCAATGCAACTACATCTATTTCCTCAATTTCTGATGAATCATTATCGTCTTGAGAAATAGTGTTAACTAATTTACCTGTGTCTTTAGTTCCTGACCCTGATGGTTCTTTCTTAGGTGAAACTGGAGGTCTAGATGAGGAACTAATGGGAGCTTCAACCACATTTTTCCATTTGTCTTTTAAGACATCTAGGAATTCGGGATTAATAGTATTCCTAATTAGAGGCTTTTGCCAAACTTTAGGTTTGACCATATTATGTGACTTAGGGAATACTGATGGTACAGCACTTGTCTCAATTTTGTCAATTGATAATTGACATCTTATGTTGTCAACATCTTCTTCAATTCTACTGGTCTGTCTTCCTATAGATTGTAGATGGATGTTGGTGTAATTTAATTGCTCAGCAACAGGAATTAAATCTCTTCTTTATAACTGGTTGTAAAGCAATAGGAGAATCAGGATCTAATTCAGCCACAACAGGTCCTGCTTTAGCTTTATGATTAGAATCTCTTATTCTAACCCAAAGTTTAGCATTAGGAGGATGAATTCCTTCATAGATTCCCTCAGGATCCAAACCCCACTGATGGATTGTTGCATTACTTATAACATTTATGTTATTTGAGAAGTGCCATTTTAACCAGTCAAAATAAGAAATATGTATTTTGTTTACTCTTAAGTAAATCAAGAATTGTTCTTTAAAACTATTCTGTTCTTCATCAGAAAACTCTTTTAAAAGTAATCTATACTTTTTATTTTCCGGTTTTAGATCTCTATTTATTTCAAACTCATTGGAAATAACATTAACAGAATATCCTCCTGCAATTGAAATCGTAAAATTGGTAGTTGAACCAGAAAACCCAGGGAAGTTTTGGTTTTTTATTTTATTTTATTATTTTCACATTTTAAAATTGTTATTAATATTCCTTACGTAATTATAACTTTACGATTCAATTTTAGTTGACCCGACAGTTAAACCAGTGACCCATGAACCAGTGATTTTGCAACTCAACGAATAAAAATCCGATTTTCAAAACATTGGTGAGGAGAAGTGTTTCAAATCATTGTCTAAACCAAGTTATTCCTCTAAGTTGAATACTTGCAGATTGAAAGGAGACAAATTCAATTATAATGCATATAGGATATTCCACAGGCTCTGTAAATGAATGAAAGGCTTCTAACTGACTCCCAATCAGACAACAAATATGATAATCTTCTCTTCATAACGACATTTTAAACACTCAAGTGAAGTGCAAGACATTTTTGACTCTACTTAAATAGATGGAATCTTAACAATCATCTACCTAAAGCTTCTTGAAAGAACAATTTGCTCCATAAGCAAATCATATGACACAAATATAGATAGTCTCAAAACAGTAGATTACGTCCTCTAAAAAAAAAAAAAAAACAACAAACACACACTACCTTAGATTACCTTGAAGAAACAAGAATATTAATGAGGTCTTTATTAGGGTAGGTTGCTTCACTTGTTGAAAATGGTAGTTTCTTGTAATCTCTATAGTCTTTCAAGCAATTCATTCACAAAAAAATAAAAATAAATAAATAAATAAATAAAAAATCATCACAGATATAATCACAGCTTAGTTGGTCAGTCCAAAGCTTTTTGTAACGAGCTGATTTCGCTTCTGGTTATGCAGCTCTGCTTCGCCTGGGGATCAATAGTAGATTGTGGGCCATCCGAATAAGGTCTGCTTTGCTTAATTTGTACATTACCGAGGGATGGTTTCAAGACACATCCAAATTCATCAATCTACACGAGAAGTTGAGAACACATAAGCTCAATTAGAAAAAAAAATTCAAAAAACAACAACCAACAGAACCTAAAGATCCTTTAATTTTGTTTAAAGTTTAAACATCGTTAAGAAATACTCTCTTTTTTTTTTTTGAGTCAAAAAGATATATTTATATTTCACCTTCCCGACATAAGTGAAGTAATTAAATCAAATTTAAGTTGGAACATTTTAAACAATTGGGCATATTGGATTTACCTAATAAAGATTGAACTCACATAATACCTGAAAATTTTCTCCATCAATCACTGCATCCGTAAGCGAAACAAAACTCGAAACATGACGAACATGATTTTCAACGCAGCGATGAAGAGGGATTCCACTAATATAAACTCTCACACATTTACTTTCCAAATTATATGCAAAGAAATGCTTGAAACCACATTGCATTACTAGTATCACACTTTTGGCACCATAGTTTAGAATCCTTGCTGAGCGTTGAAAACGAAAATTGAGAGTATAGATGCTAAGTGGGATTATTACACACTCTCTAGTTCATGATGACTCCACTCCGTATTCTTTCATCATCCACAAATCAAGATTAACACCACCGCGATTCTCAATTATATAGAGGTGCTCTCCTGAAACTCCAAATGACAGATAAGACTCAACAAATATTTCCAACGAAGGGGGTGCAGGAATTAGTCCAAATCGCTCACTCCCAAGGTCAAAATGATTTATATATATGACATTGCTTGTATGAGAAAACCAATGAAGAGCACCATTCAAATAAGCAGCTCTAGAGAAAGGATTACGTCCTTTAGGGACAAATCCACCGATGCTTCTCCACATATCCGTACCAAGCGTGTGAATCTGAACCGCATAATTAGTATAGTTAAGAGTCCAAAGTTGCATAATCTTGTATTGTTTAGTACTCGGGCTAAAACCAAAACCCCCGAAACGTCCATTGTAATCGTCTCTTATCTTTGTAGCCTTCGGAATGTTCATGTATTGTCCCATAATCGGATTACATACAAGAAAAAACCTATTGTTACCAAATGAATAGTAATCACTTAACAAAATCAAGCCATTACAGGAAGCAATTGGTTGCATGTTGGAGGCTAATTGACAAAACCTAGGGCTGATCTTTAGTGGGCCTAGGGAGGTCAAGGTGTCGCCACTGCCATCAAGATCAAGATCAAGATCAATCATGTATAGCTCTCTGTTTTCAGGGTTTTTACTAAGGAGAGTGTTGTTGGTATGTGATCTTGACATATGGAGTTGAGCAAAATAAGGGTCAGATAAGATCAATTTGTACCATGATTTACATATGCATTTGAATCTACATATTGTTTTTACATGTAATCTAGAGAGAATGTCTGATATTATTACCTCAGGTAGTTCCGGCATGGATTGACAAGGGTTTGTTTCTACTTTGCTATTTTTCTTCATCCTCATTCCTGAGGGTATCTGAAAAGCGCTGCCCACGCTGAAAGAACCCTATATATATATATATATACTCTCTCTCTCTCTCTCTCTCTCTATATATATATATATAAATATATTTATAGGTATGTATAGGTGGGTAATTTGGTATACAGAAACGACCTAATGGTTTTGGCCCTTTTGGGAAGGCGGTGAGAGAATTTTAGGCAATTCAGGGATAGGAAGCGTAGTCATAGTCAAATACTCGAATTTTGGTTTTACCAATTTGGTGTTGGTTGGGTTCAATTCAGAGTAAAGATTGGGACACACCCAAAGACACAATTTTTGGGACATAATCCAAATTGTGTCTTTGGGTGTGTCCCAAGTATTACCCTTCAATTAATTGGTAAGTAAAAATGATAGGGATACACACTAAATGACACAGTAAACGACATACCAGCTTTAAATGAATGTATCCTGTGCTGTGTAAGTGATGCACAGAAAAGTGTGAAAAATTCAAATAATACAGAGTACATGCATTTAAAGCACAATGTGTCGTTTGATGTGTATCCCTATCATTGTTGATTGGTAAGATCAAAGTGTTTTTGGGACGGGTGGTACACAAGAAGTTTTCTTTTAACCAAAAGTATTAATTTTCGTAAACAGGGATGCTATGGTTCTCAAATTTTGTATCCCAAACATAATTGTCAATATATGTGGCAGGCTACCAAGGGAGTGGCCAAGTGATAAAATCTAAATATTACGGAGTTATATGTAAGTGGTCCATGTTCGAATGTCCTCCTCTACTTTTCGAGGTGATTGAAGCTAATGGTGAACTCACCACTCATAGACAAAAAAAAAAAAAACAAAAAAAAATTTACAAGTGGAATCACTTTCTATAACAGTGGGACCAATTCAACATTCTCTCATGAAAATAAAGAAGGTTCACCACCTGTGTTAGAAATCGCATCTAAGGTATAAATTTGGTGAGCTTGACATTATTCTTTCGTAGATCACCTTCATGAGATATTAAATAACCTCCATATTTTTTTATTTTTAATTTTTAATTTTGGTATTGTAGTCTTGTGCGAGGGCACAAGAGCCAGGAAGGGGGTAGGGTATGACCGTGTGAATGTGGCATGATGAGTCTTTTTACTAACTATGCTAAGCTATTGCTGGAAAGTCCTTCCTTCTAAAGTTACAATCCAAATATGTTAACTAAGAAGTTAGAAAATCACCTTCATCTCCCCCTGGACATCCAAAGCTGTTAACTAATGTCGTAATGGTATAACTTTTTTGGACAAATTAAATAGAGGACTTTTTTTTTTGGTCCCGAAAGCCCTCGAAATAATATTTGGAGCAAGTAGTCCCTATGCCATTTCCTAGTCCTGAAACAGCTCGTTCTCTTCGCTCATCTACAAATAAGATCATATCTCCTATTTCAATTTCAAAACCTTTTTTTTTTCCCTAAGTCTGCAAATGAGAGATCATTTAATTCAAAAGTACTTTGTAGGGACTTTTACAACTAAAGATTGGAAATAGGGGATTTTTTGATAAAATTTCTACAAAAGTATTAGTAGATGATTAATATACACTCTCTTGTTAAAATATTTCTTCTCGTACTATTAATTACATAGAAATAGCAATGGGACTAAACTTGATATTGTTCGTGTGTTTCCAAACAGGCCCTTAGAGTCGATTTGGGATAGTTTTTCTGAGTAAGGTTAAAAGAGTCATAAAGAGATACTCACAAAAGGATGCGGCATCACATGTGGCAGTAGGACTCACCACACTTAACTCTGCCACATAGGTGCCGCATGAGATGCCTCATGCCACATCCTTATGTGAGCATATCTTTGTGACTCTTTTGTAACTTTAACATTACTCAGTTTTCTATACCTACAATCAAATATAAGTAACAAATAATTTGTTAATAAACTTTGAAAAAGACAATTTGGTAGTCACGAGTCGAAAATTGCATAACCTTGTATTGTTTAGTACTCGGACAAAAACCAAAAGTAAAACCCCCCAATACTAAACCATAAACGTTTGTTTTCGTTCTACACTTGGGAATGTTCATGAATTGTCGTATAAGGGGATCACAAACACAGTAGTATATATACTTGCAATCAACATTAGTTAACAAAACAAGGCCATTAGGCCCATTACAAGATGCTACTGGTCCATCACTGATGGGATCGGTACTTTTGCTCACTCATTGTTCACTCAAGCACTCTATTAGGGGATTAAATATTGGATGCAACAGTTGTCTTTATGACGTGGTATCATAAGCCAATGAAATCCTTTCATTTATATTTCTGATCCCTATTTCCATGAGAATCACCATCCCCATAAGCACACTTTTCAAATAATGTGAGAGGGGGTAAATGCTGACGTGGTACCCCCATTGTATCCAATATTTACTCTCTATTAGGGGTTGAGGATCCTCTGCATCCAGTTTGGGTCTGTCAATTGGGCAGCACCCATGTGACATACTTACGACTACATGGATGATTCCAAATGGGTGAGCATATAGGACCCATCACTTTTCAAAGACAAAACGGGTATAAACAAAAGATAGAAAATGATGGGTCCTCTATGCTTAGTGCTTGGGTGAGCAATGAGTGATCAAAATTTAGGTGAGCAATACATTGGGTAGGCGGTAATGATATGCTTTCCCAATTTTGTATATCACATGCTTCCAAAAACATGTGCAATGGGTCCATACAATTTTGATCGGCAGATGTTGGCGTACTGCCACCATTATTGAAGGTGCTCCCACTACCACATCTATTTAGTAAGCACGCGGGATACTAAGTTTCAATTAACTGGTAAAGTAATGTTATATTTTTCCAAATTTTGAATTTCAAATAATTTGTCATCCATACCACCAGCAAATTGGTTCCAAAATCAGTTAAAAAAGAATTTGGAAAGCAATTCAAAATTCAAAATTTGGAAAGGGCAACATTATTCTAACCGGTAATATAGAGGCTTTATGGTCCGGTCACTGGTAGTGCACAATAGGTTTTACTAACCAAATTAGTTTTGGAAATTTCTAGGAATGACAACCGGTTTATCGTATTGTACGATTGAAACGGATTACAATGTTTTGTGATCATTGTATCGATCTACGACATACATCAAGAGAGATCAATATAATTTAAGCTAAATTCTATGTCAATACTAGGGTCTTGGATGAAATCACTGGTCAAACGTTATTAATTGGGGAACGCAAAAAGTTTTACTTTTACACTTCGTTTGGATTGAGAGAAATGGAGAGAAAGAGAAAAGAAATAGTACAACTTTCTCTCCAGTTATCTCATTTGATAATTTAAGTGGGAAGAGAAGAGAAGAGAAATGGAGAGAAAGTTGGGAGAAAGTGAAGAGAAAAGAGCCCATTTTTGTTTCTCTCCAAATCGGAGAGATTCCGAAGAGAAAAAAAGAGAAACTTAATAAATAATGTGTAAAAGACCACTACGCCCCATATATTATCATTTCATCCAACATATATCTCTAATAGAGGATAAAAAAATAAATTGGTTATAAGTACTTTATTTTCTTTTCTCTTATGAAAGTTAACCAAACGATAAAAATTGTATCTCTTCTCTCCTCTATTGTCTATCCAAACATGATGGAGAAAACTCAACTTTCTCTTCTCTTATCTTCACTTCTCTTCATAAGTTTCTCTTCTCTTCTCTTCTCTCCTTTTCTTTCCACCTCTCTCAATCCAAACAAAGTGTTAAGAGTTTCAAAAGTCTGTTTTTGTTTAATCAAATTCAAGTCTGCTTAACCAAATGTACTGCAAGAAATAGATTAGTGATTTTACTATATTTTCTTAATTTTTATCGTGTCTTCTTAATAAGAATACACTATGCTTCTCAAATTTTGTACCTAAAATGGTTTTCAAACACATATGGTAGTGGACTCGATGGGTTTTGATTGGAGGACGTTGAAATAATTCCGCCACCATTGAAGGTGGTCCCACTGCTAAATGTGTTTGAAAACCATTTAGGATACAAAATTTGAGAAGAATAACATTAAACGTTTAATTATAAAAGGCAAAGGCTTAAAAACACTTTAGTACCCTGCACTTATACCGAAATTTCACTTTGGGCCCTGCACTTTCGATTGCAACACTTTGAGCCATTTATTTTCAGTCTCGTTTCAATTAAGGACAATTGATCACGCTGTTAGCTAAAATGAACATAAATCATCACGTGGGGGCCATGTGCATGCTTTTTTGCATCACCTCACATGATTTTCCCTTTTCTCCCTTAAAACCTAATAGATCATAGCATATTAGAATAGCTTAGCAAGTCGGTCCACAGTTATTTATTCTTCTGTCTAAGGCGCTGATTACGCTTGAGGTTCTGCTGTTTTGCTTCGCTTAGCCCTTGGTGTCCAAATAAGGTGTGGCTTGCTTAATTTGTACATTGCAGGGGTCTGGCTTTGAGACATCCAAATTCATCAATATGCACAAAACGCATACGCTAAATGAGAGAAGAACAGAGACAAAAGTTCAATGAGAAGGAAATTAAAAGAACCTAAAAATCTTTTAATTTAGTTTAAAATTGCTATGCACCAAGTATATTCATATTTTACCTTACCAACATGATTGAAGAAACACAAGATCAGTTATTAATGTGAACAAGGTACTCAATCAACAACAAATGGACGATATTGTACATAAGTAATAGCGGGTGTATGTGTGTGTTTGTGTATACATGACCATCAGGAAAGCATCTTTTTTACAGAAGTGGGCAAACATGTTTTCATCACCATAAATAATTTTAATACTCACTTATGAACAAGAGTAACTTTAAACTTATTGCGAGAAACAATGCAAGTCATGGTTAGCGACGATGTCTTAAGAAAAAACAATAAATTAAGTCGTGCTTTGTAGGAATTGTTAAACTTGTTACAAAGCATGATTTTGTTATTTTTCTTGAAGTCCTGGTTACTAACTACGACTTAACAGTGGCTTTGACATAAGTATGAAGACACTCTTGTTTATTAAATAAGTTGTAAAATTTCATAAAACTATATAATCTGATCTAGACTATAGAGTAAAAAGGGAAAAAAATCTCAAGATTAAGTTGGAACATTTTAAACATGTGGGTATATTGAATTAACAAAATCAAGATTGAATTCATATAATACCTGAAAATTTTCTCCATCAATCACCGCATCCCTAAGCGAAACAAAACTTGGAACATGAGGAACCTTATCTTCAAGGCTTTGACAAAAAAGCAAACTAAGATGGACATCTCTCAACCTTTTTCTTTCCAAATTATACGCAACGAAAGGTGTGTCATCATGCATGATTAGAACCGAGCTTGTACCATAATGCAGAATTTCCACTCGCTCATATAAATGGCATTCACGCTTGATGTTAACAGAGTTTATTTCAAACTCTTTAGTCCATGACTCCTTCACTCCATATTCTTTCATTATCCACACATGAAGACCATATTCAAAAGAACTGTCAATTATATAGAGGTGTTCCCCTGAAACCCCAAAAAACAAATGTCCCTTACAAAAGCATTCCAATGAAGGGGGGCTAGGAATGCGTTCAAATTGCTCCCTCCCAAGCTCAAAACAATTTATATATACGACGTCACGCGTATGAGCAATCCAATGAAGAGCACCATTCAAATAGGCCACAGAAGAGAAAAAAGTAAGTTTTCTAGGGACAAATCCACCAATGCTTCTCCACATATCTGTGCCAAGCGTGTGGATCTTGGTCTCATAATCTTTATGGTCATAAGTCCAAAGGTCCATAATCTTATATTGCTCAGTACTCGGACTAAAACCAAAACCCCCAAAATAACCATAGCAAAATAGTTCAGTTTTCTTTATAGGCTTCGGAATGTTCATGTATTGTCCCATAAGGATTACATACAAGATAGTGATTATAATACGGGTTGGAACAGTACTTACCAATTATTATATCGCAATCAGTTAACAAAATCAAGCCATTACAGGATGCAATTGGTTTCATGTTGGAGGCTAATTGATAGAACATAGGGCTGATCTTTAGAGGGCCTAGCAAGGGTGCTTAATGTGTCTGTGCTTTCAACGAGTCTTTAGCAATGAGAGTTGTGGGTGATCTTGGGCTATGGAGTTGAGCAAAATAAGGGTCTGATAATAGCAATTTGTGCCATGATTTACATATGCATCTGAATCTACATATTGATTTTAAAGGTAGTCTAGACAGAATGTCTGACATCATTACCTCAGGGAGCTCATGCATGGACTCCTTTTCCCCTTCTTCTTCTTCTTTGCTGTTTTTCATCTCGAGGCTATGTGAAAAGCGCTACCCACGCTGAAGCAACCCTACCTGTTTCTCTCATATATATACACATGTGTATGTAAATACTATGTATAGTTATTTGAGTGGTCTTAGGAAAATTAGGGATGGAGTCCGAGTCCGAGTCCGAGTCCTATTCAATGTGGTTTTCCAATTCCCACTTTAATTTCCTAGCCAAATTAATTTCTTGACGTAATTTGTTAGGCTAAATTACACTGAATTTGAGCTAAATGAGTAGAAGGTGAAACACCCGTGGCAAAAACATTATTCAAGTTTTGAGCTAAATGAGTAGCAAAATTAACTGAATTTGATCCATAATCACTTGAGGGAGTAGTAACCATAGGTGGGGTACTCACATTTGAGAGTTTCGAAACTAAAGACATAATTATACCTTGCATATCGTGAAATTTTGAGTCAACGTGAGAAATGATCTTATCCTCCAATGCGGCAACTTCTTCAGTTATCTTCTTTTTTCCCTCACTTTTGGACATTGGCAACCCGATATGAAGTAGTTGCCTCTTAGAGATGCGTGAACCCACAGCACGAACCCCTTCCCTTTTGTCCTTTCCAAATACTTGAGTTAACTCGTCATTGTCAAAGTCTTCACAATTATTACTATATCCCTCGTCAGTCAAGTCACTGCTTTTTCTTAAATTTTCAATTGCCTTTATTTCATCCTGTAGTCATTTAAAGTAAATATTGTGATAATACACTAAAAAAATTTAGCTATGAATTAAAAACTACAAACAATATGTTACTCACATATTTACTCTTAGCACTCTCTAAGACACTCCCATCACTATGCTCATGTGCCGCCAACCATTTGTCAACACGACTGTAGTGTTTGCCAGGATTTTCTTTTCGCTAGACATTGAAATTTAACAAGTTAGCTGTGGAAAACTTGCATTAAACAGAAAAAGTGTAAGGAATTATACGCACCATTAAGTATAGTTTCTGAGCATAGGAACGACGCCCAAGACAATGGGGAATCTTAAGTTTTTTTCTGTTGTTCAAATTTCTAGCAATTTGCTCCACCTTTGTTGGATCTCTCTCATTTTCTAAAACCTTTGCCCATAAATGTGGATCAACACATTTTGGTACGTCATAATGACCTTTCCTCACAAGGTTCCGCAAGTTGTTTTTGTATGTCCTAAATTTTTGGGGCCACGACTTCTCCGCAAATGGGCGAGCCACGGATTGTGGAACATCAAGTTCAAATTCAACCTTGTAGTAGAATAGAATAGTTATGTTAAAAAGAAAATATTAACTAAACCAACTAATTAAACAAAGACCCTACACACAAAAGTTTACCATTAAAGCATTCCAAACATCGTCTTTGAAATTCTTTGGCACTTTTCGCCAATCATTGTAGCTAATTGGAATGTGATTTCTCACAAAATCTCCCGTACGACTACTCCATATCTTTGAGTATTCACCCACCACAGACCCGTCATTTTCAATTGTGACTTTCATTTTTTCTTTTGGGGCTTTGCCTCCCGATGACTCAGATGCGGGGGGGACTGAAGAAGCTGGTTGGGATGAACTCGGGTTAAAATTACCTCCACTTGATGTCATAATTCCAATGCCTGTCATTTAAAAACAAGGCGGTAGTATGGGAACAACAATGATAACAAAGAATAATAATTAACGCATAACAATTATCTAAAGAAAAGTAAAGTTTTGCATTCAATCAAGTAACAGTACAAAAAGTCGTACAATCCAAACAAAAATATGGTTAAAACTCAACATAGAGGCAATTAATGCAAGATAAATAACACTAGGCAGAGCCATGCTGCTTCAACAGATCTTCCAAATGAGGTTGGTCTTCAAGAGTAGATTGGAAGACAGTTGGTATCTCTAACTCGTCTACTCGACTGGTCAATCTCTTCGGTGAATGTATAACCACCCACCAATTCGGATTTCTAAGGTCTTTTGAATAGAAGACTTGACTCGCCTCGGAAGCAAGAATGACAGGCTCGTCGAGATCATTGGCATTACTCTTTAACTTAGCAAAATTTACCATCACCAAGCAAGAATGACAGGCTCGTCTTGTCCTCTACCGCCACCCAATCGCAAAAAAACACTACCTCTTTAAATATTGTATAGTCTAACTCAATTATTTGTTTGATAACCCCATACCACATTGTCCAAGCATCCTTGAGCCTTTTATCACTTTTTCTTGCCCTAAATGTAGTCCATGCCTTCATGCAAACACCGCTATCTTGCGTGACAACAGTTTCGTCGTGAGACTTAGGAGAAAATACAAAACCATTAACGCGATACTTTTTGTATGTTTTGACCGTGTGCTTTGGCCCTTGAACTAACCGCCACAAAATAGCATTTGTCTCAGTCTCACCGGAAGACACCAACTGTTCAATGGAAATACTCTCATAAGTACAATACGAATCTAACTAAATAAACTACATATGTTAGTATTCCTATTTCTTGTGGACTAAGGAATACCTTTTCATATAACCAAGGGATGAAAAAAGTTTGCATCTCTACTTCTGTGATTGTAATCCCCTTTCCTTTATCGCAAGTGGAATGTCTTAACGCTTTATGCTCACTGAAATTTGTAGTTTATATATTAGTAGTTATATGTGGATATGTTCAATATATATGTTACAAATGCCTCAAACCTGTAGTAGTCATTGAGTCCGTGAACGTCAAGTCAAAATAGTATCCATCTACGTATTTGTTGAAATTGTTCAGATTCCAACGTTACAGTTTTATCGTCGAGCAAACGTCCTTCATCAGAAAACTCGTCATTATCCTCTAAAAAGGCTTCACGAGTACGTTTGTGATTTCCTTTGAGTGGATTTGGCATATATTCCATGCAATACCTAACGGATTCTCCAACAACATAAGACTCAGCAATCGATCCTTCAACATACCTTTTATTGCTAGGTATGTCTTTAAATTCCTTCATTTGCCTATTTGTATGAGTAGAAAAAATATCTCAGTCTATAAAGCCGTGTCATTTGCCTATGGATGAATACATATAAGAAAATGAGTTTACCTTTCGAAAGGATACATCCATCGAGGTCCGGTAGGTCCACAAATCAATGCCTCATCAGCTAGATGTACCATGAGGTGGATACTGATATCAAAAAATGATGGTGGAAAGTGTTTTTCCAACACACACAATGCCTCTGCAACCATGTATTTGGCTCTTTGGATATCCTTTTGAATCAAGACTTTTGAGCATAGTATGTTAAAGAATAAGCCTAATTGTTGGATAGCTCTTTGCAAATCTCGATGTTTTGGAAAGGCATGTTGAAGCAATACGGGTAACAAATATAGAACAATAACATGATAATCATGCGACTTCAACGAATGCAAACTGGGTGGGTTAAGAGTGACAATGTTGCTCAGGTTAGATGAAAAACTAGTAGGGAGCTTCAAATCTTTCAAAATTTGGCAAAATTCTCGTTTCTCACCTTTATCCAAGTGGAATGATGCTTTTGGTTTTATCTGTTTCCCTGTTAGCTCATCTACTTGCATCCACTGGCTGCTGTGTATGCCAATGTGCTTCATATCTTCACGCGCATTTATTTTATCCTTTGTTTTGTTTTTATCATCTAGGATTGTGCAAATTAAATGCTCAGCGACATTCTTCTCGGTGTGCATCACATCAAGAACATGTCGAACTTGATGAGAGCTCCAGTATTCCAAATCAAAGAAGATGGACCTTTTATACCATGCCTCTCTCGGTTCATCATCAGTGCAACCTATCCTCCTTTTTCTACCCGAAACTTTTGGGATCTTTCCAGGAACAAACTTTATCTGACTTAACTTTTCCAAAAGTGCATCTCCATTTAACCGAGAAGGAGGATCACTATGTTCAGGTAACCTAAGCCCCAAATACCCCCCACTCCTAAACGGGTGATTCATGCCAAGGAAAATACGGTAGTTTGTGTACACTATTTTCTTACTGTGCTCTAGTCGGATGGATCGAGTGTCATCTCCACAAACAGGACAGGCTTTATAACCATGTGTTACACACCCAGATAAATTCCCATATGCGGGAAAATCGTGAATCCCCCACATTAGCATAGCTTTCAAGGTAAAAGGTTGCATTTTGTACATGTCAAAAGCTGGCACTCCTTCTTCCCACAGTTGCTTCAACTCCTGTAAGGTTGAAGGAAAACATCAATGTCTTGACCTGGTGCCTTTGGCCCAGGAATTAGCAAAGACAACATTTGAAACTCTTGTTTCATGCACAACGATGGTGGGAGATTATAAGGCACCGTAATGACTGGCCAACAACTATAACTAGAGGATTGAATACCATGCGGATTAAACCCATCAGTTGCAATTGCAAGCCAAACGTTGCGCCCTTCTTTAGCAAATGTTGGCCATTTAATCTTAAACCTTCCCCACTGAGGAGAATCAGAAGGATGCCTCAGATACTCCCATGAAGAGTTCGATTGATCGTGCCATGTCATTTCGTGCGCTATCCATGGTATAGTATACAATCTCACAAGTCTTGGAATCAAAGGAAAATGTCTTAACACTTTTAAAGGCTCTTTGCAAACTCTACCCCCCTTCTTTGTTCTCACAGCGTATCTCGGTTCTCCACATTGAGGACATTGCTCCTCATCTTCATTATCTTTCCAATATAAAATACAATTATTGACGCATGCATGAATAAAGTTTGCCTTCATCCCCAAGTCATTCATCATACACTTCATGTGTGGATACTTCTCCGGTAACGTATTTCCCTTTGGGAGCCACCTTTTCAAGATGGTCAAAAGTGCCGTCACACTATTTCCCGACCAACCAAATTGCTTCTTAATGTTGTGCAGTTCCACTATTGCAGAAAGAGTTGTATCAGGACCCTCACATGTAGGGTACAATTTCTCAGTTGATAATCTTTTATATTTATTGTATTTCTCATTACCCACATACGGTTCTTCTGAAACTCCAGCGTGACCACTATCATCCACATGAGTTTCTTCATGCATTCCGTAAGAAGCGTCAACAAAATTCTCCATCCCAAGCCCTCCAACCTCGATGTTTTCTTCTTCAATGTTTTCTCCACGAACCTCTTCTACTGGCGGTTGATCTATCGAATTCATAGATGGTTTTTCACCATGGAAAGCCCATAGAGAATATGTCCTATCTATGCCCCTCCTAACGAGATGATTTCTGACATCTAATGGTGTGTGTCGATTTCTATTTCGACACTTTACACACGGACAAGATAACGTTGACAACTGTCCAACATTATTTGTAATCGCAAATGCAAGAAACTCGTCAACCCCCTTTGTATATACTGGACCAACTCTATTGCTTTCATTCATCCACTCTTTGTTAATGGGTCGTGACATTCTACAATTCAACATGAACTAGGCCAGAGGTCGTTAGGGTTAGAAAAAAGAAAGGAAAATAATTCAAAATGTCCCCTTTAAAATGGTCTAATAACCCAAAAAAGAAGAAGAAAAGGGACAATGGGAGAGGGAAAGGGTACCTGCAAACAAAGAGAATCCCGGCAAGGGATACAATCAATATGCAAACAACATTGTAAATAAAATAGGGTCCACGGGGGGAACACCCAACATTGTTCAGAAATAATGTACATAAATTCAATAGCCTCACTATCCTAAGGCTCTATGTTATAAAAGCAATGAAATGAAAGCATACAAAAAATAGCTAGGGAAAAGCCAAACCTTTGAGTGTGAAATGCCAAGCAATTCCTTCCAATTAGTAGCAAGAAAAACAGATGGGATGGAGGGGGATCAAATCCACAAATCCTATTGGAAAATCTCACGTAAGTATAGAAAGAACGGGCTACTCCTTAACCAATAGAGGGAGAGAGAGAGAGAGACAGAGAGAGAGAGAGAGAGTTTATATGTATAAAAGACAGACTACCCCTTAACCAATAGATAGAGAGAGAGAGCAAATGCTAGCTGGATAGTCTGTATGAATTAATTTTTTTTAGTACTCTCATTGCAAAACTATTAGTATCAACACCAAATGCTAACCTAGAACATTAATTTCGAACAATACATTTCTGTTGAAGTTACAATAAAAGAAAAAGGAAAAAAAATGGAATAGTAGCTCCCCCTTAACCAATATATATATAGAGAGAGATAGTTTACCACTTAACCAATAGAGGGAGAGGGAGAGGGAGAGGGAGAGGGAAAGGGAGAGAGAAAGAGAGAGAGAGAGAGAGAGTTTATATGATAAAAGACGGGCTACCACTTAACCAATAGAGGGAGAGGGAGAGGGAGAGGGAGAGGGAGAGGGAGAGGGAGAGGGAGAGGGAGAGAGGGAGAGAGAGAGAGTTTATATGTATAAAAGACGGGCTACCACTTAACCAATAGAGGGAGAGGGAGAGGGAGAGGGAGAGGGAGAGGGAGAGAGAAAGAGAGAGAGGGAGAGAGAGAGATAGTTTATATGTATAAAAGACGGGCTACCCCTTAACCAATAGGGGAGAGAGAGAGAGAGAGAGAACGAGAGAGAGATAGTTAATATGTATAAAGAACGGGTTACCCCTTAACTAATAGAGGAAGCGAGAGAGAGAGAGAGAGAGAGAGAGAGAGTTTATATGTATAAAAGACGGGCTACCACTTAACCAATAGATGGAGAGGGAGAGGGAGAGACAAAGAGAGAGAGGGAGAGAGAGAGAGTTTATATGTATAAAAGACGGGCTACCACTTAACCAATAGAGGGAGAGGGAGAGGGAGAGGGAGAGAGAGAGAGACAGAGAGAGAGGGAGAGAGAGATAGTTTATATGTATAAAAGACGGGCTACCACTTAACCAATAGAGGGAGAGGGAGAGGGAGAGAGAAAGAGAGAGAGAGAGAGAGAGAGAGAGAGAGAGAGAGAGAGAGTTTATATGTATATAGACGGGCTACCACTTAACCAATAGAGGGAGAGGGAGAGGGAGAGGGAGAGGGAGAGAGAAAGAGAGAGAGAGGGAGAGAGAGATAGTTTATATGTATAAAAGACGGGCTACCCCTTAACCAATAGAAGGAGGGAGAGAGAGAGAGAGAGAGAGTTAATATGTATAAAGAACGGATTACCCCTTAACTAATAGAGGAAGAAAGAGGGAGAGATAGAGGGAGAGATCTAGAGAGAGAGAGATAGAGAGAGATAAGCCAAACAAAGATGTGGCCAGTGAATTAAGCCCCTTGATGCTACTCTTTTAAATCATGTTAATAGAATCCCTTGGATTTTTATTTACAAAGCACATGTCTTGGGACATATTCTTGATATTATAGCTAATTATGCAATTATTAAATATTGCTACTTGGCAAAAATAAATAAGCAGTTATTTTGAGAGCTATTCAACTATAGAAATATTTAGATTATGTCATCATAACAGCTAATTATTCAATGATTTTGTCTAATAACTACCAAACATTTCCTTTAGTCAATGAACACGGAGTAGGAAAGTTCTCCTGTACTGTACCTATCCTGCCTTTACAATACATCTTTGTCTAAACATAAACAAACATATCATTCATTGCACTATTGCAAGACCTTTGCTCAGTCAGATTCATCGACTTTGGAACATTGACTACAACAAAGCAAACAACAAAGTGGGTGGGGGGGGGGGGGGGAGAGGCTTGTTGTATTGTGAGATGAAAGAGGAGTTCGGTTTTTGAGGTATCAATCAATATTGGAATTAGTACCACAAATGGATGAAGAATTACAGGCTAACTATTTGGGCCCCTAATAAGCTGGAGTTGGATAATGGCTATCATTCATCCCAATATTGCAGATCTCAATTCAGTCAAAGGTCAGATCTGGTGGACTTGAATATTAAATACTCCAATAGAGCAAGCAACAATTATGGGGGGAGGCTTATTGTGAGATTAAACAGGACTTTGGCTTTTCGGGTGCTAGGTTAATATTGCAATTAGTACCATAGCCGAGGAAGAATAATCCGGGTCTTAAACTGGCCTAGAATGGAATGAATGACCTCCCATCCAGCCTTTCCGAAGTCTATAGTAGATGAGTGACCTCCCATCCGGCCTTTCCGAAGTCTATAATAGATGCCTGCCTTCGGAATCTAAGCACCCGAAAACCATAACTGATTCAATGGTTCATACCCGAAAGTTGTTGAATAGAAGTTGGAAATGCAAGCTACAGCATACATATGACAATTAATAGCTTGCTATTATGGATAACTTCAAGCCTAAGGGACCACCAACCATCTACCAAGACCCTCCTCTCCCCAAGGAGTTCAGACACTCTTAAGAATGACCTGTTAGGAGAAGCTTTCCCTTAGTTTATGCAAAAGTCTAGGTATGGGCTTTGGACCCTCATATTAACAAAATAATTAATGGAACAAACTAATAGATAAACCATCAAAGCATTTTCCTCTTCCTCCTCAAACCACAACCATGTCATTATCCTGTATGAACCTCAATGGAAAGCCATACTCCTCAGACCCTTGGGAATAAAAACCAATGGTTCAAAGCCTTGCAGTGAAAATGATGCTCTTACATTTGCTGCAATTTTAAATGTCAATGGACTAGGACCCCGTACAACTCGTAGAACTAATAGAGATGAAAAAAGAAAAACAGCACTAAAGCTGCTTTGGAGTACCCATGCTACATAGGAATTTGATGTAGAAAATGAGAATTTGATGTAGAAATAGAACTGAGGAAAGAAAGAAAAAACTTGGTACCTAGGAAAGAAATAAAAAACGCTAGGTGTCCCTGGACCTGGGAAAAGAAAGAAAATCACAAGGTATCCATGTACCTAGAGTTAAAACAATTGGCAACCAACCAACGTAATCAAAATAATCTTAATCCGTGTTCTTTTTTTCGACAGATTTGAGAGCCTCTTAAATAGGCTTTCCAATAAGATTCAAATGAAAACAAGTATAGAAAGAAAAATAATCTAGACTTACCGTAATGATAATCCTAAGTCAGCTAAATCCAATATGACAAATAATAACATAAATTAAAGGAGATTAAATTTGCTGTTTGGTGTCCCCAACAAAAAGTATTTGAAAAAATACTTCCTGCAGCCAGGATGATTGGCATAAGTATTCTGTGCTTGTATTTTGATAGTGCTTATTTCAGAGAATCCATGTCATCCTCTTCAATTAAACAGTCAAATCACCCTAAATATTTTATCATTCTGAAGAAATTGGTACTTTTAGCAATCAATTTGTATGTGGATTGTGTTTATAACCTAAAGCATGTATGTAGGACTCATTAGATATGATTTTCCAAAAAGAAACTCCAAAGGTAAGAATAAAAAATTCTAAAGGTAAGAATAAAAAATTCTAGTTACCCTCTACCTCTTGTGCTTGCATTCATTGATATCCCTTCCAATGGAAACACTTTAAAGAAAAGAAGAAAAAAAAAATATTTTTCAATGCACAGGGGCGTTACGGCACAAGAAGCACCTCTGCATTGTCTGTAAAAACAACTGGGGATGTATATTTTCATGAAAGGTATTTTGAGAAGGAAATGTGGAAGGAAGAGACAGTAACTTATCAAATTGAGATGATGAAGTAGACAGGTGGGTTTTTCTGCATTGAGTAAACTGAACTGCTCTTGAGAAAATGAACTGCCCACTCATCTATATTTATGCAGCTACCATTAAGTTCAAATAAGTCTGTCGATGTATGCTCTCAGCTATTGTACATGGTTCATGTACACAAGCTGATATTCTGCCTATGACTGATAAGTCACTGGTATGTGCTAGAAATTTCAAATTGATGCTATGAAAAATAAGCCCGGCATGCAGTGGCGTAGCTAAGAAATAAGTCCAGTGTTGTCAACAATGAATCTATGCAGCGGCGTCCCTGAGGCTAATTTTTTGTTAGGTCTATTTATCCGTGTATTTGGGTTGGATTCTCTGAATATCACTTCTTCTTCTTCTTCTTCATTTTTGGATTTGGAACACTAATTGGGTTGGGCTAAAATGAGAAGTAGACATATTAAGGTATGGTGTCAAATATTAGTTCCTTTCCTGTATTGATATTGGTGTCAAAGATACTGCAAAAATACACTATAGCTCAAAAATATTTGTCTCTATTATGTAAATCTAGTTTTAGATTGTCACCCAGTGAACATTATTAAATATCTAGTTTTAATTTGCTGTAAATCTAGTTTTAGATTGTCACCTAATCAGCCCCCAATAAATCCTTAAATACATAATGTACCAAAAAGAAAGCTATTATTCAGAAAATGTTTTTTATTTTTTTTCCAGAGTTGTAGGGACATAAATTACACTGTACCTTCTTTGATCTACCGAACACTACATTTGTCGACGTGAAACAATCAGTGACACTTATTAACAAATTAACATTCTAGGAAGAACGGACATGAGTAATCAATAATAAACTATCGATTAAATATAGACTTTTTTAGCTTTATGTAGAATATAACTCGATAAAGCTGAATTCTTCAATTACAATAACATACACTTTGTTGAAGTTTAGGATACCCTATATTTTATCGAACATTATACCATTTTCACATAATTTTCCCGTAATTTACTCCCATACTCTGTATATACTCTCTAGGTGATCTGTGCATCAAAACACAGTAAAGTCATGGAGGTATACATGGAAAGAGAAGATATGAAGAAATTAAAAGTTACCTGACAGATTTTTCCAAGCAGCCAGTCACGCAAAGTCAAATGCGATGCACATCAGTCCTACTCATCTCTCCTCCTTGATATATATTCCACTAATTGCAGCGAGTCAGCAACCCAGTTCAATTACATGCACAAATTGAGAGACAAATGAGGATTCTAATCTTAAGTACATGCACATTTGAGATATATAAAAAATTATAATAATAATAAAAATAAAAGTAACCCCAGAAGTTACACCTTTGAGTTGAGAAAAGAATTAGTATACAATTTTTGAATCCTCATTTGCTTACTTTCCAAAACTATCCTTCCTTGAAATCTAGACCAAGACAAAATTTAAAATGTTGTTGTAATGATTAGGGCCGATTGTGGAAAGTATGTGTAGATTTTTTTGTCCCCTTAATAAGTTGAGTTCCATTGGTGGACTCAAAAAATGGGACGGAAGGAGTATGATATATGCAGATTACGACAAAAGACTTGTACAGTTGATCACAAGAGAAATTGAAATGGGAATAATATTGGAGAATGAACTAAACTCAGAACTACATGTGTAAACGTGAGGTTTGAGAAGTTTGGTGAGCCAAACAGAAACTGAAATTGGCATTTTCTAACAAGTTTTCCTTATTAAAGCCAAAGTTTGAGATAGTTTAAACTGGAGCAAAAGTGAATTATATTCATATGCTATCAAATCTTGCTTAGCTTATCAAATCATAATGCCATGAACAAAGAAATTTTAACGAGAAAATCATATAAAGAAATGATGTGATGTATTGTTAAACACACAATGCCACCTTTCATATACATAAGAAAAAAAAAATTAGAAGTGGTGTTCAAATTTTGAAATCAAAGTGTATCCAATTTTAGGGTAGGTAGAAGGCAAGTCCTAAACTTTGGTACAATTTGGGCACATGGAAACATATATATACATATATATAAATCTCTATATATACATATGAATCAATAGCATGATACCTAAAGTCAACAGCCCATTCAACTATACAACCTGACACATGGTTTGGTAAATAACAAACTAATTGAAAAATGTCTGATTGCATAGTTTAGTTTAGAGAGAAAAAAATAAAAAATAAAAAAAATTATATTAGAGGGGGGGAAGTGATTAAAAAAGGTTAATGAAAGAGAATCTAGCACATATTTGAATGAGGACAAACGAAACAAATCTTTACTAGATGCTACTTTATATTACTATTTTAGTCATTGGGATAAAGTTTATGCGTATACAATACTTCAACTATTGAGCTATTGGGAAGTACAAATCTGTCAATCTAAAAACATACTTTGGCTGTTTTTAATGGAGATTTCTAAATTTAAATTCCCAATTTGATTCTAGATATGCTCTACCAAGGGCCCCTAGTGGTTCAATAGTATCACCTTCTCTCTCCCAAGTGGGAGGGGATGGGTTCAAATCTTCCCAATAGGAAGTGGGAGGAGTTTATCACCTCCTTTCTTTGTAGAATGCCTCTTGTGCATTTATCGGACTGATTTCTTGGGTTCCTATTACTTGAATTGTGTGTGTGTGTGTGTGTGTGTGTGTGTGTGTGTGTGTGTGTGTGTGTGTGTGTGTGTGTGGCGTGTGTCATCCAGGTAAGTAATCTAAAAAAAAAGATTCTAAATGTATCCTATATATTGTATAACTAACATGGCATTTGAGAAATTAGATTTAACGTGGCATTACTCTTTCTTAATTTGTGACCCAACTCTAACTTTTTTCCATTTTTTTCCCTTTAATAAAAAGTTAAGCAACGAGTACTTTTTTTTTTGTCCTTAACAAGCAACGAGTACTTGCTTTTACTTGTGAATCTGTGATGTTGTTTTCACACTAGTCTATTGAGTTGGTGATGCACAATCCTGTAGTTACAATGAAACAAATTGTTTATTCACAGAAACATTTGGTTTTCCACTTCTCACTTAGGGAAGTGTTTTAACTATATGTATGGTGGATCGGGTCAAACCACAAGGGGGTAAAGTGGTCACTAATTTAAACTGTGACACTTTACCCACAGGGGGGTTAAGCGGTCACTTGTAAACCACATGGGGATAAACTGACATCGAGCCAAACCAGGGGATAAAGTGTAATTAACAAAAGACAACTAATTGCAACTTGCAAGAGTCTTTTGCAAAAGGACAATACTTGTTGCCTTGCACTAATACATGGACCCTTTTGGACGAAGAGTGTTTGTATAATTTCAATATATCACATGCCATGTCTTTATGTCTATGTGGTACCCTACAGTTGATATGATTGACTTATTTAGATGAGACGCATATGTAAAGAGTGTGAATTCTACTCAAGAATGTTACAAATAAGGGAAAAAATACATCTATGCTCAAAATTCTTCATATGTATATACTACACTCCAATATAGCTCAAAGTCAGAGCCCTCCTTGTTGGTTTAAGCCTCCACAACATACATGATACAACAATGCCATTCAACTGACTTATCCCATTATACTAATTCAATTTTATATTTAAATTCAAGCATAAGTTGTTTAATTCTTATTCTCTCCCATACTACTACCACCTGTCCATTTAAGCATTCTCACTATAGCTAGCTAGGCTAGTTCAAGTAGTCATCATGCATCATTTCCACACATAATTTAAGCACTCTTGGTTATATTATTCATCCCTATATGTAATGTTGTAAAGAATAGCAGCAGATGGTGGAAAAGAAACAACCCCCCATTGATTCCTTAGAGTAATGCTATGCTTCCCAATTTTTTTTCCCAAAAAAAGTTTCCCAACACATGTGGCAGTGGGACCTTCTTCAATAATGGTGGGATCACTTCAACATCAACCAATCAAATAAACTGGCCCACTGCCACATGTGTTGGGAAACACTTTTGGAAAAAAAAATTTAGGAAGCATAGCATTACTCGATTCCTTATTAATGTTATAAGTTCAGGCTCTACTTTGATGGTCCAAAATCTTTTTTTTTTAAAACTTAATTTTGTGGATGGGGGTGCTAGCAGTGGTATCACACTGCAAACAGAACACAGTGACTTAGATACATTCTTGAGCTTCAATTTCAGATAGCTCAAATGCACAAAAACATCTCCCAAAAATTTGCAATATAAAACTTCAACTCGGAAAAGATGTGACCAAGTAATTTTATATTTGAATTTAGTACAAAGAAAAATTGTTCAGCCAACATATAATATAATACTTTATAAGGATAGTTTAGTATCAGGTTGAAGGAACAAACTCCTCTGGAATTCCCAAATGGCAATTCACTACTTTAATTAGTTGTGCTAAATCACTCTACAATTCACTAGTCAGGCAAAAACATGGATTCATGTGTACACCCACGATGGAGAAACATAATTGACAACTTAAATTCCAGTTAAATCTAAACAAACAATAAACTGGACGATTATGAATTCTGAGCTGAAAATTAGTCTTTTCATGAACAGAAATACAACCAAGGAAAATCACCAAAACTGAGCAAAAGAAGATGAACAGATAAAACCCACACACAGTCGCAATACACACACACGTACATAATCGCTACACAGAGATAAAACTGAGCAAAAGAAGATGAACCAGTATGATTTCAGATCTAGTTTGCATATGTGTATGTGTTTATATTAGATCTGGTGTGTATGTGTGTGTGTGTAAGAGAGAGAGAGAGAGAAAGAGAGAGAGAGAGAAAAAGATCTGGTGTTTGTGTGTGTGTGAGAGAGAGAGAGAGATGACTAACCACAGTGGAGTGGTGGAGGCGGGAAAATGATGGCGGAGTGGTGGCAGCGGGAGGACCACGGTGGAGTGGTGGCAGCGGGAAGACCACGGTGGAGTGGTGGCAGAGGGAAGACGATGGTTGGTGGTGGCGACGGGAGGACCACGGTGGAGTAGCGGCGGCGAGAGGACCACGGTGGAGTGGCAACGGCGAGAGGACCACGGTGGAGTGGTGGCGGCAGTGGGAGCTCACAGATCCCCTTTTCTCCTGTCTCTCTCTCTCTCTCTCTCTCTCTCTCTCTCTCTCACAGAGTCGCCCAACTTTTGGCTTTTGTTTTGCCGCCCAAGACCCCCTCTAGTTTTTAGTTTTTTTTTTTTTCTTTAATATTTTCTTTTAAATAATTAATTTAGGTAAAACTTTGTAATGGTAATTTACTGTTAGTATTTATTTTGTTATTGTTAGAAAATTCTAAAATAGCTAGAGTTGAAAATTACTAACGGAATTTATAAATTTCTAACCGAAATTTACCGTTACAAATTTGTAACGGCAAATTACCGTTAGGAAACCAAAAACCCCTGTGTTAGAAAATTGGCTGAATGGTGTAGTGTCGGTTAGGACAATAATTCAATACTTTTCATTCAGGTACATTTTATCGTGTTTTAAGATGTTATTGGTACATCTATTTATCGTATATATGCCAAGTAGGCGAACTTCTGCATGTACCTACTACATTTCAAAGCAGTAGAAAAGTGCCCAAATCTTTTCCTTTTATTAAGGGGGTTTTAGTGTAACACCCGCTCTCACGGGCAGTATTTAATTGCAATTAGCATGCATCATTAACATTATATTGATGAAGTGATTATATGTGTTAAGTAAGTTTTTAACTCACTGAGTTGATTAGGGATGTCTAGTTTGGAACCCAGAAATAGGCCAAGTGGTAGTCCCAGTTTGGGACAGTTATGCAAGATCCCTATGTGAAGGGACAGATATGGGAAACAAATCTTATATGCTTAAATGTTTATTAAGACATAGTGATATTTTATTATCTTGCTTAAATAACATATTAATTGTTAGAGACTACTTTTGTGGTCCATTAGGGATACATTTGTGACAGCGAATTGGACATGTTGCATAATTAATAGGATAGTTGGCAACTTCACAATATTATGTGGGATAACTTATGGGATCCATACGAGACATAGACAAACAACTATTTAAGTTTGGGATAGTTTTAATAAATTAAATTTCATTAACTAGCAGGGGTATAAACGCAAAACTTATAAAACCTTGAGGAGATTAAAATAAGATCAAGAAATTGGCCAACAAGCCACATGTTGAGTGACACTGCCCCATGACTCACCACCACCTTGAAGTCTTCTTCATCCCTTAGACAAAACAATTACAGAGAAAGAAAACGAGAAAGTTACGCCGATGTTCACGACGTTGATTGACGCGCTTAACGACGTTCAATCTTGAAACAGGCTACATATTTGGACTCCTGGAGGCGAGTCTAACGCGTTAGTACTAATCTTATCGAATTCTAAGACAGTTTTTCTGCGACCCAATTTGGGGGCTTGGCTCATAACTTGTAATTTTTGTTTAGGAATTATACATGGGAATTACTAGGGTCTTAATTCAGCGTATAGGAACGTCAACCAAGAGTTGAGTGACAGTAATTATAGAATTTGGATAATCGGATGTTTGAGACTATGTTTGTGATGCTAAGCATGAATAGTTAGCTTAAATTCACATGTTTAGAGTAATTTTTATAGCTCATGTATAATTTGTTAAATCGCACGGTGTAATGACTACTTGAGCATGTTGAGTTGTTAATATGGGTCGAAGGGGAACTTGTACTTGCTATCGAAGTGAGATCAGGTGCCAATTTTGTCCATGAGGTCGCACGCCTGAAAGAAAGAGGTGTGGGTCTCGGCTAGTCGCGCGGACTAATGGAGTAGTCGCGGACTAGTGTGAAAGGGTGACCGGTACTTGCGTTCCCGAAGACCATAGTGATGTGTAGAAATATGAGATTGAGCTTGTTTGTTATTTATGTTTATAGTTGTTGGTATTCACAAGCATATAGCTTATATAGTGTAGTGGTTATTGAATAACCATTGTAGGTGATAAAGATGGAGTCTCAAAGAAGTGCATATGGAAATCAGCAAGGAAACATGGGACTTGGGAATTAGCAGAATTAATGTAGATAACTTTCTGTTTTGTTCTTGAACTTGTAACATGGCTCGGTTAAGTTTTATTCTTGGGTTGGTCATGTTTGATCGGGAGAGAACTAATCCAAATTATACGCCTTAATTCACATTTGTTAGTACTTTTTATCCTGTTTTTGTGTATTTTTACTTTGTTTTCGAGTTTCTGACAGGATTTGGAAGAAATCAACTAAACCAGGCTAAACAGGATGAAAAAGCACAAAGAAAGAAGCTGAAAAAGCCACCTCGCGCGCGCGACTCGCTCGCGCGAGAATCCAGAATTTGCTCGCGCGACCTGCCAAATGACGCGCTCGCGCGGCCCGCGCGCGCGATCCATACAAAAAGCAAAGATACGTATTTCAGTATACTGAAGACTCCTGTGCAAACGAAACTGCTGAATGACGTCCAGACTGTAAAATATATCAGTTTCAGTTCGTTTCGGGTTAGGAAAGCTTCCAAAGCTTGTTGTAAACTCTATATATACTCTATTTTACTTAAATTGAAGGGTTACACACCCATACATACATACACATACAGCCATATAGACTGAAATTCCAGCCCTTGAAGAGGGAAAAGCAAGGAGAAGAAGAAGAAGACCAAGGACTTCCATGGCCTCCTCCATCAACTACTTGTCGATCTCCACTTCCATGGCAGCCTAGACAAAGATCTAGGGTTTCAATGAAGCCCTAGTCGAGTAATAGGGTTTTATTTATGTTTTTATTTTAGTTTTATTATGTATGGATGACAGTCACATGTTTTGAGGATTTTTATAAATAAATCGAACTTCTATTGATTAAATCATTACTTTCAGAATTTATTCTTGTCTTAGATCTATTTTGACTGTGATGTGCTCAATGATCTATGTTCGCTGTGCTTGTTTAGATTATTTACATGTGATGGTGCTTTATTGATTTGTGCTATCAAGTATTCGAATAATCCATGCCTAGATTAGACGAATTATGTCACAACCCTAGTTTAGTGTGGGATAATTCGTGCTAATCGAAGATGGAATATGTTGGTGCTTGAACCATGATTATTTTCTTGACGGAGGAATTGGGCTTGTAGCTACAATTTCCCATAATCATCCAACTTAGTAAGCTAATTGAATGCATAAATATCTCTATTATGAAGCTAGTGGTGGAGTTGCAATCCTAGGTTCCCTTTACATATTTACAAAAACACTTTTAATTGCTTTCATAGTTTAAATTTATTTTTATTGTTATTAGTTTAATTAAAATCAAATCAAAATCCGTTTTCATAATTAACTAAAGTTAGGTTTTAAAATTAAGTCGCTATAGTTAACCAATCTCTGTGGGTTCGACCTTTGCTTTCACACTACAAACCTTTTGAAAAGTAAAGAACACTTTTTATATCTTGATATTGACAACATCAATGTTGATAACTTTATTCACTAGCTCATGTGGAATTAGTAATTGAATCTTAAAACTATGTTTGTAGTTTGTAGTTTATGTAGGTTGGATGATATGGATTATGTAACAGTTAGTAAGTCTAATGGTTGTAATATATGGATTGTCTTGTTAATTTATAAAGGGAACGTTTAGATTCTTATGACCTTGTTTGGTTTGGCGATGAACTTGGAGTCCTACTCCAAGAGTTTAACTTAAAATGGATTTTTATTTATACTTTCTTTAATTTGTTTTACTGATGGTTATGAACTCTTGGAGCCCAAGAGATTGATCTACTAGTGTTTTCACATGTTTTTGGAGTAAACTTAATGCTTGGCATGTTTTAAAGTGCTGCAAACTTGATGTGGTTGAGTGAACATTAGGCAAAAATTCTGCAGCAGGGAGGATTTCTGCCAGGGGGTCATTCGACCGGTCGAAAGGGGCAGTTCGACCAGTCGAAAACCTCACTGATCCTCTTTTGGTTTGACCACTTTGGATGTTTTGTTTTACTTCTAATTAAACATGAGTATACCTTTGGGATCTCTTTGAACTATATAGAAGTGTTACTTTTGAGAAAGCGCTTCGTTAGGGTGTGTTTGAAAATGAATTTGTAAAATCTCTTCGGAAATATTTGAAGTGTGTTAAGTTCATGAGTCAAAACTTTTACTAATGTGTTTCATAGAACTTTAATGACACGGGGACATACCTTGGTGGAATGCCACGTGTCCTAGAATCATATGTGCGAAGCCTTCAACTTAAGGTTCTTAAACCCAAATGCAGCCCACATAAAACCCAAGTATGTTTTGTATAACCCATTAGTGCTTAGTTTGGTCCCTCACGTGGCTTTTTAAAAGTAGCTTATGAAATTTGTGATTAAGTTGTTTGATAATTTTGTACAAGTGACACATTACTCTTCAAAAAATATCATGAAACCAAAAAGTAACCTTAAGCTTTTACAAGCTCCATTTTAGAGCTTTTTAAAGCTCCCAAAAAAAACTCTAAGTTCAATTTTCGCAAAGCTCATAAACTAGTTACCAAATGAATTCACATGAAATTGTGCTTTAAAAAAGAAGAATCACCAAAATGGGAGCCAAACTAAGCCTAAGTCATTTGCCAGATAATATTATGCATTGTTGAGTACTAGTGAATCAGGACTTTTACTAGACTACCAATCATATACACGTAACAATTTATTCATAACATATGTGGATGTTGATTTTTAAAGATGGGGAGTGCTAACCTACAAAATGATGGTTGTAGGTCTTTTTTTTTTTTTTTTTTCTTTTGCTAAAAGGCAAATTTCATTAACTAAAAGAAACCATTACAAAGAAAAAACCAACATCAACAAGAAGGAACAACAACACAATACAGAAAACAAAAACAACAAAGCACAAGCATAAAGACAAAAGGTACCAAAATGGAGATTCAGACGAAGCCAAATGAACCCCTCCGCAAGCTGTACCAGAAGCCAACCACTGCGTCACAGAAACAGTTGCGTGGAGAGATCGAGAAACCAGAGAACAAGCAACCTGGGCAACTTCAACTTTGAGAATGGGGTAGACCCATCCCAAGATGATGGTGACACAAAGTCGAGCCCAAAATAGTGAAGAAACTTCACTCAGGGGCAACCAAAATTGCTTTAAAAGTCTTTATGGTAACAAAGCTACACCATAAATGGCAACAATGAGGTAAACGAGAGGCCAAAGACAACCAACTAAAATCTCAAGAAAACCAAGAGCTGAATGGTTTGAACCATAGATTATTACAAGAGAAGGGTACAACAAAAAAACCAAAAAGGGGGAAAAAATCCCAAAAGAAAACTTCATAAGGCCAGGGGAAGGAAAAACCCTCACCTAAGAAGTGGAAATCTTCACAATGGAAGAGGAGTTGAGACAAAATGGAGGAAAGGAGAGGAGCAGAGAAGGAGCTGACTGATGTGGGCGGCGGATAGGGTTGGGAACTTGGGAGCCATCGCTTCTCTCTCTCTCTCTCTAACTTTAGAGAGAGAAGCTCCCACTTCTTTATCAAAGGCGAATATTGTTTCGTACGTGGACTTTGGTTAGCAGCATATAACCGCCACTTTAGCGACAAAATATTTGTGGCTAAAAGTTCCAACTTTTAGCAACAAAAAATTTTGTCACTAAAAGCCTGTTTTTCGTCGCTAAAAGACTGTTAGCAAATCCTTTTAAAGATATTGATTTCATGATTTCAAAATTAGAAATTTTATGAAAAATATGTTTAAAAATATGAAGTTATGGAAGTTTTAAAGTATATAAATACTAATGATGAAATGACATAACTAACTTTTAAAGGCTAAAGGACTGAAAATAAGGAGAAATGTGAAAAATAAATAAATAAATAAAAGACTCTAATTGGTACCAAAAAGTGGCGAAAGGCTTAACCAAAAACCAAAAATTTGGATGTTTGCTTGTACTATTTTATTTTGAGGAGATTTTTCATTAGATATCTCTATATTTTTTTACCTATTTTTGGGGTCACTGGCCATAGGTCTCTAATTTGGTCTATTTTTGGGGTCACTGGCCATAGGTCTCTAATTTGGTCAATAATAGGCAATTAGTTTACATGTTTTTTTTAAAGCCAAAACTCTTTGAGTTTTCCCTAGACCAAAATGACCCTGCAATTCACGTGTCTCTTCCTAATTTCAGCCAAGTAACTTGCAGATTTTCCAAAAAATGATTTTATTTTTATCAATCTTTAAAATGTCATACCTTTCCAAATACAAATCAGTTTTTGAAAAATTAATTTCATATATCCGTGGTCTACAAAACAAGATACATATTGATTACTAAATTCTTTGGAAAAAATTTGAAAATTTGCATCTCAAAAACGATTATCGAAAAAATGTTTTTATTTGTAAAATTGACATTTCCATTGCATAGATCTCAAAAAAATTAGCCCAAGTAAAAAATAATAATAATAAAAAACAGTCAAAACGACCAACGAATCGCAAAGTTATGGTCATTTTAGCAGATGATATCGTCTTTACGATGCTGCCTAAGTAAAGACAGTGACATGCATGATATAATAATTATCTTTATGATATGCACATCCATGTTATTAGATATTGTGAAATACAATAACATGGTACTGCACAAAAGATAATAACATGTATTCAAAAACAATAACATTTATTCAACTCGACCAAAAAATTTGTAAAATTATGGTCATTTTACCAAATTTTAATGTCTTTTAATATTTTTTCTCGTCGAAAAAAGAATAACAAATCGTCAAGATGTTAACATGGTATTGCACAAAAGATAATAACAGTGACAGAAACATTCCTTCAAATCAACCAAAAAATCGCAAAATTAGAGTCATTTAACAGAAATTACTGCCTGTAAGGTATTGCTCAAGTAAACACTAGCATTTTATTAACGATAATAAATTACGAGTAACATATGTGAATGTAAATTAAATTCCCTTTCTTACTGAATTTCCCTTCTTATATGAGTTGAGCAAGTATAGTTTAAAAGTAATAAAATTCAACTATATATCATATTTGGGTATGTCGTTTGGTGGATTGTTTGAAATGGCCGGAGCGAAAACACGTTCAATAACACAAAGAAAGGAGACTATAGGACAACTCCTGGAGCATGTGAATTTAGTTTTTATTTTAAATTACCGAGTCCCCGACCCTCAAGCCCCTCCTCCAAATTAAAAAATCTCTATTTTACACTTAAACTCCCCTTTCAAGTATGAAACAATTAAATTCTTAATCTCAATTTATAGTAATAATATGTCATTAATTTTATTGTACATTTGGTATCAATCAGTATTAAACTTTTTAATTCCTTCATTCGTCCAAAAAAAATGTGTAAATAAACTTAAAAAATCTCCTCGGGGGCAGCGCACTACCCTTTCGCCCTACAAAGCCCCCAACTCCAATTTCCTACATCCGTCCCTGAGCTCACTCCCTTTTTGTCACCTTGAACCAAACTGGGAAATTAAAGGGCCATGGCAAATCGATCAACACTTACACTAGACTACAAGTTATACACAAATGCAACAATTGCTTCCAAATATCATTTTAAACACATCAGCGAAGACAGAGGTGAAGTGAATGACATTTTGTCACTCCATAGAGGAAATCTTAACAACCAACTATATAGCTTTTTGAATAGAACAACTGCCACATAAGAAATCCAAGGAAACACATATATTCGTAGAAGTGCAACATAAAATTGGATGTAATAGTGAGAGAGAGAGAGAGAGAGAAGATCATAACATATTAGAATAGCTTAGCAAATCATACCATAGATATTTCTTTATATGACTAAGAAGCTATTTTATTACACTTGTGCTCGGTTAGGTATGCATTTCCGGTGCCTTTAATAGCACTCATTAAAAATTGAGTGTACCTTTATCGACATAGCACTCATTATGAAAAGCGCTGCCCAGAGGCCCACACTCATAAATTCGACCTAAATGCTTTTGGGAAGGGAATGAGAGATTTCAGTAATTTTAGGAGATCAGTGGACTGGGTTTGGGTTAGTTTTTTTTTTTTTTTAAAACTCACTTTCACTTTATCTTATAGTGATTTAAAAGTGGACATTTTAATTGCGGTGATTTTAGACTAAAGTGAAATTATTAAATTTTTTAGAAAATAGCCCACATGGGGACTATATGTTAAAATTAGCCCTTTATAAGAGAGTTTAAATGTTAAAATTAACTCCGCATAGGAATTTAACCCCAAATTAAGTTGCTCAAAGGGTTTAAGTGTTAAAATTAGCCCCACATGGGCGGGTTAAATGGCAGCTTTATCCGAAAATAGGTGGTTAACCCCAAAATTATCCTCACAAAGGGTGTTAAGTGTTAATGCTTTTGGCCAATTTTAGAATTTTTTTACTAATTTTGAGGAAAATTTTAATAATTTCACTTTAGTGTGGAATCATAGGGGGGTAAAATGTAATTAACCCTATTCGAATTTGGGTTTTGCCAATTTGGTGTTTGTTTGGAAAGTGGCAGTGGGTTCAATTAACTAGTAAGATCATGAGCAAGGGCAGAGCCATGAATTTTAGTTAGGGCTGCGATCTAATAGACGTGCATTGAGTGACTGATTTACACGAGGGTTCGGGAGCAATACTCGTGAGGAGATTCGATTTTTTCTTTTTTTTTTTTGGTGCATTTATTCGTATTTATTATTTTGATTTTTTGTGATTGCTTTTTTATTTTTAGTCAGGGTTGATTGCTTATTTCAATTTATAATGCTTGACTAATTTATATTAAACAATTAGATTTTTATCTGAAAATTCCTCATCATTAATTAATAATGGTAAAAGCCCCTCTCTAGTTCTTTCTTGGTCAAAATACCCTTGGAATAACTTAATCAGTAACAAGTCCCTAATTCAAAATTTATTGGATTTTTTTTTAACTGATTTTTCCTTGTATATCAACCATTCCTATCATCTTCTTTGCAATTGAAACGGATTCTGGCTTTCGAATTCTTATTGGATAGGTCTATTTGTGATGTAGCACAATAGATTTATTTCAAAATTTTGATGACTATTAGTTTATTTTGTAATTTTATAATTTCATAGGATTTTATTTCCTTTTATTTAGCTAGTTTTAGGGTAATAATATGACTGAATTAAGTCCTAATAGGTTAGTATATGGGTTAGAATCATTTCTTAGGCAAAGCTAGTGGAGCTTCAATGATACTTATCAATTAAAAAGAATAATAAAAAATTCAATGATACTTGGCCTTTTGGGGTGTGCAAGGCAGTGCTAATATGTGTTATCTAAGTAGCAAGAAAATCTTCCAAATTATGGGACTTGTCATTTTGGGTTCTCACTTACAAAGATAGTTATTGGCCAAAGGCACACATCAACATGGTTAGTATTATTTGTAGCAGGACCTTGAGTTGATGGCAGCATTCAAAGGTACAGAAGTTATGGCTTATGCATAAATACATTGTTTGGTTTTAAAGTTTGCTACTGTTGATTCACTTGTGTTATTCCTCATTAGACTTGACTTTATAGTTGGTGGAAATGCTTATGTGCAACTGTTCTGGACTAATTGCAACCAATTTACTTCTTTTAAGCTTAGTTTGGCCCCCACGTGGTGCTTCTCTTTTTTTAAAGCCCAATTTCATGTTAATTCATTTGGTAACTAGTTTATGAGTTTTGCAAAAATTAAACTTAGGGCTTTTTTGGAGGGAGCTTTTAAAAGCTCTAGAATGGAGCTTTTAAAAGCTCAATGTTGCTTTTTGGTTTCTTGATGTCTTTTTGAATAGTAGTGTGTCACTTGTATAAAATTATCAAAGAATTTAGTAATAAATTTCATAAGCTCCTTTTAAAAAGCCACATGAGGGCCAAACTAAGCCTTAGTTGGCTTGAAATTGGAATTCAGGCCATTCACTTGCTATTTCTATAATGAATTTAGACCCATTTGAGATTTAGTATGGTTTGGCACATATTCTATGTTTCTATTTGCATGTGAACTATTTGTATATGCTTGCATAGAATGCATTTAGATGTGCCATATATAGAAGTTACATGATTGTAATTTATCGTGGTTTGTAATTTCAGGAATGAACTTCGGATTTTATCTAGCTTGCTGATAAACACTATAAGCTTCAGCCAACCAACCCCAAACATTTTGAAGACAACAACACAGGTACCACAATTCAATTAATATATGTACACAAGTCGGTTGTTGAATTATTATTATTTTTAATAGCAATAAATATTTCGGGCCCCAATTTGGTCTGTGAAATTGATTCTACCTAAAAGGTGTAGTTGGAGTAAAAAGGCATCCAAGTTCACATATATTGGGTATTTAATGTATTTTGGATTTTTAATTCGAATCAATTAAGAATCTTGAAAGAAAACAATTGAGTTCTTCAACTTTTTCTTGAACAAGTAATAAATGAATCAAAAAATAATCTTTAAGGTTTCTATTCTGTAGAGAAATAGTTAACAATGGTTGCCCAAGTTCTTCACTTTCATTTTTGGTTATGTGAAGAGGTAAGATCTAGCACCTTTGAGATCATGACCCTGTTATTTACTTCATTATTTCAGTAGTATAGAATAGGAGTATGAATTAAAATTTTTTTTTCTCATTGTAGTTAGTAGTTACCAGTAAAGAAGCTTTTTGTATTATTGCCCACATTGATGACCTTGAATCAATGAATCTAATTTCGGTTTTGATTGTTTGGTTCCCTGGACCTTCCATATATTGAACATTTTTAATGGAATGTTTGGAACCTCTTCTAAATATCAGATTTGTGTCTTTAAATTAATTGTGAGAATTTGAAAGCATGAGGTTCACCTTTTGATTGTATATGACACCAATTTTGAAAAGCTGACACATTGACCTTCAAGGACTTATAGCTTTATGTGGCAAATTTTTTTTTTTTTTTTTTTTTTTTTGTGGCAACTTTGTTCAATCGGTTGCTACTTTACACTACGAACCAATTTTGTTACTCAAATATGAGAAGCATAGCATGAGACTTGCCACTACAATAGTGCCTTGCAGTTTCGATCCAAGTCATCTTCATTTCTTTTTTTTGTACTTTTATACTTCCATCTTGGTAGTACTTTTTGAGATAAGAAATTTGTCTTAAAATTTAGTATGCAGGATCAGAAAAGTGCAAAATGAGTTTTTATTTGTATTTTTGGTCTTGTTTTGCTCTTTTGGTTGCTAGATAGCTACATTATTATATTTTTAATTGAATTTTCATTTTCTGTCTCAGGTTGTGAAGAGAGATTAGGGAATTTAGATCATGATGGAAATCAATTATGAGCGTAAAGACTTTGTTTAGATTATTATTATTATTATTATTATTATTATTATTATTATTATTATTTTTTTTTTTTATATTGAACTAATGTCAGTTATGAAACAATCATGTATAAATATATATTTTATTGTATCTTGTTTTATCTTTAATTAATTTGATTTCAAATTTTATGTGGTTCTTGTTAAAAATTAGCATGTCATAATTTATTGTGATGGAGAAATTATGATTTTTGGTGATAAAATATAAATTTCCATCACAAATATTATTTGTGACGGTTTTGGTAATATTTGTGGTCAATAATATTTAAAATTTTGTCACAATTACTATTTATTCCGTCACAAATTTATTTGTGACGGTTTTGGGTCGACACAATAAAGTACCTCAAATCAAATGTGACACTATTATTTGTGTCGCACACTAATCCGTCACAAATACTATTTGTGACGCTTTGGGTCGACACAAATACACCGTCACAAATAGGTATATGTAACACTGTTTTTTGTGTCACACACAAATCCGACACAAAATCCGTCACAAACACTTTTTTGTGACGGAATTTGACCGATACAGAATTTTTGTGACGCCCTTAATTAGTGTCGGGCACAAATCTATCATAAAAGGTGCAATTCTGTCACAAATACTTTTTATAACGGATTTTATCCGTCACAAAAGACATTTTTTTTTATAGTGTATAAAAGTTAGGTTTGGTTTGATTTGAATTATCCTCGTTGAAGCACCCGCACACCGACACATACTGAGGAAATGTAGATGTGTACTGAGACAGTTGTTTTGGGCCCATGGCCGGCCCAATGGGGGGGCCAGTGGGGCAACCGCCCCGGGCCACCAAAGTTCATCAAATTTTGAGGGCCCCATAAAATTTTCATAATTGCATTTTTACCTTGAAATTTTTTTAGCATTTTACATTAGGTCTCCCTTAATTATGTTTAAGCCTCTTCTCAACTTATGTTTAGGCCCCAAAGGGGCCCAATGCCCAATTTAGTGTCATCAACTACATATATATTGATATACATGCATATAAAACTCAAAAGCAAAGGCCCCTAGAATTTTGAAAATTACACTTTTAGTTTAAGAATTTTTTGAGTTTTAGAAATAGGCCTCCCAAGAATTTTGAAAAACACCATACAATATTTAAGATTCACAAATAGACTCTCATATTATAAGTAGACCCCAATAAAATTGCCAATTATGTATATGTAAACCCTAAAAAAATAGACAATTATGTATAAATAGATCCCAAAAAAATTGCCTCGGGGCCGCTGCCCCTGAACCCCCGAATAAGGACCTCCCTTTTAGTAGTTCGTCCCGGGCCTCCAAATACTCGGGACCGGCCCTGTTTGGGCCATGTCAATGTGTACGAAAACAGTTATAGGATGGACTGACCTTGGCCGGGTTTATTTGATCTCTCTCTCACACGCAGAAGGTTTAGGGCCACCATGGTTTACATATGAATAACCTTAAATTTAGTCTTTTGATTGTATTGGGACATCCTCCGCATCTATATTTTTTTGAATTTTATTTCTTCTTAGAGATATAACATAGAAGATGTAACATTTCCTCAGTATGTGCCAACTGCTTTAAGAGGGAGAATTCTATTATACAATTAAATGGTTTGGTTGTATGGTACAACTAAGCAATTGATAGAAAATATTTGTATCTTTTATAATAAATGTTTGTACCAATGTAAAAAATACTGTACCCTTTTAAGAAATATTTGAACCTGGTAAGAAAACGTTACACTCTTATAAAAATGTTTGTATCAATGTAACAAAATATTGTACCCTTATAAGAAATGTTTGTACCAAATCTTGTAAATTTACCCGTGTAAGAAATCTTTGTACTTATGGTACGGGAGCTTTGTACGCATAATAAGGAAACTTTGTACCCAGTGGTGGAGCTAGAAATAAAAGTTTTTTTTTTTTTTTTTTTTTTTTTAGGGGGGGGGGGGGGGGATGGTGTACAGCGGTTTAGAATTACACAGGGATTCGGGAGCAATGCCCCTGAGGCAAAAATTTTTGGATCTATTCGTAAATTCGCAATTGCATGTAAAATTTAATGTTGGTAAAAGGATTTGAGTTGGATTCAAATGGTATACTAGAAGGAAGAGAGCAATGATTGTAGAACACTTTAGGCTAAATTCAATTAGTAAGTGAAAAGTTCATTGGTTTAAATATTTAGGATGTGTTAAATTACAATTTGCCGAATATATATAACATATAACATACTTCATTTCAATTTTTGGGTGGTTCAATTACAATTTGTCCAACATACAAAATCTAAATTCTTATTTGGCTTAACTACATTTTATACCCTATTAGTTTTCCCTTTGTGTCAATTTGATCCCTATAATTTAGAAAGTATCATTTTAGTCCTTGTAGTTTCATAAGTGTGTTATTTTAGTCCCTCAAACACTTTTTGTGACAAATTTTTTACTTTCAGTGACAAAATTATTCTTCACTAAAAGACTTATTGGACTTATTTGACACACTTATGACACTACAGGTACTAAAGTGACACTTTCTAAATTACAGTGACCAAATTGACACGTGTGACAAATTATAAATGTGTAAAATGTATTTAACCTTACTTATTTTAATTTAGCCTTACCAATATTTTTTGGGGGTTATGTAATAATCATACTATTTTTGGGGGGGGGGCCAATCTAAATAAAATTTAAAATTTTATAAAACTATACATACAAAAAAAAATGTAATTTTGAAAAATCTTGGCGAGGCAATGCCCCCCCCCCTGTTTGTACCTATGACCTTTTATAGCTGTGGTAAAGAAGCATTAATGTACCATGATAAGAAACCTTTGTATTTACGATAAAGAACCTTTGTACTCGTAGTACAATCATTTTCTTTTCATTGCATATCAAGTGATTTAGTTGTATCATACAACCAAATCACTTGATTATATGCTAGCATTCGCCCTTTAAGAGATCACAATTTATTGTTGGGAGAGAATGGTGGGAATGATTACTAGCTATTGTTTCAAAAACACCTACACATCTTTCGAACACATGCAGTCACACGGCACGGATTGACAACAATCACCACAAGGATGTACCATATAAAGCCTCGGTCACCTACCCATCTTTCAATAACGCTCATCTTTGTCCCAAACCTATATCTAAATGTACAAAAATGGGTTTGACTACCCAATCATACACTGCAAAACGCATCTCACATCGCCACTTCTCATCTCTAAAACCCTCTCAATTACATCTATCAACAAATACCCAACGCTCAACAAATACCCAAATATACATATTTGTCATTTCAGAATATAGTTGCTTATATTGTTCAATATTCTGGAAGACTATCTTTCATCGAATTCAAACAAAATCGCTCGTCTTACAAACAAAGTTGCCCACCGGGTAGCAACCTCTCTAGATCGAGAGTCTCAGGGTCATCCTTGCTGCCAAGTTCTCTCCCACTTGTGTTGGATAGTTGCTTAACCCTTTGGCCAGTCAGTTTTATTTCTTTTGTTTTTTTTCTTTCGGTGGTTGTAGTTTCTTTTGCCAAAAAAATAAAAATAAAAATAAAAATAAAATTAGAAAAACTCTTGAAATGCAAAAAAAAAAAAAAAAAAAAAAAAGAGTACTTTTGGGTATTTGTTGAGTGTTCGGTACTTGCTGAGAGATGAAATTGAGGGGGTTTTGGAGATGAGAGGTGGGTATGTGATATGGGTTTTGGAGGATATGATTGGGTGGTCAAACCCATTTTTGTAAGATTTGGATATGGGTTTGGGGAAAAGATGAGAGTTTGGAAAGATGGGTGGGTATTTTTTTAAAGAAAACATAAAAGTATAAGTGTTTTCCATAATCTTCCCTTGACGGTGTTATGGCTATGGCCTACATTGCAACAAAATTAAAACTATAGGGCTTAAAGAGTCGCAATTGAAAGTAGATGGCCCAAAGTCGAAACTTCTGCCAAACCACAGGTGTCTTTATGCCATTTTAAAATAACACATACGCCAAAAGTTTTCAAAAAATTTTGGTGTGGGGTCTCTGCTAGTGAACAAAAGGAGTAAGTCTTTGGGCACAAAGAAATCTCACAAACACAATCCACAAACACCACAGTATGTTTATCTCTCTCTTTTATGAATCCTACAATGTCAGTGGACCCCACCAAGAGAGTGATAGACACCTTGTGGTGTTTGTGCATTGTCTTTGTGAGATTTGTTTGTGCCTAAAGACAACTGGATGGACCGTCAACCGGTCTGGTCAGCAGTCCGATTTGAACCGGAGAACCGGATTTATGCAAAAATCGGTGTCTTTGAGAAAACCGATAAAATCGAACTGTTAAACTGGTGCGCCGAAGAACCGTGAATGGTTCAGAGCAACCAGACGAACCCAAACTAGCACTCTACTCCCTCTTCATTGCTGTCAGTTTGCTCACCGGCGGTTGCCTCGTTGTCGTCACCTTAGAATCTTATAACAGGTGGTCGCCTTGTCGCTGTCACCTTAGCAGACTGTCTGTAGTGGTGAAGTGGTTATGCGCCGCTGCTCTAAATCGATAATATATTCAGCGTCGCTACTGCATCGTGTTTTGTTTATAAAGATAAGACTTAAGAGAACAGATCAGATTTAGGTTTTAACTTGGGCGAATGCTTCCATACAATCAAGTGGTTTAGTTGTATAGTACAACCAAACACTTGACATACATTGGTAAGAAATACTCGTACCTTTATAACAAATGTTGTACAAATGTAAAAATGTTGTACCATTTTAATAAATGTTTGAACCTGGTAAGAAAACGTTGCTTTCTTATAAGAAATGTTTGTACCAAGGTAACAAAATGTTGTACCCTTAGAAAAAATGTTTGTACCAAATCAAAACCACTGTGGTTTTCCCCGTGATAAGAAATCTTTGTACTTATGGTGAGGGAGTTATATACGCATGATAAGAAAACTTTGTACTTGTACATTTTATACATGTAGTAAAGGAGATTTGTACCCATGATATAGAACCTTAGTACATATGATAAGAAAATATTTGTACCGATAGTAAGGGTGAGCCCCACTGCATTAGCCAATAGAAGAGGAGGGTGAACAAATTAAGGGTGAGCAATTTTGGGGTGAACAAAACTAAACTTTCTTATAATTATTGTATGAAGTGACAAAAAAATTAGCATTTTTATATATTTTTAATTTTTTTATTAGTAATGTTTATGAAGAAAATATCATTATTACAGACTTAGGATATCACGTTTTAATTCTGGTTCACCCGACGGTTGAACCGAAACTCGTGACCCAGCCATTTTTTCAATTCGATTAACGGTCCGGTTTTGACAACATTGATTGCAGGACAAATTGTCAATATCAACTTAATAGCCCCTAATATGGAGGACTATTTAATGGGCAATGCTATGGACATACCCAAAACAGACACCCAAGTACACACCCCACTCACATCACTCTGGTAGACCCCACACTAACAATGGATCCTGCAGTCTCTTTCTCTCTTCCTATTGGTCCACCGTAGGGTGTGTACTTGGGTGTGTGAGTTTTGAGTGTGTCCCAAACTTTACCCCTATTCAATGGCGGAGGCAGCAAGGGAGAAAGGGCGGCCCAGGCCCCCTTGAGATTTTCAGAATTAAAATTTTACCTTATACTTTTTTAGCATTTTATGTTTAGGCCTCTCTCAACTTATGTTTAGGTCCCCCAAAGGGGTCCAAGGCCCAATTTAGTGTCATAAACTACATATATATTGATATACATGTATATACAACTCAAAAGGAAAGACACCTAGAATTTTGAAAATTACACTTTTAGTGTGAGAATTTTATGCGATAGGCCCCCTTAGAATTTTAAAAGACATTATATAATATTTACGTGTCACCAAATAGACTCATATTATAACCATATCCCAAAAAAATTACAATTATATACAAGTAGACCCTAAAAATTATGTATAAATAGACCACAAAAAATTCGCCTCGGGGGCGCTACTCCCGAACTCTCATAAAGCCTAGGCTCTCTCTTCCCTCCCCATGACCAAAATTCCTAGCTCCGCCTCTGCCCCTATTTAATTCTGAGTTCTGAGGATATGACATTAATAGTCTCTCATAATAGTGAAAGGGAAGACTAATAACCCTTTATCTCACTCGTGAGATGAAAGTCTCATGCACGGATGTGAGGCAAACAAACCTAAATTTAATCGGCAAAAAATTACTCTTTCTACTCAGGATCTCATATCTCATTCACATATATGTATAAATAGACTCAAATTACTCATTCTAACTCTCTGTGGCAACCAGAGTAACCATATGACATACTATATGTATTGTTATCGATCTTCATTACCAAATAAACGTTTTGGAATGCCTTTCTCTAATTTTATAAGCATTTTTAACGTGGTGCCTTGTATCACCACAACACAATCGAGGTGAAGTAGGGACAGTGGAAAAGCAATTAAGAAGCTCACCCAGGGACGGACTCATAGAGGGACCGGGGGGCCACGGCCTTTGCAAAAAAATTAAAAATTTTGAGAGTCTATATAGAATTTTGAAGATTTGAAAATATTTTACATAGTGGTTCCTCCAAATTTGTGACTTTACATGTGGAGGTTTTTAATTAACACATAGTGTCCACTTGACTTTCATTATGTTGGAAATGGTGATATGTTAGGAATCACATTTGGAGATAAAAGAATTTGGCAAGAATAACATTGTAGGATTAATAATAATATCCACTAGTGTGACCGTGTGACATTAAAAATCCCTATTAATAGTGAAGGGGAAGAGCAATATCCCCTTATTCATCTTAGGAGATTAACAATGTCTAAATCTAATTTGCCACAACTACTCCTTCGACTCTCTGTCTTACTTAAAAAAAAATATATGTATCAATGACCAAAAAAAAATAATTCTGAAAGGCGCTGCCTCCGAACCCCCGTTTAAAACTTGGCCCCCCAGCACAAAATACTGGGTCAGCCACTGAGCTCACCTACCTTACTATGCTCAAAACTTAGGTAAAATGGTTTGTCGATTATTACTACTAGATCTGACCAGCCCCCCTTTTAAAAAGAGAGAGTGAGAGATATCACCACACCAGCAGCATGGCTTCAGTTTTATCTTCTTCCCATTGTCCATCCAAACCCCTTATATTCATTCATACTCTCTTCATCATCTTCTTAACAATAACAATATCAATTCCCCAAAATGCAATGGGATGCTTCAACTCCATCTTTAGCTTCGGAGATTCCTTCACCGACACCGGAAAGGATCTTTACTTGTCCCCTCCCCCTTGTTCGCTTCCTCCCTACGGCGAAACCTACTTTCACCGTCCAACAGGTCGCTGCTCCAATGGCCGTCTCATCATAGACTTCATTGGTACATACCATAAGTACACCTACATGGGCTAAACAACCGTTCGGTAACCACCTGTAGTTGAGTTCTAACGAGATTTCACTTGGGGCCTTGCAATAGTTTCAAATGTATCATTTTGGTTCCTCAAGGCTAGGTGCAAAAAGTTTCACATTTTCAACGTGATTTTGAATATGGAGAATCCAAAACGATGCATTTAAAAATGTAAGGCCGCAAGTGAAATTTCACTAGAACTACAGGGTATGTACTGAAATATTGTTTATCCTACCCATATTTATAATATATGATACATTATATAGACAACCCCCTCATGTATTGTACTTGTTCACTACTACACCCTAAACTAAAAAACCGAACAAACAGACCCTCTAAACTATTTGCGAGGGGGGTATTTGAGAGGTTAATTTGACAAGAAAAACAATAGTACGTTGACGGCATCAGTTTGCAGAATTTTTAGTTTAGGGGTGTTAGTGAAAAAGGCAATACATGAGGGGATGTCTGTATAATTTACCATATAATATAATTATCTATATGTGTATTTATTTTTGGCTAAAATGCAATTTGATACCCTATAGTTTGTGTGAAGTTTCTCTTTGAATCCTCTATGTTCAATTGCAACACTTTGCTCCTATAGTTTTAAATTCGCTTTAATTTTGGATATGCTTGTAAATCTGTTAATGAAAATCGACGGAAAACACTCGGGTGTCTGGCACTCGTAGGCCAAAAAATATTTTAGTACCCTCTAATTTTAGCGAAGTTTCACTTTGGGACTTGTATTTCCAGTTGTAGCACTTTGGTCCCTTAGTTTTCAAAATCATTTCAATGTGAGACGTGATGCTCACTCCGTTAGTACTGGAATTGACATATATATGGCTAACGGAAATGCGGGCTACGTGAGTGCTTTTCGTCAATTTTCACATGTGGAGTTAGTCCCATGGCCTAGGCCTTCAATTTAATTCCGAATTCAATTCGAATTTGGGGCAAATAGTCATATTTGAATTTCAATTTTGACATTTGAACTCGAATCCGATTAATAATTAAGTTAACGGATTGGATGTGAATTTATCATTTCCAATCCGATAAGAGTCTCAATCCAATTAGTTATATTATGTAGTAATAAATATCATATTATAATTAAACATAAAATATATATATCACGAATAATTCTTTGGTGACAACTTTCATACAACTTTCATACAACCTCCTAAAAAATGTGTCTATCTCTCTCCTATGATGTCACTGGACCCTACAGTGACACAGGAGAGAGATAGACACATCTTTTAAAAGATTGTATGAAAGTTGTATGAAAGTTGTCACCAAAGAATTACTCATATATCACACACTACATATATTTTATATATGCAATATATTATATAGTAAATATAGGGGGTTTTCAGTGATAAATTCCTAGACAGTAGAATTAAAGGGAAGTAGGCCATTGAATTAAAAAAAAAATTAGCAACAAGTTTCTAAAAAAATAGGCATCAGAATACCCTTGCTAAATAATATAATATTTGATGTAATATTTCTTAAGATGTAATCTGGTCTATGGGGCTTGTCTATAATAAATATAATATTTGATGTGCTGTTTAAAAGAAAAGAAAAAAAAAAGTATTGGGCGACTTCTTGTCAACTGCAATATTTGTGATTGCAATTGCAGTAACGTTAATGCCAAACAAGCAATTTGATTGAACTCAGCTTCTACAATTTAATCACATCCAGAAAGGGTGAGCCAATCACAGAAAATATAAGTTATTTTAGGAAGCTTTGAAGTCAATTGCAATTTTCTATTGTATTATATAATACCAGAGAAGGCCACGTCGATTATTGCTTATTTGCTTTTATGTTGCTTTGATATATATATATATATATATGTGCAGCTGAGTATTTAGAACTTCCACTAGTGGCGCCATATCTTGGTGGCAAGGATTATAGAAGCGGTGCCAATTTTGCGGTTGCGGGAGCAACGGCGCTTAGTGATGCGTTTTATATAGAGAGAGGAATTCCTGTTGCTCGAGCAAATGTTTCCTTAAGAGTTCAACTGGGGTGGTTCAAAGAATTTTTACAATCTCACTGCAAAGCATCTACAAGTAAGTTTCAAAATTGAGAACATTTTGCTCATCCACTAACAATTTTTTGACACGTGCTTCATTTCAACCCCAATTTGCCCCTACTCTATTAACACAATTACTGAATAGGACACGTGCCAAAAAAACTGTCTTTGCGTAAGCAAAAAATGAAAATGAGCAAAAAATACACTATTTAAAATCGAGAGTAAAAAAAATTTTAGTATCCTATAATTTTGCGTATGTTGGGCCGTACGTTTTTTAATGGTGTCAATTGGGACCAAATGACTAAAGCGATGCATTTCAAAATGAAACGCTGCTAAAATTATGTTTTTATCCTCGAGTAGTGACTTAACAAAGTTGGTAAAAAGACACTTCGTGCCACGCTCATAGCAAGGTTCGAATCTTGCCCTCTCCCTTGGGCTCCGACACTTATGTCATCCTACCAGACCACTACACAAAATAATAATAATAATAATAATAATAATTATAATAATAAAAATTGTGTTTTTTATCCTTAAAATCTATCTCAACCCAATAACATATTCAAAGGTTAATTTCATTATTACCCTCCCAACTTAGGTTCTTGTTCGAATTGACCCCCTATTGTTCTCTTTCATGAAATGATGAAACACAGATACCCTGGAATTTGCACAAGGACCTATGCAACACAGTAACAGATACATTATTAACACCTAAGGTTCTTCAATTTTTTCCTACCAAGAGCAACGATTTAAAAACAACAACTTCCTAATGAGATTGCTGACGATTACACTGTCAGCCTCTGCGCGGCATTTTTTTTTCCCTGTAAAATGGTCCAACGTCTAGTAGCATTACTCAATTTCAAATTCCAATATCTTCCAAATCACAATTTCAATTTTCATAAAATCTATATAATAAGAAGTCTCTAAATTTGGAAAATCAAGATCAAGATCCTTCAAACACGACCCATTGGATATTGGATATGGAATTCTTTTTGATTTTTTTTTTCCAGCTAATAAGAAGTCTCTAAATTTGAAAAATTCAGTGATATTTTAGAGAAAATCTACGAAAATTAGGAGACATTTTATTCTACGTCTTGACTTTCAATACTCATTTTCTTTATATATCTCACCTACATCATCAAGAATATAAAGGTCTCTTAGTTTCTTCACGATATTCATCAAACCAGATCTTAACTCATTTTTGCAGATCTAAGAGAAATTGCAAAGCACAGGGTTCTTGACTCATTTCAGTTAATTTAAGAGAGAAATACTTAGGGTCAGTTTGATAATTATTATTATTATTATTTTTTTTTCATTTTTTCGAAAATGGCAATAAAAAAAGTGTTTGGTAAACTTAATTTTGTTTTGTTTTTTTCAAAAACAATTTTAAAAAAGGGATGAAAACAAAAATAATTAGCTTTCAAAATAAGAAAATCGATTTTGGTATCCAAAATTACTATTTTGCCCTTACAAATTTTAAAAGCCATGACTGTTTAAGATTAAACCAATATTGAATGTCGTTAGAACTTATGAACTCATTACAAATTTTTTTTTGTTGGAACCAAAAAAGTACGTAATCGCAAAATGACCAAATTACCCTTAGATTTTTCATTTAATAAATTAAAAAAATCAAGTCTTCAAATAACACAAGGTGTCATACTAAAAAAATATTTGAGGTTCTGAATTCAATGACAGGGTCCATTTGGTTTGAATCTATTTGTAAAATGACTATTTTACCCTTCATACTTCAAAATGTCATAACTTGTTAAGACTAAACTAGAATTGAATGCAATCAGAGCCTGTGAGCTCATGTTTAAGATAATGAACATTTGAGACCTAAAAAGTATATATATGGTAAAAATGATCAAATTGCCCTTGGGGCTTATATATAAGAAGTTAACATTGTTAAAATCTTCAAGTAATACCGAGTGACCTACTCCAATGTTTTTCGACGTTCTGGAGCCAATGGTAGGGTCCATTTGGCCTGAATGAATTTGTAAAATGACTATTTTGCCCTTCAAATTTCATAATGCCATAGCTTATTAAGACTAAACTAGAATTGAACGTCATCAGACCCTGTGAACTCATATTTACAATAAAGAACATTTGTAACCTAAAAATATGTAAATGGTAAAATGACCATATTACCCTTGAGGTTTACATGTACGAAGTTAATATTGTCAAAGTCTTTAAATAATACAGAGTGGTCTAACCCGAGATTTTTTGATGTTTTGGATCCAATGGTAGGGTCCATTTGGCTTGAATATATTTGTAAAATGATTATTTTGCCCTTAAAACTTTAAAATGTCATAACTTGTTAAAATAAAATTAGATTTTAACGTCGTCAAAGCCTGTGAACTCATATTATTATGAAGAATATTTTGGAACCTATAAAGTATATAGATCGTAAAATGACCAAATTGTCCTTGGGGCTTACATATAAGAAGTTAACATTGTTGAAGTCGTCAAATAATACAGAGTGACATATCCCAGGTTTTTTGACGTTCTGGATCTAATGGTAAAGTCCATTTGGCCTGGATATATTTATAAAATGAGTATTTTGCCCTTCAAACTTCAAAATACCATAACTTGTTATGACTAAGCTATAATTAAACACTGTCAGAGCCTGTGAGCTCATATTTACCTAAAAAGTATATATATCGTAAAATGACCAAATTGCCCTTGGGGCTTAAATATAAGAAGTTAACATTTTTAAAATCTTCAAATCATACATAGTGACCTAGCTCGAGATTTTTTGATGTTCAGAATCTAATGGCGGGGTATATTTGCATGAATATATTTGTAAAATGACCGGTTTGCCTTTATATATTTAAAAATCTATAACTTTTTAAGATTTATCCAGAATTGAACATTTTATGATCTATATACTGCTTAGGCATTTGATTTAATCTTAACAAGTTATGGCATTTTGAATTTTTAAGAGTAAAATAATCATTTTACCCTTATGTATTCATGTCAAATAGACCCTTCCATTGGATTTAGAATGTCGAAAAACCTTAGTGTCAGTCACCCCATATTATTTTAATAGTTTAACAATGTTAACTTATTACAAGGAAGCCCCAAGGGTAATTTGGTTATTTTACCATATATTCATACATACTTGTACGTTCCCAGATGTTCATCTTAATATTAGCTCACAAGCTCTAACGATGTTCAATTCTAGTTTAGTCTTAATACGTTATGGAATTTTGAAGTTTGAAGGGCAAAATAGTCATTTTACAAATACATTCATACCAAATGGACCCTACCATTGGATCCAGAATGTCAAAAAACCTAAGGTTATGTCACTCCGTATTATTTGACGACTTTAACAATGTTAACTTCTTATATGTAAGCCCCAAGGACAATTTGGTCATTTTACGATCTATGTACTTTTTAGATTCCAAAATGTTCTTCATAATAATATGAGTTCACAGGCTTTGACGACATTAAATTCTGATTTAGTTTAACAAGTTATTGCATTTTAAAGTTTTAAGGGCAAAATAGTCATTTTACAAATATATTCAGGCCAAGTGGAAACTACCATTGGATCCAGAACGTCAAAAAACCTTGGGATTGGCCACTCTGTATTATTTGAAGACTTTAATAATGTTAATTTCGTATATGTAAATCCCAAGGGCAATTTGGTCATTTTTACCATATATGTACTTTGTAGTTCCCAAATGTTCTTTATCTTAAATATGAGCTCATAGGCTCTGACGACGTTCAATTCTAATTTAGTTTTAACAAGTTATGGCATTTTGAAATTTGAAGGGCAAAATAGTCATTTTACAAATATATTCCGGCCAAATGGACCCTACTATTGGATCCTGAACGTCGAAAAATATTGGAATAGGTCACTCTGTATTATTTGAAGATTTTTAACAATGTTAACTTCTTATATGTAAGTCCCAAGGGCAATTTGGTCATTTTACGACGTATGTATTTTTTAGGTTTCAAAATGGTTTTCATAATAATATCAACTTATACACTTTGACGAGGTTAAATTCTAATTTTTTTTAACAAGTTATGACATTTTGAAATTTTGAAGGGCACAAAAAGTCATTTTACTAAGTAGTTGTAAAATTTTGACACAAAAATATAGTTTACCAAACGCATTTTTTTATTTTTGTTTTCTCTTTTTAAAAAACAAAACAAAGTTACCAAACGTATCTTTTATTTTCTTTTTTTAAAATGAACACAGAAATTTCTAACACAAAAACTAAAAAATAAAAACAAAAAAATGAAATGGTTATCAAACGGGGCCTTAAGAGTTGCTACTTTTGAGGGACTTTTCACAGATTTAATTTTCCCTTACAGATGTGGAGGGAATATTATAGATAGAGTAATGTTAGACCCACACTCAAATCTCACACCCATTCATCCACACCTTGGCGTGGACCAATGAGAAGAGGAGAGAGATTGTAAAGTGGTGTGTACCTAAGTGAACCCCACAGTCTTTCTCATCTCCCAATTTGTTCACATCACGGTGTGAATGCATGAATGTAAGATTTAAATGTGGGTCTAACACTCACACCCACAATCTATCTCTCTTAGTGAAATTTGTTAGAGCTCAAATGTTATTGATATTATTTCTATTGAACCAATCGATCGGTTTACAGATTGCAATGAAGTACTCCTAAAGAGTTCTCTGATTCTCGTGGGACTGATTGGAGGCAATGATTACAACCACCCATTACTTTCAGGAACAAGCATAGAAGAGGTTCAATCATTCATACCTCTAGTTGTTAATGCCATTGCATCAGCAATCAGTGTAAAAACCTAAGTAAGATTAATTTTGGTAAAAAGTGTTGATATCCTCCTTGTTTGGTTAGCAATGAAAAGAAAAAGTAAATTAAATGAAAATCTATGATATTTAATTATTTTACATTCCAATTCCTTTATTTTCTCTTAAATTTCGAACTATTTTCCTGAAATCTACACCAATAAATTAATTTTGTTCACCCGTATAGGAGAAAACGCTATGGTTTTAAAAATATAAAAATTAAAAAAATAAACAAAGAAAAAAGAAAGAGATATACAAATTAAGGAAAACCAATTTTCTAAAACTTTTCAAAGTGCGTTTCAGACTTAAAATAACATTAGAAATTTGATTTAATGTTAAAAAATATAATAGAAAATCAAAAAAAGTGAGGGACTTGGCTTACAAATTTTGATTATTTACTTTTAGTTTACACTATTTTGGTTTCCTTACTACTTGCCTCGCTGTTCTTATATTAACCACACAAAGAAAAATATTTTCATACTATTTTCCTTATTTTTAAATCATTTACCCTAATCCATTTGGATTGAGAAAAATAGAGAGAAGAGATCGAGAAAGTCATTTAAAGAAGAGAAAGCAAGGTTTTTTCCACACTGTTTGGATAGGAAATAGAGAAGAGAAGAGAAATATACATTTCTCTTGTTTGATTAGCAATTTAGCATTCATAAGAGAGAAGATAGAAAATCAATTATTTAACCAACTTACTCTTCTATCCTTATTGACTTTATAAGTTTGACATTATATTCAATTGTGTATTTGTACCTTAACGGGATCATTTACCAAACCAAAGAATAAGTGAAGAGAAAGTAGTTTTATTTGTTTTCAGTATCTCTCAATCCAAACGAAGTGTTGTTATGCTTGACAAAATCTTTGAACCAAACATTGCCTTTAATTTTAAAGACGAGTTTTTTTTTTTTTAAATGATTGGAGCAATGCAATGCAGGAGTTGATCAAGCTTGGAGCAGTTACACTCATGGTCCCAGGGAACCTACCAACTGGATGTTTAACAATCCTTCTAAACTATTATAGGACATCTGATGAGGAAAAATATGACCCCACAACTGGATGCCTAATATGGCTCAACAACTTTTCTGAGTACCACAATGAAATGCTTCAGATAGAGCTAAATAGGATTCAAAAACTTCATCCTCAGGTCACCATTATATATGCAGACTATTATAATGTTGCAATGCAGTTCTATCGCTCTCCAAACAAATTTGGTAATTTCTCCCTCTCAAAATATGAGATACGCTATGGTTTCTAAATTTGTATCCTAAACTTATTTCCCAATAAATGTCACAGTGGGATCACCAAAAATAACTTTCAAGTGGCCCAAATTGAAGGTCGTCCCACTTTGAGATATCTTAGTTATCAAATTTGAGATGGATTGGGAAGTTATATATATATAGTCGTTTTGTTAACTTTGGTTAGTTCGTGGATTGAACTGCATCACAAATACAAAAGCAAGAATCGATATCAGTGACTTTATGTCAATCACTTGGGAGTGATATTAAAACATATACTTCCGGAGGCCTTAAGTTGTTTATTTGTCTCATTTTATGGATGAGTGTTGTTGTAGTCGGTCTGCCCTGAACCAGCGCGCCTATGCTTTGTTTCATGGCGAGCCCCCCCCCCCCCCCCCCTCTTATGCCTTAAAACATCACTTGTGGATCTGTCTATGATTTGAATACTACAATTGTCAGGCACTTATCTTGCACCCATGTCCGTGTTAGATATATCCTCTTGACGTGGGTAATTTAATGAGCTTTCTTACATACATGTTGCAGGATTCACAGGAGGAGCTCTTAGACCATGTTGTGGAGATGGAGCCCCATACAATATTTTCAAAACTAGTTGTGGCCATCCACTATCAACTACTTGTGATGACCCCTCTTTGTATGCAACCTGGGATGGTTGGCACTTAACAGAGGCAGCATATAAATTGATATCGCAAGGTTTATTAGAAGGACCATACACCACTCCTCGTTTTGATTCACTATGTATTTCCAAAGCTGTGACTGGTGAATCATTCTATGAGTAGTTAGAAAGTAATGCAAGCTAGCTTTTTTGTTGGGTTAGATTTAAAACCCTCTTGATTTGAGAGAGAAAGAACAATTAAAAAATTGAGAGGCAGAGAGTAGATGAAAGAGAGCTGGAGCTATATTCTTGATAACTCACTGTTTTCATTCATTGATCTCAAAAAATACAATATTCAGCATCTATATAAATATATATTCTCCAGATACAAGGACCATCTAGAGACCTCAAAAGACTTCTTGTTACTCAAACAAACATAGGGAATACAAACATATAAATGCAGTCAAGCATGGAAAACGAAAAGACACAACTTAAATATAAAAAATACAAATGCTACGTACTTGATTTAATTAAAGTCAGCATGAGCTGTCCAGCACATTAACTATCAACTACTCCCCTTTAATGTGTTGTGTTTGAACTCCTAAGAGTTCTCTGAATTGCTGAAACTTGTCCCTTGGAAGTGCCTTTGTAAAAATGTCAGTAATTTGTTCTTCAGACTTGCAGTATTTCAACTGGATTTCATTCTCAACAATTGCATCTCTAATGAAATTATGCTTGATTGCAATATGTCTTGTTCGGCTGTGATGAACAGGATTTTTGGCCATGGCAATGGCTGATTTGTGGCTGATTTGCTGTCACACAAAACAATTCGGTTCCTTCTTCTTGCTTCTCTCCAAAATCCTCCATATTAATGCTTCTTAACCAAATACCTTGAGATGTTGCAAGAGATGCTGACACATACTTTGCTTCAGCTGAGGATTGAGCCACTGATTGTTGTTTCTTTGAAACCCAAGAAAATACACCAGAACCAAGAGTAAATGCATAGCCAGAAGTACTTTTCATATCATCAATGCAACCATCCCAATCACTATCACAATAACCTCTTAACTTTGAATCACAACATCTATCATACGTAATACCAAAGTTGGTGGTGCCACGAATATACTCTTTTTGCTGCTCCAAAATGTATTTGACTAGGAGAGTTCATGAATCTTGAAAGTAAACTGGCAGCAAACATAATATCCGGCCTTGTGGCTGTGACTTAAAGCAAGTTTCCAACCAAACTTCTATACAAGGTTGCATCAACCTTTTCTTCACCATCTCCTTTCAACAATTTTTCATTTGCTACAAGAGGTGTAGCCATTGATTTACAATTTTCCATTCTGAATTTCTTCAAAATATTTTCAGCATACTTCTTTTGTGAAATAAACACACCTTCTTTCTCTTGATATATCTCAATACCAAGAAAGTGATGTAGCAACCCCATATCACTCATTTCATACCTTCTCATCATTTCATTTTTAAATTCTTTGATCATATTCTCATTGTTTCCTGTGAATACAAGATCATCAACATAAAGTGCAACTAAAAGAGTATCGGATTTACCTTGCTTTTTCACATATAGAGTCGGCTCACTCTTGCTTTTCTTGAATAATTTTTCAAAGAAATATCCATCAATTTGGCTATACCAAGCTCGAGGGGCTTGCTTAAGATCATACAAGGCATTTTTCAACTTGCAGACTTTCATTTCTTCACCCTTGATTACAAATCCTTGTGGCTGCTCAACATGTACTTCTTCTTCCATTCTCCATTCAAAAAAGCTTATTTGACATCAAGTTGGTACAAAGACCAATTTTTATGGGCTACCAAAGAAATTAGAGCTCTAATGGTGTCAAGACGAGCTACCGGAGCAAATGTTTAATGGTAATCTATCCTGGGCTGCTGAGAGTAGCCTTTTGCAGCAAGTCTTGCCTTGTTCCTTTGATGACCCAACAATATTGTATTTAATTTTGTAAATCCACTTTAATCCAATGATTTCTTTGTCTTGTGGCTTGTCAACAATCTGCCACGTTTTGTTTTTCTCAATAACTTAGATTTCTTCTTTCATATCTTCCTTCCAGGCTTCCTCTTTTATGGCTTCTTCAAAGTTTTCTGGTTCAACAACATAAAAATTCACCTTTGATAGACATCATTCAAACTCTTCATTTTCCTTGGAGTTGAACTAGGAGTGGATGAACTTGAACTTGGACTTGATGAAGGAGAGCTAGGTGATGATGGTGGACTTTCCCTTGGAGATGAATCTTCAACATTTTCAACATCAATTGATGGTTGTTCTTCCATTTCATCAACAAGAATAGCCCTCTTTTCAATCTTGTTCTCTTCCCAATTCCATCTAGCATCTTCATCAAATAACACATCTCGGCTTATGATCATTTGGTTACTTTTCAAAGAAAATAACCTATAGCCCTTTGATTTTGAATTATATATAGCCCACAAATACACCTTTCGCTTGTTTCATCCAAGTTTTGCCTTTTTCTTTTGGTATTTGAGCATAGCAGACACACCCAAACTCTTTGATATGATTCACCGAAGGCTTTCTACCACTCCAAGCTTCTATAGGTGTTTGGTTCCACGCTACCTTGGTAGGACACCTGTTAATCAAATACACTATAGTATACACAGCTTCTGCCCAAAATACTTTAGGAAGTTTCTTTTCATACAACATTGATTTGGCCATCTCCATCACAGTTTAGTTTTTCCTTTCGGAAACTCCATTTTGTTGTGGAGTATATCCAACTGTGAATTGCCTTTCCATTCCTTCTTCTTCACAAAATTTGTCAAATTCATTTGAGTTATACTCTTTTCCTTGATCACTTTTCAAAGTTTTTATGAAAAAACCACTTTGATTCTCAACAAGATTTTTAAATTTCTTAAATATGTCAAACACTTCAGATTTTTGCCTCATGAAATAAACCCAAGTCATTCTAGTACAATCATCAATAAAGAGAATAAAGTACCTATTTTGACTATGAGATGGATTTTGCATTGGTGCACAGACATCCGTGTGAACTAATTCAAGCACTAGCTTGTTTTGCTATCCATGCAACTCCTTTTGGAAATGGTTGCCTATGATGCTTGCCAAGAGCACAACCTTCACATACATCATGCTTTTCATCAACATTTGGAAGGCCATACACCATGCATTTTTAATGAAGTAACTTGAGACTATGAAAGTTCAAATGCCCAAGTCTACTATGTCACAACCATGATTGATCATTGACATGAGCTTTCAAAGCAACATTCTCAACATAGTTGAATATGAGTGGAAAGCTTATGTTCTTCTCCATTTGTATTTTTGCCACAACTTGCCTTGCGTCATTTTTGTGTTTGGTGCACCCACTTGCTTCAAACTGGAATTCATAACCATGTTCAACAAGCTGTCCAACACTAAGCAGATTGTGCTCCAAATCTGGCACGAATAACACATCTTGAATAAGTTTGGCCCCTCTCTTGGTTTCAACACCAATGGTACCTCTTCCTTTTGTATTTACCATAGCACCATTTCCCATTCTCACTTGTGATTTGATTGAGGAATCCATGTTCAGAAAAATTGATTCATCACTGGTCATGTGGTTACTACAACGACTGTCGAGATACGTACCAAACATCCTTTCCTTTCTCGGAAGCACTTTGACATGCATAAAACAAGTTTCCTTCTTCTTCATTTTCTTCAAAAAAATTAGCTTGATGTTTGTTCTTGACTCTACAATCTTTAGATACATGCCCAAACTTTTTACAGTCCGAGCATTGTGTTGAACAATATTTTCCAAGCTTAGAGAGAACAAATGTCCTCTCTTTGTTATATTAGACAGAATAATGAAAAGGTTAAATTACAACTTAGCCCTTCTAATTATGTACTAACCCATACACAACCACAAAAATGAAAGAAAGTAAAAACTAAATATCCAACACTCCCCCTCAAGCTGGTGCAAAGATATCTCTCATGCCCAGCTTGCTAAGAATGAAGTGAAATGCTCTACTAGCAAGACCCTTAGTGAGAATATCAGTAACTGATCCCCGGACTTCACAAATGGAGTACAAATCTTCCCACTACTAAGTTTCTCCTCAATTAAATGATGATCAATCTCCACATGCTTAGTCCTGTTATGCTGAATAGGATTGTGAGCAATACTGATAACTGCCTTGCTATCACAATATAGCTTCATAGAGTCTTCAGGATTAAAGCCAAGATATGACAGAATAATCTGAATCCAGAGTAGCTCACACACCCCTTGAGCCATAGATCTGAATTTGGCCTCGGTACTTGATCTAGCCACAACAGACTGTTTCTTGCTTCGCCAAGTTACCAAGTTTCCTCCCACAAAGGAACAATACCCGGTTGTTGACCTCCTGTCAGTAATTGACCCTGCCCAATCGGCATCAGTATAGACTTCAACATGAGTATGGCCATGCTTAGAAAAGGATAGACCTTTCCCTGGTGCTGACTTGAGATACCTTAAAATTTGAAAGACAGCATCAAGGTGAGTCTATCTTGGAGAGTGCATAAACTGACTTATGACACTCACTGCAAAGGCAATGTCAGGTCTAGTGTGAGAACGATAAATCATCTTTCCCACCAATCTCTGATATCTCTCCTTCTCAACTGGCTCTCTACTTGGATCATCACTAAGTTTCTGATTGATCCATTGGAGTGTCAACTGTCCTACTCCCAAGTATCCCTGTTTCACTCAACAAGTCTAAAACATATTGTCTCTGGGATATAAAGATCCCATCTTTGGATCTTGCCACTTCAATTTCCAATAAATATTTCAAGCTTCCTAAATCTTTAATCTCAAACTGTTTTGCCAAATAGGTCTTCAATTTTTCCCATTTCCTCTAGATCATCCCCAGTGAGGACAATATCATCAACATAAACAATCAGTGCTGTCACCTTCTCACTAGGGAAATGTTTAGTAAAAAGGGTGTGATCACCTTGGCTTTGTTTGAATCCATATCTCAACATGGCCTGTCAAAAATGATCAAACCAGGCTCTAGGCGATTGCTTGAGCCCATACAATGCCTTTTGTAGGCTGTCACCTTTCCTCTTGTTTTGGGATCCTCAAATCCTTGAGGAACGTCCATGTAAACTTCTTCCTCCAAGTCACCATGCAAGAAGGCATTTTTAACATCAAACTGTTGCAACGGCCAGTCTAAGGGTGTGTTTGATAAAACTGAAAATTAAGCACTGAAAATTAAGTGCTGAATTGAAGTACTGGAAATTTTAAGTGATTTGTATTTGCAATATTGAAAATAGTGTTTCGAGAACTAAAATGGAATGCATTCAATGATTATTTTCAGTAGAAAATTTTCACTTAACATTTTTAGTGGATTTTTGGCTGCTTTTTCAATTAAATGGTACATTTCAAATGCACTAAAAAAAATTAAGTGCTGAAAATTTTCATTTTCACCACTTAATTGGATTATCAAACACACTCTAAGTTTGTAGCTAGAGACAAAAATCTCTGACAGAATTCATCTTGGCCACAGGCACAAATGTCTCCTGATAATCTACTCTGATCTGTACGTCTCAGTAAATCCCTTAGCTACTAGTCGGGCTTTATACCTCTCGATTGTTCCATCAGCTTTGTACTTAACTGTGAACAACCATTTGCAACCTACTGTTGTCACGCCCCAGCGTAGCAAAATAAGGAAAATTTTTCATTTCCATTTTGGACCCGTAGGTCATGACAGGTGAGGGATCGCTTGTCCTGTACTTAGCTTAACATGTACCAGAAAACAGAGTATGTAAAGCAGCAAGGAAGAAAATGTAATCAATATTACAAACTTAATTAATATTACATTGTCTCAAATAAAAATATTTCTTAAGGCACAAGCCGCCTTATTCAAATTAAAACATTATTCATATCTTTTATTACAACTTTAATAAATTATAAAAGCAGCTCTGCAGACTTCTCTAGCTGGCATAATCATATAATCCTGCATAGCCATCTCCTGGACATTTTGGGTGTCCAGGACAAAATAAAGTCATCAGCTAATGAAAGCCGAGTGAGTATAATGAACATACAAGCAATGTATATAAAAGCACATTAGCTGTCTTTGCATTTAGTATTTTACAGTACTATTAGTCCATTATTCTAGTCGTCACATATAAACAATGAATGAATAATTAAATCAATTATATAAGACCGTGCATGAAAAATGTAACCACCTCATCTTACTGACTCTTTGATCTTGACCACAACCTCTCGACTCATTCGGTTCGCCAGAACCATCCGGCACGAGGGCGTTGTTTTAGATCGGTCTACCGTATCCGAGTCGGCCTGGACACGACCTGATTGGCCTGCCGTATTCGAATCGACCTGGGCTCAATCCTTCCTAATTAATCTACCGTATCCGAGTCGGTCTGGAATAATTAAGGTGACACAAGACTTTGATTGACCTACTGTATCCGAATCGGCCTGGGCTCAATCCTTCCTAATTAATCTGCCGTATCCGAATCGGCCTAGAATAATTAAGGTGACACAACTCAAGACACCCTTTCTTTACTTACTACTCACAAGATGTATATGTTGACCCAAACGACCCCTTTCCAACATGCCAACTCGACCATGCATGTGTATGACTTATTCCATTTACGATTTTCTTTAACAGGACAGTGGTTGTTTTTAACATGTGATTATTATCAAGTGAACCAGTTTAACTTAATTTGATTTTAGGAAACTGACGGCGTAATTTTCGGAGTCATAGAATTTTTATTATAAATTTTAGAAGATAAAATAATATATAAATTTAGTCACAAGGCCATTCTTAATGACATAAATATATAAAAGTAGATGGTACATGCTTTGACATTATTTTTAATAAAAACAAGGCATTAAAAAAAATACAATTCTGCTATTTTTCCATAAATTTAGAAATACCAAAGGTATTTTGAAATAATTAAAATATTAGTTAAACAACCACTAATTTATTTATTAACAATATCAAATTCTAGTTTTATAATTTGATAAATTACAAAACTATATAAAAATGACCTCTAACATGTTAACAATAATACAGAATTTAATAGAGTCAATAAGTACTTTTAACACTTATTTTATACTAATATATTTACCATTTATTTTTATGATAAAAATAATAATTTACAAACTTATATGTAAGTAGCAAGTATTAAACTCCCAACCTTGGGGTTAAGGAACTAACCAATCAACAAACTATTTCAAAGGGGACTAATTGGGATCCTAATATTTCATTGTCAATTTACAGAATGAGTTTTCGTTAACATTTTTGGTACCGCTAATTTTGGACCTCCATGGCTATATATACATATTCACTTATTTTCGAACCATACGGATAGCGCGTAATGACTTAAAGTACATTGACTCACCGTTCTTTGAAGTGGCTGGACTAAGAGACCGAAAGATTCCGTAAATATCCGTAATATAAGTCTTGAGCTATAATGGCAATAGAGCTCCTACTGTGATGATAATCCTTTTCTACTTAGCACTTCTATAATTTTACTGTGCTTGTGAGCGAGTGAGAGAGAGAGCTACTGAGTTTGCAAATGTGTATTGATTTGTGTGTGTATGTTGTTTGTGCTAGCACTTGTCTTTATATAGGCAATTTAGTTGTTAAGACATATGGTAAAAATTGGGCACACCTCACAAGTTTTTTTTTCATCCATTGGATAAATCATCATTGCCTCTTCTCATTAGGTAAGGCTTGTGGCTTATAGTATAAGCATACACCACATTTTTTGTTTACAGCCACAAGAATTGAGAATTCACTTGGTTAAAGAAACAATATGCACACGTCTCAATTTTTCATCCATGGGAATGTCATCTTTCATTTCAATTTGCACACGTCTCGTATTTTACATCCACATGATTTTAATGATTGAACATCAATCAGTAGTTGATTAGTTATGATAGTTAATTCAGTCTAATTAGTCCAGTTTGGTCAGTTAGCTAATTAAAATGTCCCAAATCAAATCATTAGGGACAAAAATGTAGGTGATGTGATATTACATTTTATTAATGTCTCTTATCCCAAATCATAGGGTAACTTAGGAGTGCAGTCTTAAGTAACATTACAATTAAATTATTAAGGGGGTTACAAAATTTTAAGGCATTGTATTAATAAATGGTAACACAAATATTATTTATTTATTCAGATAATATTACTACTAACGTTAATACACAGTAGTAAAATAAAATGGAATTGAGTTATCAAATTAAGAATACTAGTACCAATTATTTATGAAAAGATTATCACAACTAAAAGAATAATACACATTATTGAAATAAAATTGACATTTTTATTTATTAATAGGGACGCGAAAATACAGGTTGCTACAACTGTCTTCTTCCCATGAGGTAATTCCACTAATTCCGAAATACCTTTTTTGGAGAGAGCTTTCATCTCTTCAACCATGGTAGACTTCCATTTGGAATCGGATAATGCCTCCTGGACACAATTAGGAACAGAAATAGAGGAAAGACTAGAAACAAAGGCTTTATACAATGGAGATAACCGAGAGTAAGATACAAAATTAGAAAGAGGGTAAGGATGTTTAGAACATGTCCTAGTACCTTTTCGAAGTGCAATAGGAATGTCTAAATCATTACTAGAATAAGGAACAAGTGAAGAAGAAATACCTGGATCATCATCACTAGAAGAGATTGGCTGAAGTGAAGGAAAAGGAACAACTTCTAAATCTTCTGCCCCAAACCTCATTCTCTCCTTCTTTCTAAAGTATGTCAACAACTCTTTGCCTCTCTCTTCAGTTTGAACACCTGTCTGGACTCCTCCTTCCTCTCTATTTCCTACCTTGCTTTCTCTTGGCTCATCCCTCATTTCGTCATTATTATCTCTTAACGCTTCCTCCTGATTCACTACCTCACTCTCTTTTAATACTTCACCTCCTTCCTCATTTTCCTTAATTTTTATGTCCCTTTCTTCCATTGTTCCAATTGTTCCAACAGTAAATGGAACAATAGCAACAAGCATCTCTTTTTCACTACTCCCTTTCTCCCCATGAAGAGGTGATTGTGGAGACTATGGCAATGAAAAGTATGAGGAAGTTTCATGGAAGGTGACATCATGGATATGAACCATTTATGGGTAGGGGGATGGTAACAGTTATACCCTTTTTGGGTAGGAGAGTAACCAACAAAGACACACTTAAGAGCACGAGGATCTAATTTTTTTCGAGAAGGGGAATAATCGTGAACAAAGCAAATGCAACCAAATACTTTAGGAGGAATAGCAGACAAGGAAGCGGGATTAAGAAGAACCTCAATTGGAGATTTTTTGTCAAGAACACGAGTGGGTAAACGATTAATCAAATAAGCCACAGTTAACACTGCTTCCCCTCAGTAACTCTTAGGAACTTGAGTAGAATACATCATGGACCTAGCAGTTTCAAAAAAATAACGATTCTTCCACACAGCAACTCCATTTTGTTGGGGAGTATTTGTGCACGAAGTCTGATGAAGCATGCCTTGTTCAGTAAAAAAAATTCTGAAGACCACCATAGATGTATTCCCCCCTATGTCAGAACGGACAACTTTGACAATAGTACTAAATTGAGTGCATATCATTTTATGAAATTTTTTAAAAATTGAATACACATCACTTTTCTCTTTTATTAAATATACCCAAGTAGTACGTGAAAAATCATTAATAAAAGTAACAAACCACCTGTATCCATTCAAGGAGGGAATATGGGAATTAGTATGAATCAGCTGGAAAGGAATATAACTTTTATTAAAACTTGAATTAAAAGTGGCACGATGGTGCTTGCCAAGTTCACATGCTTCGCAATAAGTTCCTGAAACATTTTTATTATCTAATAAAGATGGAAACAAAAAGCGAAGAAGATGAAAAGAAGGATGGCCTAGTCTTTGATGCCACAACCACTCCTCTCGGGATAGAGTCTCCCTCAATGAATGATTAGTACTCCTAGGTACACTTCCTCCTTCAACATCACCAGACAGCAAGAAATAGAGACCATTCTTTTCCTTACCACTGCAAATCGTCTTCTTTGTGGAGAGATTCTGAAAGACACAGTGAATGGGAAAAAAGGTCAAACAACAATTAAGATCACGAGTAATGCAGCTAATAGAAAGTAGATTAGTAGAAAAATTGGGAACATGTAGAACTGAGGACAATGACAGTGAATTGGAAGCATGAACAACACCTTTACCAAAGATAGGAGAGGGATTACATGTTCCCAATCTAAGCTGACTAATCCTGAAACAACTCTGGGTACTTAGTTCTTATTTCTGATTCTAACTCCCAAGATGCCTCATTCTCATCATGATACTTCCACTGAACTTTCACTAGAGGAATGTCTTTGTTCCGCAGCTTCTTCGTACTGTGATCTAGAATACGCACAGGTCTCTCTTTATAGGTGACATTGTCATGGATCTCTATGTCATTGAAGTCAATTGCATGTGAAGGATCTCCCTTGTAATCCCTCAACATGCTGATGTGAAAGACATTATGTACTCCAGACATCTTTGGTGGCAATGCGAGTCGATATGCTACTTTCCCAACGTGTTCCAGTATCTCAAATGGTCCAATGAATCGAGGTGACAACTTACCCCTCTTTTGTCCAAAGCGTACAACTCCTCGAATTGGTGAAACTTTCAAGAGCACATGATCTCCGATAGCGAACTCTTTGTCCTTTCTATGTTTATCTGCGTAGCTCTTTTGTCTACTCTGTGCGGTACGCATCATATCTTTCACAATTGTGATCTTCTCGTTGGTTTCTCTGACCAAGTCTGGTCCCAATAGCTCTTTGTCTCCAACCTCTGCCCAACAAAGCGGGGATCGACACGGCCGTCCATACAATGCTTCAAATGGAGCCATTCCTATACTTGAATGGTAACTGTTGTTGTAAGCAAATTTAATCAATGGAAGATGTGTTTCCCATGAACTCTCAAAGTCTATAACACATGCCCTGAGCATATCTTCCATAACCTGATTGGTGCGTTCAGTTTGTCCATCGGTCTGTGGATGAAAAGCAGTACTTAAACTCAATGAAGTTCCCAAAGCTTCTTGAAGACTTTCCCAGAATCCTGAAGTAAACCGTGAATCGCGATCTGATACAATAGACACTGGTACTCCGCGTAGTCGTACAACTTGCTGAATGTACATCCTACTCATCTTCTCTACCGGGTAGGTCATACTGTAAGCGATGAAGTGAGCGGACTTCGTCAAACGATCCACAATTACCCAAATAGCATCGTGGTGTTGTTGTGTTCTGGGCAATCCAACTACAAAGTCCATTGTGATGTGCTCCCATTTCCAACCTGGAATAGGTAGGGGTTGTAATAGCCCTAAGGGTCTTTGATGTTCGACTTTTACTTGTTGACAAGTCAAACACTTAGACACGAACTCGGCTACATCTCTTTTCATTCCTTCCCACTAGAAATTTCTCTTCAGGTCCTTATACATTTTCGTTCCTCCTGGATGAACTGTCAATCTCGACCTGTGTGCTTCTTCGAGAATATCCTTTCTTAGACTGTCCGTGTTGGTCACACATAATCTATTTCGGCACCGGAGTGCTCCATCGGCCCCAATTTTCCATTCCTCTGGGTCCTTTGCTGACATTTTCTGAAACCACAGTTGAAGATCGGCATCTTTCTTTTGTGCTTCTAAAATACGACTGATAAGTGTCGGTTATACTACAAGACATCCAAAGTGTTGTCCTTCGCCTTCTGTAGACACCTGAACATCAAATTCAGCTATCGTTTCCAAAGCTTTCCATTCCCTAACCATTAGAGATGCAACCATTCCTTGAGGTTTCTGACTTAAGGCATCTGCGACTACATTAGCTTTACCAGGGTGGTATTCTAACGTGAAGTCATAGTCCTTAATCAATTCCATCCATCGGCGTTGCCTCATATTTAGCTCTTTCTGAGTAAATAAATACTTCAGACTCTTGTGATCAGAGAACAAATCAAACTTCTCTCCATATAGATAGTGTCTCCAGATCTTAAGAGCAAACACTACTGCTGCCAATTCCAAATCATGAGTCGGGTAGTTCAATTCATCTGGCTTCAACTGTCTTGAACCATAAGCGATAACCTTGCAGTCTTGCATAAGTACACATCCCAATCCTTGATAGGATGCATCACTGAAAATAGAAAACTTCTCTCCATCTCTTGGTATTGCTAATACTGGTGCCGTGGTAAGTCTTTCTTTCAATTCCTGGAAAGCCTGCTCACGCTTATCATTCCATTCGAACTTCACATCTTTCTTAGTCAAACTAGTCAGAGGGGCTGCTATTTTTGAAAATCCTTCTACGAATCTCCGATAGTAGCCCGCGAGTCCAAGGAAACTTCTGACTTCTGTAGGATTTGTTGGTCGAGTCCAATTTGACACTGCATCAGTCTTTGATGAATCTACAGCAATTCTTTGTTGTGAGACCACATGCCCTAGGAATTTCACCTCTTGAAGCCAAAACTCACACTTACTGAACTTCGCATATAAATGATGACTTTGAAGTGTCTGCAATGTGAGTCGCAAATGTTGTTCATGTTCTTCTGCTGTCCTTGAATAGATCAAGATATCATCAATGAAGACTATGATGAATTGATCCAAGTAAGGCCTGAACACTCTGTTCATCAGATCCATGAACACTGCCGGAGCATTCGTTAATCCAAACGACATTACCAAGAACTCATAGTGACCGTACCTCATTCTGAAGGCTATCTTTGGTACATCCTCAGGTCGTACAAGTAACTGATGGTATCCCAACCGTAGATCTATCTTAGAAAAGATTGTAGCTCCTTGCAATTGATCAAATAGATCATCTATTAGGGGTAAAGGATACTTGTTCTTGATGGTAACTTTATTCAATTCTCTATAGTCAATGCACAATCGAAGTGATCCGTCCTTCTTCTTTACGAATAACACTGGTGCTCCCCAGGGTGATGTACTTGGGCACACAAATCCTAGATCCTCAAGTTCTTGAACTTGTTTCTTTAACTCCAGCATTTCTGTAGGGGCCATTCTGTAAGGTGCTTTGGATTTAGGAATAGTGCTCGGCACTAGATCAATGCAAAAATCGATCTCTCTCTTAGGTGGTAGCCCAGAGATATCCTGAAAAACATCCTCGAAGTCTCTGACTATGGGTATCGATGAGATAGCCACTTCTGTACTGGCAGTCTCGATGTTAGCTAGACAATTGGTGAGGAATGTATCACTCATAGGGTTACACTAGAATTCAAAAAGTTGACCTCCAGGTACCGAAAAAGTAATACTCTTCTTAGCACAATCCAACTTAGCGTGATACTTAGTGAGCTAGTCGATTCCTAATATCACATCAAATTCCTTCATTGTTAAGACAACCAAATTAGCTGGAAGATTCCGATTCTCCAGGTGTACAGGGCAACCTTTGCAATATGTTTTAGTGTGACAGTAGCTCCTAACGGCGAGACGGCATTCAAAGCTATGTCTAACTTCTGAGGTACAATATTCAAATTTGGAAGAATTTTGGCAGCAATAAAAGAGTGTGTGGCACCCGTGTCAAATAAGACTTTCACACGATGATTATAAAGTGTTAAAGTACCTTCCATGACTTGCTGCTCAGGCTGCTCTTCATATTGGGTTCCATCATACCCAGCTTCTTCGTAATTACCTTCCTCATAACCTGCGGCATTAGGAATGATAGCATTTAGTTGGCCTGTCCTTGTTGACCATAGCTTCCTCCTTTGGGGGCACGACAATACTTGCTGACGTGACCAGTCTTGTCGCAATTATAGCACACTGTATTCTGACGATTATCGCGTCGTGGTGCTTTGCAATCCCGAGATAGGTGACCGGGGATGCCACAATTGAAACAATTACTAGTACTCCCTCATGTGGCTGATTGTGGCCGAGTCTGATAAGGGGCTGGCTGAGGTTTTTGGTTCCCGTCGAAAGTTCTCTTCTGACCCTGATTGCGATATGGTTGCTTGTTCCCAAATTTTCCTTTTTGTGGTGGGCGGAAGTCAAATTGCTTGCGGCTCGATCGCATGTTTTCTTCCAATTCGGTGGCCAGGTCCACGAGAGATTCAAATGTTTTGTCCAAGTGCCCAATAGTCATACGACGAATAGGTGGAGCCAACCCTTGATTATATTTCCGGATTCTCTTTTCATCTGTATCCACCATGTGTGGAGCAAATCTGGACAGCCTCTCAAATTGAGTCGTGTACTCTTGTACTGACTTGTTTCCCTGGACCAGGTCCATGAATTCTCTTTCTCGCTTGTGCCTCTCGGTCGCTGGGAAATACTTCTCCAGGAATTTTCTCCTGAATGTAGTCCATGTCATTGCCCGTACAGCATCTTCTCCCATGGTGGCTTTCACTGCCTTCCACCAATCCGCAGCAGCATATGTCAACTGGAATGTCGCCAACCTCTTCTTTTCCTGGTCAGTACAATCCATTGTCTCGAAAATGTGATCCATCTGCCTTAGCCACTGTTCGGCCTTCCATGGTTCGACAGTGCCAGCGAATTGCTCTGGTCGCAAGGCACGGAACCTTTCCAATCGTTTATCTCCCATTTGACGAGGTGGTAATACATTCCCTTGATCGTTTCGATTTCTGTTGTTCTGGGCGGTCAGCTCTCCTATCCGTTCAATTCGCCGGATAAACACCTCAAACATGCCAGTTGGATCGGTAGCTAGGGGTGCTCCCTCGATCAAACCGTGGTTTCTAGGACTCCTTCTTGCCATACTATATCTTAAGTCCTGATAGTACAAATGTTAGCAATTTTAAACAATTATAATAAGAAGTACAATTATTAAAACAAGATTCCAAAAATATTTCTTTATATATATCTCTGTAAGCAGTTACATCAAGTATGTCCAGTTAATGCTTCTATCTAGTCAAAAGTGAGATGTTTGGGACTATCAGTCCGATATACAAAAATATGGGAGTCATTGCCCTATATGCACCCTAGTACTACCTATATATGCATCAATAAAAAAAGGGGACTACCAGTCCAATATTTACAACAAGACCAAATAAGAACACCTAAGGGTGCCTAGCAAAGGCAGCGGGCCATCGGCGCCAAACTCTGGGCCTACGAGTCGGGCGAACAACAGCTTGGTAGATGCTATCATCGTCAGATACGGAGGGTGGGGCATCCTCCATAATAACATCGAGCTCAACAGGTAGCTCAGGTGGTGGCTCAGGTAACTCGATGATATGAACCTCGGCCTCCATCTCATCGTCCTCGTCTATGATCCCCTCAATCAGTATGGGGACCACTCCATCCATCTCGTCATCCTCATCATCATCATCATCATCATCATCATCATCATCAATCATGGGCTCAACAGGTGGAGCGGCCACGGGAGCCATAGCTGGGGGTGGTATAACTGCAGCGGCTAAAAAATCTAGATGTGCCTGGACCATATCCATCTTGAGGGGTACGTAGATCTCCGGGTCAAGGATCCTCCTGATCCTCTCATCAGCAATCAGTCTATCCGTCCAAGCATGGTAAAGGGCCTCTAACTATACTCGCCTCAAATCTACGACTCCCTCAACATGAATCTCCTGCCACATATGATTTTCCAGTCTAACGGTGGCCTGGTATCGTATCAAGGTGACGTACAGCTCCCAATCGAGTGGCTCTATCCCATTAGGGCCAATAACATGCCCTCCAAAATCATCTGGAATAAGGTATGGGTCCATGATAATGACCTGGCAAAAGCAAACTATCTTATATCTGGGCTAATCTGAATATATCTGGATGTCGGATCCTAAGTACCGAGGACACTCGACTATGCCTATCCTTTTGCTATCACAACCTGTGTCTAGGCTTATGCCTAAGAATACAACCTGGCTCTGATACCAAAAATCCAGTCACGCCCCAGCGTAGCAAAATAAGGAAAATTTTTCATTTCCATTTTGGACCCGTAGGTCATGACAGGTGAGGGATCGCTTGTCCTGTACTTAGCTTAACATGTACCAGAAAACAGAGTATGTAAAGCAGCAAGGAAGAAAATGTAATCAATATTACAAACTTAATTAATATTACATTGTCTCAAATAAAAGTATTTCTTAAGGCACAAGCCGCCTTATTCAAATTAAAACATTATTCATATCTTTTATTACAACTTTAATAAATTATAAAAGCAGCTCTGCAGACTTCTCTAGCTGGCATAATCATATAATCCTGCATAGCCATCTCCTGGACATTTTGGGTGTCCAGGACAAAATAAAGTCATCAGCTAATGAAAGCCGAGTGAGCATAATGAACATACAAGCAATGTATATAAAAGCACATTAACTGTCTTTGCATTTAGTATTTTACAGTACTATTAGTCCATTATTCTAGTCGTCACATATAAACAATGAATGAATAATTAAATCAATTATATAAGACTGTGCATGAAAAATGTAACCACCTCATCTTACTGACTCTTTGATCTTGACCACAACCTCTCGACTCATTCGGTTCGCCAGAACCATCCGGCACGAGGGCGTTGTTTTAGATCGGTCTACCGTATCCGAGTCGGCCTGGACACGACCTGATTGGCCTGCCGTATTCGAATCGACCTGGGCTCAATCCTTCCTAATTAATCTACCGTATCCGAGTCGGTCTGGAATAATTAAGGTGACACAAGACTTTGATTGACCTACTGTATCCGAATCGGCCTGGGCTCAATCCTTCCTAATTAATCTGCCGTATCCGAATCGGCCTAGAATAATTAAGGTGACACAACTCAAGACACCCTTTCTTTACTTACTACTCACAAGATGTATATGTTGACCCAAACGACCCCTTTCCAACATGCCAACTCGACCATGCATGTGTATGACTTATTCCATTTACGATTTTCTTTAACAGGACAGTGGTTGTTTTTAACATGTGATTATTATCAAGTGAACCAGTTTAACTTAATTTGATTTTAGGAAACTGACGGCGTAATTTTCGGAGTCATAGAATTTTTATTATAAATTTTAGAAGATAAAATAATATATAAATTTAGTCACAAGGCCATTCTTAATGACATAAATATATAAAAGTAGATGGTACATGCTTTGACATTATTTTTAATAAAAATAAGGCATTAAAAAAAATACAATTCTGCTATTTTTCCATAAATTTAGAAATACCAAAGGTATTTTGAAATAATTAAAATATTAGTTAAACAACCACTAATTTATTTATTAACAATATCAAATTCTAGTTTTATAATTTGATAAATTACAAAACTATATAAAAATGACCTCTAACATGTTAACAATAATACAGAATTTAATAGAGTCAATAAGTACTTTTAACACTTATTTTATACTAATATATTTACCATTTATTTTTATGATAAAAATAATAATTTACAAACTTATATGTAAGTAGCAAGTATTAAACTCCCAACCTTGGGGTTAAGGAACTAACCAATCAACAAACTATTTCAAGGGGGACTAATTGGGATCCTAATATTTCATTGTCAATTTACAGAATGAGTTTTCGTTAACATTTTTGGTACCGCTAATTTTGAACCTCCATGGCTATATATACATATTCACTTATTTTCGAACCATACAGATAGCGCGTAATGACTTAAAGTACATTAAGAGTGGGTTCAAAAGACTCACCGTTCTTTGTAGTGGCTGGACTAAGAGACCGAAAGATTCCGTAAATATCCGTAATATAAGTCTTGAGCTATAATGGCAATAGAGCTCCTACTGTGATGATAATCCTTTTCTACTTAGCAATTCTAGAATTTTACTGTGCTTGTGAGCGAGTGAGAGAGAGAGCTACTGAGTTTGCAAATGTGTATTGATTTGTGTGTGTATGTTGTTTGTGCTAGCACTTGTCTTTATATAGGCAATTTAGTTGTTAAGACATATGGTAAAAATTGGGCACACCTCACAAGTTTTTTTTTTCATCCATTGGATAAATCATCATTGCCTCTTCTCATTAGGTAAGGCTTGTGGCTTATAGTATAAGCATACACCACATTTTTTGTTTACAGCCACAAGAATTGAGAATTCACTTGGTTAAAGAAACAATATGCACACGTCTCAATTTTTCATCCATGGGAATGTCATCTTTCATTTCAATTTGCACACGTCTCGTATTTTACATCCACATGATTTTAATGATTGAACGTCAATCAGTAGTTGATTAGTTATGATAGTTAATTCAGTCTAGTTAGTCCAGTTTGGTCAGTTAGCTAATTAAAATGTCCCAAATAAAATCATTAGGGACAAAAATGTAGGTGACGTGATATTACATTTTATTAATGTCTCTTATCCCAAATCATAGGGTAACTTAGGGGTGCAGTCTTAAGTAACAATACAATTAAATTATTAAGGGGGTTACAAAATTTGAAGGCATTGTATTAATAAATGGTAACACAAATATTATTTATTTATTCAGATAATATTACTACTAACGTTAATACACAGTAGTAAAATAAAATGGAATTGAGTTATCAAATTAAGAATACTAGTACCAATTATTTATGAAAAGATTATCACAACTAAAAGAATAATACACATTATTGAAATAAAATTGACATTTTTATTTATTAATAGGGACGCGAAAATACAGGTTGCTACAACTGTCTTCTTCCCATGAGGTAATTCCACTAATTCCGAAATACCTTTTTTGGAGAGAGCTTTCATCTCTTCAACCATGGTAGACTTCCATTTGGAATCGGATAATGCCTCCTGGACACAATTAGGAACAGAAATAGAGGAAAGACTAGAAACAAAGGCTTTATACGATGGAGATAACTGAGAGTAAGATACAAAATTAGAAAGAGGGTAAGGATGTTTAGAACGTGTCCTAGTACCTTTTCGAAGTGCAATAGGAATGTCTAAATCATTACTAGAATAAGGAACAAGTGAAGAAGAAATACCTGGATCATCATCACTAGAAGAGATTGGCTGAAGTGAAGGAAAAGGAACAACTTCTAAATCTTCTGCCCCAAACCTCATTCTCTCCTTCTTTCTAAAGTATGTCAACAACTCTTTGCCTCTCTCTTCAGTTTGAACACCTGTCTGGACTCCTCCTTCCTCTCTATTTCCTACCTTGCTTTCTCTTGGCTCATACCTCATTTCCTCATTATTATCTCTTAACGCTTCCTCCTGATTCACTACCTCACTCTCTTTTAATACTTCACCTCCTTCCTCATTTTCCTTAATTTTTATGTCCCTTTCTTCCATTGTTCCAATTGTTCCAACAGTAAATGGAACAATAGCAACAAGCATCTCTTTTTCACTACTCCCTTTCTCCCCATGAAGAGGTGATTGTGGAGACTATGGCAATGAAAAGTATGAGGAAGTTTCATGGAAGGTGACATCATGGATATGAACCATTTATGGGAAGGGGGATGGTAACACTTATACCCTTTTTGGGTAGGAGAGTAACCAACAAAGACACACTTAAGAGCACGAGGATCTAATTTTTTTCGAGAAGGGGAATAATCGTGAACAAAGAAAACGCAACCAAATACTTTAGGAGGAATAGCAGACAAGGAAGCGGGATTAAGAAGAACCTCAATTGGAGATTTTTTGTCAAGAACACGAGTGGGTAAACGATTAATCAAATAAGCCACAGTTAACACTGCTTCCCCTCAGTAACTCTTAGGAACTTGAGTAGAAAACATCATGGACCTAGCAGTTTCAAAAAAATAACGATTCTTCCACTCAGCAACTCCATTTTGTTGGGGAGTATTTGTGCACGAAGTCTGATGAAGCATGCCATGTTCAGTAAAAAAAATTCTGAAGACCACCATAGATGTATTCCCCCCCTATGTCAGAACGGACAACTTTGACAATAGTACTAAATTGAGTGCATATTATTTTATGAAATTTTTTAAAAATTGAATACACATCACTTTTCTCTTTTATTAAATATACCCAAGTAGTACGTGAAAAATCATTAATAAAAGTAACAAACCACCTGTATCCATTCAAGGAGGGAATATGGGAATTAGTATGAATCAACTGGAAAGGAATAGAACTTTTATTAAAACTTGAATTAAAAGTGGCACGATGGTGCTTGCCAAGTTCACATGCTTCGCAATAAGTTCCTGAAACATTTTTATTATCTAATAAAGATGGAAACAAAAAGCGAAGAAGATGAAAAGAAGGATGGCCTAGTCTTTGATGCCACAACCACGCCTCTCGGGGTAGAGTCTCCCTCAATGAATGATTAGTACTCCTAGGTACACTTCCTCCTTCAACATCACCAGACAGCAAGAAATAGAGACCATTCTTTTCCTTACCACTGCAAATCGTCTTCTTTGTGGGGAGATTTTGAAAGACACAGTGAATGGGAAAAAAGGTCAAACAACAATTAAGATCACGAGTAATGCAGCTAATAGAAAGTAGATTAGTAGAAAAATTGGGAACATGTAGAACTGAGGACAATGACAGTGAATTGGAAGCATGAACAACACCTTTACCAAAGATAGGAGAGGGATTACCATCTGCCGTTGTAACTTTATCCCTACCTGAACATGGAAAATAAGTAAAAAAAGATGTCGAGAGACCAGCCATATGACCAGAGGCACCGGAGTCAATGATCCATGGTCGTTGAGATATAGCATTGAAAGTACTAGTAGAGTTAGTAACATTACCTGCGTGTGCAAAAGAAGTAGATGAGTTGGTGGGTGTGTCCAGTTGTGCCATAATGAGTCTCAAGGTCTCAAGATCAACACTATTAATCCCTCCAGTAGTAAGGGATGGAGAAGGTGAGGAAGTAGATAACTCCTCTGAATGATGTGAATCTGTCCCAATGGTAAAATGAGCCCGTGGCCACCTCTTCTGCCTCCAAGACGACCTCCCCATCTCCCTTTAGACGAGGTTGGACGACCATGAAGTTTCCAACATGTAGCACGAACATGTCCAGATTTATTACAATAATCATACCATTTATCTCTAACTTCGGTACCTTCTGAAAGATGTTCCTTGCGGGAATTAACCCCTGCACTTTTACCCCCTCGCTGACTAGAAGAGATTAAAGCAAACCTATCGGATGAATGATTTGGAAGCATGGCTGATCGTCTACTTTACTGATTTTGAACATGGGCAAATGCCTCTTGAAGAGATGGCAATGGCTCCATCCCAAGTACACGACTTCGAACCGGATCAAATTCAAAGTTGAGACCAGCAAGGAACTTGAAGATTCTTTCACTCTCAATATATTCCTTAAAGGTAGAAGCAGCAGCGGAGCAGACCGGACGATAATTTTTTAAATGATCAAGACGAGTCCACATAGTACTCAAACATGTAAAAAACTGAAGAACAGGTTGATCACCTTGAACTTCGGCATCAATACGTCTTCGAAGTTCATAAACCTCAGCCACATTTCCTTTCCTAGCATATGTCTGAGTGAGGGTTTCCCAAATGTCAAGTGCAGTCTCCATCTCCAAGAAGAACGCTGCAATACTAGGCTCCATTGAATGAACAAGCCAACTCATAACAAGAAAATTCTCAACTTCCTACTTACCATAGGTGGGATCATCACGACTAGGTGCCTTGATTGTGCCTTCAACGTACCCTAACTTTGCTCTGCTCCAGAGCCAGAATGTGGCTGACTGAGACCACGATCTATAATTCTCGCCATTGAACAATTATGTGGTAATTTTAGACCCAGGGTTCTCGGTAATGAAGGAATGCTTCTCACTACCTACAGGAGAACCCTTTATACCTGATTTCTCACCAGTGTCACTGTCCTTAGACATCTTTTAGGAATATCAATTGCTCATAGAATGAACAAACAAGGAAACGAAGGCACGCTAGTCGTTACAAGCACTGAGCTGGTGCAAAAACTATTTAATGACTATTCATGGGTCCAAAAACGGACCAAATGGTCGAAGAAACTAAAAGTGTGATCAGATCAAGTATCTGTAGAATGCCCAATGATTTAGGGTTAAGAAAAAAGGAAGAAAAGGTGAAATAGTTTGTTTATCAATCCAGTAGGTCTCAGATGAGTGTACCCAACAGTTTGGGCTGCCGAAGAAAGAAAGAAGGATTGTGTGGGTTTCGGTTCAGGTTGGGTTGGCCAGGGTGTCTGTTGACTGGGCCTGCTGGGGTTGGGAGAGGTCGGCGTAGCCTCGTAGGGCTGTTGTGATGTTCAGCAAGAGGTATGGTGGTGTTGGGTGGAGGCGCAATTGGTGGAGAGACTATGGTGGGGTCGGCAAAGGGTGTGGTGGTGGTGTTGGTGGAGGCGCAGGTGGTGGTGGTGATAGCTTGGTGAAAAAAACCCTAGCTTAAGGGACTCTGATACCATGTTGAACAATATTTTTCCAAGCTTAAAGAGAACAAATGTTCCTCTCTTCGTTATATTAGACAGAATAATGAAAAGGTTAAATTACAACTTAGCCCTTCTAATTATGTACTAACCCATACACAACCACATAAATGAAAGAAAGTAAAAACTGAATATCCAACACATTGTGGCTTTCCCTTGAAGCAACAGTCTTTGTCAACATGACCATTTCTTTTACAAATATTACATTTTTAAAAATTTCCTCTTTCAGTCCATCTCATTTCAAAATTAGTTTTACCTTTTCCTCTCCAATTTCTTCTTCTTCCTCTTGAATTTCTTCCTTGTCTACCACCTCTACATGATTCTCCTCTATCTTGTTCATGCCATGATTGTTTTAGTTCTTGATTTTTAGAACCAATGTTGAGCTTAGATTGAAATGCATTCTCAACTGATTTTTCGGAACGTTGCACCAATTTTTGCTCATAGGATTTTAATGAACCCATTACTTCTTGAATGGTTAACTTAGACACTTCTTTAGTTTCTTCAATGACAAAGACAATAGGATCAAACTTTGGGGGTAGACTTATCAACAATTTCTCAACAACACTTTTATCACTAATTTCTTCACCATAGGTTTTCATTTGATTTGCTAATTCTATAAATCTAGATGAAAAATCCTTTAAACATTAAGCATCATTCAATTTCATGTTCACAAAATCTCTTCTAAGAGTTTGAAGTTTTACATCTCTTTCCTTTTGGTTTCCTTCATACTCTTCTTGTAACACATCCCATGCTTCCTTTGCCTTTTTTGCTCTCGTGATTCTTGGAAAAATTGTATGGGAGCTTCGGCCATAACCCCCTCAAATAAAACTCTTCAAAACTAAAACACATGCTACTTTTCTTTATCGCATTAGGCCCTTTTTACACTCAAATTGCTATAACTTTTGTTATACAAGTCCGTTTTTCGTAAAATTTGATGTTTGAAATCAGGAAAATGAGATCTATCAAACGAGTTCAATGTTGACCATGAAATACTGGGACCAAAAAAAAACTAAACATCAAACAAATATGAAAAATTGCATTTTTTCGCATACATATAATTAAAATATATTTCTTTCGTACAATTGGCACCATAGATGCATAGATCTTAAAAAAATACACGAAATAAAAAAAAATCACCCAAAAAACCCAAGAATTGATAAAGTTATGGTAGTTTAAAGTTGACGGATAATATTATCTGTTAGACTCACAGATAACAGATAATATTATCTGTAAGATAGGTAAAACCTCAAAATTAGGCTGCAACTTAACTTTTTTTCGTAAAATTTCCACGCCTATTGCGTAGATCTGAAAGAAATACATGAAATCAAAAAAAAGATTACCCAAAAAGCCCAAGAATTGATAAAGTTATGGTGGTTTATGTTAGAATATTTCCTTATTCTCATAGTATATTTCCTTATTTATATATATCTTGTATCTCACCTTTCTTTTGTCTAGGTTCAACCTGTACTACTATGTACTCACAATTGTACTACACTATGTACTCTCTCTCCTACACCTATATAAATGGAACACTCTGTACAATTTAATATCAAGTTAATACAATACAAGAATTCCCTTTGTATTCTCTAATATGGTATCAGAGCCATACCAATACTAAACCCACCCACAACCACATGTGCTGCCGCAGCAACTAGTACATCTTACCCAATCCAGCCGCTGCACCAAACTCCTACCCAGTCCTATCTTCAACATCATTCATCACCAATCCCGCCGGCCCCACCACACAACCAAGTCAGCCGCAACATCACTCCTCACCAATCCCGCCGGCCCCACCACACAACCAAGTCAGCCGCAATATCACTCCACACCAATCCCGCCGGCCCCACCAAACAACCAATTCTGCCTCTATCAGTCCTTGACTTTGAATCATTCTTCACTCCTTGACCTTGGATCATATCATCACTACAATCAGACCCCACCACCACACAATCAATTCAGACATCATCAACATTCCAATTCCCCTATAATCAATCTCATACCTTGATTTTGATCATACTCCTTATCATCAAACTCACACCTCATCACCGAACATCCCAATCAACTCAACCTTTACCCGTCATCAAAACCCCCCAAATCCGACCCCACGCCAGATCTCATACTCTGTTAGGACTATCCCACCTTTTTCACTTTTCTAATATGGAGCGTGCCGAGGCTTCTCAACCCATCTCCATCATTATGGATGGTACTAATTATATCATTTGGGCTCAGGCTATGTCCAGTTTTTTACGGGGATACAAACTTTGGCGCATCATCACTGGGGACATCACTGAGCCCACACCGGTCGAAGGAGAAGATAAAGCTAAATTTAATGACCGTCTTGAGGATTGGGATAGCAAGAATCACAAAATTATTACTTGGGTCCGCAATACTTGTGCTGCTTCCATCAGTCTCCAGTTTGGTAGATTCACCACTGCCAAATCTCTTTGGGATTTTCTGGCCAAGCGTTACACCACCGCTGATCTTGCTCACCAATACCAACTTCTAAGCACCCTACACCGCATGAAACAACAACCTGGGCAGACTATCAATAACTTTCTCTCTGAAATCCACTATGTTTGGGATCAACTCACCTCTTCTGAACCAGACTTCACCGATACCGCCAATGCCGAGCTATTTTCCTCATATCGCGATCGTCAGCGCCTAGTTCTCTTCTTGATGGCTCTTACAGATAATTTTGAACATGTTCGCGCATCTCTCCTCCATCGGAGTCCTCTCCCGACTCTCGATCAAGCAGTCACTGAACTTCTCTCCGAGGAAATTCGTCTTGGCCCTCGCAAAACTCCGGCTACCGACAGTGTTCTTGTCACTCCCAAAGAACCTCCTTCTGACACTGTCCTTGCTACTCATCAGGGGTATCCACCCAAGCATCGCTCACAATCTAATTTCCAGTCCAAGAATCATCTTCAATCCAAGCATCACTACACCCCTACCTCTAATTCCTCCAAACCATGGTGCAACTATTGCAAAATAGGTGGGCACACTCTCTTGGATTGTCGTGTTCGCACTTGCAGATACTGTCAAAAGCAAGGTCCAGGCCATCTCCAGTATGACTGCTCCCAACACCCTGCCAAACAACACTCCATGACTCGGGGTGATTCCTCCAAATCTGCTGCCACTACAACCAACCATTTAACATCCACTGCTCCTTTTGCTGAAGGGATTTCTGTCGCTCACATTGAGGATATTGTCAAACAGGTCCTTGCTCACTCTGGTAATTCACCCTCTACCGCTCTATCAGTCACTTCAGGTAATTCCTCTTGGTTCTTTGATTCTGGGTGCTGTAATCATATGACACCTGACCTCAGTCTTTTCTCTACCAAACATTCTGCTGTTCACACACCAACCATCCAAACTGCTGATGGTACTCCAATGTCTGTTAGTCATATAGGGAAGATTTCCACACCAAATACCTCACTTCCAGATACATATTATATTCCCAAGCTAACTCTAAATCTTATATCTGTTGGTCAATTGTGTGACTTTGGTCTTACAGTTCTTTTCTCGTCTTCTGGTTGTTGTGTGCAGGACCCACAGACGGGACAGACACTTGGGACAGGCCGTAAGGTTGGGCGACTCTTTGAGCTCCTCAATCTTCACATTCCATCACACCTAGCCTCATCCATCCAGACAACTGCTCCAGTTACCTCCACTCCAACACTGAGTCTCTGGCACTCTCGACTTGGACATGCTTCTGTCGGGCGTCTACAAAATTTAGTGTCTAGTGGTCAGTTAGGATCTATTAATAAGGAACATTTTGATTGTCTTCCCTGTCAAATTTCAAAACAATCGGCATTGCCGTTCAATAAAAGTGATTCATTTTCCTCTGCTCCTTTTGATTTAGTTCACTCTGATGTTTGGGGCCCCTCACCAACTGCCACTATGGGCGGCTCCAGATATTTCGTAATTTTTATTGATGACTACTCTCGTTACACTTGGATTTTTCTTATGCGTAGTCGGTCTGAATTACCACAATTGTACTTTGATTTTGCTACTATGATTAAAACTCAATTCTCATGCGATATCAAAGTATTTCGTGCTGACAATGCGGCTGAATACACTGATTCTGGAGTTCTTAGTTTTCTTCGACAACATGGTTCTCTCCCACATCGTTCTTGCCCCGGCACCTCCCAACAAAATGGACGTGCCGAGCGCAAACATCGAGACATTCTAAACACTGTTCGTACTCTTCTCACATCTGCCTCTTGTCCTGAGCGTTTTTGGGGAGAGGCTGCTCTTACAGCTGTTTACACCAAAAATCGTGTTCCTAGTCCTACCATTGGCAATCAGTCGCCATATGAGCGTCTCTATGGTCACTCTCCTGACTATAGCACACTCAAGATCTTTGGTTGTGCATGTTTTGTTCTCCTCCAACCACATGAGCGCACAAAACTAGAGTCTAGATCCCGCCTATGCTGTTTCTTAGGATATGGGATTGAACACAAGGGATATAGATGTTGGGATCCTCATTCCAAACGTCTTCGGATATCCAGACATGTTGTCTTCTGGGAACACAAGATGTTCTCTTCTATGTCCAAGTTCCACCTATCTTCTACTAATACTCCACTTCTCTTCACTAATCCTTCAGCAGACTTGTTTCCAGACTATACTGATACTGACCTACCTCCTGAACTACCACCTCCATCTCCGAGTCCATCATCCCCTTCTATAGGTATCTTGGCCGAGTCATCCACCGTGCCCTCTCCTGAGCTGTCTGTTCCAACTGATGGATCCATTCCTGCACCTGATCCACCTCTCCGACAAAGTAACCGGGTAAAAGCTCCTTCTGTTCGTCTTCGTGATTATGTTGTTTTTTCTACCATTCTCTCTTGTCATGAACCTCAGTCTTATCGTGAGGCCAGTTCTAATCCTCTTTGGCAGAAAGCAATGGATGATGAATTACAGGCACTAGAACAAAACCACACATGGGATTTGGTGGACTTGCCACAAGGCAAAAATGCTATGGGATGTAAGTGGGTTTACAAGATAAAAACTCACTCAGATGGATCCATTGATCGCTACAAAGCCCGCTTAGTAGCCAAGGGATTTACCCAGGAGTATGGGATTGATTATGAGGAAACATTTGCCCCAGTTGCCCGACTCACTTCTGTCCGCAGCCTCATTGCAGTAGCTGCAGTTCGCCGTTGGGACTTATTCCAAATGGATGTCAAAAATGCATTTCTCAATGGTGAACTCACTGAAGAAGTTTATATGCGTCCTCCTCCTGGTTATCTTCATCAGCCTCATCAAGTTTGTAAACTTCGTCGAGCTCTCTATGGACTCAAGCAGGCTCCACGGGCTTGGTTTGCAAAGTTCAGCACTATTGTTGAACGCTTTGGGTTCACAGCCAGCTCATATGATTCAGCTCTTTTTATCCGAAGGACTGACCGAGGTATTATCCTTCTTCTTCTCTATGTGGATGACATGATTATTACCGGAGATGACACATCTGGAATCTTGGATCTCAAAATCCATCTCAGCAAGCATGTTGAAATGAAAGATCTCGGTAAACTTAACTATTTTCTCGGCCTTGAGATCACTTCTAGTTCTGACGGATATTATCTCTCTCAAGCTAAGTACGCCTCTGATTTGCTTACACGGGCTGGACTTACAGATAGTAAAACTTGCACCACTCCTCTTGAGCCTAACTCTAGGCTCACTCCTATGGACGGCATACCTTTGGATGATCCTACTTTATACCGTCAGATTGTTGGGAGTCTGGTTTATTTGACAGTTACTAGACCTGATATCTCTTATGCTGTCCATATTGTAAGTCAGTTTCTATCTGCTCCTCGTTCTTCTCACTATGCAGCAGTTCTCCGCATTCTCAGATACATAAAGGGTACTCTGTTTCATGGCATCCACTTCTCTGCACACTCTTCTCTTGAGCTACGTGCCTACTCCGATGCAGACTGGGCAGGCGATCCTACTGACCGTCGTTCCACCACTGGATATTGCTTCTTCTTGGGTAATTCTCTCATTTCTTGGCGCAGCAAGAAGCAAACTGTTGTTGCTCGATCTAGTACAGAAGCTGAATATCGTGCTCTTGCTGATACTACTCAGGAACTTCTCTGGCTACGATGGTTACTTGAAGAAATGGGGGTTACTCATTCCACTGCTACAACTATCAACTGTGATAATCAAAGTGCCATTCAAATCGCCCACAATGATGTCTTTCATGAACGTACAAAACATATCGAGATCGACTGTCATTTTGTACGCCATCATCTCTCTTGTGGTACCATTCGGCTTATCTCAGTCTCCTCCACCAATCAGACTGCTGACATTTTCACCAAAGCTCATTCGCCTGGACGTCTTGAGGATTTGGTTTCCAAACTCAAATTGGTTTCCATTCAACCACCTTGAGTTTGAGGGGGGCTGTTAGAATATTTCCTTATTCTCATAGTATATTTCCTTATTTATATATATCTTGTATCTCACCTTTCTTTTGTCTAGGTTCAACCTGTACTACTATGTACTCACAATTGTACTACACTATGTACTCTCTCTCCTACACCTATATAAATGGAACACTCTGTACAATTTAATATCAAGTTAATACAATACAAGAATTCCCTTTGTATTCTCTAATAGTTTAAATTAAGTTGACAAATAATATTATCTGTTATCGTAAACAAATAATATTATATGTCTAAAAGATAAAAATGAAAAACGAAGTTCCAAATTTTTTTTTTTGTACAACTTTCAAGTCCGATGCGTAGATTTCAAAGAAATACATGAAATCAAAAAAAAATTACCCAAAAAGCCCAAGAATTGATAAAGTTATGGTGGTTTAAAGTTGACAAATAATATTAACTGTTTGTATAAACAGATAATATTATTTGTTTGTGTTCTGAAAGATAAAAATGAAAAAACGAAGTTCCAAATTACTTTTTTTTGTACAACTTTCAAGTCCGATGCGTAGATCTCAAAGAAATACATGAAATCAAAAAAACAAAATCACCCAAAAAGCCCAAGAATTGATAAAGTTATGGTGGTTTAAAGTTGACAAATAATATTAACTGTTTGTGTAAACAGATAGTATTATTTGTTTGTGTTTTGAAAGATAAAAAATGAAAAAACGAAGTTCCAAATTACTTTTTTTTGTACAACTTTCAAGTCCAATGTGTAGATCTCAAAGAAATGCATGAAATAAAAAAAAAAATCACCCCAAAAGCCCAATAATTGATAAAGTTATATATGGTGATTTAAAGTTGACAAATAATGTTATCTGTTAGTGTAAACAGATAATATTATATATCTGAAAGATAAAAATGAAAAATGAAGTTTCAAATTACTTTTTTTTTGTACAACTTTCAAGTCTAATGCGTAGATCTCGAAAAAATACATGATATAAAAAAAAATCACCCAAAAAGGCCAAAAAATAAGTGAGTTATGATGATTTAAAGTTCACAGATAATATAACATAATTTGTGAGGGAGGGGCTTTTCACCAAATACGAAAAGTAGCGAGGGGCTTTTTATAAAACTGCAAAAAAAAGTGGATTTTTTTATTATTAAAACACATAATTTTAAAGGCTCTATGACCTAATATCCCAAATTAGGGTATCTGCATTTCCTTGCTAGATTAATGTTAGGGCCTTTGCATATTTCTTCTAATGCTCCTTAAGTCGCTATTTTTGAGCATTTGTTAAGGTAGTTGCATCTTGTGGATCATCATACCCTTCTTCAAGATACTCCCAAAAATCATAAGATACAAATATTGTTCTCATCTTCACACACCAAAAATCATAATTTTCCCCATCAAAGATAGGAAATGAGGGTTGATTTCCTTGATTTCGGTTGCTTGAAGTTGCCATGCCATTGCGAATCTTCTTCTTCTTGCGCTTGTTTCCCTGATTTTCGCTGAAATATTGACCTCACAAAGCTTTGATACCAATTACGCTGGGTTAGATTTAAAACCCTCTTGATTTGAGAGAGAAAGAACAATAAAAATTGAGAGGCAGAGAATGTGGAGATGAAAAAGAGCTGAAGCTATATTCTTGATAGCTCACTGTTTTCATTCATTGATCTCACAAAATACAATATTCAGCATCTATATATTCTCCGGATACAAGGACCATCTAGAGACCTCAAAAGACTTCTTGTTACTCAAACAAACATAGGAAATACAAACATATAAATGCAGTCAAGCATGGAAAACGAAAAGACACAACTTAAATATAAAAAATACAAATGCTACTTGACTTAATTAAAGTGAGCATGAGCTGTCCAGCACATTAGCTATCAACATTTTTAATGGCCTACCAACTTAATTATGCAAAGCTTTTGTGATGTGATCATGTTAAACTTACTAATTTTATTAGGGTTCGTTTGAAATGACCTCCTTAGATTAATGCATTCTCACCAGTTTGTAGTTGTTTGCTTGTAATTTGCGCAGGCGTGCCAGAACCAATAGGTGGTTTGGTGTGTGTGTAATCGTGCAAACTAATTTCCTATATCGCTTGAGTGAGTGATACTCAAGGCTTTATGATCTAACTTCTAAACAGGGTGATTGTGTGTAGTGAGTAGGAAAGTACCCTCACTGAAAGTCCTTTAGCAGTACTAAAGCGCACAAGCTAAAAAGTATCAAGTTTAACAGGTAAACAAAATCACAAACGGTTTAATAAAAACAGATTTTTATTAAATGTTTGGAAAGACTAAACAGATCTTAGGAACACCAGAAAAAGCTGAATATTCAAAAGAACAAAAAGAGAAATAACAAAAGGACAGACCTAATTGCTATTAACGATTGAAAAAGCAAAGACTTAAGAACGCTTTGAATGCTTCAAATATGCTGAATATTCTGAATGCTGTGTATGCTGTTTCGAGAGAGACGCGGAGTCCTTTGCTTGGATGGCCTGCCTTATATTTATAGCGGCCTTATACATCTTCTACTTGGACAGTGATTCCTTATCTTGCGCCCCACGCTGCTTAATTGATTGGCTGATTAAAGTCCTTCCTTATCTATGACTCAATTGAATCAATCCCTTCAATTTAGGGATCAGACGCATCAATCCAGCTGGCAACGAACAGATCCTTTCCTAAATGGACTCTTGTTTCTAAAACTTCTCAGAGCTGACGCCATCCTGCCAGCTGTGGATTAGCACCGCCTCTCCTTCAGTCCATCGGCCTCGTCACTCCTTCTCCTGGATGAATCGGGCTCTACCTGTTTCCGTGCTTGATTTCCTTTCTCTAACCGCCCACGTCCAATCGGACTGTTACTTTCATTTTTCATTACGTAGTGTCCGATTAGGCTTTCCATCTTATATCATCGGGCTATCAACACACTGGGTTATGTCTCCCCCAGAGCCCGATGATACTTACCCATATTCAATTCTTCAACCCGGGCTCTACTCACTTTACCTAACATCTATCATCGGTCTCGCGGCTATACCCGAGTCCGATGAGTCACTGCTTGCTCAGCCCGGCCTCTCCTTCATTCCCTTCCACTTAACTCGGGCTCAAAAACCCAATGACGGTTTTTGGGTGCAAACAGTAGTACTATTAAATCCTCTCCAACACAGAATCCAAAATGGTTTATAAATGCTATAAAATACTCGCGAAATTGACTACCCTCGCCAATGTATTGCCAATTCGCCTGCCATTTTTTAGCTTCGTTATTTTTTGTGCCAAAAGAAATGGCATTGGTGATTCTTTCCAAGTCAGTTTTTCACTCACGCTCCGTTTGTTTTAATGTAAAATATTTTCTGGAAAATGCTATCATGTAGTAATTATAAGATGAAAGCATTTTTCGAAAAATATTTTACATCAAAACAAATGGAGTGTCAATTTTTTAGACAAAGAGGTCAACATGTTGTGCATACGCAATCCGAGATCAAGAGAACTCGGAGTTGCCACTTGGTCTTAGGAGCAAGGAAACTATATTTGACTCATCGATAGAAGGTACTAATCCCTTCCTTCATTAAATAGTGATTAAATAATCACTAAAATTTTAACTTCCACACATGCACCCTCATAAGGGAAGACCCCTCAACTTGGTACAACTAAGCGCTTACCTAAATTCTTATACACCATCCATTTGTATAGACTCTACAATCCGATAACATGTAATAAGAGATACACTTACTATAACACTCTTATCACAAAAGAAAACCTATTAGAAGAGGAATGTAAGACCAATAAACAGTTCTGAAAATTACTGGATTGTCCAACTTGAAAAGAATCCCAACTTCTTAAGTTAATTTGAAGTTTGTAAATGATATGAGACTTATCTACTAAACTTATGCTTATCAATTAGGTTAAATTTCAACATGTCAAAAAAATTGTTAAATTTCAAATGTATTAACTAATCTCAATCATCGGTTTATCAAATCTGACAAATATTTCACCCATATGAATTTTGTCACCCAACTATCTTGCTTCTGCTTTCATATATATATATGGCTTTTGAATCCGCGCATTGCACGGGAGAAAAATGATTGAAATAAATTAAAATTTGTCGATGTTTGAAAATTTTGAAATATTTTGAAGGAAAGTAACAGAAAAAGTGCATACATTAAACATCATCATAATAATAATAATAATAATAATAATAATAATAATCACCATTGGCGTAATTATATACTGCAACTTGTTACAAAATCAACAATATATCAAGTTCGTCCCAATCCTATCCAACAATATGAAAATGTTCACAATACAAAAATATTCTTGATATCAATAAAATTAATAGTACTGTGACTTACATTGAACATGCTTTGATAATTGTTAAGTAACACACAAAAGATGAATTGTTATCTCAATTGGATTTGAATTTCCACATGCAAAAAATTATACAAATAATGAGAACGATTACAACCAGAAGTATACAAAGTATATTTATCTCTGTCCCTGTACAAATAAAAACTAACTTGAAACAATGCTCCTTAAAGTCCGCTACTCTTCAAGTCCTTTATAAACATTGAATTATTCCAATTTTCACCTTTGAAAGCATCCGAAGATGTGACACTTATCTATGGACTTTCAGGCTTTAAATAAAATTGAAAATTATGTAATGAATTTTTAGTACTGAAAATTTTAAATTATTGGTTTTGCAGTTCTGAAAACAGTACTTTAAGTATTGTAATAAATTGCATTCAATGATTTTTTTTCAGCAGAACTTTATTGCTTAAAGTCTTTGGTAGGTTTTTGGTTGCTTTTTCAGTAAAGCGGTATATTATCAAAAGCACTAAAAAAAAAGTGCAGAAATTTATTATTTTCAGCACTTAATTGAATTATCAAACACACCCTTAAAACACATATAATCCTTATTTACGGTATAACCTATGTACTTTCTCCGGCGTCTTTCCCGATTTAAAAGTTCTTTATTCTAATTTTAGTTGTCTAAGAGGTCACTTTGAAAAAAGTTGACCTACTGTAACTAGTCACTTCCTTTCTTCTTCTTTTATGAAAAATGTACTAGTCACTTTCAGAATTTACCCATTCATATAACATAACTCTCTTACTTCTTGTTATAATGTGACATGACATTTAAATTTCAAGGACACTAATGAAAAATATCTCTATCAAAACATAATAATAATAATGATAACACTAATAATAAAAATAATAATAATGAAAAGTATAAAATTTCATGGAGTGAAAATATTATTCTTTAAATAGCAAGAGTCCACAAAAAGTCCTATTGGAACAAAAGGAGTACATAAAATTCTCCTCAGATCTCGTGCCCTTATTGAGAGAAAAAGTTTATGGTCCCTGCAACCATAAATAGAACAATATAAACAAAAGAGTAATATTACATTTTCTAAATTTTGTACTCCAAATACTCCCTCCTAATAGGAATGGTGGAGCCTAATCCCAAGAGCTTGGGATAGTTTCGGTGGAGCTTTTAGCCGCAAAAGGAAGAAAGGATTTGTGCATGGCATTGTCACGCATGCGGGCCGCGTGAGCGGATGAGAGCATGATCTGGGAGCAAGGAAATACTTTAGACATTCTAAAATCTCGCTCGCGGGAGGATCTGCACGAGCAAGTGCCACACGAGCAAGTCACGTGCTCTGGATCGGGGAGTAACAACAAATTTTCTAGTTTCCTATTTGGTATAGGAAGCTATTTCATATGAAAACTTGTATAGGCTATATATTCTCTTTTCTAAGACTGTAAACATGGATTGCAAGTTTGCAACTCTCTTTGAAACCCTAAAGCATAATACAACTCTACAACGGTGTGGACATAGGAATAATTCGTTGAACCACCTAGAAATCTGGTGTTCTTGTGTGTGATTGTTTTTTATTTTCTTTCATTCTTGCATTTTTTTCTCACAAATCTTGTGGGGAGATTAGATGTGACTTCCCCAACAACTGGTATCAGAGCCAGGTTCGGGTGAGAGGGATGGCCGAAGAAGGAAAAGTGAAGATTGATATATTCAATGGTACAGACTTCGGATTTTGGAAGAAGCAGATAGAGGATTATCTTTGCCAGGAGAAACTCTATGCTCCTCTTTTAGGATAGAAACCAGAAGGGATGAAATCATTAGCGGAGTAGGACAAAGTCATAATAAGGATATGTTTAGACTGAGTGAAGTTGATAAAGGAAAATTCTTAACTGAATCTGTCTTGTTGCCATTCCTCTAGATGAGCCTTATTCTTTCTGTACCTTTTGCATAGCAAGTGTAAACCGGTTCAGAACCAAATGCATTAGATGTAATTCTACTTGGACCTACCCAATATATTCACATGCACAATTTCTGGTGAGAATGATACCATTAGAAACAAAATTTTAGGATAATAAATTAAAATTCCGACCGGATCGGTCAGTTCAACCAGTTGAACTGTCGAAGAAAATGGTCCAATTTGGACATTTAGCCTAAAAGTTCTCAAAATTGTTCTATTTTGGAAAACTCGAAAAAATCGGCGATTGAACTCGCAAAACTGGTAGTTGAACCAGAAAACCCAGGGAAGTTTTGGTTTTTTATTTTATTATTTATTATTTTCACATTTTTAAATTATTATTAATATTCCTTACGTAATTATAACATTACGATTCAATTCCGGTTAATCCGATAGTTAACCAATGACCCATGAACCAGTGATTTTGCAACTCGACGAACAAAAATCTAGTTTTCAAAACGTAGGTCCGGATAAATGTTTCAAATCATTGTCTAAACTAAGTTTTTTCTTTTTTTTTTTTCTCTGATGGCAAAGCCCCTAGGGACACCCACAGACACAAGAGGGGGAGCAAAGCCCACACCCAAACAAACTCCCAAAGGGAGTGACTCCCATAGAAGTCGAACCCTCCCACTCCAGGAGGGAGAGAGAGGGCCGGTACCACTTGGGCTACAAATCATTGTTTCAAATCATTGTCTTAACCAAGTTAGGTTGAAAGGAGATAAATTCAACTATAATTCATATAGGATATTGCATAGGCTCTGTAAATGAATGATGACTTCTAACTAACTCCCAATCAGGTACAAAAATGACAATCTTCTCTTCATAACGTCATTTTAAACACCGAGTGAAGTGAAATACATTTTGACTCTACTTAAATAGACAGGAATCTTAACATTAGTTAACAATCATCTACCTAAAGCTTCTTGAAAGAACAATTTGCTCCATAAGCAATCATATGACACAAATACAGTCTCAAAACTGTAGATTACTTCCTAAAAAAAATTAAATAAACCCTGGAAGAAACAATTATATTAATGAGCTCTTTTTTAGGGTACACTGTTACCACAGCAAAGGCACTTGTTGAAAATGGTAGACTGGTAGTTCCTTGTAATCTCTATAGTCTTTCAAGCAATTCATTCACAAAAAATTTATCAGAGATATAAACACAGCTCAGTTGGTCAGTCCATAAATCTTTCTTTTGGTAACGAGCTGATTTCGCTTCTGGTTATGCAGCTCTGCTTCGCTTACCCTCGGGACCAATAGTAGATTGTGGGCCATCCAAATAAGGTCTCCTTTGCTTAATTGTACATTACCAACGTATGGCTTTGAGACACATCCAAATTCATCAATCTGCACGAGAACACATAAGCTCAATGAGAAAAAAAAAATCAAAAAGCAATAGCCAACAGAACCTTAAGAACCTTTAATTTTGTTTAAAGTTTAAACAATGTAAACATTGTTACGAAATAAAAGATATTTATACTCTTTTTTTTTTAGTCAAAAGATATTTATACTTCATTTTCCCAACATAAGTGAAGTAAATCAAGTTTAAGTTGGAACATTTTAAACAATTGGGTATATTGGATTTATGTAATAAAGATTGAATTCACATAATGCCTGAAAATTTTCTCCGTCAATCACTGCATCCGTAAGCGAAACAAAACTTGAAACATGAGGAACATGACTTTCAACGCAGTGATGAAGAGAAATCCCATTAACATAAACTCTCACACATTTGCTTCCCAAATTATATACAAATAAATGCTTGAAACCACATTGCATTACAAGTATCAAACTGTTGGCACCATAGTTCAGAATTTTCAGTGACCGTTTCCAACGACATTTGAAATTAGAGATGCTAAGAGGGGTTATTACACACTCTCTAGTCCATGACGACTCCACTCTGTATTCTTTCATTATCCACAAATCAAGATTAACACCATTACGATTCTCAATTATATATAGAGGTGCTGTCCTGAAACTCCAAATGACACATAAGAGTCCAACGAAGGGGGGGACAGAAATTAGTTCAAATCGCTCATGCCTAAGGTCAAAACGATTTATATATATGACGTCGCCTGTATAAGCAATCCAATTTACGTTCTATAGGGAAAAATCCACCGATGCTTCTCCACATATCCGTACCAAGCGTGTGAATCTCAACCTCATAATCAGTATGGTCACGAGTCCAAAGTTGCATAATCTTTTATTGCTTAGTACTCGGACTAAAACCAAAACCACCAAATATTCCGTAGTAATAGTCAGATTTCTTCATAGGCATCAGAATGTTCATGTACTGTCTCATAATCGGATTACATACAAGATATTTTTTATACCCGTAATACCCATTGTTAGCAAATGAATAGAAATCAGTCTAACAAAATCAAGCCATTACAGGAAGCAATAGATTCCATGTTGGAGGCTAATTGACAGAACCTAGGGCTTATCTTAAGTGGGCCTAGGGAGGGGGAGGTCAAGGTGTCACTACTGCCATCAAAATCAAATTCAATCATGTATAGCTCTTTGTTTTCAGGGTGTATACTAATGAGAGTGGGGCTGGTATGTGATCTTGAGATATGGAGTTGAGCAAAATAAGGGTCTGATAAGACCAATTTGTAACATGATTTACATATGCATCTGAATCTACATATTGTTTTTACAGGTAGTCTAGACAGAATGTCTGATATGATTACCTCAGGGAGTTCAGGCATGGACTGACTAGGGTTTGTTTGGTTTCCACCATTTTCCTCTTTCTTCTTCTTCTTCTTCTTCTTCTTCTTCTTCTTCTTTGCCCATCTTGAGGGTATGTGAAAAATGCGGCCGATGCTGAGGATTGAAGAAAAGTGCTTTTCTGCTGCCGCTGAAAATGTTAAAAGTGTAATTTCTATGCTCAAAAATCCCACTTTGATGCTTAAATTTCTGGGAGGTCATTGATCCTTAAAATTAAGTGTATTAAAGAGAAATTCATACCATTTGACTATTTTTTATAAGCTTCCTCGCTACTTTTTGAATTTGGTAAAAATCCCTTGTTGAAATAGAAAAATGGTTAAGGAAATATTATCTGTTGACTTTAAACTATCATAACTCACTCGTTTTGTTTAGTCTTTTTCAGTGATTTATTTTTTGATCTCATGTATTTCTTCGAAATCTACGCAATGGAATTGAAAAATTGTACAAAAGAAAGTAATTTGGAACCTCATGTTTTGATTTTACCTGTCTAAATAAATGATATCATCTGTTTGTATAAAAATTATCTATCAACTTTAAACCACCAAAATAAATAATAAATAAAATGTTACAATATGAACGCATGAGGAATCAAAAGGAGTTGGGGAAAGTAGACAATCGATCACAAGTCATTACTCTAATATATGCAATAAAGATTACAAGAAGTAAACCTCTCACCTCCCAAAATGGCCAAAACATTCACTGAATGTCTAATTAAGGGTAAAAATTTTTTTATCACGGGAACGCTGTTCTCGAATTTCAAGCCAACATTGTCAGGGGTCCATCTCTAAATAATAGCCTAGGGCCTTTAACTGGGTCCATCTTCTCGTGTAATGTGGATTGAACCTTGTGCGTGATGCTGCTCTAAGGGACATTGATCCAATGTTACCAGGATCGTGGGTCGCCTTGGTACGTGGTACGGGTACGGGAACGTGGTATGGTACCTCAACCGGTACGTGGTGCGGTGGAGGTAGACTTAGTCAGAACGCTATTTAGGGTCGCGGTTCGTTTCGGAACACTTATTCGAGTCGCCTTTGGTACTATATGCAATTTTATGTATACACTGTAGTATACACTCATACACATAAAAATAAAATAAGATAAAATAACAAATGACAAGTTTTAAAATAAAAAATAATAATTAAAAACTTAATTCATTGACAAGTCATAAAATGAGAATACTTAAATTAACTCATAAGTCTTAAAATAAACTAACAGAGAAATCTAAATTTTGAAACTTAAAAAAAAAAAAAAAAAAACTATAAATATTTTGCTATATTTTTTCCCTTGTCTTTTGAATTGTTCCCTTTTCTTGCAGAGCTTGTTATTTGAGTCCGTTGTACTCCAGAACGACGAACTGGTGGCCTGCTAGAACTAGGATGAGGTGGCCTGGCTACTCCTGAAACGGGCATGGATGGTGCTTCTTCAGTTTCTTCTTCATCTTCTTGATTCTCTATGGGCCTCTAATGTAATACCCTGTATTTTGGTATATTAATAAGACCCAGTATTTCATTTCTATACTCGTATAAACTTTCTCTTCCTTTTGGTAAATTTTGATACCAATCGATTGACATTGTTCCAATCGATTGACACTTTTCTGATACCAATCGATTGATAAGTTATCCCAATCGATTTACATTCAACCGACTAAAAGTGATTACGTGTCAACATTCCAATCGATTGCCATTCATCTCAATCGATTGACATTGTTTTCAATCGATTGACTACAAATATCTGTTGCCAATCGATTGACTTGTGTCTCAATCGATTGACATAAGCTGAGAAATGTTTTCTTCTTTCCTTCAGCTTTAAACGTGTGGCACTCTTAACCCCTATATATACTCGTCCATATTCATGGCCTTGGGTCATTTTGGCAGCCATTGAGAGAGAGAGATATACCTCTTGTGAGATATATATACATACATATATCTATCTATATCTCTATATCTATATATATATATATACACACACACTACTTCGGCAGCTGGGAGAGAGAAGAGGGAGAAACAGAAAGAAGAAGAAAGAAGAAAGGAGGAGACAGAGAGGGAAGACAGAGACAGAGAAGAGGAGAAAGAGAGAAAGCTTGGAGGTTTCAAGCTTAAACACATCCAAACGCACCCTAGGTGAGTCCTAACTCACTTGGTCCCTTTATATGAAGTTTATATAAGCTATTATGATGTTTAGATGGGTTACATGCTTATTGTGTACGTTTATATATGCGGTTTTTACAATCTGCTGGAGAAGACGTTGTACCAATCGATTGACATAAATCTCAATCGATTGACATCAGTTGCATCCCAATCGATTGAATAGGATTTCAAACGATTGACATCCCAATCGATTGAATAGGATTTCAATCGATTGACACTTTTCAGATTCCAATCGATTGACATGTTTCTCAATCGATTGATATAACTTTTGTTCCAATCAATTGAACCTCTGTTCCAATCGATTGACATGATCAGTACATGGTTTCCTTTGCCTATTTATTATATAAGAGGTTTAGTTGTTCGATGTTTGATTCAGAATTTCCATTATGCGACTATGGGGTAGACAGGAGAAATGTGACACCAACGATCTATGGATAATGAATAAAAAGTAATATGAAGACGTGGGTGACGTGTTGTTTCTTGTATGAGTTCGATGTCCGTTTTCATTTAATTCAAGTAGTCAGGCCACATTGGGAATTGTCATGTGTCGATGTAGAATGGAACGTAAGTAGGTTTGGTAAGTTCTGGGAATGGTACGTGGATGGACGATTGGTCATGATATGCTCTTAAAAGCGGTGAACCGGACCATGGTTCTTAAAAGCGGTGAGCTGGACCAAGAAGTCTTAAGATAGACTGGATGATCTGTGATATGCTCTTAAAAGCGGTGAACAGGACCATTGTTCTTAAAAGCGGTGAGCTGGGATCACTAGTAGATGACGTTAAGTCATGGCAATAGATTGATATGCCTTGTTCGAAACATTATATCCCTGAAATGCGGTGAACAGGACCATTGTTCTTAAAAGCTGGGGACAGACTGACGTGGAGTCCATGACATGCGGTGAGCAGGATATATTGCTCTTAAAAGCGATGGACAGAATGAGGGTGTATCCCTAGAGTTAAACGATTGAGTCTGTTCATGACACCTGAATATGTTGAGTTCGGTATTTGAGTAACAAGACGATAAGGGTCGGTTTACAAGTATGAATAGAGGAACAAGATAATGTTATTTTATAATAAGATGTTAACTCGTATCTTCATAAGAGTGTATTTACTTCAGATAACTGGTACATCGTTAGTTTATGCTCACTCAGCTCTCAGTAAGCTGACGGCCTTTTATTGCCTGGACATTCCCCGTCCAGAATATCCTGCCCCTTATTCTGCAGGTAATGACCAGTACACTGATGACTATTATCCAGAGGAAGGCCCCACCGATGATGGTTACGCCAGTAAGGATTATCCTTATGCCAGTTGAAGACTGAAGATGTTATAATTAGATTTCTTTTCGGTTGTTCTGTTAAACCTTTTGTTAGCGGGTACTTGGGCATTTGTTGTCTTCAGACCTGTTGTGATCCTGTGGACCATACTCTGATATTTTGTAATAGTTAGCACTGTGTGTTATTCTCAGTTGTTTACTGTTGTCTTTTTGGACTAGTACTGCGTGGTGTGGATTATTAGTGACTTTCACCTGTCATTCCTTATGGACCCATAAAGGAAATTTATTTTTCTCTATTTATGCTGCTCCGGGGCGTGACAGGGTTTTTGGTATCAGAGCCTGAGTTTGGTACTCTAGGTTATGATACTATCGTTCACCGATCATTCCACACCATCTGGTCCTAGTGTTGTTAAGATTCTTTGAGATGAGATATGAGTATAAGATAAGTTCGTCTTCCTGACGATAGATAGTTTCCTTTGCAGGATAGCATGGGTCCGGAGTTTCACCAGTTTGTGACTGATGCTTATGGAGGACATATTATCCATGGAGATACCGTGGAGCCAACTGACCTAGAGTTTTATTGTGAGCGTGTGTGCCAGATAGCTAGTCGACATTTAGAGGAAGACATGTGGAGAGCGCTTTATGTGACCAGGAGTACTCACCCGACACAGATGCGCATGGACGCTTACCACTTAGCGAGAGTCGGTAGAGATATTTGCCAGGAGATGTTGCGACTAGTTTTGAGTAAGCCAGAGATGGATGAGATTGAGTTGAGAGCCATTGTAGCCGGCCCACCAGAGCCCGTAGTTGCACCGGCAGCAGCAGCCCCACCATCACCAGTGCCCGACGTACCTGTCCCAGAGCCAGAGCCTGAGCCGATTGAGGATGAGGAGGATCTAGAGCCTGAGGATGAGCATCCCGATGAGGACATGGATGGAGATGGAGAGGAGGAGTCGATAGATGAGGAGGATGACCCTGAGGAGCCAGAGTTTGAGCCAGAGGATCCAGTACCAGACCCAGAGGCTATTGAGGCAGACATAGTAGTAGATGAGGAGGTGCCCGACGAGGAGATAATTGTGCCAGAGGTACCCGTTGTGCTTCAGATACCAGCTGGACCTATTATGCATATGGCAGCCATGTCCGATATGGCAGTAGGATGGATAGCTCAGATGGTAGCACAGCCAGCAGATTTTGTTATGGGAGAGGTAGCTATAGCAGGAGCTCTTGACATAGCTGACGGTTTTGCTGCAGTAGCTGTTGATGTCGCTAACCAGGCGATAGCAGACGTGATGGAGGACGATGATGCAGAGATGATAGAGGATTGGGATATAGGGGTAGTAGTCGGAGATCTTGTCGCACCAGTTGAGGATGATCCACTCGAGGAGATGGATATAGACCCAGAGGATGAGGCGCCACCAGCAGGATCTGATACTGACGACTTTTGAGTCAGGATCGGCAGGGTGTAGATTTTGTTAGTTTATATTAGGACATGTTGTCCACCAGATTTTTGGGAGCTTGAAAGATAGCTATTGACCATAGCTTTGTATAGCATTAGCTGACTTTAGTTGTTGTAACTCTTGTCCCATATGGTACACAGTTTGACTAGTGTGTACTATACGGTACATCTTTTGATATATATATATATACGAGCGGTACTTTTGTTATTGTTTGATTGTTGCGTTGTGCAGTGTTGTTTAGTATAATGGTTAGTTTTGCTGTTTCTTGTTCTATCATGAGTTCGTTTCTACGAGAAGACTTTCAGCTGATCAATATGTCTCTTATAGGCGATACTCGTTATCATCATGGTAGGACCCTTGAGAAATCACCAAGCACGTAATGGAGCACCTATTCCGGAAGGGATGGACCCGACGGGAATTTTCGAAGCATTTATGCAGAGGATGGAGCATGTGGGGGATACATATAATCACTCCACCCACCAAAGACCTCTTGTACCCCCCCCCCCCCCCCCCCGCCACCAAGACAGACTGGAGATAAGCTGTTAGCAAATTTTCGTGGGTTACGTCCCGAAAAGTTCGATGGACTAACAGAACCATGGAAAGCAGAACAATGGATAAGAGAGATGGAGTTAATATTTGAAGCATTGGAATGCAACGAACAAGAGAAACGTCGCCTTGCTACGTTTCAGCTCACTTATGCCGCCGCAGATTGGTGGGAAGCTGAGCAAGCCACAATTGGGATCAATGCCGCTAGAGCTATGTCATGGGAGACATTCAAAGGCAGATTTTTGGATAAGTATTTTCCAGAAGATGAGAGAGATCAACAGGAAAGGAACTTTCTCAATTTGATCCAAGGAGGATGGAATGTACGGGAATACACAACAGAGTTCGAGCGTTTATCCAGATTTGCTCAGCATATGATAGACACTCCGCAGAAGAAGGTGAAAAGATTTCACCATGGACTGAACCCCCACCTCAGACATATGATGGTTGGTCATCTGAACCAGTCGTATGAGGAAATTGTTAGATTTGCTACAGGATTAGAAAAGGATGCTAATCCAGTACAGCAATCACAGACAAATCGACCTCAGTTGTCACGAGGGTTTTAACAGAGAAATTTCCCTAATCGACCACTGAGAAATACCCAAGGATGGAGACCTCAGGAAAATTTTCAAGGAAATAAGAGAATCTGGGAAGGAGCCAGGAAAACTCAGCAAGGTTATAATCGACCTCAACAAAATCGCCAACAGGGGTCACAGCCACAGGCATTACTAACAGCCCTACCAAGCAATAGTGGAGGATATTTTAACTGTGGAAAGCCCGGACATATTGCAAGGAACTGCACCGTCTACAGACCTAATCGCAGGCCAGATATCGTCTGTCGCAACTGCAATAAACCAGGACACTTGAGCAAGGATTGTCGTGCGCCACGAGGAGGATACTACGGGGCACCAGTGCAAGGAATTCAAGGACCTCCAGATCAGATGAGGATGAATGCTATTATTCCAGGAGAAGCAGGCTTTAATGCTGATGAGCAGCAACATTTGGAAGGTACACTTGTACTCGTTCATAGTCCAGTTAAAGCTTTATTTGATACTGGAGCCGCACGTTCTTTTATTTCTGTTAAGATTGTGCGTCAATTGGGTTTAGAACCCCAGACACTTGAGTCAACACTGAATGCTGTGTCACCATTGGGAGTGACAGTTAAGTTGAGTAAAGTGTGTAAAGATTGCCCTTTGACTTTGGGAGATAGAAATCTTCCAGCAGACTTGGTAGTTCTGTCAATGTCAGAATTCGATGTTATCCTAGGGATGGATTGGTTAACTAAGTACAGTGCCAATCTGGATTGCCCTACTAGGACGATTGTATTTCCAATACAAGGAAAGCCGACGATCAGATTTCAGTGTCAACCGACAAGCGACCTGTTTCTTACGAGTGGTTTGGCTACGATCATTAGTACGAGTACGGAGCTTACGATGGATCAAATTCCTACCATATAGGATTTTCTGGATGTATTTCAGGATATTAAAGGACTTCCACCGAAAAGAGAAATAGACTTCTGTGTGGAATTAGTACCTAGTACATTGCCTATTTCTAAGACTCCATATAGGATGGCACCAACCGAGATGTTGGAATTGAAGAAGCAAGTTCAAGAGCTTGAAGATCTAGGATTTGTTCATCCGAGTACGTCACCTTGGGGAGCACCAGTTATATTTGTAAAGAAGAAGGAAGGAACACTTCGACTCTGTATAGACTACAGGGAGTTGAATAAAGTTACGATTAAGAATAGATATCCGTTACCTCGGATAGATGATCTATTCGACCAGTTACAAGGATCTAGGATCTTTTCCAAGATCGATCTGCGTTCTGGATATCACCAGCTGTTAGTTCGACCAGAGGATGTATCAAAGACTGCTTTCAGGACGAGATACGGGCATTACGAGTTTCTAGTTATGCCTTTTGGATTGACGAATGCGCCAGCAGTATTTATGGACTTGATGAATAGAGTATTCAGACTATATCTGGATAAATTCATTATAGTGTTCATTGATGATATACTGATCTACTCAAAGACAGAAGAGGATCACAAGGAGCATTTACAGGTTGCCTTGCAAACACTTCGAGATAGCAAGTTGTATGCAAAGTTCAGCAAGTGTGAGTTTTGGCTACAGGAAGTCAAATTCTTGGGACATGTTATATCTCAGGAAGGTATTTCGGTAGACTCATCTAAGATTGATGCAGTCTTAGCTGGAACAGACCGACGAATGCGACCGAAGTCAGAAGTTTTCTGGGTTTAGCAGGATATTACAGAAGATTCGTAGAAGGGTTCTCCAAGTTAGCAGGACCATTGACGAATTTAACAAGGAAGGAGACGAAGTACGAATGGACAGACAAGCATGAGGGTGCATTTCAGGAGTTAAAAGAAAGATTGACTTCTGCACCAGTACTCGCATTACCTAAGAGTGGAGAAAAGTATGTGATCTACAGTGATGCATCGTACCAAGGACTCGGATGTGTGCTTATGCAAGATGGAAATGTTATCGCATATGGATCAAGACAATTGAAGGTACATGAGAAAAATTATCCTACGCATGATCTGGAATTAGCAGCAATAGTGTTTGCATTGAAAATTTGGAGACACTATCTCTACGGAGAAAAGTTTGATCTATTTTCCGATCATAAGAGCTTGAAGTATTTGTTCTCTCAAAAGGAGTTGAATATGAGACAGCGGAGATGGATGGAGTTACTCAAGGACTATGACTTTTCTTTGCAATACCATCCCGGTAAAGCAAATGTCGTAGCAGATGCTTTGAGCCGTAAACCTCGGTTAGTGATCGCTGCATTACTAATTAGAGAATGGAGAGCATTGGAAGAAATTGCTGAATTTGATCTTCAGCCAGTGGAGCCAGTGAAAGGACAACATTTTGGATGTCTTATGGTACAACCGACTTTGATCAGTCGTATCATCGAGGCTCAACATACAGCAGAGGATTTGAAGTTATGGTTCGCCAAGATGTCAGCCAAGGAACCAGAAGTCTGGAGTATTAGTACAGACGGAGCTTTACGATGTAAAGGTAGACTCTGTGTACCTAATGAAGAAAATCTCCGGAAGGAAATATTGGATGAAACTCATAAGTCACGAATGACTATTCACCGTGGAAGTACAAAGATGTACAAGGATATGAAGAGAAATTTTTGGTGGGAAGGAATGAAGAGAGATGTGGCAGAGTATGTAGCTCAGTGTCTTACTTGTAAACAAGTAAAGGCAAAACATCAGAAATCACCTGGACTTCTACAGTCGTTACCTATTCCTCAATGGAAATGGGAACACATAACCATGGATTTCGTGGTAGGATTGCCAAAGTCACAGCAGAATCACGATGCTATATGGGTAATCGTGGATCGACTTACTAAGACGGCACATTTTATTGCCTATAGCATGATGTACTCAGTAGAACGTTTGAGCCGAATGTATCTACAACACGTTGTACGATTACATGGAGTGCCTGTATCTATTGTGTCAGACCGAGATTCGCGCTTTACTGCAGAATTCTGGAAGAGTCTCCAGACAGCGATGGGAACGACATTGAACTTGAGTTCAGCTTTTCATCCACAGACAGATGGACAGACGGAACGAGTTAATCAAGTGATGGAAGATATGTTACGTGCGTGTGTCATTGATTTTGAGAGTTCTTGGGAGATACACTTACCTCTGATTGAGTTCGCCTATAATAATAGTTATCATTCGAGCATAGATATGGCGCCATTTGAAGCATTGTACGAAAGACCTTGCCGATCGCCGCTATGTTGGACCGAAGTCGGAGATAATCAACTTCTTGGGCCAGAAATGGTACGGGAAACCAGTGAGAAGATTCAAGTCGTACGTGAGAAGATGAAGACAGCCCAGACCAGATACAAGAGTTATGCTGACAAGCGATGCAAAGACTTGGAGTTTGCCGTTGGAGATCACGTATTACTCAAGGTTTCACCTGTTCGAGGAATCGTTAGATTTGGTCAGAAAAGGGGCAAGTTATCGCCATGTTTCATCGGGCCATTCGAGATTCTGGAGCATGTTGGAAGAGTTGCTTATCGCCTTGCATTGCCACCAAAGATGTCAGGAGTGCACAACATTTTTCACATCAGTATGCTGAGGAAGTGTGTTCACAACCCAGCGCATGAGATCAACTTTGAGGATATCGAAGTCAACAGCGACGTTACGTTCAATGAAGGACCTGTTCGTATTCTAGATCGAGGAATCAAGAAACTCAGGAACAAGGAGATCCCGTTAGTCAAAATTCAGTGGAAACATCACGATGAAGGAGAAGCTTCGTGGGAACTAGAGTCAGAGATGCGCGAGAAGTTTTCATTTTTATTTTAGATCTTGTTGCTTTTGATTTCGAGGACGAAATCTTTTGTTGAGTGGTGGATGATGTAATACCCTGTATTTTGGTATATTAATAAGACCCGGTATTTCATTTCTATACTCGTATAAACTTTCTCTTCCTTTTGGTGAATTTTGATACCAATCGATTGACATTGTCCTAATCGATTGACACTTTTCTGATACCAATCGATTGATAAGTTATCCCAATCGATTTACATTCAACCGACTAAAATTGATTACGTGTCAACATTCCAATCAATTGCCATTCATCTCAATCGATTGACATTGTTTCCAATCGATTGACTACAAATATCTGTTGCCAATCGATTGACTTGTGTCTCAATCGATTGACATAAGCTGAGAAATGTTTTCTTCTTTCCTTCAGCTTTAAACGTGTAACACTCTTAACCCCTATATATACTCGTCCATATTCATGGCCTTGGGTCATTTTGGCAGCCATTGAGAGAGAGAGAGAGATATACCTCTTGTGAGATATATATACATACATATATCTATCTATATCTATATATCTATATATATATACACACACACTACTTCGGCAGCTGGGAGAGAGAAGAGGAAGAAACAGAAAGAAGAAGAAAGAAGAAAGGAGGAGACAGAGAGGGAAGACAGAGACAGAGAAGAGGAGAAAGAGAGAAAGCTTGGAGGTTTCAAGCTTAAACACATCCAAACGCACCCTAGGTGAGTCCTAACTCACTTGGTCCCTTTATATGAAGTTTATATAAGCTATTATGATGTTTAGATGGGTTACATGCTTATTGTGTACGTTTATATATGCGGTTTTTACAATCTGCTGGAGAAGACGTTGTACCAATCGATTGACATAAATCTCAATCGATTGACATCAGTTGCATCCCAATCGATTGAATAGGATTTCAATCGATTGACATCCCAATCGATTGAATAGGATTTCAATCGATTGACACTTTTCAGATTCCAATCGATTGACATGTTTCTCAATCGATTGATATAACTTTTGTTCCAATCGATTGAACCTCTGTTCCAATCGATTGACATGATCAGTACATGGTTTCCTTTGCCTATTTATTATATAAGAGGTTTAGTTGTTCGATGTCTGATTCGGAATTTCCATTATGCGACTATGGGGTAGACAGGAGAAATGTGACACCAAAGATCTATGGATAATGAATAAAAAGTAATATGAAGACGTGGGTGACGTGTTGTTTCTTGTATGAGTTCGATGTCAGTTTTCTTTTAATCCAAGTAGTCAGGCCACATTGGGAATTGTCATGTGTCGATGTAGAATGGAACGTAAGTAGGTTTGGTAAGTTCTGGGAATGGTACGTGGATGGACGATTGGTCATGATATGCTCTTAAAAGCGGTGAACCGGACCATGGTTCTTAAAAGCGGTGAGCTGGACTAAGAAGTCTTAAGATAGACTGGATGATCTGTGATATGCTCTTAAAAGCGGTGAACAGGACCATTGTTCTTAAAAGCGGTGAGCTGGGATCACTAGTAGATGACGTTAAGTCGTGGCAATAGATTGATATGCCTTGTTCGAAACGTTATATCCCTGAAATGCGGTGAACAGGACCATTGTTCTTAAAAGCTGGGGACAGACTGACGTGGAGTCCATGACATGCGGTGAGCAGGATATATTGCTCTTAAAAGCGATGGACAGAATGAGGGTGTATCCCTAGAGTTAAACGATTGAGTCTGTTCACGACACCTGAATATGTTGAGTTCGGTATTTGAGTAACAAGACGATAAGGGTCGGTTTACAAGTATGAATAGAGGAACAAGATAATATTATTTTATAATAAGATGTTAACTCGTATCTTCATAAGCGTGTATTTACTTCAGATAACTGGTACCTCGTTAGTTTATGCTCACTCAGCTCTCAGTAAGCTGACGGCCTTTTATTGCCTGGATATTCCCCGTCCAGAATATCCTGCCCCTTATTCTGCAGGTAATGACCAGTACACTGATGACTATTATCCAGAGGAAGGCCCCACCGATGATGGTTACGCCAGTAAGGATTATCCTTATACCAGTTGAAGACTGCAGATGTTATAATTAGATTTCTTTTCGGTTGTTCTGTTAAACCTTTTGTTAGCGGGTACTTGGGCACTTGTTGTCTTCAGACCTGTTGTGATCCTGTGGACCATACTCTGATATTTTGTAATAGTTAGCACTGTGTGTTATTCTCAGTTGTTTACTGTTGTCTTTTTGGACTAGTACTGCGTGGTGTGGATTATTAGTGACTTTCACCTATCATTCCTTATGGACCCATAAAGGAAATTTATTTTTCTCTATTTATGCTGCTCCGGGGCGTGACATCTAATCTCACACTGGAATCATCTATGCAAGTGTTCTCCGGATTGATATCCCATTTCTTAAAAGGCCCATCCCTGTAACTTTAAGTGAAACATGATTGGAGACGAATATTCGAATGAATGAAAACCAATTTATCCGCTCTTGCAGAATTCAGTCGATTTCTCTTGACATTATGAATGTAAGAATATGTGCTCTAATTTCTTTCAGCAGATGAGCTAGTTATTGGTTGCGCGAGTACCTTTGTCATAAAATAAAAAGAATTGAGAATACTAAAATAATAATAATAATAATAATGATAATAATAATAATAATAATAATAATAATAATAATAATAATAAGTACGATAAATAAATAAAGGTAATACCTGTTTTGCAATCTCTGGTAACTATGGAGTTTCTGAACCATATGTTGACCACCAACCAATTTCATCTATGGTTACCGCATCTGTTTGGGCAGCCGCCATGGCATAAAGACCCTTTCGCGAATGGAACACTGCATATTGTTCTCGTAGTATTTTTTCTTCTACAACATCTTCTGATATCTTCCCAAATGCTTCCATAACACCCATGATCACTTCTTTGTCTTGATTCGAACTTTTTCTAACCGTGCCTCCTGGTGCTAGCTTAGCAAGATATTGAATATCATAAAATCGGGGTGTGAGTGCAAACCCAAGACAATGCAGCGGAATATTCATTTTTTCCCACCTACTGAGCACAATTTTTTCGATTTTAGGATACATCATGGCATGCTTTTCATTTTTCATCATAACATCTTTAATCTCCCCAAGCATGTTGTCCATCTTTTTGTAGATTTCACCCATTTTTTGACCATCGCCATCCGCAAATTTAATCAAAAAATATATTTGCTTTGTGATTTTTATAATGTGCGGCCTTCCACATCATCCCAAAATTCTTCGCTATTAATAGTTTCTGCAACCAAACCACCTAGCTGCCTTGCGTGTCCATCTCCAGATTTCACCCAATCTTTCCATGTTTTAAGAACAATAGTAGTTGCAAGGGCCTCTCTACAGTCAAGAAGTCGCTTCAACAAAATATAATGTGAAGCAAACCTTGTCTTTGCAACTTTCAATAGCTCTAATTTTGACTGAGCCCTAAAAATTGTCAAAGCATGATTGTGGTTTACAAAGTACTTAACAATTAACTTCCCTCTTTTATAAGTATTTGTAAGCCATTCAAATTCCTTTGCAAAATCTTTAAAAATTAGATTCAAAGTAAGCACAACACAAGGAGACCAGAATATATGTTTGTGTACCTTCTCTATCTCTTTTCCAGCTAGCTTACAATTTACAGCATTGTCCGTCACAACTTGAAGCACATTTTGTGGTCCAATATCCTCAATTGCTTGTAGCAAAAAATTAGCAATAGCTTGACCAGTTTTTTCTATCCCAGAAAAGTCCTCGGCATATAAAAATATCGCTCCATGACTGTTTACAGCAACAATATTGATGAGTGGCTGATGCTTCACATTCGTCCACCCATCTGATACAATGGATACCCTATGAGAATACCAAGTATCTTTAACAGGAATTAAGTCTTTTTCCACATTTCTTTTACACTCGTCTAATAATGTAGTTCTTGATTTTTCATCAGAAGGAGCCTTGTAACCTTTGGGTCCTTTATTTATGGCTGAAACCAATTCATGGAATTGAGGATTTCTCAACACATTAAATGGAATTCCGTTAGCACATAACCCCTTCATCACCTTCATATCAACCATATCTCTATCCATCATCTTGAATGCATCTTCAATTGGCCCCGACAATGAAGGAACTTGTCGCTTTGTCATAGTAGAATTTTTCAAGCTCGACGAAACTCCTTTTTTTCTGCCTCGTGTACTTTTTGTCGCACTTTTTCATATGTAGCACGATCGTTCATCAATACTGGACAACGTTTGATTTATGCTTTCTTCCCTGGTGGAGCACCAAAAAAGTGATAATGAATTCGAGTGTATGAACTTGTAAAGTTAGCTTTGCAATGATTGCATGTCCAACTTTTTGATCCTCCAGGATTTTTCCCTTGCGACGCATCAATGAATTTAACTTCACTAAGTAATGGCTTCAACTTTGCATCTACTTCCAGTTGATTTGACTGTGTACTAGTTTGTGTGGATTGACTGTTGTTGTTGTCCAACTTTTTGATCCTCCAGGATTCTTCGTCAGTTGAATCATCCAAATTCACTGTATCATCGACATGTTGTTCTTCAAATGAATCAACATTCTGTTGATCTCTTTTTCTTTTTCCAAAAGCCATGAATATGGTTGAGAAATGTTATGTAGAAGACAGAAAATAGCTTTAATAGAAAAGCTTGGGCTATGGTAGAAATTTGATAACTGTTCATATATGCTAGAAAGATTGGGTAAGCATCCAATCTATATTATAATAAAAAAATTGGGTGAGCCGTGGTCATTCAACAAAATTATAGAAAGTTACTAGAAGTCCTTTGGTAAATAGGAATCATAATATACACAGTAAAGTCAATCTTGAGAATGTGTAAAGTTTCCTTGTAAAGGTATATTTTATATTACCAATATGATATTATACTCCTACTTTTACTCTTTAGCAGCTTTAGCTGCTTTAGTATTGATGAGACACGTTTAACCCAACTACTTTATTTATATAGTATATTATATTATATATATGGTATATCACGTTATGTATATATATGCATATATTGTATATTTTATGCTAGATATATATACTATATAATATAATATATTATATATACTGTACCCAATTACCCCCTTTACCAAATTACCATCCACCACTGACCATACTAACCCACGTTAGATATAGGTATAGAGAAGTGAGAGAAAGTTTGACCAAACTAAAAAAGACGAGAGAGAGAGAGAGAGAGAGAGAGAGAGAGAGAGAGAGAGAGAGAGAGAGAGAGAGAAACAGAGCGAAAGAGGGAGAAGACAGATCGAGAGAGACGAAGAAGAGAAATTGAAGATGACAAAGAAAAAGAAGATCGACAGCGAGAGGGAAGCAGATCGAGGAGTAGCGAGAGAGGAACATATCAAAATAGAGAGAAAAGACTGATCGAGAAAGAAAAAGAAGATAGAATGACAGATCGAGAGTGAGAAAGAGAAACAGATCGAGATTGAGAGGTTAGATTTGATTTTTATTTCTTTTTTAGATTTTTTCTTCACACATTTGATACTATATCTCTTCGATCGAGTTTTTTTTTTCCTTTTTTTCTTTTCAAAAATGGTGGAAATAGGGTTCGTCAGTTTTGCCGTACCAGGTCGCGATCGTACCACGTTTGGGGTCGCGCGAACCAATTCGTAGATCGGAGGGGGGGGGGGGGGGGGGGAGAGAATTAGGTAACATTGCTTTGATCCCCCTTGATTTATTTGCCATCAAAAGAAGAAATACCATTATTTTTGCCAAAAGTCATTCGGCTTTTCTATAGGCCCAATCCTGCTATGACATGGCAATTAAAGTACTGATAAGTGATAACTAACAAACAAATTGTGTTTTTACTGTATTTTTTTACTTATGTTTTTTTGTTGAAAAAATACGGTACTAATAACAAATTAATGTGGAAGGGAACAGATATCAAAATGTTAAATTTTAGTATATCATAATGTATTGTTAGGAATGATGGCAATACACTGAATTTGATTAGTTTAGAACAGTGCCAAAAGATAATCACCATTGACTAGGAATATTATCTATATGGTTTGTCAAATTCAAATCATGTACCTAAGTCACACACACTCACTGTCTATATGGTATATCCAATTGCAGTTCCATTTTTAGTTTTTAACATCATACCATACCGTACCCTATATTTTTTATGTCCCAATTTTGGAAACCCAATTTTCAATTTTTGTCCGATTTTGGCGTACAGGCAATGTATCCGGTTCTGCTCTTGATTCGGCGTATCCAGGCGATTTGTACACCCCTAAATTCACCTGGTACAATCCTGAATCTTTTCATGTTTTGATATGTACAAAAATATCAGGTCAAAGTCAACCCTCTCCACCTCAGCAAAGAGAAGACAAATCACCTTGAATCTGGCCCTACTGCCCGATCTTCCCGGGCCGTTACACAAAACCGCCCGGGATGGTTGACGGCCTGGGCGTTCGCTCTAAATTGGTCCCACATGGGCGCGCCTCCAGAAGGCATGGTTGCTGGCCCAGCGGGCAACCAGACAGTTACCTATCCCAGCTAGAAGACTAAATGGAAGGAACAAGTAGTTTCCTAAACCACTTAGGAAACTCTCCTAAATTTATGTAAATCAATTGTAATCAGATTAAGGCTTCCTAATCTACAGAATTACCTTGTACGAGTGGACTCTTGCACAAATAAAGAGGCCACCCACCTCCATTGAAGGGGTCGCATTCAAAACCAAAAGAATCGTACATTATATTCACTCATACACATACACCCGATCGGTTTCGCTGGTAGTGTCACCCACTGTGTTGGCTCACCAGTTCCCGCCGGTGATCTGTTAGTGAAAGCGCACCGATTCACCCGTGGACGTAGGTCACCTCATTAACGGGGCCGAACCACATACAAATTTCATTGTGTCAATCTCTTTCATATAGTTCTTCTTACCCAATTTTTGGCATCATCAGGTTGGCACTGTCTGTGGGAACTGCGACTGCTTTTCTCCGAAAACAAATCTTTGACTGATCAACATGCCTCCAAAGAAAGGTAAGAATACCACCACTCCAACGGGGCCGGCTGCCTCTATAACCTCTGAGCAAGTGTAGACACCCCATTTTGTCGGCTATCAAATTTAGGAGACTCATAGCTTGGTGGTTCACAATGATCGAAAAGACTCAAAAGGACTCCCGGAAGTTAGTTCTATCTCTCAAAATGCTCAGAAAGTGGTGCAAATGATCGAAATGCCCTTGAAATTCCAAACACTCCCAGATTTGGACCAAAAGTTCTGGAAACATTCTACGTCATAAAAAAGTACTAAAAAATAAGTTTTCAAGAAAAATCAGAAGAAATTGTCGGCTCCCAGAGACCCCCGGAAGTCCCAAAAATTCCTGGAAAGTCCCCGTTGACCAGTTTGACCAAGGTTTGACCAGGTTTGACCAAGGTTTGACCGAAATCGTCCAAATTCGCCGAAAAGTTTTGAGATCATTCTAGATCATGTGAAAAGTACTAAAACGAGTTTTAAAAGGAAATCGGACGATAACGTCAGCTCTTGGGAGCTCCCAGAGGTTCCCAGAACTTCTCGGAAATCCCAAGTTTGACCAGTTGACCGAAAGTTGACTTTAAAATTGGAGCACCGTATCATTTTTTAAATATTTTTCATGGATACTAGAGGTCAATAGCTTTCCAACGGTATATCGCACATAATTCCCGGATTTAAAATGAATTTATTATGAATTTTTTAAGGTGAAAAAGGCGATCAAATCGACTTTTATTGCGAATACCGCAAAACTTTTCAAAGTGACCTATCTCTGAACTATTTTTTATGTAAAGTAGACTCAATTACCTTTCCAATGGTATATCACAACCTCAGTTTGGAGTTCATACGCATTTTTTGTGAATTTTGGACGAAATAGGGCCTTTTCACAAATACCGGAACCTCTGGGGGCCTAAATGGAATTATCTGGACATCAGATGAGCAGTGCCACCACGGCACTGGCCCACTACCTCCGCGGCACAGGCCCAGTGCCACCGCGGCACTCTCCTCCAGAACAGTTTTTTTTGCAATTTATTTTGGGGGTCCATTTTGATTAATTAGAAACTAAAACGACGTAGTTCCTTATTCACAGACATTTGGAGCCAATGGAAGCACTCTTTTAATCCCAAAACCACCCCCAAATTAGCCTATATAAACCCCCCTTGACTTCTCATTTGGGGGGTGCAAATACAAAGCTTAGAGAAGTTATAAAGAGAAAAGTTGTAGAAGATAAGGTTAGGAGAGTGAAAGTGAGCTTTTTCTTTGATTTTTCAACTAAAAAGTGAGTTCTAAACTTTGTTTTCTACTTCATTACTCCCATTTACTTCACATTCAATACACCCAACCAACATTTTAGTGAGCAATTGTGAGATGAGAAGCTTCTTCTATGTCTAAAGTCACCATATATGAGTGAAACACCAAGCTACAAGTCCAAAATCATCATGAATATCATCTATTGATTACTTACTTGCTTGTTTTACATATTATGCTCATCTCTCCTTAATCTCATTTCTTTTTTATTTTCTTTATTTACTTACTAGTTCATCATCATCTAGATGATGACATGGTGTTTGAGGTGAGTGAATCCTTATGGATAGAAGCTCTTGACCTCAAAAACATGTTTGATAGATGATGATTTCAACTTCAATACATTCCCATGTATTCTTGAAGTTGTTTTCAAAATAAAACAATATTCTCCAACAATCTTGGAGGTTCTTGAGATGGGTTCAAATGTTGATATTTCAAGTGGTCATAATCTCCATTTAAGTACTGAAAATATACTTTCAAAACCCCTCTTAAACCCCTCATTTTGATTTCAAAGAAGAAAACCCTAGTTCTTCCCAAAACCTTCAAAATAGTGAGTTATCTAACTTCAAGGAATTATTCTGAGTTCAATACCCAATATATGAATGAAAGACCACTTGGAAAGTCTTCCTAACCCATTATATAACACCCATAATTTTTGGTTTGACTTGGAAACACTTGGAAGTGGTCCATTTGGATCTAAACATTCTCTCTAGATATTCTACCTTTGTTGTCACAGCAGTTTGGTTGACTTTCAACTTGTTTTACAGAAAACGTTTCCAAAAAGAGTGGTCCCAAATTATTTTTCCCTGGAACTTTAGTGTATTAGGGAACTTTCTGTATAATATGGGCCTCTAGATGTTTTGTTTTCATTTTCTAAGATTTTTTGACATTTTAGTCGACAGTACGGACTCTGTTTCTGAGCAACCTCTATTGTTTATGTGATTTCTCTCAATATGTGATAGTTATTGAGGATTGGATTTTTGATTTGTGTTGTAGACCCACTAAGGATAATATCCATAAAAAGTCATGTACTGAAAACATTCCTAACCCTACTTTTCATTCTTTTACTTTCATTCTATGATTTGATGCTTACATGCACTCCAAATTAGCTTATATCTTAGAAAGTGGTCCATACTATATTTGTACATATCCCATGATGATTTCCTCCATGCATTCATTCATATTTTAGACTTCTAAATCACTTTAGAAAGTCCATGTACACAAACACACTACAACCTTTGTACATTTTAGGATCATTCATTGCATCCATGCAAGATTTGGGGGTTTTGATGACCCCTAATCTAAGAAGATTATAAGAAATGAATTTGATCACCCGTTCATGCTTCCCCTCGATCACATCATCCTTTCTCATCTGTCCCGGGGATTGAGAGGTTTTCTTTTCTCAAAGATTAACATGCATCATTCTAGTTTGCTAAGCACATTCTGATCTCTTTGATTATTTGTTTTAAGAACAATTCATGTCGACCTCTAGACTAGGAAAACTTGATTACTTGATATGTGATTAGACGATTTTTCCTAGGTTTGTTTGTGTGATCTTTCACTTTCGCATTGTGTGATATTTGGCTTAGATCTTATGAATGATATCTTACCTTTTGATCTTCCATTTCAAAATTCTTATGAGATGTAATGTACTATCATAGTATTAATTGTCGAACCAAACATAGTATAAGGTGATTATTTGGATGCTAATTGAGGCCCGTCAAGAGACGGGGCGAGTTGAGGGTGTTTTAGTCGCGATTATGGACACGCGGAATCCGTCGTCCACTCCCGGTTTTTCCTGTTTGTTTCCGGGATTTCGGAATTGATTTTTCTTTATTTTGAAATTGATTTGAAAGAAAACAAGAGGTTGATTTCGAAGAAAAGAAGGTCTTTCGAAAACAGATGCAGAGTCACTACTTGGTCTTTAAGGAACCAAGAAACCTAATTTTGACTCACCCAAACGGATAAAGGGCACCGGCCCTTCATAACCAAAGAACTTGGCTCGGGGTTTTGGTACGAGAGAGGAAGGAGCCTTTGTCACGACTAAAACACCCTCAACTCGCCCCGTCTCTCGACGGGCCTCAATTAGCATCCAAATAATCATCTTATACTATGTGTGGTTCGGCAATTACTATTATGATAGTATATTACATTACATAAGAATCTTGAAATAGAAGATCAAAAGATAAGATATCATTCATAAGATCTTAGCCAAATATCATACAATGCAAAAGTGAAAGATCACACAAATAAACCTAGGAAAAATCGTCTAATCATATATCAATTAATCAAGTTTCCTAATCTAAAGGGGGCATGAATTGTTCTTGAAACAAATAAATCAAAGAAAAAACGAAGATGCTTAGCAAGCTAGAATGATGCATGTTATTCTTTGAGAAGAGAAGATCTCTCAATCCCCGGGATTGATGAGAAAGGATGATTAGATCGAGGGGAAGCATGAATGTGTGATCATGATCATTCCTTATAATCTTCTTAGATTAGGAGCCATGAAAGCCCTAAATCTTGCATGGATGCAATGTATGATCTTAAAATGTGCAAAGGTTGTAGTGTGTTTGTGTACATGAATTCCTAGAATGACTTATAAGTCTAGAATATGTATGAATGAATGAATGAAATCAACATGAGATATGTACCAATGTAGTGTGAACTACTTCCTAAGATATGAACTAATTTGGAAGGCATATAAGCATCAAATCAAAGAATGAAAGTTAAAATGTGCTTGCTGTGAATAGTGGACAGAATAGTAACTAGATCTTTGGAAAATTGAAAAGAGGGGTTAGGAATGTTTTCAATGCATGATGTTTTATGTAGATGTTCATTATTGTGTCTAGAACACAACCCAAAAAGCCAATCTTTAATAACTACTACAGATTGAGAGAAATCACATAAACAACAAAGGTCACTCAGAAACAGAGTCTGTACTGTCGACTGAAATGTTAGAAAATCGTAGAAAATGAAAACGAATGATCTAGAGGCCCATTTTATACAGAACGTTTCCTAAGACATTGAAGTTTGAGGGAAAAATAGATTAGGACCACCCCTTTTCGAAAGGTTTCTGAAAAAGAGGTTAGAAGTGGACCTAGCTGCTGTGACAGCAAAAACAGAATGTCTGGAAGAAATGTTTGGATCCAAATGGACCATTTCCAAGTACTTCCAAGTCAAACCAAAAATCATGGGTGTTCTCCAATGGGTTAGGAAGACTTTCCAAGTGGCCTTACATCCATATGTTGAGTATTGAGTTCTAGGAAAATTTTGAACTCGGATTATTCACTGTTTTGACTCACTGTTTTGAAAGTTTTGGGAAAAACTAGAGTTTTCTTTCTTGAGATTAAAATGAGGGGTTTTAAGAAGGGTTTTGAAGTAGATGTTTTGAAAGCATATTTTCAATACTCAATGAAGACTATAGCCACTTGAAATTTCAACATCGAACTCATCATCAAGAACCTCCAAGATTGTTGGAAAGATTTATTTTTATTAGAACATAACTTCAATACACTTCAAGAATACCTTGGAGGTATTGAAGTTATGATCATCATCTATCAAACATGTTTTTGAGGTCAAATATCATCATTTAGATGATGAAGAACAAGTAAGTAAATAAAGAAAAATAAAAAGAAATGAGGTAAGAAGAGATGAACATAATATGAACAAGCAAGTAAATAACAATCAATGGATGATAATCAATGTGATTTTGGACTTGTAGCTTGGTGTTTCACTCATAAATTTTGACATTTAGACATGGAAGTAGCTTCCTAACTCAAGAATGCTCAAGAATGGTGATTGGGGGTGTTTGGGATGTGAAGTATAAGAGAGGTAATGGAAGAACACAAGATTAGAGCTCACTTTCTATAGCAAAATAGTAGGAGGAAGCTCCTTTTCTCTCTACTAAACCTATCTCTATCTCTCTTCTTCTCTACAACTTTTCAAGAGCAATGGGGGATTTATATAGGCCAATTTGGGGTGATTTTGGGATTTTAGAAGTGTTCCCATTGGTCCCAAACATCTGTGAACATGAAACTACGTCGTTTTGGTTTTCAATTAATCAAATTGGACCCCCAAAAAAATTACAAAAATGGACTCTGCGGGGGTTGAGTGCCGCGGCGGCAATGGGCCTGTGCCGCGGTGGTAGTGGGCTAGTGCCGCGGCGGCACTACTCCTCAGACCCCCAAAAATTTATGTTTAGGCCCCCAGAGGTTCCGGTATTCGCGAAAAGGCCCTATTTTGTCCGAAATTCACAGAAAATGCATACGAACTCCAAATTGAGATTGTGATATACCGTTGGAAAGGTAATGGAGTCTACTTTACATAAACAATAGTTCGGGGATAGGTCACTTTGAAAAGTTTTGCAGTATTTGCGATAAAAGTCGATTTGATCGCCTTTTTCACCTTCGGAAATTCATAATAGACTCGTTTTAAATCTGAAAATTATGTGCGATATACCGTTGGAAAGCTATTGACCTCTAGTATCTATGAAAAAAATTTGAAAATTGTTACGGTGCCCCGATTTTAAAGTCAAATTCTGGTCAAACTGGTCAAACCTGGGATTCCCGGGAAGTTCTGGAGACTTCTGGGAGTTCCCAGGAGCTGACGTTTTTGCTCGATTTTCTTCTAAAACTCGTTTTAATACTTTTCTCATGATCTAGAATGATTCCGGTGTATTTGGATGATTTCGGTCAGACTTGGTCAAACTTGGTCAAACTTTAGTCAAACCTTGGTCAAACCGGTCAACAGGGACTTTCTGGGAACTTCCGGGACTTTCGGGGGTCTCTAGGAGCTGACGATTTCATCCGATTTTACTTAAAAACTCATTTTATCATTTTTCTTACGACATAGCATATTTCCAGAATTTCGGGACCAAATCTGGGAGTTTTCGGGCTTTCAGGGGCATTTTGGTCATTCTGAGCATTCTGAGAGATAGAGTTGACTTCCAAGAGTCCTTTTGAGTCTTTTACGATCATTATGAACCACCAAGCTATGGGTCTCATAAATCTAATAGCCGACAAAATGGGGTGTCTACAGCGACAAAGGCTCATTCCTCTCTCGTACCAAAACCCCGAGCCAAGTTCTTTGGTTATGAAGGGCCGGTGTCCTTTATCCGTTTAGGTGAGTCAAAATTAGGTTTCTTGGTTCCTTAAAACCAAGTGGCGACTTTGTATCTGTTTTCAACAGACCTTCATTTTCTTTTCTTTGATCCAAATCAATTTCAAACCAACAAAAGAGTGGACGACCGATTCAAGCGTGTCCACAGCAAGTCACCGCGGCGCTCGCACAAATCCTAGAAGGCCAGCGGCGAATTCAGCAGCAGATTGAGGCGCTGCCAGCCCGGCAGGACGAGCTCCCCCAAATCGAGGAACATCCCGGGAAAGGCGCACCCAACCAAAGGCCCCCACGGGTCAGACAACATACCCACACTGCGCCTGCATCTCTACCGGGTTGGAGACGGCACGGAGATGACGAACGTAGCCAGGCACCCAGGCGAACCCGATAACTTGCTCGGGCTAACCCGTACTGGGCAGGAGATGCCAGAGACATCATCAATAGTAGGCATGCTGCCCGAAAGGAGGGGCCAGGACATACGGCTCGGGATTCGGCCGAGGACCCCTCGGCCACGAGCTGGGAGATCTCAGGCACACGATTACCCGTAGCCGGAGCTGGGCCCTATCCCCAAGGACAATACACTTCGAGGAAGAGGCCTCGTCATCTGATCCGACCTACCGCTCATAAATAGAAAGGAAGACCGAGCGGGAGGGCGTGAAGACTCAAATCTAGGACTTGTAGAAACTGATCGAGCAACTGAACCGCAAGCAGCGCCACGATCATACCAATACAAAGACCGAGTCGCCCTACACCGCTCGGGTCACCGCATTCCCATCCCGCGGAAATTCAAATCGCCACATTTCAGCTCTTATGACGGTTCAGGGAGCCCAGTGGATCATGTCCGCACTTACAAGGCTCAGATGGCACTAGTCACCACGGTCGACGAGTTACTATGCCTGGCCTTCCCCAGTACCCTGAAAGGGCTACCCGCGCAGTGGTTCCACGCTCTGAAACCTCGAATGGTTGGTGACTTCAAGACATTGAGCAAGCTCTTCATCAGCCAATTCGTGGGGATGCTCGACCGGTCACAATCGGACACCCAACTGCTGCCCGTAAAGCAGTGAAAGGGGGAGCCCCTAAGGGAGTACGTGGACCGTTTCAATCAGCAGATGCTCCAGATCCGCAACCTGATTGAAACGACCGCGATCATGGCCTTCTGCTCGGGGGTTCAACACACCAAAGTTACTACGTCGTTCCACCATGACCGACCGGCAACCCTGGTAGAACTCTCAGAGAGGGTCGGAAAGTACATCAACACAGAGGAGTTTCTGAAGTCCAAGCGCACCAGCTTTACGGGAGAAGAGTCCCCGAAAGCTAAACGGAAATATGAGGGCTCTAAGAATGGTCCGAGAAAGAAGCCCAGACAAGATCAACAAAGAGGCAGTCGGGATCAGGCCCCGATTACCTTCACCCCACTTTCCCGGCCTATCCACAAAGTTATGGCCGCCGCAGAGACCCAGAGGCTACTCCAACAGCCAGCCAAGTTGAAAAGCTTGCCCGGTAAGAGGAACCGAGACAAATTTTGCCACTTCCACAATGACCATGGGCATGACACAGAGGATTGCTTTAAGCTTAAGATAGCCATTAAGAAGCTGATCGAGCAGGGCTACCTAGCCGAATTCGTGGTGGCAGATAGACGACCTCGGCAAGAGACCCGGGCTCCTGAGCAGCCGTGATCCCTCGGGCAAATCAATGTAATCTCCGAAGGAACTTCGGGCGAAGGGGATTCATAGTCGGCCAGGAAGAGGCATGCTCTGGCATCCCGATTGGACGTCTGGCATGTCCAATCCACCTGCTCTTCCCCAACTGACGTGTTGATGTTCTCATCTGAGGACATGCAAGACCTGTACTGCCCTCATAATGATCCGCTAGTGGTGACGCTCTCCGTAGCAAACTATGTGCTCAAAAGGGTGTTGGTAGACACGGTTAGCTCATCTGACATCATGTTCGTCTCAACATTCGATCAGCTCGGGATATCTAGGGATCGGCTCCGACCAGTGGCCACTCCCTTGGTAGGTTTCAACGGGTCCAGCACCCAACCGCTCGATACCATTGAGCTCCCGGTCCTTATGGGAGCCTACCCCCAGCAGGCATCTGTACTGGCAAGTTTTGTGGTTGTAAAAGCTCGATCTGCGTACAATGTCATCCTTGGGAGGCCAACTCTCAACAAGGCCAAGACGGTCATGTCAATGTATAGCCTGGTGGTTAAATTCCCGACCCCTCAAGGACCCGGGAGCCTACGTGGAGACCAAGCCGTCGTTCGGAGTTGCTATGTCAGTTCCTTGCGCCGGGAAGCCATTATGGAAACACTAAACATTCAGGAGATGGACCCTAGAAACAAAAGTGATGGAGTGGGTCCAATGGAAGAGCTAGAATAGGTGGTGTTGGATCCTCGGTTTCCTGACCGGACCGTTAGCATTGGTACCTAACCTCTTAGAGCCAGGCCTCAAGGAGGATCTAGTCCAGTTCCTGCGACAAAGCCAGGACGTCTTTGCCTGGAGCCATGAGGACATGCTTGGGATAGATCCCCGGGCCATGTCTTACCGTCTCAATATAAACCCGGATTCCCCGCCAGTCAAACAAAAGAGGCAGGGTATGACACCCGAGAGACAGGCGGCAGTATATGAAGAAGTCGAGAAGCTCCTGAAAGCAAATTCCATCCGAGAGATTCACTACCCCGACTGGTTAGCAAATGTGGTACTAGTCAAGAAAAGTAACGGGAAGTGGAGAATGTGTGTAGATTTCACTGATCTGAACAAGGCCTGCCCCAAGGACTGCTATCCATTACCCAGGATAGACCTCTTCGTGGACTCCACAGCCGATCATGCACTCCTTTCGTTCATGGATGCCTATTCGGGGTACAATCAGATCAGCATGTATCCCGGGGATTAGGAGAAGACTTCCTTCATCATGGACCAAGGGACATACTGCTATAAGGTAATGCCATTCGGCCTCAAGAACGCCGGGGCAACCGCCTGGTCAATCACATGTTCAAGGATCTAATCAATACGTCCATGGAAGTCTATGTTGACGATCTCTTGGTCAAAAGTCGAGATGAGTCTGACGATCTTGAACATCTGGCCGGGGCCTTCGGCATTTTGAGGAAGTTCAAAATGAGGTTGAACCCGGCCAAGTGCACATTTGGCATCTCGTCCGGGAAGTGTCTAGGACACCTAGTCAGCAGGCGGGGTATCAAAGCAAACCCTGAGAAAATCCAGGCCATCATAAACATGCGGTCGCCCAGGTCAACCAAAGAAGTTCAGAGCTTTACCGGGCGGGTCGCCGCATTAAACAGATTCGTCTCCCAAGCTACCGACCGGTGTCTTCCATTTTTCAAAATCCTCCGCAAGGCCTTTCAGAGGTCGGAAGAGTGCGAGGAGGCGTTTCAGGAACTCAAGAAGTACTTGGCATCGCCCCCTTTACTCTCAACACCCATGCCAAACGAGGAATTGTTCTTATATTTGGCAGTGTCACTTTTAGCGGTTAGCTCGGCTCTCATCCGAGAAGAACAAGGGACACAATTCCCAGTCTACTACACTAGTCGGGCACTTCAAGGCGCGGAAAATATATATTCTCGCATAGAGAAGCTCGCCTTTTTTCCCTCATAATGTCTGCCCGAAGACTTCGCCCATATTTCCAGGCCCACGCTATCGCGGTCCTCACAGATCAGCCGCTCCGCTGGATCCTGAGTAGGCCCGAAACATCTGAAAGGCTCGTAAAGTGGGCCTTGGAGTTAGAAGAAATTGAAGTAACCTACAGACCCCGCACGGCAATCAAGGGGAAGGCCGTAGCAGATTTTTTCGTGGAGTTCACATGCCCAGAAGACTCGGTGGAAGAGGATGACCCGTCCTATCTACCGCCCGGACTATAAAAAGACATCCCGACCTGGGTACTTTACGTAGACGGGTCCTCTAACAAACAAGGCAGCGGGGTGGGGATCATCTTGACTACTCCCGACGGAATCCAGCTTGAGTACGCATTGCGGTTCGGGTTCCGGGCCTCCAACAATGAGGCCGAGTACGAAGCCCTGTTGGTTGGATTGCAACTGGCCACATCGATGGGTGCGCGACAAGTCCAGGGATACAGCGACTCCCAACTCGTAGTCAATCAAATTACCCAAGAATATGAGGCTCGGGAAGACAATATGGTAGCTTACTTGGTCCTTGTCTGAATAGTTTTAAAGAAATTAGAAGGCTTCTCCATAATACAGATCCCTAAGGAAGAGAATACGAGAGCTGATCCGTTAGCCCGCCTCGCCTCATCCTCATCCTCCGAGTCAGACTTGCCCGGGATAAGGGTTGAATACTTACCTGAGCCAAGTGTGATCAACTTGGAAGGCATGGAGGTTGATCCGGTCAGCTTGGGCCCAGTTGGATGGATCCGATCACGACATTTCTCACAACCGGCTCGCTAGCGAACGAAAGGGAAGAAGCCCGCCGGATAAAATACTGGGCAGCCAGATATCACCTCGTCGATGGCATCCTCTACAAAAGGGGGTTCTCTATCCCATATCTCCGTTGTGTCCACCCCACACAGGTCTAAGTGATACTATATGAAATCCATGAAGGTGTGTGCGGTAACCATGTAGAAGGTCATGCGCTCTCCCGAAAAGCCCTGCTGCAGGGCTACTACTGGTCGACAATGGCTCGGGACTTCCAGGAGTATGTCAGATGATGCGACAAGTGCCAAAGATACTTCCCCATGATCAACTGCCCAGGAGAACTCCAAACACCCATCCTTAGCCCATGGCCGTTCGCTCAATGGGGCATCGACATCATCGGTCCCCTCCCGATGGGAAAAGGGAAAGTTAAGTTCGCTATTATAGCAGTGAGCTACTTCACCAAGTGGGTGGAGGCCGAGTCCTTAGCCACCATCACCGAGAAAAAGATAGAAAGTTTCGTTGAGAAGAACATCCTTTGCAGGTTTGGTATTCCCCGCGTTCTGGTAAGCGACAACGACCTACAGATCGACACCCCGGTGTTAAGGCAGTTCTGTTTGGGCTATGGGATATCAAATCACTATTCCTCTCCCAAGCACCCTCAAGCCAATGGCCAAGCCGAGGTGACAAACCAGACTATTCTGCATTCAATCAAGACCAGACTCAAAAACGCCAAGGGGCTTTGGGCAGAGGAATTGCTGACCCTTCTGTGGGCCTACCGTACCACTCCCCGGGCGGCAACAGGCGAGGTACCCTTCTCGTTAACCTATGGCTTTGAGGCAGTGGTCCCCACCGAGCTCGGGTTACCTACATACCAGGTGACAAATTTCAGCAAGCAGAGCAATGAGAAAGCCCTCAGAGCAGAGCTTGACATGGTAGAAGAAAAAAGAGATCGGGCATATCTAAAAGTGGCAGCTTACAAGCAGAGAGTTTCCCGGTACTTCAATAGCAAAGTCAAGCACCGGAGTTTCCAGGTCGGAGATCTCGTTCTAAAGGCGGTGAACCAGTCTACCAAGGTCCCGAGCCATGGGAAGTTGGAGCCAAACTGGGAAGGACCTTACCAAGTTATACGGGTCAACCGCCCGGGGACCTATTCGTTACAAACTCTGGATGGACACGACCTCTCTCACCCTTGGAACGTGCAGCATCTCCGCAAGTATTTCCAGTGAAGCATAACAATAATGTTGGCTAGGAACCATGTAGCTCTGCCCGAGCAATTTTATTCATATAAGTAATAAAAGTTTCTTTTTCTGCCAAACAACTCTTCTTTGTATTTGCTCATTCAAAAGACCTCGGGTAAGACCCCAGGCATCCAAAAGACCTTGGGTCCATAACCCAAGGCATAGGCTTTGCTTAAGTCCAACCGACGATGGGGGCAACAACCCCTAGGTGGATGATGATAGCAAGCCTCAAAGGACCCTGCAACCACCCACGTTCCAGGTCGGTTTCCTACGGTCACTCCCTCTATACGACTGCCTTAGCAAACGCTTGGGGGGCAGGGGAATACCAGGCTAAACAGGAAATCACACCGGGTACTAACAGGACTTGGAATCCTAGGACACCTAACATTCCTAAGCACCTACAGTACCCAGAGAAACTGCTCGGATAGTAAACAGGCCACAAGCCTACACTATACCCGAGCGGGACCTACTTAACAGGTCCCTGAAAGACCAAGTATTCTCTACCGGTTACAGTCCTAAATCTTTCGCTAAGGTAGGGTTTTAGAATAACTAACAACCGGTCAGGAATTGGAAATCACAAACTGGCATACATGTATAAGTAGTAAAAATAGTTGATGAGAAATATGGCCTCAAAGGACCTTTTCATTAAATAAAAAAAAACAAACACTGTACTTTGCTTGGGGGGTAGTTGTAGTAGCCTCACCAAAAAAAAAACAACAAACGCACAAATAAGTTCAAAAATAGATTACAGAAGAGGAGTCACTAGTCGTCTACCACGACCACGTTCTCAATCTGTTCACCCTCCTCCTCTGCGACAGCCTTTTGTCCCGGGGCTGAGTCCCCGATCGGATCAGCTTCGGCATCGACCTCCCCAACGTTCTGATCCTCCCTCCAGTAGCTGGACTCTGCCCACGAGTAGCCGGAAAGGTCCCAGTATGGATGGTCAGTAGCAGCCCGCTCGATCAGATCCGCGTAGTCCTTGAGGAACCCTGCTTCAAATTCCTCCTCAGCATCCTTAGCTTCCGCATCCCGAGCAACGATTAGCTCAGAAAGGGTCGCCTCCACAACTGTTGTGTCCTTCTCAGCAGTTAAACTTCTGGCTTCCACGGCCGCAGCCTTGGCTTCAGCTGCCTTTTGGGCGGCCCGCTCGATGGAGACCGCCTCACGAGCCTCCTCCAGCTCCAGGGCAAGGGCTCTGGACTTCTCCTCCACTGACAGGGCGAAGTCTACGGCCTCCCGAGCTATCTTCTCCTTTGACAAAGCAGCCTCGGCAGCAGCTAACCTCTCAGCTAGCCCGGGCAAGGTGGCCTCGGCCCCCGCTGCTATACAGCCGACCTGCAAGAGGAAACAATTGTTAGGATCCTGAACAAAAAAAAAACAAGTGGCATTCGCGGTGTGTAAAAGGACTTACCATATGGTTGACGCTGTAAAGCCAGCCGATTATAGCCTCGGGGCTTAGCAAGGCGTATTTATCCACTTGGCTCTGCAATAATCCGGGCCGGACTCTCCCGAGGACTTCGTCTGCCGTCTCAACCGCCGGCTTCGCGGACGGTCCCGCACAGGCCGGCTCGTCCAGGAAGGAGACCCCGACCGATTTGCCCATAAGGGGCAGCTTCGGCGGTGCAGCAATTGTGACCCCGGGCGTTGAAGTTCCGACCACCTCCTTGTCAGCCCGGATAGCGATACCCCGGGATATCCTGTTCAACTTCTGACCCTCTACAGGGTCCTGTTTCTTCCTCTACATCCCCGCCCGGGCTAGCAGGGCCGCCTCCTTTTCCTTCAATGCCGCCGCATCTTTAGGGGCCATCTCTATGAAACAAGCGAGGAAGTCTTAGTCATGTCAAACAAATAGCGAAGTTACCCAAGGATGAAATTGAACTACGTACCAGGAATAATTATAGGGAAGATGGAAGCCTCAAAGCGGCGCTTTGGCTTGTATGAGACCTTTGGATCTCCTGACTGGGTTAAGATGTCGTTGACGTCGATAGGGTCCTCAATCAGCGAAAGGATCCTCGCCTGGCACTCGTCGGGAATACTGGGCGCGTCCATAGATCCCACTGCGAAATAAAAAAGAAAGGGCGTCAAAGCTTAGTAGTAGCTACAGATTAAAATGAAGGAAGAAGGCGGGTAAGGTCGGTCTTACTCCTCAATTTCCCCGCTCAGGAAATCCTCAACTGCTGACCCAGTGCCCTCTCGCAAAAGCCCAGGGTGGACACTTGGAAGAATTTCTTCTTCTACCCCCTATTGTTGCTCGGGCAGTTGATTATTATTTTTCTCCCCTGCCTGGCCCCTAGTGAAAAGAAGTCGGCCTCCCCGTGCACTTGAAACGGCCGATGGGTCCAGAAGAACTCTTGCAGGGTAAGCTCATACCCAAGGACTTGGGGCCATAGGGAGATGGCCCCCATCAAGAATCTCCAACATTCGGAGCGAGCTACCCGAGGGAAATCCTGAGGTATATAAGCACGTCCCAGGTGATGGGGTGAAGAGGAAGACGGAGGTCCGCCATAAGGATGTCCTCATACAGGGTGACGAAGCCAGACTTGTGTATATGGGCCCCGTCATCGTACACGGCCATAGAAAAGTGGTCGGGAACGTCGTACTTATCTCTAATTCGGCCCAAGTCAGAGTCACGTAAGATGCTCGCGACTCGTTCGCAAGCAAACACAACGTCGGGGCTGTTTGGTTTTGACTCCTTGCTACCCGACCTTCCAGACACTGAGGCTACATGGAGGCCTTGAACCACCTCTTCGTAAGGCACTTGGACGGGGATCCCCCCCTCGCTGTGCTGGTCAGAGGGGGTCGCAAAAGGAGGATCTAGGCTCGTGTCCGATAAAGTGGTTGGCAGCCTATGTACGGGTCTGGAACCCCGAGTCGAACGTATAGCGGGGGCAAAGCTATGCACCTAAGGGGTAAAGAATACAAGGCCTTTACAGTCAGATAACACTCGTGTAAAACTGAAGCAGGACAACCCGATCGATTCAACCGCTTGGCTACACCTCCTATCGTAATAAAGAATGAGAACCTAAGGAAAAAGAAATCCCACTCCCGGGCAAATCCTAGGTGGTTCGCTCTCTCCAGCTTCACTCAGAAAGAAAAAAAAAGGAGAAGGAGGAATGCAGCAAATGGAAGCTTGGGAAGGAGGGACTTACAAGAATGAACGCAGAAAAGGGCTCGGAAAACTTGGTCAGGAAACTCTTGCTCTCAAAACCGCTCGGTTGAATCTATCGTTTGTCAACAGGAACAAAAGGAATGGGTAAGTGTTCCTTATATAAGAAGCACGGACAGCCCAGATTGGATCAGATCCAACGGCTATGGAGCTTTTTTGCCAAAATCGTCCGACAATTATCACCTCGGGCACGTGAACCATCGCCTCAAAAGGCGCGCACATTAAATGTGTGATGGGACGGTCCGGTTGCCACGCAACTGCTCAGTTACTTTCACACCAGCCTGGCTGGAGCATGACCAGGCCAGTGATCATATGACACATGGCAAAAGTCAGACCCGGGCCCGCATAGCCACCGCTCGGTACAGACCCCGATTGACTCACACGACTGGTCACGTCCCTGGTAAGGCCTCGACCTCCATCCCGGATGATTTTTTGGAAGCAATCTTAATTTTCAAACCTCATCTGATAGAGCATCACATCAGTTTCAAAAATGGGGGGCAGCTGATATGCACAAAAATATCAAGTCAAAGTTAACCCTCGCCACCTCAGCAAAGAGAAGACAAATTACCTTGAATCTGGCCCTACTACCCGATATTCCTAGGCCGTTACACAAAACTGCCCGGGATGGTTGACGGCCTGGGCAGTCACTCCAGATTGGTCCCACATGGGCGCACCTCCAGAAGGCATGGTTGCTGGCCCAGCGGGCAACCAGACAGTTACCTATCCCAGCTAGAAGACTAAATGGAAGGAGCAAGTAGTTTCCTAAACCACTTAGGAAACTCTCCTAAATTCATGTAAATCTATTGTAATCAGATTAAGGCTTCTTAATCTGCAAAATTACCTTGTACGGGTGGACTCTTGCACAAATAAAGAGGCCACCCACCTCCATTGAAAAGGGTCGCATTCAAAACCAAAAGAATCGCACATTATATTCACTCATACGCATACACCCGGTCGGTTTCGCTGGTAGTGTCGTCCACTATGTTGGCTCACCAGTTACCGTCGGTGATCTGTTAGTGAAAGTGCACCGACGCACCCGTGGATGTAGGTCACCTCATTAATGGGGCCGAACCACATACAAACTTCATTGTGTCCATCTCTATCATATAGTTCTTCTTACCATTTTTGGCATCATCATGTTTGATGTACCTTTTGCATAGCAATTGTGAGGCATTTCAGAACCAAAGGGCAAATGCCTTGGATCGAATCCTCGTTGGACCTATCCCATATATTTGCACACACAACGTTTGGGATGAGAATAACACAATTGGGAAGAAATTATATAATGTGAGACATCAATCAGGAGAAGTGTTTCAAATCATTGTCTAAACCAAGTTCTTCGAGAGCATTTTTGCTCACCCAAATTAGCTCACCCATTGCTCACTCAAACCTCCACTAGTTGATTGGTCGACATATTAGTAACCCAATGGTGGCCTGGGTATGCAAATTTGGGTGAGCACGAGTTGAGTAATTGTAGGTTGACAAATTCAACTAAAATTATGCAAAGGCTCTGTTAATGAATGAAGACTTCTTCCTGACTCACAATCAAACAACAAACATGATTTTCTCTTCATGTGTCATTTTAAACACTTCAGTAATGTTAAAAGGCATTTTGACCTACATACATAGAGGGAATCTTAACAATCATGAACTTACAGCTTCTTGAAAGAACAATTTACTCAATAAGCAATCATATATTTAGTCTCAAAACTGTAAATTACATTGAAGAAACAAGCATATTAATGAGTTTATCCCCCTCCCCCCCCCCCCCCCCCCCCCCCCCGAAATTCAAATATCCTTAACACCTCCCAGACATGTTTGATTGCATTGACGTTAGAGAGAGAGAGAGAGAGTTTAGAAATTCATTCTTTCTAGTAATTCATTCTAAAAAAATCATCAGAGATATAATCATAGCTCAGTTAGTCAGTCCATAGATATTTCTTTTTTTAAGGGGCTAATTGCGCTTCTGGCTATGCAGCTCTCCTTCGCTTAGCCTCAGAACCAATAGTAGATAGTGGAGCATCCAAATAAGGTCTCCCTTGCTTAAGTTCTACAATGATGAGGTACGTCTTCTTCGAGACACATCCAAATTCATCAATCTGCATGAGAACACATAAATGAGAAAAAAGTTTAGAAAACAGTAGTCAACAGAAGCTAAAGATCCTTTTACACATTGTTATGAAATAAACTATATTTATACTTTTGTTTTTGGTCAAAAACTATTTATGCTTCACTTTCCCAACATAAGTGAAGTAAAGAAAGATTAGTTAAATACTTAAAACGGCGTACAAATTAGTCAGTCCATGACAAAAAGCAGGTATTATACATAATCAGAACATATACAAATGCTTGTTTTATGCCAGGAAGAGGTGGGCATATTAAATATATATAATCTGATCTACAGTTGAGAGGAAAAAAATATAAAAAATCAAGATTAAGTTGGAATATTTTAAATAAGTGGGCATAATGAAGTTACATAATAAAGATTGAATTCATACAATACCTGGAAATTTTCTCCATCAATCACCGCATATGTAAGCGAAACAAAACTTGAAACATGAGGAATAGGATTATCAACGCTGCGGTGAAATAAAATCTCAATAGAATGAACTTCTCTCACACATTTGCTTCCCAAGTGATATGCAAACAAATACTTGAAACCACAATGCAGTTCTAGTATCAAACTTTTGGCACCATAATTAAGAATTTCCGCTTGTGGACATGCGGAATTCCACTTCTTTCTGTTTTTGTTTTTTTGTTTGAAATTGATTTCGATCAAAGAAAGAAAATGATCTGTTGAAAACAGATTCAGAGTCGCCACTTGGTCTTTAAGGAACAAAGAAACCTAATTTTGACTCACCCAAATGGATAAAGGGCACCGGCCCTTCATAACCAAAGAACTTGACTCGGGGTTTTGGTATGAGAGAGGAAGGAGCCTTTGTCGCGACTAAAACACCCTCAACTCGCCCCGTCTTTCGACGGGCCTCAATTAGCATCCAAATAATCATCTTATACTATGTTTGGTTCGACAGTTAATATTTATGATAGGTATATTACATCACATAAGAAACTTGAAATGGAAGATCTAAAGATAAGATATCATTCATAAGATCTAAGCTCAAATATCATACAATGTAAAGTGAAAAATCACACAAATAAATCTAGGAAGAATCATCTAATCATGTATCGAGTAATTAAGTTTCCCTAATCTAAAGGGGACATGAATTGTTCTTGAAACAAATAATCAAAGAAATTGAAATATACTTAGCAAGCTAGTATGATGCATGTTAATCTTTGAGAAAAAGAAGATCTCTCAATCCCTGGGACGGATGAGAAAGGAGGATTAGATCAAGGGGAAGCATGAACGTGTGATCATGATCATTCCTTATAATCTTCTTAGATTAGGACTCATAAAAGCCCCAAATCTTTGCATGGATGCAATGTATGTATCTATAATGTGTAAAGGTTGTAGTGTGCTTTGTGTTCATGGATTTCTAGAATGACTTAGAAGTCTAGAATGTGTATGAATGAATGAATGAAATCATTATGGGATATGTACAAATGTAGTATGAGCTACTTCCTAAGACATAAACTAATTTGGAGTGCATGTAAGCATCAAATCAAAAGGGGAAAGTAAAAGTGTGCTTGCTGTGAATAGTGGATAGAACAGTAACATGATCTTTTAAAAATTGAAAAGAGGGGTTAGGAATGTTTTCAATGCATCATTTTTTATGGAGATCTTCCTTATTGTGTCTAGAACAACATCCAAAAATCCAATCTTTAATAGCTATCATAGATTGAGAGAAATCACATAAACAATAGAGGTCACTAAGAAACAGAGTCCGTACTGTCGACTGAAATGTTAAAAACTCTTAGAAAATGAAAAAATATGATCTAGAGGCCCATTTTATACCAACAGTTCCCTAAGACATTGAAGTATAAGAGAAAAATAAGTTAGGACCATCCCTTTTGGAAAAGGTTTCTGAAAAAAGAAGTTAGAAATCAACCAAACTGCTGTGACAGCAGAGGCAGAATGTCTGCAAGGAATGTTTGGGTCCAAATGGACCATTTTCATCTATTTCCAAGTCAAACCAAAAATCATGGATGTTCTCTAATGAGTTAGGAAGACTTTCCAAGTGGCCTTGCATCCATACATTGAGTATTGAGTTCTATAGAAATCTTTGAACTCAGATCACTCACTGTTTTGACTCACTGTTTTGAAGATTTTGGGAAAACAAGGTTTATCTCTTGAAATCACAGTGAGGGTTTTAAGAAGGGGGTTTTGAAATAGAAGATTTGAAAGCACATTTTCAATACTCAATGAAGGTTATAGCCACTTAAAATGTCAACATCAAACTCATCATCAAGAACCTCCAAGATTGTTGGAGAGATTTATTTTCATTTGAATATAACTTCAAGAATACCTTGGAGGTATTGAAGTTATAATCATCATCTATCAAACATGTTTTTGAGGTCAAGAGCTACTATCCATAAGGATTCACTCACCTCAAACTTCATGTCATCATCTAGATGATGATGAACTAGTAAGTAAATAAAGAAAAAAAAAATGAGATAAGAAGAGATGAACATTGCATAAACAAGCAAGTAAATAATAATCAATAGATGATGATCAATGTGATATTGGACTTGTAACTTGATGTTTCACTCATATGTGATGACATTGGACATGGAAGTAGCTTCCTCTCTCTTAAATGCTCACTAAAATAGTGGTTGGGTGTATTGAATATGAAGTAAATAGGAGTAATGAAGTAAAAAACAAAGCTTGGAACTCACTTTTGTTTTGAAATCAAAGAAGAAGCTTCTTTTCTCTCTCTCCTAACCTTATCTCTACAACTTTTCTCTCCCCAAACTTTTCAAAGCTTACCCTTGACCCCCTTAAATGAGAGGTCAAGGGTGGTTTATATAGGCCAATTTGGGGTGGTTTTGGGGGTTTAGAAGTGTTCCCATTGGCTCCAAACGTCTGAAAACATAGAACTACGTCGTTTTGATTTTTAATTAATCAAAATGGACACCCAAAAATATTTGCAAAAGTATACTATTCTGGAGGAGAGTGCCGCGGCAGCAGTGGGCCAGTGCCGCGGCGGCACTGCTCCTCAATCGTCTAGATAATCCTGTTTAGGCCCCCAGAGGTTCCGGTATTCGCGGAAAGGCCCTATTTCGTCCGAAATTCACAGAAAATGGATACAAATTCCAAATTGAGGTTGTGATATACCGTTTGAAAGGTAATGGAGTCTATTTCACATAAAAAATAAATCGGGGGTATGTCACTTTGAAAAGTTTTGCGGTATTTGCGATAAAAGCCGATTTGATCACCTTTTTCACCTTCGGAAATTCATAATAAACTCGTTTTAAATCCAAAAATTATGTGCAATATACCATTGGAAAGCTATCAACCTCTAGTATCCATGAAAAATATTTGAAAATTGTTATGGTGCTTTGGTTCTAAAGTCAAATTCTGGTCAAACTTGGTCAAACCTGGGATTCCCGAGAAGTTCTGGAAACCTCTGGGAGCTCCCCGGAGCTGACGTTTTCGCTCGATTTTCTTTCAAAACTCATTTTAATACTTTTCACATGATCTAGAATGATCCCGGCGAATTTGGATAATTTTGGTCAAACCTTGGTCAAACCTGGTCAAACCGGTCAACGGAGACTTTCCGGGAACTTCCGGGTCTTTCGCGGGTCCCTGGGAGCTGACGGTTTCATCCAATTTTACCTAAAAACTCATTTTATCACTTTTCTTATGACGTAGCATGTTTCCAGAACTTTTGGTCCAAATCTGGGAGCTTTTGGGCTTTCAGGGACATTTTGGTCATTCTGAGCATTTTGAGAAATAGAACTAACTTCCAGGAGTCCTTTTGAGTCTTTTCGATCATTGTGGACCACCAAACTATGGGTCTCCTAAATCTGATAGCTGACAAAATTATAGTTTGCCCGTCTTTGGCATGAACTTGCGAGGCAACGCACGTCGCAAGCGAGTGCCAAAGCTTTGAAGAGACAGGTCTTTTGGAGGCTATAGATTTAGGATGAAAAGCGTTGCAAAAGATGCAATGATGCTGAGGCTAGTGTTGGTCGTGGTCTGCGTGAGCTATCTACGTATCCCAAGGGGAATCAGACCAGGACGTAGTTCGGGGCACGAAGGAACAAATCACATATGCACAACAAGACATGCGGATGCTATGCTATGCAATGCATGGGCGTGATATGAATTGTGTCCTGAGTCCTATCATGTTTAGTGTTCTGATCCTAGCGTGAGCTAGTACTGTGGGGTGTGTACCACTCCGAGTGGAGTTATATCGTGCTAGTGTCTCTGACTATGGTGCAGTGATTGACTCGGATAAAGATACAATGATTTAGAAGACTCTAGGTCTCGGGGTAAACTTCATAAATTACGAGAAGTGTGCTTCGCAAACAAGCGAAATAGATCGGATGCGCGTTTTCTGGAAGACGATTGCTAAAGGTGACTGAGGGATCTTGTGATAAATGATAGGTAAAGAAGCTATGGAAATGGACAGATGAGAAAGCTCATGATAATCAGGGGACACGGAGCTGTGGAAGGACTGTGCTTTGTTGTCAAAATCTGGATGCGGGCAATGTTCTGATTGTTCCTGATGGCCAATTTTCAGGAGTCCGTTCCTCTTTTGTTACTTTCTGTTGGGTGGTAGCGGGAATATGTATCTTTTTGTTTCTATCCTCGGGGGATGATGTAGGGTTCTCAGAGAATCTCTTTTTTTTCTTGATCGGGAACCAGGACCCATCTCTGAATCTCTCACGGTTGATCGAATCTTTTGGAGCTCAATCCAAGAGGGTCGGTCGGGGCCTCCGGGAGCTGGTATCTTTATGTTTCTGTCCTCGGGGGATGATGTAGGGTTCTCGGAGAATCTCTTTTTTCTTGATCGGGAACCAGGACCCATCCCTGAATCTCTCATGATTGATCGAATCTTTCGGCGCTCAATCCAAGAGGGACGGTCGGCGCCTCCGGAAGCTGGTATCTTTCTGTTTCTGTCCTTGGGGATGATGTAGGGTTCTCGGAGAATCTTTTTTTTCTTGATTGGGAACCAGGACCCATCTCTGAATCTCTCACGGTTGATCGAATCTTTCGGCGCTCAATCCAAGAGGGCCAGTCGGGGCCTCCGGGAGCTGGTATCTTTCTGTTTCTGTCCTCGGGGGATGATGTAGGGTTCTCGGAGAATCTCCTTTTTCTAGTTTTTGGTGTACCAGCCAAAAACCAAGATTCGTTACTGAAACTCTCGTGTTTGATCAAAATTTGTGACGGTCGTCCTGAAACAACTGATCCGGATCTTCGGGAGTCAATTTTTCTCAATTTCTGCTTACTGGAGGTAGCCCTGATGACTTTTGGACTGTTGGGGGTAAAACCTCATAAATCTTGACCGAAATGGCCCACTGAGGCTGATCGTGGCCAGAAATGGGCTGAAAAAGGCCAAAACGGGTCAAAACAGGGCAAAGTGGGGCCCGCGGGGAGTAGTGCCGCGGCGGTACTGGGCCACTGTCGCGGCGGCAGTTGGCCAGTGTCGCGGCGGCACTGGGTGGCAGGACTCCATTTGTGTATTTCTCGGGTTTTTGAGCTTTTCAAGCTCATTCTTGGACATTTCGGGGCGTTTTTGGAGCCAAAATCTGTCAAAACGCAGCTTGTGCGCGCTAAGGTGAGTAATCTTACCCCGTGGTTGGAATTTTGATTGGTGTTTTGGTTTCCTCTAATATTCAAGAAGAAAATTTAGTTTTTACTTCCATTTTCTTTGTAGATCTATGGCTTCGAGCTCGAGGAGACCGTCTAAGAAGGCCAAGAAACGAATGAAAGCCGAGAGCCAAACCCCAAACTTGATTTTACGGGACCCCCAACATCATCTTTCGGTTGCGACTCTAGCGAGCTTGGTATGTGAAACTTTCGATAGTTTAGGACTATTTCCATGTATTGTGCTTGTTGTGTGAGCCGTAGTGTGCACCTAGAGATCGTTAGAAGTTCGATTTTTGCTCAAATGTTGATTTTGTGAAATTGGGCTTCGGGTCATGAATAGTGATTTTGTGCATCGTTTTTGTTGTCTTTGGTATGTGCATGTGCCAGAAGTGGCATTGAAGGGCCACAGTAGCCTCGCTCACTCTTTTCTGTGGTACAATCAACTCTCGCCTACCGTCAAGAGAATGGTAGACGATGCCGGGTTTGGCGGCTTTGTCCGCCTGGTTTGAAAGAGTAGCAATGATCTGGCACATTTTTACGTTCTGGCTGAGAGATGGTGGGACACCACCAATACTTTTCACCTGCCATTTGGTGAGATGACTATGACGCCCTTTGACTTTTCTATGATTACCGGCTTGAGGGTTGGCGGGAAACGCCTGATTCTGGACTACTTCTATGAGATCGACCCTGAGGCTGTCGAGATGTTGATTGGGGCTGTTTTCCCTAATCTGGAGAGGTACTGGTTTTCTTGTGACTGGCTTTATCGGGCCTACGGCAGAGGGAATCACAACTTGAATAACTCTCAGCTTTTGAGGGTGTATCTTCTGTATGTCCTTGGTTGCTCGATCTTTGCAACACAGAATGACCAGGTGAGCTTGAGACTTCTTTCTTACCTGGCGACCATCGGTGAGATCCCTTCTTATGACTGGGGCGGTGCTGCCCTGGCCCACCTTTACAAGCATATGGGTGAAGTTTCCAGGGGCGATGTTAAATCGACAAGGGGATTTTGGCGAGCTTGGGAGGTATATACTGCATCTTCTTTTATCTTCTGGCTTTTTGATTTCTGTACTCTTTCTGATCTTCTCTTTTGTCTATGTAGCTTTGGAGCTTTGAGTACCTGAAGATGTTAGCTCCTTCCCATGCTGATGAATCAGGTGAAGACGAGGACGTCATGGCTCCTGTGCCTTTGTTCCCACAAGGCTTGAGATGGCAGAGGGATGTTGTCGGGGTAAAGAGCGGGGCTCACTGGATTGTTCTGCTCAGGAACTTCTTATTTGGGCTGACGGCTGTTAGTGTTTATTGGACACCTTGGGAGCATGTTGCCTATGCCACCCCAGAGGAGATACAGGCGGTCAAACCTCTTTCCTCTTGCCGACTTTTGATGGAAAGTACCGTGAGCAGGCAATGGTTCCTCGGTGAGCGAGTGTCTCAGTAGGTGGTTGGCGGTTCTAGGTATCGCATCCCTCATGATCCTCATGCGATGGATGCTAGTGACCTCTCTGGTGATGCTTTGTTGGCAGCCTTAGCTGGTACCGATATTTGGGATCACTTTCTCTTTGAGACCGGCTACGAGACTTACCGTGGCCACTTTCTGATGCCCAACTTCCCACTCCTGGATGTGAGTTTCTTTTACGTTTTTGTCTCTATTCGTCACTTATGTTTTTGACTCATCTTTTCCCTAATTTGTTTTGTGCCTACAGCTTCGCGAGATGTACAGGAGGCAGGTTCCCCCAGTTTCTGATCCTATCCCTCCTTGGGATTGGACCGTTAATGTTTTGGGTGCGAATGGCTCTCCCCAAGTTATGGAGGTGCCACGGGTCACATGTGGGTATCCTACCCAGCCAGCAGGCATCCTCAACGTCCCCTGGAGTTATGCTGAGGAGGGCCACACCATGGCGGCTAGCTTACGGTCTTTGGTCCTCACGCGGGACCATCGGGTATATCTCTAATTTTGTGCTCCTTAAGGTTATGATGTTCTAACCCTGACTTTACCCTTGATAGATGCATGGTATGCAGTAGTTCGCCACTAGTCAGATGACGTCCTTGGTAAGTTTCTGACTCGACTTTGTTTTTATACTTTTCGTTGTTTCCCTACTGATTGCCTTTATTTTATTTGTGTGTGCAGTACCGTGGGGGTGGTTCATCGAGGACTGGACCGAGGTGCAGAGGTGGTAGGCGAAGGCCATCGCCAACATACACTCCGGGCGGTCCGACAGAGGATGAAGAAGAGGAGGACTGAGGCCTCCTAAGCGGGGATTTTGTTTTATCTCTTTTTTATGTTTTCGATTGGGTTGTACTAGGGAATAATGTGACTGATGAACAATGTATAAGACCATGTGTAGGGCGATGTGTGGGATGATTTGCGACCCTTTAGTAGAGTGTGATGATGTTTTGCCTTTTAGGCCGGATAGTTTCCGATTTGAAGGCGCAGTTATGTGCTTGTTTTAGTTGGTGGTTGTGTGACGATATATGTGCACTGTGATTCTGTGATTATTGATGTTACTGCGATGAGCAGCCTTATGATATTGGGTGTGTTTGCCTTGCAGGTGGGATAGTCCGTGAAACGGGGAGGTGCTGCCAAAATTTTGAATTTTGCTAGAGCTGCGACAGAAAATATGGCATTGTATGATCCCGCTCAACTCACAGCTTGGCTGAACATGACAGATGGTGTGGAACGGATCAACCTTTTTAGCTACGGCTTGACCGAGCTGTTCTCTCTTCGCCAGATGGCTTTGAATGCTGAGTTCATGCGTGCTGCTATTGTCCACTGGGACCCGGTGAATCATGTCTTCAATTTCAATGGCCTGGAGATATGCCCCCTGTTTGAAGAGTTCTGTGCTATCCTTGGCTACGATCCAGATTCTGACCTGGTTCTCCCTTCTGCTGATACCCCCAGTCCTACATGAGGCTTGGCTGAATACCTGAACTGTTCCATTACTATTTCCCGCCGGCTGATTCATGGTGAGGTCCTTGATATTGCTTCCATCATTGCCCATTATGCTAGTCCTGGGAGTCCTAGCGTATATGATGCCACCCGCGGGGCTGCTCTGATATTGTGCATGACTTCACACTTTCTATTTTCGAGTGCTTCTATTGACTTGGTGCATGTGTGCCTTGGACTGAAACTTGGCAGGAATCTCTTGGCCATGGTTCTGGCTGAAACCCTGAATGGTTTGGATCGCGCTTCCAATTAAGGAACGCTTCTACTTTCTGGGGCGCCTTTGGTGTTACAAGCTTGGCTCTACGAGCGCCTCTAGTTATGGATAGGTAATGTGCCGCCAGTTTATTTTTGCAGAGCTGTGCTTCACCCTCATTATACTTCTGCCGATTGGATGGGCGTGATGGGTGCTTTATCTGAGGCAGACATTTGCTGGATTGTGAGGCGTTGGGGCCTTCACGTTGTGACCACTAGTCTTGGGGATTGCCAGAGAGTGTGGCTGATTGGTCTGAGAGAGACCTCTTTCTACCATCCTCGCCGATCGGCCAGACAGTACGGACGAGTTCAAGAGGTTCCCCGGGGGTTTACTGAGAGGATCTTTGCTTCTAGGGTCAGAGCTGCTACTATTGCTGCTTTCATCAGGGGCTGGGCCGGTCGAGTAAGAGCCTATTTCTAGAGACATTTGAAGACACAAAAGACTCAAAATAAAGCTAGACTTGACTGATTCCGCTTCTTTCCTCCAAGTGTATTTGATATTTGTGATTGCTTTCTGAAAGAACTTCTTGTGTTTTCATTTATCCCTGCTTATGTAATATTCGAAGTTTGTTTGTCGGCGGACCTTGGTTACTTGGAGAACCTTATTTTATGCATTTGGCTTTCTGAAAACATTTATAGTATGATTTTGTTCAGATGCTTGCTTTTGGTACTCGTTTGGGCATGCGATTAGAGGCAAACGAGGCGGGTGGCCGAAGTTTGCCCCTAGTTTAGGATATGTATGGTTATGAGGCAAACGAGGTAGATGACCGACGTTTGCCCCTAGTTCAGAAGAGGTTCAGGCAAACGAGGCGGGTGGCCGAAGTTTGCCCCTAGTGTGAAGGGTGATTTCCGGGTTAGGGTAAGGACCGCAACTTTATTTTTATCATACGCTCATAATTTTTCCTAGGCGCCAGTTAGGTGACCTAGCGAGCTCTTTTCTCTCTTTTGTTATTGCTCACTTTGGATTTAACTCTAATTTTTGCCTAGGCGTCCTTTCGGATTTTTGACCTAGCGAGCCATCCTTCTTTTCTTTTTGAAAGTCTGCCTACGTACCCCCGAGCGGGGATCAGGTCCAATGTAGTTCGGGCCAAAGTTTAAAAGAAATCGGGCTATTTTTGTGGGTGGAGCGACCGAACGATGTGGTTGCCTACGTATCCCCGAGTGGGAATCAGGTCGAGCGTAGTTCGGGCCAAAGTTTAAAAGAAATTGGGCTATTTTTGTGGGTGGAGCGACCGAACTGATGTGGTTGCCTATGTATCCCCGAGTGGGAATCAGGTCGAGCGTAGTTCAGGCCAAAGTTTAAAAGAAATTGGGCTATTTTTGTGGGTGGAGCGACCGAACCGATGTGGTTGCCTACGTATCCCCGAGTGGGAATCAGGTCGAACGTAGTTCGGGCCAAAGTTTAAAAGAAAATGGTTTTGGGGAATGGTCAAGCATAATACTTTTTCAGGCGATCCATGTTGATTGGTTCTTTGAATTCAACGCCATCAAGGTCCATGAGGTAGGTTGCTCCTCCGGAAAGGATAGTTTTGACGATATAAGGGCCGACCCATTTGGGTTTGAACTTTCCGCGTGGATCAAAGATCGGGGCTCGTAATTCCTTCAGGACAAGGTCACCCTTGACAATTTTCCTTGGTCGGACCACCCTTTTGTTGAAGGCGCGGGCTATCCTCTTTTGATAGATTCGGACATGTTCGACTACCGCTAGGCGCTTTTCATCTATGAGAGCCAACTCTTCGTATCTTTCTCTCAACCAGTTGGATTCTAAAATTTCACATTCTGCCATCACGCGCAGGGACGGTAGCTCTATCTCTACTGGAAGTACCGCTTCCATTCCATATACCGGCGAGTAAGGAGTTGCTCCTGTAGACATCCTTATCGATGTTCTGTATCCCCAAAGTGCGAACGGTAGCTTTTCGTGCCAATCTTTGTAGGTATCGGCTGATTTTTGTAGTATGGCCTTGACATTCTTGTTCGCGGCTTCGACCGCCCCATTGGTTTGCGGTCTGTATGGTGATGACTTATGATAGGTGATTTTGTATTCCTCAAACAGATCCCTGACTTCTTCTTTGAAATGGCTACCATTATCTGAAATGATCTCATGGGGGACACCATAGCGACAAATTAGGTTCTTCTTGATGAATTTGGCCACTTCCTTGGCCCCTAACTTGGTGTAAGATGCAGCTTCTACCCACTTTGTAAAGTAGTCGATGGCCACCAAGATGTATCAATTTCTATTCGAGGCCTTTGGAACAATTTCACCGATGATATCGATACCCCAGGTTGAGAACGGCCACGGGGAGGTCATACTATAGACCAGAGATGGTGGTACATGCATCATGTTTGCGTGGATTTGGCACTTGTGGCACCTTCTCACGTATTCACAACAATCTTTCTCCAATGTCGTCCAATAGTACCCTTGTCTTACAATCTTTTTGGCTAGCATGTGGCCATTCATGTGTGGACCGCACACCCCTTCATGTATTTCTTCCATCATTCTTCTGGCGCACTTTCCGAATAAGCAAGTTAGATTGTGACCATTGTACCCTTTCTTCAATAATTTTCCCCCACAAATGATGAACTGTGCTGCGATCCTTCGAACCACTCTTTTGTCTTTCTCGAAAGATTCTAGGGGATATACTCCTTTTTCTATGAAGTCCCAAACATCTTGGTACCATGGTGTTTCGTTTAATTCTTTTTCGATTGCGGCAACCATGTTGAATGAAGGCTCGCATCTTTGCTTAATTATCAAAGGCATCATCTTGACTCCCACGGGGATTTTGATCATAGAGGCTAAGGTAGCCAACAAATCTGCTAGCTGGTTCTCTTCCCTAGGCAAGTAGAAGAACGTTATGCTCTTAAAATGCTTCTTGAGTCCATTGAGATGGTCATGGTAGGGTTTCAACCTCTCTTCCTTCACCTTCCATTCCCCTCTGGCTTGTGACACGATGAGATTTGAATCTCCTAAGACATCCAACTTTTGAATTCTCAATTCTATGGCTGCTTCTATCCTCAGAATGCACGCCTCATATTCAGCGGTGTTGTTGGTGGAGTTATAATTGAGCTTGACTGCTAGTGGAGTGTGGTCCCCATTTGGTGACACTAGAATCATTCCTACTCCGTAGCCTTTCATGTTGGCTGCTCCATCAAAGTACAATTTCCACTGTTCATCCTTGATTTCCATGATATTCTCGTCCGGGAATGGGAAATCTCCACTTTCTTCAAAATCAATGGCATGTTCAGCAAGATGTTCAGCTATAATTCTCCCTTTTATCGATTTGCTTGTCACATACTTGATATCGAATTCGGACAGTAGAAGTAACCAACAGGATATACGACCAGTCAGGGCGGGTTTCTCGAGGAGGTATTTTAGAGGATCCATGCAGGATATGAGCACAACCGGGAAGGCTAGCATGTAGTGCCTCAGTCGGCGAGTGCACCAAACCAAGGCCCAACATGTTTTTTTGAGGGTAGAGTAGTTGAGCTCATACCCAGTCATCCTCTTGCTAAGGTAATATATGGCTTTTTCGGAGTGGCTTTCTTCTCCTTCCTGGGCTAGCATGCAACCCATGGCATTTTCGAAGACAGATAGGTAAAGAAGCAAGGGTTTATGAGGGGTAGGCGGTGAAAGGACGGGCGGTTTTTGGAGGTAGGTTTCTATTTTGTTGAAGGCGACTTGGCATTGGTCATCCCGTTGGAACTTCTCTCCTTTCTTCAGCAGTCGGAACAAGGGATCACATGTGGTCGTGAGCTTGGAGATGAAGCGGCTGATGAATTGGATCCTCACGAGGAATCCTCTCACTTCTTTCTCATTCTGTGGCGGCGCCATTTCTAGAATTGCTTTGATTTTGGAGGGATCGACCTCTATCCCTCTTTGTGTGATGAGAAAACCTAGGAGCTTTCCTGAGGTCACACCGAAAGTGCATTTCTTTGGATTCAACCTCATCTTGTACTTGCGCAATCTTTCAAAAAATTTCTCTAGTGCCACCAAGTGCCCTTCTCTGTCCTTGGATTTCACGATCATGTCATCTACATACACTTCTACTTCATTGTGAATCATGTCATGCAGCAGAGTGGTGGCAGCTCTTTGGTAGGTTGCTCCAGCGTTCTTGAGTCCAAAAGGCATTACCCTATGACAGTAGGTTCCCCAAGGTGTGGTGAATGTCGTCTTTTCCCGATCTTCCAGTGCCATTAGAATCTGATTGTACCCCGAAAAGCCATCCATAAATGACAGTAGCTCATGACCTGCGGTGTTATCCACCAAGACATCGATGTGGGGAAGCAAGTCATCCTTAGGACTGGCTTTGTTTAGGTCACGGAAGTTGACGCACACACAAACTTTTCCGTCTTTCTTGGGGACTGGCACGATATTGGCAACCCATTCTGGATACTCGGTAACAATGATGAACCCTGCCTTGAATTGTTTCTCTACCTCTTCTTTGACCTTGAGTGCCCATTCTGGTCTCATGCGCCTAAGTTTCTACTTGACGGGTTTAGAATTGGGAATGAGGGAAATATGATGTTGGACAATGTCGGGATCGACCCCAGGCATATCCTCGTAAGACCAAGCGAAAACATCTTTGAATTCTTTTAGCAAGAGAGTCAGTTTTTCTTTTTCTTCTTTATTAAGGGCTGAGCCAATTTGCACAATTTGTGGATTATCTATTTCACCTAGGTTAACCGATAAAGTATCTTCGATTATTTCATAAGCAAGTGATTTTTCAATTAGTTGCTTAAGTTCAATCGGGAGATCCTCCGAGGGATCTGTGCATTCACAAGTATTAGACACAGAGGAGTAAGCAAAATCGTCTTTCATTTCATTCATGACAGCTGGAGTGATTACATTAGACAGTGGTGGGCTTACAATAGCCGACTCTGGTATAGACTCGATAATTGGAAGTACAGACTCTGAGGGAACAGGGGATTGGGAGACACAGACAGATGACTCTACCGCCTGGTTGCTCAGCCTCCTCAGTTGGCTTGATCTGATCATCTTGGCTCTTGGCCCTCTTTTCTTCCTTTTCCTCAGTAAATTCTTCCCACATTTTCTCAAAAGCTTCGGTGTCCAAGTATTTCAACCAATCTTCCTCTGGGGCTTTGACAGTTTCCTCTGGATGGAACGGATCTTGATAGGGGGCCTTTCACAGTCAACGAAGATTTCCAGCCCGGGGTGCCTTTTTCCAGTGGCCTGATGGATTCAAGGTTCAGGGAACCCAAAATAGGGGAAATCATCCCCTTCTTTGATGAATTGCCCATTCAAAATAGGACAAAGAGAGAGAGAGAGAGAGAGAGAGAGAGAGAGAGCCTGATGGAGGACGGCAGTGGGGAACTGCCGCGGTGGAGGACAGCAGTGGACCGAGCCGGCGGTGGAGGCAGAAATCGCCTCTTCTCTCTCTCTCTCTCAAAATGACTGGGGTGTCTTTTTTTTTTCCTTCTTCTTTTTTCACGGTGGGAGGGAAATGAATTTGGTTTTGAGAGGGAAATGAAATAATCACTTAGGATTTGTTTGGGAAGTTTAAAAAAACTAAAATCCAATGCTCATGTAATTCTGGAATTAGGATTTGGGAAGCACTAGTAGAGGTCCACTCACTTTGTGATATTTTTGTGACATTTTAGTTCATTGTATACATTTAGGTTGTGTTTGATAACTCAATTAAGTGGTGAAAATGAAAATTTTTAGCACTTAATTTTTTTTAGTGTGTTTGATAATGTATCACTTAATTGAAAAAGCAACCAAAAATCCACTGAAAACGTTAAGTGAAAATTTTCTGCTGAAAATAATCACTGAATGCAGTCTATTTTAGTTCTTGAAATGCTATTTTTAGTTTTTCTAATACAAATCACTTAAAATTTTCAGCACTTAAATTCAGCACTTAAATTCAGCACTTAATTTTCAGTACTTAATTTTCAGTTTTATCAAACACACCAGTATTGGGGAAAGAAACTTAACAGTTTTTGTGTAATTATTGATGGTAGAAAAATTTCTCATGGTTCCCCTCCTTCTCCATTAATATAATAGAACTAATTTTATTACACGGGAAATATTATTAATAGCATGAAGTCGATTAAAAAGGGTACTAATAATTTTTTAAATATAAAAAGAGACTTCTAAACATAATGAAATGACCATCCATATGAGTGTAGTAAAAAAAATAAAAAAAGTTTGATACATATTCGTTCATGCATTGAATTTAATAAAACATATTGTAAAAATAAAATATATTAAGAGTCCCTTGTTATTAATGTACAGGAGAGAGAACATGATTTGCCTTAGTTGTCCATTAGTTTGACACATGGCACTTTGAGGCTTCCATGTCATAATAATACTAGTTTTTTTACCCATATTATATAACATAAAGTGCAAAAAATAATCAAAGTAGGTCATTTATTTTATATTTTATTTAATTCATTATCATATATTACAGTGTAATGTTATTTACTAATATTACTCGAAAATTAGGCAATTCTCAACAAATCTCAAGGAAATTGAATAGCCAAAATTACTCTATTTTTTGTCTATTATTTAATATTTTTATTTAATTCATTATCATATATTATAGTATAATGTTATTTACTATAATATCTTTTAATTAATATATTATTTAACTAATTAAATTAATAATTTGTAAATAATATATATTAACATAGATATCACTAATTTAACATTCTATTATTTAACTAATTAAATTGTATTACTATTAGTATTTAATTTATTAATTCACTTTAGGCGACAAAAAGTTATTTCGTCGCCATAAATTTCACATTAGAACCCACTTTAGGCGACGAATTAATATTTCGTCGCCATAGGCATCACTTTAGGCGACAAAATAATATTTCGTCTCCATAGATCACTTTAGGCGACGAAATAATTTTTCGTCGCCACAGACCACATTGAAAATGGAAATTTTTATCACTCACTTTATTTCGTCGCCATAGATCACTTTAGGCGACAAAATAATTTTTCGTCGCCATAGACATCACTTTGAAAATGGAATTTTTTATCACTCACTTTAGGCGACGAAATTTCGTCGCCATAGATCACTTTAGGCGACTGAGACACCCCATTTTGTCGGCTATCAGATTTAGGAGACCCATAGCTTGGTGGTTCACAATGATCGTAAAAGACTCAAAAGGACTCTCGGAAGTCAGCTCTATCTCTTAAAATGCTCAGAATGACCAAAATGCCCCTGAAAGCCAGAAAACTCCCAGATTTGGTTCCAAAGTTCTGGAAACATGCTACGTCGTAAGAAAAGTATTCAAATGAGTTTTTAAGAGAAATCAGATGAAATCGTCGGCTCCCAGAGACCCCCGGAAGTCCCGGAAGTTCCCGGAAAGTCCCCACTGACCGGTTTGACCAAGGTTTGACCAGGTTTGACCAAGTTTGACCAAATTTGACCGAAATCGTCCGAATTCACCGGAATCATTTTAAATCATGAGAAAAGTGTTAAAACAAGTTCCAAAAGATAATCGAGCGAAAATATCAGCTCCCGGGAACTCCCGGAGGTTTCCAGAACTTCCCGGGAATCCCAGGTTTGACCAGTTTGACCAGAATTTGACTTTGGAACCGGGGCACCGAAACAATTTTCAAACACTTTTCACAGATACTAGAGGTCTATAGCTTTCCAACGGTATATCGCGCATAATTTCTGGATCTAAAACGAATTTATTATGAATTTCCAAAGGCGAAAAAGACGATCAAATCAGCTTTTATCGCAAATACCGCAAAACTTTTCAAAGTGACCTATCCCTGAACTATTTTTTATGTAAAGTAGACTCCATTACCTTTCCAACGGTATATCACAACCTCAGTTTGGAGTTCATACGCATTTTCTATGAATTTCGGACAAAATAGGGCCTTTTCGCGAATACCGGAATCTCTGGGGGCCTAAACGTAAATTTCTGGGCGTCTGAGGAGCAGTGCTGCCGCGGCACTGGCCCACTGCCGCCGCGGCAGTGGCCCAGTGCCGCCGCGGCATTCAACCCTCGCAGAGTCCATTTTTATAATTTTTTGGGGGGTCCAATTTGATTAATTGAAAGTCAAAACGACATAGTTTTGTGTTCACAGTTGTTTGGGACCAATGAGAGTACTTCTAAAACCCCAAAACCACCCCAAATTGGCCTATATAAACCCCCCATTGCTCTTCATTTTGGGGGGGCCAAGTGCAAAGTTTGAAAAGTTGTAGAGAAGAAGAGAGATAGAGATAGGTTTAGAAGAGAGAAAGGGAGCTTCTCCCATTGATTTTCCATAAGAAAGTGAGTTTTATTCTTGTTTTCTTCCATCATCCTTCTATATACTTCACATTCAAAGTCCACTCCAACCCTCATTCTTAAGCATTCATGAGATATGAAGCTACTTCCATGTCCAAATGTCAAAATCTATGAGTGAAACACCAAGCTACAAGTCCTAAATCACATTGATTATCATCTATTGATTGCTATTTACTTGCTTGTTTATATATATGTTCATCCCTTCTTACCTCATTTCTTTTTATTTTTCTTTATTTACTTACTAGTTCATCATCATCTAAGTGATGACATGAAGTTTGGGGTGAGTGAATCCTTATGGATAGTAGCTCTTGACCTCAAAAACATGTTTGATAGATGATGATCATAACCTCAATACTTCCAAGGTATTCTTGGAATGTATTGAAGTTATGTTCAAAATAAAATAAATCTCTCCAACAATCTTGGAAGTTCTTGATGATGAGTTTTGATGTTGGCATTTTAAGTGGCTATAATCCTTGTTGAGTATTAAAAATATGTTTTCAAAACATCTATTTCAAAACCCCTCTCAATCCTTCTCATTTTGGTTTCAAGAAACAAAACCTTGTTTTCCCCAAAATCTTCAAAATAATGAGTCAAAACAGTGAGTGAATTGAGTTCAAAGATTTCTCTAGGACTCAATACTCAACATATGGATGCAAGGCCACTTGGAAAGTCTTCCTAACTCATTAGAGAACACCCATGATTTTTGGTTTGACTTGGAAGTACTTGAAAATGGTCCATTTGGACCCAAACATTCCTTCCAGACATTCTGCCTTTTCTATCACAGCAGCTAGGGCCACTTACAACTTGTTTTACAGAAAACTTTTCCGAAAAGGGTGGTCCTAACTTATTTTTACCTTAAACTTCAATTTCCTATGGAACTTTCTGTATAAAATAGGCCTCTAGATCATTATTTTTCATTTTCTAAGATTTTTCAACATTTCAGTCGACAGTACGGACTCTGTTTCTGAGTGACCTTCATTGTTTATATGATTTCTCTCAATCTGTGATATCTATTCAAGATTGGCCTTTTGGGTTGTGTTCTAGACACAATAAGGAACATCTCCATAAAAAATAATGCATTTAAAACATTCCTAACCCCTCTTTTCAATTTTCCAAAGATGATGCTACTGTTCTGTCCACTATTCACAGCAAGCACATTTCAACTTTCATCCTTTGATTTGATGCCCATATGCATTCCAAATTAGTTCATATCTTAGGAAGTAGTTCATACTACATTTGTACACATTCCATGTTAATTTCATTCATTCATTCATACACATTTTAGACTTCTAAGTCACTCTAGGAATCCATGTACCCAAAACACACTACAACCTTTGCACATTTTAGAAACATACATTGCATTCATGCAAGATTTGGGGTTTTTGTAACTCTTAATCTAAGAAGATTATAAGGAATGAACTTGATCACACATTTATGCTTCCCCTCGATCTAATCATCCTTTCTCATCCATCCCGGGGATTGAGAAATCTTCTTTTCTCAAAATTAACATGCATCATTTTAGCTTGCTAAGCATATTTTGATTTCTTTGATTATTTGTTTCAAGAACAATTCATGTCCCCTTTAGATTAAGGAAACTAATTACTTGATACATGATTAGACGATTTTTCCTAGGTTTATTTGTGTGATCTTTCACTTTACATTGCATGATATTTGACTTAGATCTTATGAATGATATTTTATCTTTTGATCTTCCATTTCGGATTTTCTTATGTGATGTAATATATACTATCATAGTATTATTTGTCGAACCATACATAGTATAAGATGATTATTTGGATGCTAATTGAGGCCCGTCGTAAGACTGGGCGAGTTGAGGGTGTTTTTATCGTGACAAAGGCTCCTTCCTCTCTCGTACCAAAACCCCGAACCAAGTTCTTTGGTTATGAAGGACCGGTGCCCTTTATCCGTTTGGGTGAGTCAAAATTAGGTTTCTTGGTTCCTTAAAAACTAAGTGGCGACTCTGTATCTGTTTTCAACAGACCTTTTCTTTTCTTTGATTCAAATCAATTTCAAACAATCTCAAACAAGAGAAGTGGTCCGACTCTGCGTGTCCACAGCGACAAAATAATTTTTTGTCGCCATAGACATCACTTTGAAAATGGAATTTTTTATAACCCATTTTAGACGACGAAATAATATTTCGTAGCCATACATCACATTAGGCGACAAAATAATTTTTCGTCGCCATAGACATCACTTTGAAAATGGAATTATTTATCACTCACTTTTGGTGACGAAATAATATTTCGTCGCCATAGATCACTTTAGGCGACAAAATAATATTTCGTCGCCATAGACATCCCTTTGAAAATGGAATTTTTTATCACTCACTTTAGGCGACGAAATGATATTTCGTCTCCATAGATCACTTTAGGCGACAAAATAATTTTTTGTCGCCATAGACATCTATTCCGTCGCCATAGATCACTTTAAGCGATGAAATAATTTTCGTCGCCATAGACATCACTTTGACAATTGAATTTTTTATCACTCACTTTAGGCGACAAAAATTTCGTCGCCATAGATCACTTTAGGCGACGAATTAATATTTCGTCGCCATAGACATCACTTTCGGCGACGAAATGTTATTTCGTCGCCAAAATTGACACTTTAGGCGACGAAACAAAATTTTGTCGCCAAATTTATGTTTTTTTCAGCCTGTTAGGCGACAAAATTTATTATTGTCGCTAAAACTATACTTTTGGCGACGAAATTTAAATTATTTCGTCGCCATGTTTCGTCGCTAAAGCCCATTTTTGTTGTAGTGACACCAAGACTGCGTCACCAGACAAAGCATCGCCGGATCGCAGCTTCGTCAAGGAGAATGCCTGAAAACACTATTTCTTCTTCCACACTCACCCTAATAGGCCACTCTTCTCATTTTGAATTCCAAAAAACCTTCTGCTTCTCTCTCTCTCTCACACGAGAACTCCACCCCTACAACCGCCTCCAGCATCAACCACCACAGACCACCGTCTTTGGGAGCTCTCAGTCTCTCTATCCCAACCCCTCTCGCTCTCTCTCTCACCGCCAACGCCGTCGGGCATCGCCCTCACAGCCACCACCGCCCTCACTAGCGCACGCCATCGTCATTGCCGTCAACGGGCATCACTACCACCCCCATCCCCTACTGTTGATCCATCTCTCTCTCTCTCTCTCTCTCTCTCTCTCTCTCTCTCTCTCTCTCTCTCTCTCTCTCTCCGGCTCACTCTCCACCCCCACCCCACCGCCGACGGTTATCGCCACCACCCGCATCTAATAGAGGCGAATCGTAATTCTGATTTTTGATTTAGAGCTTCTTAGTATTAATTGATTTAGGGCTTCTTAGAGCTTTCAAAATCAGTTCTTTATCTATTTTTTTCTTCCATTTTCTTTATGTTTTTCTTCGATTGAGCCATGGAATATCAAATCTTACCTCATGTTTTTTGTTTCATTTGTTTCAGTACCTTCAGTGCCGCTTGGAGGGGATGAGGTATGATCTCTCTTCTTTCTAATTAATTATTCTTTTTTCTTTTTCCTTTTTTTGCAACCAAATAAGAAGTTTAGGATGTTCATATTGTAGGAAGGCTGGTGAAGCCATTTAGTTATGGAGGGGATGAGGTATGATCTCTCTCTAAAATTTCCATATGGTTATGAGTTTTCATTTGGGTACTGCCTATTACTCAGAGAGATGTGACTGCAACCCTCATGTTTTTTTGTTTAATTTGTTTCAGTAAATTCAGTGACTGCTTTTTCCTCTTCTTCACTGATTTAATGGAGTACCTTTTCCTATTTTCTTGATTTTACATTTTCATTTTCCATTTATCTTTCTGTAGCATTTCTTACCATTTGCAAAAGAGGGCATCAAAAGTAATGCTATGGTTCCCAACCTTGGGACCTAATCGGTTATAAAGTTGGTTTGATTAGGGTCTCCTTAGTTGTTTTTTATGTGATTTTGAGCAAGTATATAGAAAGTGTGATTACAGTAATTGTTTGGCATACAAATAAAATAAACCCACTCGCTGTCGATATGATGCCTTTGTCTTCTCATTCGCAGTTCGATCGTCGGAAAAACTCTTCTTCGTCAAGTATAGATGTTGATGTGCATTTGACTGTTTATATAGCTTTGTTGTGTGAGGTTTCAGATCTCCTCTTTGAGTCATATTGAAATTGAGAAGGACAAAGAAAAATTTTGGTTGCTAAGGAAATTGAGAAAGACAAAGGAAAATTTTGTGGATTTATGTGTAACAACCTGCATTTCCATTTAATTTAAAATTCATGTCCATATTTAATTTATTTGTATTTGCATTGGCATATTTAAATTCAATTAGCATTGTCCGCTTTTATTTTAATTTCAGTCACATGATTGGAATATTAATTTCTTATCTAATTCATATTTAAATTTTATTGGAGGCCAAACTGCAATTTTACAAAATTAGTAATACCTGTGTGGATTTCAAAATCTGTATTTCAAAACGGTGGAAATGTTTACTTTTAACTCAATCAGTATTTTTATGAAACCAGGAAATCAACTCTTAAGTTAAAATGAATTTCCTGTATTTTTGTGGTGACCACCGCGCCCCGAAAATACCAGTTTATGTCCAAAACTGTCCGCGCTGTGCTAAACTTCCACAGATTTTGGAAGTGACTGATTGGACATTTGCTTTATTTCCATTTATGGCAAGTGATCATTGACTTAGTCCTTGTTTGGCAATGCTTTGTGTGAGTGTGTTAAATTTAGGCCACAAGCTCCATTTCCCAAACAACTTAAAATTGACCCCTACTAGTCTATAGCACCCTTTCAGTCCTCCTACAGTTGTGATATACACACTTACGTATGTGTTAATCTTGTTAACTTGCTGATTGTGTAAAGATTAGTGTGTTTAAAATGTTGGTTAAGCCTTGGTGAAGAGACTTGGCCTCCAAGTTCACCTCTTTGGCTCTCTCTATATGTATACCTTCACACTAACACAATTCTGGACAAGCTCAATCAGAGAGAATAGAGAGAGAGTTTGAGAGTTAATTTCAGAAGTTATTTTAGAGAGAGGAAGCTCAATCCTCCATAGCCAAAGCTTGGAGTATTTCTTATTTGAGATTATCTTTCTCAACACCCACACATTCTTATCAATCAGTGAGTATTACTAACTCCCTCAAAATGTAATCCATTCCTTATTTACTGATTTGGGTAGTTAATTTGAAGTATCACCATTGATGTTTGTACGTTGAAGTTCATAGCTTGAAAAATGGAGATTTTCCAAACTCAACCAAAACTTGTTTTGTTAGATAAATACGATAAATTACATGTCATATATACTATACCCAAAGTTTTAGAGCCTAATTTGTTCATATAAGGAAGTATATAAGAAAATTAGTTTTGACATGTTTTAGTTTTTCATAAAATTGGAGAGTTACAGTTAGAATCGTGTTAAATTAATCATAGATTCTAAATCCTTGTTGAAAAAGGAAGAGATCCATATATAACATGATATATATACTTACAGAATTGGAAATGGGTCAATTTGAACCCCTTAAGCTGAAACAGAGCAGTTTCTGCGGGGAAGAAGGAGCCTCAGTAAAACCTCGCGCCACGATCGCGCGCGTGAGAATCGAACGAGCGGCCCGCGCGAGCGATCTTTCGCGCGAGCGGCCCGCGCGCGCGATCCTCGTTTCCACAGGCAGACAGAAGAGTTTATATATATAATGAAATTTAGGCAGGTCGCGCGAACGAGGGTCGCGCGAGAATCCCTTCGCGCGAGCGATTCGCGCGCGCGACCTTGGCTGATCCAGGCAGATAGAAAAATATATATATAAATGAAAATTTGGGCATATCGCGCGAGCGATCTTTCGCGCGAGCGGTCCGCGCGCGCGAAGTCAGGCAGTTTCTATTTTTGTCTGTTTTCTGTTAAGGGACTGTTTGGTTCAACCTGTTAGTACTGTTAAGGTTCTGTTTGGGATATTTAGTTAATCAGAACTCTATTTGGTTATGTTTTGAATGATTAAAACATTGTATTGCAAGTTATCAATCCCCGTACGCGTGTTGTTCCTTTAATTCAGTATTTTGCTTAGGTTCAAGTGCATATCATTCATGTGGGGTCAGTGGTACATGCATGTGGGTGTCAGTCTGTGTGGAAAAGAGTAATGGTAGTGTGGAAAGAGTATGAGTTTGAGGTTGTGGTTGTAGTTTGTGGTTGTGGTTGTAGTTTGTGGTTGTGGCTGTGGTTGTGGTTGAGTTTGTGGAGAGGGTATCTTTGAAATGCGACGGTGGCAAACATGGACACTCCCTGACGCCCATGGAAGCGTTAAAGTGTGTGACGTCGAACTCGGACATTCCCTGGCACCCATGGTAGTGCTAAAGTGTGGCCTACGGACACTCCCTGATACTCGAGTCTGGATACTGCGTGAGGGGTTGTCCCGGTATTTGCATGGCGGTTAGGGTATTCAAAGTGTGAGGCATTGGACACTCCCTGGTACCCTGGACCAAAGTGTGAGGCAAACTGGACACTCCCTGGCGTCCCGTTGCTAAAGTGTGGCTATCTTAGTGTTTTAAAGATACCAGGAGTAGGATAGTGGGTTGTTGTGGTTGTCGAGAGAAAAGAGTCGGTCAAATGAGATGGTGCATCGTTCCCATACACGGTCACATATGTGTGAATTCATAATGTTGCGGTTGTTTTCTAAACAAGCTCTTTGTCTTAAATATAATTTGTGAATTTAAATGAGTATTGGAAAATGGTAAATGAGTATGTTTTACATTTAAAGTCATGTTTTTAATACTCACCAGCTTCTTGAATCTGACGACGTTGATGCGTCCTGGACATTCGTGTTCAGGCTTTTCAGGTTATAACCAGGAGGAGTCGTACGACTACGCTAATTGAGAATGGCTGCTTTTGGAATGAGAAAACCGTTTATTGATTATATGTTTTAAGTTTTGAACTGTTTTGTTTTATAAGGATGACTGTAACAGACACTAAGTTATTGTTTTATTTCAAGGCGGTCTGTGCCTTAGTTGTCCCCGTATCATAAGATGTAATAAGTTAGAAAATTTTTGTAAGCCTTGATTGCTTTACTCTGATTATTATGTTTTGTTGTTCGACGTTTGGGACGGAATCGATCCTTCAAACTGTCGCGACCTATGGGTCCATAAAGGAAATTAAACGCTTTCCTTATTTATGCTACGTCGGGGCGTGACATTATGATTCTTTTTGGTCATTGTAACTGTTTGCCTAAGATATAAGACAATTGTTTTTTTAGCCTTTCTTTTTCTTGGGTGGCATTTGGGGTATCTTCTGTTTGCCTAACAAACTTACATGATTTCTTTTGAGTTTTAGATGGGTCACATGGGTGTGGATGGCTATGTGCTTGGGTCACATGGATGTGAAATGATGGCTGAGTGGTTGGCATTCAAATATGAGGTTCCTTCGTCATTTTTTTTTTAAAACTTTATCTCATATTTTGAAATTTTAATCAGATTTGTAATCTTAGATTTGAAATTTATTCCTTGCCAAACTTTGAAATTTCATTCTAATCTAATTTGATTTCCAAAACTTTGAAATTTTACCTAATCTCATCTTTGAAATCTTTAACAGGTATGTACTCAAACTTTGGTATTTTTCCTGAATTTTTTCAATTCCAAACTTTGAAATTTAATTCTAATCTAATCTGATTTTCTAAATTGTAGGGTAAATTTGAAATTTGATTTGAAATTTTATCAATTCTCAGAATTGAAATATGATCTAATTTCCAAAATTTATCTATTTAATAGTTGTGTGCTCAAAGTTACATAAGGTATTAAACTCACACACACACTCTCTCTCTCTCTCTCTCTCTCTCTCTCTCTCTCTCTCTCAAGTTTTCTCTTAAGTTTTTATATTGCACATTTTTGACAGGTATGTACACCCACCCAGTCCAACTAGGGAAATTTCTTCCATTAGGAATTCTGGAATTGGGTAGTTCTGTTAAAGCCTTATAAATGGTGTCTGTATGATTCTCTCTATAAATGGTGCTATTTTAAATTTTCCTTGGTTCCAGAAGGTCTTTTTTGGGTGGAGCAGTAGCAAGACAGATATGTATTCTTGGTTTGCAAAACTATTCTGTTATTAACACATATTTTCATCTATGTTGGTGAAGGTTTTGCAGTTGCTCTAACTCCTGTTGTTTTGGGCAAATTTAAGGCCAGTGATTCGCTACTTCGGTAACTTATCGATCTCTCTCGATAATTTTTTTGCAACGATTTTGTGTTCTGTTTTGTTCAGTTTTTGATAGCAGAATTTGTGTCTAATATCTTGGTTGGAAGTCGGTACATAGTTGTTCATTTTTCGTGGAGACAATTTCTTAGTGGGTTAATTCTAATGAGGAATGCTATAAATAAAATTTTAGAACCAGAATGGAACAAAACTACTATTACAAGACTACTTTTACATATGGAACATAAATTTTTTTTTTGTCAATGGTTAGTTACAAAAGCCGACTCACTGTTTGGTTTCCTAGAAAATAGACTAAGAAAATGAAAGAGTAGTGCTACGGTTTCCAAATTTTGGTTCCCAAACATTTTGACAGTTTTACCACATATCATTGTAGTGGGCACCATCAAATTTTTCTTGGAAGTTGTTTTAGGTTGTATAACAATCAAAGCATTTGGGAACCAAATTTGGATTGAAATTTTGAAACCATAGCAAAATCCATTTGAAACTCTAGCACAATTTAGACCTCTCAGAAAATTGCCTCATTTTAATCTCTAGCAAAATCCATACTTCTATGGTTCTAAGTGCAAACTCAGCAATATAAGTACCTAATCTGTCTCCTTTCTTTTCCTATGTTTGGAGGGCATAGTATACCCATAGACCAATTTTACACTTAATTATTATAATAGAAATGTTTTTTCTTCATGATATTTGATTCCAATACCACAAGTTAATTCTTTGTCCTTGCTTCTAATAAATTAGTTCTCTTATGTTAGGTTTTTAGTGTAGGCTCATCTATATAATAAAAGAGGAGTTGTGATGGAACATCTAAATGTCTCTTACAAACAATGGTTGATTGGGATTGAGTTTAAATCATGATCGAATGGCTGAGATTCGCTCCCCCAAAACTTTGAGCAGGGTAGTTGTGTACACATTTCTAATGTAAATTGCCACAAGTTTTCTTTGGTAAAATTGGATATGATGTACCTATTTGTGAGCAGGTTTGTTTAAAGCAGTATTTTTCATACTTGAATTTTTGATTTTTTAATTGTGTTCCTTGCAATTTGTATAGGAAATAGCTGATATATACGCATTACGCTTAGTGCATGTTTCCAGTCAACCTTTACCTACTTACTAATGAATCACTTGAAGTTGCTGAGGTTTTTACCCCCAATGACAGCTATGGAGTTTCGTAATCTGTTGAAAAACAGAACAGGAGTTTTGCATTGGGTCTCCTGGAGAAAGATTGTGAGGAAGTTGGGGCTGAGTCTCCTGCAAAAATATCATTTCATACAATTTTTTTTCTATTCCAAATTTAGTTTCTGATTTATATTTTTTCCTAGATGTAGTTTCTGAGTTAGTTTGTTTTTCCAGATTTAGTTTCTGATGTACCTTCAGTTTTGGATTAAGAAATGGAATAGAAGAAAGGAGAGGTTTTCACATTTTTCTTATTAACGGAGTAAAATGTAAAAACTTTTAGACTTTTCCATGCATATTTAGACTTTTCCTTCCACAGCTTAACATTTCTGTGCTTAGATGAGTTGGGTTGTAGTTGATGCAAAATTAATGTTTAGATTATTATGTTATGACAGGCTAATAAATTGCATGTTAACAGGTCTAATGTTGAAATAACAAATGAGACTCAGGTGATTTTTTTACAATAATTTTTGTATGAATTATACAATTTTAGAGTTAAAATCAGTTTTTGCTGCCCATTTAAAGACTTAGAAATCATTTTTTTGGTACGGGTAGTGCCCTCGGGCACGGGCAATATACTATTATATATATATATATATATAAAGTAACAATCTGAATCTTAAGCAGACATTAAGGGGCGAGTTTGGGACGGATTGACTTTTAGTGACGAAAAAAAATTTCGCCGCAAAAAATACATTGTTTTAGGGACAAAAATTTCCATCTCTAAAAGTTGACCCGTCTCTTGAGGTTCACTTAAGATCCTCACCGTATAAAATAAATGAATCAATTAAAACCACACAAAATCGGAGGCCCCAGCTTTGTCCCTAAGTAGACCCTCCACTAAATATCAAAACTGATTTTGTGGTTCACAAGAACCAGTTTTAAATACTAGCTTTGTGTTTAGGTAAGACTCTGTGTTTAGCTTAAAACGAGATCCAAAATTTAGTTCTTGATAAACCAACATGATAGTAATTTGTATGGGGATATTAGGTCATAGTCCCCTAAAAATTAAGTGTATTAGCCAAAAACTCACACGATTTAGCCATTTTTTTTTAAAAGTAGCTCGCTACTTTTTTTCAGCCAAAAGCCTTTTTGACAAATAAAAACAGATAATATTATCTGTTCATAAACAGATAATATTCATGAAAACGATCATAATTTTCTCATTTGTTGGTCTTTTGGGATGATTTATTTATTCTTTTTGTATTTCATGTATTTCTTTGAGATTTACATATTGGACTTGAAAATTTTACGAAAAAAAAGGTTAAGTTACAGCGCAATTTTGAGATTGTACGAGAAAGTTATGGTGGTTTAAAGTTGACTGATAATATTATCTGTCTACAAACAGATAAAATCTCAAAATCAGACTGCAATTTATCTTTTCAAAGAAATACATAAACATCCCAAAAGGCCAAAAAATGAGAAAATTATGGTCGTTTTCGTGAATATTTTCTGTCTGTCAACAGATAATATTAACTATTTACGAACATATAATATTATCTATTTTTATCTGTCAAAGGGGCTTTTCGCTAAACCAAAAAGTAGCGAGAGACTTTTAAAAAATAGCCAAATCGTGTTAATTTTTTTGTCACGCCCCGGAGTAAGCCAAAAATAGGGAAAAATAAAATTTCCTTTATGGGTCCGTGGACACGTGCCTAGTTTGTTAACCGTCCTGTCCTTCTAACTCCACACCATGCAATCATAAGGGAAATGCTAAAGCATAAGCATGACTTAAACTTATCAGAGTATAATTACAGCGGCGGAAATTAAACAAGAGTTACAATAACATCAATCCTAATACAAGAGGCCATACTAAACAATTTACATAAGCTTAAAAACAACAGGAGAAACTATCTATCAGATCTTCAGCAAGGCTTTGTCCTCCTTAGCTCCACGACACCGTATCCTAAACTCTTCTATCTATCTCCAAACCTGCAACACTCTGGGCATACGAATGCCCAGGGCGTAACATGCCATCTATAACACCCACATTTGTGTTATTTCTTTTGCATTACATTGTCATGCATGATAATGTGATGTGGCATGTCTTATGACACATGGTTGAGTGAGTTTTGACTCACGAGTTGATTTGGGTGTCTGTATTAGAGAACCCTTTGAAACTATGGTGATTGAGGATTTTATTGTTTGTGAAGTCTCTCCGAGTATGAGACGGTCACTGTGGAACATTTTAAATGTTTATCTGAAAATAAATGTTTACCTGTGTATTTCAAAATCTGTATTAATTTCTGTTTTATAATTTATATCTGTTGCTAGTTTTAGTATCCTGGTGAGAACGAATTAACACGTTATTAATTTGGTAGGCTAATTAGCAACTTCGGAAACGTCATGTAGAAATTCGCGTTTCAGCGACCAAACAAAACTTAGTCGAAAACTTTTATAATTCTGAAGTTTCACTTATAAAGCTATGAATTAGCTGTGTAGAAAGTTTTAGAGACTGATTAGGAGTTTTGAAAACTCGTGGGGAGGTAAACGTAATTCCCAATAGTCTTGCCTATATATAGATAGAGATGGTTGAGATATTTTTCATAACTTCTAACCTAAATTTCAAAAGGAGGCCAAAAGGGGGCTAGAGGGAGATTTAGGAGCTTAGAGCTTTGTGACGCCAAACGACGACCTTCCGTCAGTCTGGCTTCTCCCAGATTTCATATTTGAGCTCCTCGGGGTAAGAGCTTTGTTTTGATATATGTTAGGGCTTGTTTGGCTAAGTTTTCTGAAAAGTTATTTTCTAGAATTTTTCATAAAAGTTGATAAATGGAATTTTGATCCATGGGAATTGTACTAGACGGACTTCTGCATGTTCTTTGTACACGGGTTTTCTTTGAATCAAAGTTTAAGAGCGTAAATCGGAGGTGAGTGATTCAACTATGTTTTGGAATGATTTCTTGGCATGTATTCATGTTATGTTTGAATAGCATGTATTAATTCTTAGAGATATATTGTGTAGTTCATATTGGGCATTTATATTGATAAGTAGGCTCAATAGCACGGTGATATGTTTTGATTATCGCGAGCATGGTGATATGTATTTGAGCATGTTAAGTTGCTTATGTGGGTCAGAAGGAGCACGTGGTCACCGTGCCATTTTGTGGAGCCGATATAGGCATTAAGGTCGCACGATTGAAGAGAAGAATCGTGGGTCTTACCCTTTCGCGTGGACTTATTGGCGAGGAGTTGCGGATTGGGAGTATGGAGGGCACGTGAGTCTTCGGCGACTAGTATGAAATGTAGAGATGTGAATGCGGACATGTTTATCATTCATGTACATATGTTGATTTATTCACTAAGCTTTAGCTTAAACAAATCGAATATCTGTGGTTAATTCAAATAACCATTTCAGGTGTTAATGCTGGCGAGGAATCGGAGAAGTGAGTACGTGGGTTGGGAGTTCTTTTGGAAGGCAACTTGAATGTTAACCTTGTAGTTTTGGGACAATAGGATGTTGTAATAAGAGTTTTTATTGTTTTAACTTATGTTTAACTTCGTATGAAAGAATGGATTATAAACCGTTGTAATAGTTAGTGACATGTTGTAATCCTACTTTAGAAATGTTTTAATACAGCTAAGATTACTTTGGATTGAGTTTGGTTTGAGTGGTTGATCATTGGTGAAAGTTAGGAAGCTTTTCAACTTGAAATTCTGCAGATTGGGCTGCTGCCAGGGGAGCAGTCGACTGGTCCTGTGTTCAGTCGACTGAACCCCTGTGCCTGGTAGCTACTGCTTGTTAATATGGTAAAAGCATTCGACTGGGCCCTGCCTCAGTCGACTGGACCTCTGTAGGATAATGCGTTCTTTTTGTTTCTGCCTGATTCAGTCGACTAGTCCCTGATTCAGTCGTCTCAAAGCTGGAGACCTCAGTCGACTGACCCTAGTGTCAGTCGACTGGAATTGCTATTAAACCCTTTTGAAAACTCCCTGCCTTCTTCAGTCGACGGAGCAGTCGACTGACCTCTGGGTTCAAATGTGTTTTGTTTTTCGCTGCGTGTGTTCTTCAAATTAAACTCTTGGGAACGTTAATGAATTAGTTTAGCCTCAGTGGCGTGCCACGGGCTCCGTTTCCGCTATTGTGGGACCGGGCTGTGATATTTAGTGGTATGAGAGCATAAGTTTAGAGCCTTGGGAACGAGTGACGTTATATATGCTTAGTGACGTCGAGTGGATTGTGTAATTGTAAAGATATTTGTTGTCATTGTAGAAATGCTTCATGTGTTAGCATTTGTTGATCGTGATGAACTGTGCACATATATCTATATTGTGGCATAGCATGCATGGTCATTATGCATTGAACTCAACAGGGGAATATTTGAAACATTATGACTGATCCACCAAGACAATTGTCACTGCATTCGCGGATGGACCAAATAGTGAATATGGTGGAAAATTTCATACAAGCGGTAAGTGAAAGAGAACAGATGAACGTTCAGCCTCCACAAGTGGAAATTTGTTATGTCAATGCACCATCGGCACCGCGACCTCAACACACAATCGTGGAACAGTTTCATAAGCGAAAACCGACGTTGTATCATGGGCAAGTTGACATAGACTTGGCCGATCATTGGATGATGGACATGGAAAGACATTTCCGTCAGGTAATATGTACCGATGAGGAGAAAATTTTGTGCGCATCCGATACGTTGATGGGCGAAGCATTGGATTGGTGGAACAACGTGCTTGAACAAGGAAAGCCAACCACGTGGGAAGCATTTAAAGAAGAATTCAACAAACGTTTCTTCCCGCAATCTGCTTATACTCAGAAACGCCAAGAGTTTGCGAGTTTGGTTCAGGGAGATATGACCGTGGGTGAGTATGTTTCTCGTTTCAATGCCTTGTTACGATTTGGGAAAACTACCGTTCCGACTGATAGGGATAAAGCTCGTAAGTTTGAGGAAGGGCTTAGAGAGAATATTCGTGGCCGTGTAGGCATGTTGCAACACCCGACCATTTCTCTAATCGAGGAAGCCGCCCGTATAGCTGAGAAAAGTGCCGACCGATATCGACAAGGGCAACAAGGAAAGAGAGCAAATGACAGTCGAGGTAAGAGTCAAGGGAATGCGAAGAAACCGTTTACGCAAGGTTCGGGATCATATGTGAGTAACCAAGGAGGGAGTACGTTCATGGGGGACTCGAGACCGTTGTGCCCAACATGTAACCTGCGACACAGAGGAACCTGCTATCAATTGATCACTTGCTATTTTTGTAAACAATTGGGGCATGTGTCTAGGAATTGTCCTTTGAACGCAAATTCGACTACACCAAACACAACCTCGAACGCCAAGAGCTATAACCCAGGGATAAGAGGGAAATATTTTGAGTGTGGCCAACCGGGGCATATAGCGAAGAATTGCCCAAGTAAAAGACAACCGGGAATGAGTATCGGTGCATCGAGTGTGCCAAGCGGGTCAAGGGTAGAACCTCGAGTAGATAAAGGGAAAGGAGTCGCGCAACAACAAGGACGATACTTTCAGCTCAGGCCGGGGAATACGGATGATACCGTCGTATCAGGTATTCTTCCTATTTGTTCGTATCCTGCACGTATACTTATGGATTCTGGTTCAACGCATTCATTCGTATCACGTGATTTTGTTAAGCATTTAACTGTTAAGTCAGAACTGCTAGGATATGACTTGTGTGTATCATTGCCTAGTAGTGAACCGCTAGTTACTTCTTCGATATTCAAGTCATGTGAGATCAATATAGATGATAAAGTCTTGAGCGTTGATTTGATTCCGTTGACGGTGAATTACTTTGATGTTATCTTGGGTATGGATTGGTTGTCGGTTAATCAAGCCAAAATTGATTGTGAACAGAAACGGGTTAGTTTCAATCCGTTAGGGCGAGAAGAGTTTACTTTTCAGGGTAAGGGAGTAATCGTACCGCCGTACTTGATATCGGCGATCCAAGCAAGTAAGATGTTGAAGAAGGGTTGTTCGGGTTTCTTATGTTCAATTATTGACACGCGAGTTCTTGGACCACTAATAGAAGAAATTTCAGTAGTTCGAAAATTTCCAGATGTTTTTCCCGATGAGTTACCCGACGTATTGATTGAAAGAGAGCTTGAGTTCACAATAGAAGTAGTACCAGGGTCACAACCGGTATCCAAAGCACCATACCGAATGGCACCGATAGAGTTGAAAGAATTGAAGGTTCAGTTACAAGAACTACTTGAGAAGGGTTTTATTCGACCGAGTATTTCGCCATGGGGAGCTCCAGTCTTGTTTGTGAAGAAGAAGGATGGAACAATGCGTATGTGCATCGACTATCGAGAGTTGAATAAGTTGACCGTCAAGAACAAGTATCCGTTGCCGTGAATAGATGACTTGTTTGACCAGTTACAAGGGGCTCAGGTATTTTTGAAGATCGACTTGAGATCCGGTTACCACCAGTTGAAAGTCAAGGAGGAAGATGTTGAGAAGACAGCTTTCAGGACTCGATATAGTCACTTTGAATTTTTGGTTATGCCGTTTGGAGTGACTAATGCACCAGCTGCTTTCATGGACTTGATGAACCGTGTTTTCAAGGATTATTTAGATGAGTTCGTTATCGTGTTCATAGATGACATCCTAATCTACTCCAAAAGCGTAGAAGATCACGAGTATCATTTGCGATTAGCTTTACAACGATTGCGTGAAAAGAGATTATTCGGCAAATTGAAGAAGTGTGAGTTTTGGTTGACAGAGATTACTTTTCTTGGACATATTGTATCAGCTAAAGGAATTTCTGTAGACCCTCAGAAGATAGAAGCAGTTACCAACTGGGCGAGACCAAAGAATGTGACGGACATCAGAAGTTTCCTAGGATTACCTAGGTATTATCGGAGATTTGTAAAAGACTTTTCGCGTATAGCAATGCCGATGACACAGTTAATGAGGAAAGATATTGCTTTTGTTTGGAGTCCAGAATGTGAAGAAAGTTTCCAAGAGTTGAAGGGTCGACTAGTGAAAGCACCAATATTAGCCGTTCCGTCAGGGACTAAAGGATTTATTATTTACAGTGATGCTTCATATAGAGGTTTAGGTTGCGTTCTTATGCAAGGTGATAAAGTCATTGCGTATGCATCGAGACAACTTAGACCGCACGAGAAGAATTATCCAACACATGATCTAGAATTGGCCGCCGTGATTTTTGCATTGAAGATTTGGCGTCATTATCTATACGGAGAAAAATGTGAGATTTATACGGATCACAAGAGTTTGAAGTATCTGTTTACACAACGAGATTTAAACATGAGGCAAAGGAGATGGTTAGAGTTGATGAAGGACTATGGCTTATCAATTCAGTATCATCCGGGCAAGGCGAATGTAGTCGCCGATACTCTTAGTCGTAAGGCACCAACCAACACCGCATCAGATTTGACTTCTCAGAAAGAATTGATAAGAGATATGGAGAACTTAGAACTTGAAGTGATACCGATGATTGAAAGTGGCTTGATGTCGACGATGGTGGCACAACCACTCTTGATTCACGAGATCACGGAGAAACAACTTCAAAACGTGGCTTTGAAGAAGATTTGTGATGAGATTCCAATGGGCAAACAACCGGGATTCACGTTTGAGAGCAATGTGTTGAGATTGAGGGGTAGAATTTGTGCACCTAGTGAGAAAGAGTTGAAGCGAAACATCCTAGAGGAAGCACACAACACAAAGTATACCGTTCATCCGGGAAGCACCAAGATGTATAGAGACTTGAGACATGTGTATTGGTGGCCGGGAATGAAGAGAGAAATAGCACATTACGTTTCGCGTTGTACTAGTTGTCAACAAGTAAAAGCCGAACGCCAAGTGCCTTTGGGATTATTACAACCGTTACCGATAGCCGAGTGGAAATGGGAGCACATAACAATGGATTTTGTTAGTGGATTTCCGAGGTCGAAGAGATCGAACACTATTATTTGGGTGATTGTTGATCGTTTGACGAAGTCGTCGCACTTCCTACCGCTTCGAACAACTAAGCCAATGACGTTAGCTAAGTTGTATATTCGCAAAATTGTTAGACTACATGGTATCCCAGTGTCTATCGTTTCGGACAGGGATAGTAGTTTTACATCGAAGTTTTGGAGAGCCTTGCAAGGAACAATGGGTACCAAATTGCACTTTAGTACAGCTTTTCATCCTCAGACCGATGGTCAATCAGAAAGAGTAATCCAGATTTTGGAGGACATGCTTCGTTTATGTGTACTTGATTTTCAAGGTGATTGGGAAGACCACCTACCGTTAATTGAGTTCGCGTATAACAACAACTTTCAGTCGAGTATTGGGATGGCTCCTTATGAAGCTTTATATGGTCGTGTATGTCGTTCACCGATTAGTTGAACGGAAGTCGGAGAAAGAAAGATTGAAGGGCCGAAAATTGTACAAGAAACGACGGATAAGAGAAAGGTAATTAGATAACGGTTACTGAGAGCGCAGAGTAGGTATAAGAGTTATGCCGATAAGCGTAGACGACCGTTGGAATTTGACGTGGGAGACTTAGTGTATTTGAAGGTGTCACCTTCAAAGGGAATAACCAGATTTGGTAGATACGGGAAACTCAACCCGAGGTATGTAGGACCTTTTAAAATCATTGGAAAGGTTGGACCCGTAGCTTATCGTTTGAACTTGCCGAGCGAGTATGCTCAAGTTCATAACGTGTTTCATGTATCGTTGTTACGCAAATAATTAGTGGAAGATAGAGATCAAGTGATGACTCCGACATCGAATGAGATTCAGAGTGATTTAACGTATGTCGCATATCCGGTAGAGATCTTAGACCGGAAGGATCAAGTCTTACGAAATAAAGTAATATCGAAAGTGAAAGTGTTATGGCGTAGCCAAACTACGGAAGAGATGACGTGGGAGATAGAAGATGAGATGCGTACTCAGTATCCGCACCTTTTCGAGACTTGAGGTATAAGTTTGGGGACAAACTTCTTTTAAGGGGGAGAGTATTATAACACCCACATTTGTGTTATTTCTTTTGCATTACATTGTCATGCATGATAATGTGATGTGGCGTGTCTTATGACACATGGTTGAGTGAGTTTTGACTCACGAGTTGATTTGGGTGTCTGTATTAGAGAACCCTTTGAAACTATGGTGATTGAGGATTTTATTGTTTGTGAAGTCTCTCCGAGTATGAGACGGTCACTGTGGAACGTTTTAAATGTTTATCTGAAAATAAATGTTTACCTGTGTATTTCAATATCTGTATTAATTTCTGTTTTAGAATTTATATCTGTTGCTAGTTTTAGTATCCTGGTGAGAACGAATTAACACGCTATTAATTTGGTAGGCTAATTAGCAACTTCGGAAACGTCATGTAGAAATTCGCGTTTTAGCGACCAAACGAAACTTAGTCGAAAACTTTTATAATTCTGAAGTTTCACTTATAAAGCTATGAATTAGCTGTGTAGAAAGTTTCAGAGACTAATTAGGAGTTTTGAAAACTCGTGGGGAGGTAAACGTAATTCCCAATAGTCTTGCCTATATATAGATAGAGATGGTTGAGATATTTTTCATAACTTCTAACCTAAATTTCAAAAGGAGGCCAAAAGGGGGCTAGAGGGAGATTTAGGAGCTTAGAGCTTTGCGACGCCAAACGACGACCTTCCGTCAGTCTGGTTTCTCCCAGATTTCATATTTGAGCTCCTCGGGGTAAGAGCTTCATTTTGATATATGTTAGGGCTTGTTTGGCTAAGTTTTCTGAAAAGTTATTTTCTAGAATTTTTCATAAAAGTTGATAAATGGAATTTTGATCCATAGGAATTGTACTAGACGGACTTCTGCACGTTCTTTGTACACGGGTTTTCTTTGAATCGAAGTTTAAGAGCGTAAATCGGAGGTGAGTGATTCAACTATGTTTTGGAATGATTTCTTGGCATGTATTCATGTTATGTTTGAATAGCATGTATTAATTCTTAGAGATATATTGTGTAGTTCATATTGGGCATTTATATTGATAAGTAGGCTCAATAGCACGGTGATATGTTTTGATTATCGCGAGCATGGTGATATGTATTTGAGCATGTTAAGTTGCTTATGTGGGTCAGAAGGAACACGTGGTCACCGTGCCATTTTGTGGAGCCGATATAGGCATTAAGGTCGCACGATTGAAGAGAAGAATCGTGGGTCTTACCCTTTTGCGTGGACTTATTGGCGAGGAGTCGCAGATTGGGAGTATGGACGGGCACGTGAGTCTCCGGTGACTAGTCTGAAATGTAGAGATGTGAATGCGGACATGTTTATCATTCATGTACATATGTTGATTTATTCACTAAGCTTTAGCTTAAACAAATCGAATATCTGTGGTTATTCAAATAACCATTTCAGGTGTTAATGCTGGCGAGGAATCGGAGAAGTGAGTACGTGGGTTGGGAGTTCTTTTGGAAGGCAACTTGAATGTTAACCTTGTAGTTTTGGGACAATAGGATGTTGTAATAAGAGTTTTTATTGTTTTAACTTATGTTTAACTTCGTATGAAAGAATAGATTGTAAACCGTTGTAATAGTTAGTGACATGTTGTAATCCTGCTTTAGAAATGTTTTAATACAGCTAAGATTACTTTGGATTGAGTTTGGTTTGAGTGGTTGATCATTGGTGAAAGTTAGGAAGCTTTTCAACTTGAAATTCTGCAGATTGGGCTGCTACCAGGGGAGCAGTCGACTGGTCCTGTGTTCAGTCGACTGAACCCCTGTGCCTGCTAGCTACTGCTTGTTAATATGGTAAAAGCAGTCGACTGGGCCCTGCCTCAGTCGACTGGACCTCTGTAGGATAATGCGTTCTTTTTGTTTCTGCCTGATTCAGTCGACTGGTCCCTGATTCAGTCGACTGAAAGCTGGAGACCTCAGTCGACTGACCCTAGTCTCAGTCGACTGGAATTGCTATTAAACCCTTTCGAAAACTCCCTGCCTTCTTCAGTCGACGGAGCAGTCGGCTGAACCTCTGGGTTCAAATGTGTTTTGTTTTCCGCTGCGTGTGTTCTTCAAATTAAACTCTTGGGAACGTTAATGAATTAGTTTAGCCTCGGTGGCGTGCCACGGGCTCCGGTTCTGCTATTGTGGGACCGGGCTGTGACACCATCAGCCTTGGAACAAGGCTGAGTGAGAGTCCCAACCGCACAATAATCAATAAATACAAAACATCTCTCGACTCACGTCATGGTTTAGTATCTTAAGATATGGTTAATGATGTTGTCAAAATCAAGATATAAAAAGTATACTTTACTTTTCTAAAGATTTGTAGTAGTGAAAGTAAAGGTCGAACCCACAGAGATTGAAATACTACAGTGCTTTAATTTTAAAACCTAAATCTAATTAATTAAGAAAAACAGATTTTGATTTGATTTTAATTAAACTAAGAACAATAAAAGTAAATCTAAATTATGAAAGCAATTAAAGTTGTTTTAAAGATATTTGAAGGGAACCTAGGATTGCAAATCCACCACTAGCTTCAGAATGGGAATATTTATGAATTCAATTAGCTTATTAAGTTGGATGATAATGGGAAATTGTAGCTACAAGCCCAATTCCTCCGTCAAGAAAATAACTATGGTTCAAGCACCAACATAATCCATCTTCGGTTAGCACGAATTATCCCACACTAAACTAGGGTTGTGGTATAATCCGTCTAATCTAGGCATGGACTATTCGGATACTTGATAGCACAATTCAATTTAAGCACCATTATATGTAAATAATCTAAACAAGCACAGCAAGCATAGATCACTGAGCACACTACCATCAAAATAGATCTAAGACAATAGTAAACTTTGAAAGTAGTGATTTAATCAATAAAAGCACAATTTATTTATACAAATCCTCGGAACATGTAACTGTCATCCATACATAATAAAACTAAAATAAAAACATAAAATACACCCTATTACTTGGCTAGGGTTTCATTGAAACCCTAGATCTAGGTTTAGTGGGCCATGGGAGCGATGGATGGCAAGAGGTTGATGGAGGAGGCCATGGAAATCCTTGGTCTTCTTCTTCTTCTCCTTGTTTTCCCCTCTTCAATGGCTAAAAAAAATGTATAATATGGCTGTATATTGATGTGTATAATAGTGTGTAATGATTTGTATCCACAAAATTGATTTAGAATAGGATTTATATAGAGTTTGGAAGGATTTAGGAAGCTTTCCTAAGCCAAATCGTACTAAAACTGCTATATTTACGTTTCTGGACGTCATATGCACAAACCACCTTCGTCGGGCACTTTAATTTAACAAAATACGCATTTTTGGTTTTTTCACAGGTCGCTCGCGCCTCCCGCTCGCGCGAGGTTCTTTTCGCTACACTGCGCAACTTTTGTAGAATTGCGATAACTTTTTGGTCGAAACTCGGATTGACTCGCCATTTACGGCCACGCGTCCGTAACTCGAAGATCTATATTTTATATCTCTAGAGAAATTTCTCAAATCTGAAGTATTCCTTGCCAAAAATGTAATTTACCAAGGCTGCTACTGTATTCATCTTTCACCGGAATCACCGTTAGAACCCAGAATGACTTCCAAAGCCACTAATCGTTGGATTTTTGTGCATTTTCAAGTTAAAGCTCCAAATCCTACAAAATTTAGAATACTTATTAAAAAATAACTAATAACTACATGAAATGGGCTAACAAAGGGTATTTTTAAGACTATAAACGGCAACTATTCGTCGCCGATCAGTTAATCTCTTATCAAAAGACGCCTTCTCACCACAGGCATAGCAGAAGTCTCAACAAGACAGGTAGACAGATAAACATGATCATCATAGAATACCTTCTCCTTTATTTTATCCTTGTGCGTGCAAATGCATGACCGATGCGACTTGCTCCCAACTCTTTTCAAAGACACTTGCTTTTCAAAACAGATACTTTTCAAAACCATTTCATTTTAAAACCAAAACGTTCCAAAACCAAATCATTTCGAACTAAACCATTTTACTCATCAATTCAATCTCATCATTCACTTTCTCTTTCTCATCCACTTGACAACACACAGTACATCAAGGATGTTAACATGCTGTAACAGCCGATTCATACTTATTCCCTTGATAGGCCGCCGGTCGTCTTCACGGTTCATACTATCTGTAAACAATGGAACTGGCACATGGGACGTCTTCAACCATGTGTATACTCTCACCGGTCGTCTACACGGCTGAGAAGTATATTAAAGCACTAGTCGGACGTCTTCAACGATACATGGGACGTCTTCAACCACGTATACGCATCACCGAACGTCTTCAACGGCGAGAGGCGCGCTAGGAACCCTAACTGTCCATGTCCACCCGGCTCGTCAGCCGTTGATCCATCGAATCCAATATTCACATCTCTTTCCCATTTACCTATCTCATCTCATTCACATCCTCATCAAACACTTCTTTCTCTCACACAACGCATACTGACACATGTCATAAAATGCATGCGTGTCCACTATCAATACCCATATGCCAAACCACTTTCATTTCTCTTTATTATTAACATAGCATGCATTATCTAGTCTGGTTAACAACCATCGTAAAATGTGCATTTAACAGTTAGCAGTAGAAACATAACATATAAAACATGGATCACATAACATGGATTTGATACTAATAATCATGTAGATAAAACCCTTAACATATTCACGTATGCGATAGCACTACCATAGCATGCTTTGCATAGCCATACAATTATTGGAACACAAGTAGCATCATAAATTAATATATTACTTATACAAAACATCATACAGATAGCTTTTAAATATCCTATATTAATCTTATTAGGATTAGAGTGAGGTTAGGAAACTCACCTCGAGTCGTCGATCCTCAGAAAGCAGATAAACGTCAAGTTCTACAACAATAAACGGAAGAAACAATAATAAAGAATGAGTGCAACTACAGGGGCAAAATGGTAATTTTACCAAATGAGGTCATAAACCTCAAGGCAGTGATTACGTGTCATTCTAAGTCTAACGTTATTGACTAGACTCAAATCGGAGTCCGTCGCGTTTTACGAGGTGAAAGGTAGGACTTACTACACTAATGCAGGCCCTAAGGACAAGCTGTATTTTCAACGGAGTTGAAAGGTCATGAAACTTAAGGAGAACAATCTAGGCATTATTCTAAGACTCTGGGAACTGACCGCGTATTTTTCGGAGCTATAGATTATTTATTATGAATTATCAAAGGTAAATCATTTACAGAAAATAGGCGTGAAAGGACTTTTAATTAAATAATTATATTTAAACATAGAAACTAGTACTTGGAAATATTTTTATTAAATACTAGATATTAAAACATGCTCTTAGTATTTATCTCATAATTTTCAGAGCTCGTTTGGTATTTATCATAATTATTATACTCGTAAAATAGCTCCTTGACATTTATTAAAAATACTAAACTATAGTATTATACCTTAATAAATCTTGGGATATCATAAAATAGTATCGGGGACATTCTCCTAATTTTCCGAATTTAATAATGCTCGTAGGCACTTAAATCTATTTTAATACTATTAATAACCCATATTTATTATTTATAAATACCATATAAATAATTAATAAATATAATATTAATGTAATATTAATATCTAGAATATTAGAAATTATATATACTAATATTTAGTAAATTAAAATATACTAATAACATATTAAATACCATTTAGAAACACTGTATATAATACTTATGAATTACTAAACAATTAATAACTATATTATTATAATAATATAATATACTCAGTATATAGAGAATATCATATAAAAATATTCTATAGCTTAAAAGTATTTAATAATACATTTAAACTTTTTATACATAATTAAAACTATTAATAATAATATAAATAATATTCCAGACCCGATGGGTCAGACCCGAACCGACCTAAACGGATCATCCATATACACTCTCAAAGGAAATCAACTGGTTGACCCGCTGGGTCAAACCCTGACCCGACCCGAACCTATACGGGCTACCCAAGAACACACTCACGCAAACCCAACCCAAGAATCCATCCGGGTTGAACCAAACCCGAACCTAGACCGAACCCGTACCCGAACCTAACCCATCTATAGACACAACAAAACCCGCCCCGCTTAACCCGAACCAGACCAAAACCCAGCTCGACGTCAAAACGACGTCGTGCTACTAAAAGGCCCCATGGGTTTTATAGAACCCGGCCCGAACCTCTACCCGCAACCACATATACACATAGACAGACCCACCCAAACCAATACCCGACCTGACCCAAGACCCGGGTGTTATAACCCGTTCTCTCTTTTCTTCTCCGATGAGCTTGGGCCGCCGGAAAGTCGCGAGTCGCTGGAGAATCTCTCTCTCTTCCTATCTCCCTCATCTCACCATAAAAATTGATGAGGCCAACGCCAAAATGCTCGATTCTCTCTCCTCTTCATCATAGTATAAGCCCAAAGTCTGGTTTATTTGTTTTGGGCACCTACCTGTGGATTATTCTTTTCGGTTTTCTTGAGGATAATGGCTTGCATGCCTCCTCAAACATGATCCATTTCAAGAACTACTTCTAAGGGAGACTAAGGGGATCAAGGGGGTCTGTTTGGTACCAGTTTGGTGGGGTTTGGTGATGTTTCCAAAAACTCAAGCTCAAGCTTGAGCTTTAATGGTGACCGGAGCAAAAACCAGAATTTACGGCTCTGTTTTGCTACATGCATTTGGTCCTAATGGTGCCTAGTTGACATGCAAATGATCAGAGATGCAAATGGGGTGAGATATACCTCAGGGAAGTCTCAGTCTCTCTCTTGCCTCTCCGATCAGCTTCTCTCTCTCTCCTCTATGCTACTGCGACTTCTTCCTCCTCTGGTTCTATGCGTGTGCTGGTAAGGTGAGACAGTGAGGGAGAGACACAGAGATGGTGGGTGGTTGTGTACAAGCTGTGGGTGTTGGGGGTGTATGAACGGGAGTGTGTGTAAAGTGATCTCTTCCAACTCTCTCTTCTCCCTCTCGGTTTTCTCTCTATATAATCTGTAATGGACAGATTAGGGGGTGGCTGAGAGTGTAATGTGGGTGAGGAAGTGTGTATTTATAGAGGGAAAAGGGGAAGGGTGTTTATCAAGTGTGATGGAAGCACCAAAATGTGTACATGTGTAGGTTTTTGTGTGTGTCTAAGGGTAGATATAGGTAGGGTCCACAAGATGGTGGAGTGTATGTGAATGGTTGCCACGTGGCAGTAGGTGGGGCCCACTTCTCCATTTGGGTGTATTTGTCTCGAATTACGGGCACGACCTCGAACTACATGCACCATTGTAAATGTATATATGACTGTGTTCGAGTCTAATTACGGGTCTGTCTAGATACATATTCATTTCCTAATTGGAACTAAAGTGTCGATATCACTTTACTATTCCTTGTGTTATTATTATAATGTGGACGTGGAAATTCAAATATAAATACCAAACTTAAGTACTGAGAATGTACTAATAATAACATTGTCGTCTAAGTGACAGGGAACGAATCTAAATATCAAAGTCACATTCCATATTATTAATGTTACTATGCTAATAATAACGTCGTCACTAAGATGCGAACTTAAATTTTAATACAGTTCTAAGTCTAGGTTCAAGTTCGTCTAAGGATTCTAATATAGATATTATAACCGTCGAGGTTACGACCATCTTATTGGGTTCTAGATTAAGGTATCATCGTCGTCATTAAGACGTTGACTACAGGTTCTTATAGAGATTCCTAGTTAAGGTCATCCTAATGGACCTTCTGTAACCGTTTTCCTCGGGTAATATCACTATTTTCTAATATCCGACGTGAAATTTTTAAGGAAATTCAAGGTGCTATATTTTTATTAATATACTTAATTTTGAAAGATCTATGACCTAATATCCCGTTAGTATAAAAACCAATTATAAAAGTGAGGTTTGGTTTGGTTTGAATTATCATCGTTGAAGCACCCACGCACATGAGAGAAAAAGAGAGATTGTGATTGTTTTGGGCCATACTCATGAATGCACTGTGTACGAAAAACACTGCCGCGTTTATATGATCTCTCTCACTCACATGCAGAAGGTTTAGGGCCACCATGGTTTACATATGAATAGAAGTCCACTAAATGCCATATTATCACATTAAATACCATTTTTAACTCTATGCAAAGCCTTCATCTTTAAGAGTTTATCCCTAGGGAAAGGAAGAGAGGAAAGATGGAAGTGGTATCCCTAGGGAAAGGAATGGAGTATTCCCTCCTCTTGTTTGGTTAAACATGAAGGAAGTGAGGAAGGAAAGAATGGAATATTGTATATTTTACTATTATATCCTTACATTAAAATAGATGGCATTATTTTTAAGGATAACAAAGTCAAAAGCTAAGAGAAGCATTTTCTCTCTCCTAATCCATCCACTTTTGGATGGATTGAATTTTGTGAGCCAGGAAGGAAATAGCATCCCTCCCCTCTTCCCTTCTCTCCTCTCTTCCATCTTACCAAACAAGTGAATTTAATCTCTTCCATCCTCTCTTCCATCCACCCCTCTCCTTCCTTCCCCTCTTCCCTCAAACCAAACATAGCATAAGGGTTAAATCTACCGGATGAAATAACACACTCTACAATTATAGATGGATAGGCGAAAGCATTAATGGCAAGAGATATATAAATATATATAGAGAGAGATCGTGAGAATTAAGAGAGAGAGGACAATTAATGCATTTAATAGAAATAACAGAGAGAGAGAGAGAGAGAAAATCTTGCATTTATTGGGTTTCAATTTGAAATCCCTATATTTAATATGATGACATATACACATATATGCATATATCTAATGAAGGACAATTTTGTCCATAAAAAATACAGATATTTTAAAGAAAAAGATTAATTCATATGTTTTCTTAATGATTAAGGATGAATTTAAGAGTTTAAAAAGTCAAACTAAATGAACGTTGACTAAAATTTGAAGGACTAAATCGTATATTTCTATAAAATAAATGAAAGCATTTTTGCTCACCCAAAAAATGGTTCACTAATGCTCATCCAAGCATCTCATTGGCCAATACAGTGGGATCCATGATTAAACATCATTTGTTTTATCCTGGATCCCACTGCATTGACCAATGGGATGCTTGGGTGAGCATTGGTGAACTATTTTTTGGGTGAGCAAAAGTTTTTTCAAAATAAATTTGAGAATCCTCAATATAGATTTGTCTTGGTTGGCCATTAGTTTGGCACGTGGCACTTGAGTCTTTCATATTATAAAAATATAATAAGAGATACATATATATAGTCAGGCTCTAAAGTACACTAGGTATGCTCATTGGGTTTGCGTATTGGGATTTTGGGCCTAAAAAACTGCAGGTCAGCTGGGCAACGGGACGGGACGCGGGTTAACGGGGCGGCCAATATTTTTTTAGGCTTAAATCTCAGTACGCAAACTCAGTACGCATACCCAATACACTTTTAGAGCCTGACTGATATATATATATATATATATATTTATATGTATATTTTGTTGTGGGTTAAACTAAAAGGCAAGAAACGTGCAGGTTAGATATATTAAAATTAGTCCAATCTATTGAAAGAGCTAAGCTGAATAATCAGAAAAGTAAGCATGGATTGGATAAAAATTAGGGTTAATTCGTGTTAAGTTCCCGTTAAAGAAAAATAATTAGTTACAGAACACAAAAAAAAAAAAAAAAAATTAATGAAAAGTCCATCAAGATAAAATCCCTGGGCAAAAAAAATTCCGTCAAGTTTCAAAAGAGTCCCAGCGAGTTTGAGAAATTTCATCGGATTTTTTGTGCCTAGTTTATGAGAGACTTTTTCCCAGAACTTTTACATATGAATAGAAGTCCACTAAATGCCATATTATCACCTTCAGTACCTTTTTTAACTCCATGCAAACCCTTCATCATTAAGAGTTTATTCTTTTTGATTCCTATATATATATATATATATATATAAATTAAATAAAGAATTAATTCTTTTGATTGTGTTGGGACATCCTCCGCATCTATATTTTGTTGAATTACATTTCTTCTTAGAGATATAACATAGAAGATGTAACATTTATGTCTACTTTTTCCCTACTTTCAAATTGGAGTCAAGTATATATATATATATATATATAGATATGGGATTTGCTAACCTAGAGCACAGGAGATTTTAGCGACGAAATTTTTCATCGCTAAAAGTTGGAACCTTTAGCGACAAATATTTTGTCGTTAAAAACTTGTTTTTCTTCGCTAAATAGGCTGTTGTATGCTGCTAACCTACAACTATCAAGTTGTAGGTTAGCGGCCCCCTATATATGTATACACACTTGCTTTTCAACCCGTGCAAGAAATGTTTTAAGATGAATATAAAATTGAATTATTGTTATAATTGATAAGGGGAGAAAATGTGTAACAGGCCTAATTACCGCAATTAAGAATAAATAAAAAGTATAGAATAAATTTGAGAATCCTCAATATTGATTCACCTTGATTGTCCATTATTTTGACGAGTAATGCTATGCTTCCCAAATTTGTTTTTTCCAAAAGTGCATTCCAAATGATATGGCAATGCGGCCAGGTAAACAGCTTCTAATCAAAATACAACTGGTCCCACTGTAGTAGGCCTGACCCCACTGCTATATCATTTGGGATGCACTTTTGGAAAAAAAATTTTTTTTGGGGAAGTATAGCATTACTCTATTTTGACACGTGACACTTTGAGACTTTCATATTATAATCTATATGATATTAGAGCTCGATTTGTCACTAAAAGTCATATGACTGGGACAAACAATTGATGACTAGGACAAAGATGTTTACTCTGAGATTTGCTTACTCAACCCTATATGTGGGCCCAAACATAAAAAAAAAAAAAAAAAAAAATTGATTTGGTACTGATTTTCTCAACAAAAATAAAAAATTATTTGGTTTTTTTTTTTTCTGGATATTTTAAACAAGTTTTCTCAATCCTCAAAATTTTTAGATCTTCTTACAAAAATATATTTGATTTCGTAATGGTTTTGATTTGGTCTCAATCCTCAAAAATTATTTTAAAAAGTTTTCTCAATTCTCAAAAATTATATATATATATATATTAATCTGCTACCTTTATTGATTTGGTCTCAAAAATAAAAAAATTTATTTGGTCTTTTTTTTTTTCCGGATTTTTTAAAGAGTTTCTCAATCCTCAAAAAAATTGACTTGGTACTCTCTTTCTCATGTTTGTGTCTTTTTTTTTTTTTTTTTTTTTTTAAATTATTGAAAACGGTCTTCGCAAAACAAAAAAATTGATTTGGTACACGGTCTTCGCAAAATCATCATCTTTGTTCTGAAACGGCAAGCTTGTGATAACTTGTCCATCATTTTAAGAGAGTGTTTATTTTATTTTTAATTTTTCTCTTTGATAGAATAATGTAGTAATATGTAATATGTAAAAATTGCCCATGCTTATTTCAGCCCATGGTTTTTTTTTTTTTTTTTCTAATCTGTATGTTCGGGTTTAGGCAGTACATATGTTAAATTTCCTTCGCAAAATCTGTGGATGCTTAGTTATTGTAGATGCCAAGTACACAGTCTGTATAATTCTTCTTTGTTTTTTGATTTTGTGTTTCTCAATCTGTGATTGTGGTTTGTGGGGGATCCTAATCAGTTGATTGTGTTTTAATTTAGCCAAATTTGTTTAATTCTCAATTACGCTGTTTTACTGTTCTATTAATTGAAAGCCATTTAATCCGTTCATTTTGCTTTCCCTTCCAATATTTCTCCAATTGTTGTTTCCCTATAATATAGATAATTCAAATTTTAGTCAAATTTGTTTAATTCCCAATTATGATGTTTCATTATCCTACTAATTGAAAGCCATTTAATCCGTTCATTTTGCTTTCCCCTCCAATATTTCCTCAATTATTGTTTACCTTTCTGGACTTGCAATACTTCTAAATATAATTGATTCTCGCAATTGAATTTCCTAATTATCTCCCTCAATCCGATCTCTTAATTATTTCCCTTGATCCCTTCTCCTAAAAATCCTTTCTCCTAATTATTTTCAGTTTGTTGATTATCTCTTCCTACATATTACTTATTCTCACAATCCCAATCATGAATCTCCTGTATTTCTCTCACCTAAAATTATATAACCGCTTCTCTCTCCTTTTACTCTTTTTTGTCTCTCAATTCTGACTGTGGGTAATTAGTTGTCTCTAAATTCTCTCAAAGATTGTCTCCCCCTTTTTTATCAGTAGTATCTCAATTGATAGTTAAAGTTGGGAAGAAATACAGAAACTCATTTGATCACCAATTTTTACTATTATGTACATGTTGCATGGTATCTATTATATCTCACATTTTATTCGTACTTTTTGGTTCATTTTTCATTTAATCCGTTGAATAACCATGCACATACACGTTGCTACTTTGTATCTCTCATTCTCTCTTCACATTTCCCTCCTTCCTTTGCAATGGGTATAATGTTCTCAATCATCATGACGCTTTTAGAAATTTTATAGCCATGCACACACATGTTATAAGTTGCAAGTAAAGGGAAGTTTGTTTCTTCTTTAATTTGTAGAATCTCTACTATTGATATTTGTTTCTTTTTTCTTCAATTATCTTAAGAAGAAGAAACTCTATTATTGATCTTCTTTAATCAGTGTCATAGTATTTGCTGCCTTTCTCCCATAATCTTTATTCTTGAAGAAGAAACCCAGATGTATAAAGTGATGTTGAGAGAGAGAGAGAGAGAGAGAGAGAGAGAGAGAGAGAGAGAGAATGTTTTGTATAAAAGATCAATTTGTAATAGGAGTTTGCTTCTCACATAGAAAATGAAACATCTAAAGTTAATGGTCAAACTACAAATTCTAAATAGAAAGAAATCAACTGTTCTTTCATTTGAGAAGAAGCTGCTTTTGGGTCGTTTTCCTGTATAAACCATGGTTTTTTGTTAATCCAATTGATAAGAACACCCAATTCGTGAATGTTTGTTTTTGTTAATCAATATAATGTTTGTTTTGTCTGTTTGCGGATGCGAGATTGATTTGGTGACTGGGCAGAACTACTAATTTTGGACAGGTTCTGGTTTTTGACTTGGTTAATTTTTAATGTTGGGGGGTAAAGGCTACTTGGGATTAGCTTCTTTTTCAAGGTTTTTTTAGAAATCTAAGCAACATCCAACTATTAGGTTCATTTGTAGGCTGTATGTTCTGTCTCTCTGTACTTCTGCATTTGGGGTATGCTTTTGGGGTTTTTAAATCAGGCCAAAAAATCCTTAAACCAAAAAGACCCTAAGTCAAACATAGTTTTAATATAAACATATCAAGTTCTCATTCCATAATTTTCCTTTACTTCTCATACATGCTAACTACAAATCGTAATACGGGTGATTGTATTTTTAGTTTTCCATGCATGGAATCAATCTTCACATTTAAGAAAATAAATATAGAATTACGATGTAGTTCAAATGCTATTTTCTTAAGTTGAACTTGTTTTAAATATTAAATTTGTTGAATATAGGCTCTAAACCTTCTTGCCTTTTTGCTCTATAGTGTGGTAGATAATCTATTAGTGACATATTTTGTTTATCTCTTAGGGGAAGATAGTCAGTCCATTAAACGAAACAAAATGAACATTTTGCTTATATTTTTTTTTGCTAACTTTTTTTTCTTTTAAGTGCATAGCGGTGACTTTTGCAAACGAAGAATGAAATATTTGTTCCAAACTCATAAAGGATATGTATATAGTATGAGACGTCAGTCACTGTCTACACATCAATTTATGTGTTTTTATGTAATTGGCATTGGGTTACTTTTTAAAGTAATCACTTTTGGAATAAGAGAGGTTTTTAAAGGTAAAAAAAACTGGAGATTTGTAAAAAAGCTATTTTTAGCTTTAAAAAGGAATCAGATTATTTAAAAAGCTACGAATAAAAATGCTAATCCAAATAGAATTTTTAAGACTATCCCAAGCATGGTCTTATTTTTCCCCTGGTGTTAATGAAGGATTGTATTTGTCACACCCGTTCCAAATTTTCACAAGTTATATCATGCATAATTAAATTTGTGAGTTTATCAATGTTAGTTGATAATGGTGACGAGATTGACTGTGAGTCAATGGTAAGGTGTCAGTAAGGACACGGGAATTTGGTAATCGAGATTTTATGGGCATGAGTAAATGACATTTAGGTGATTTAAATGTTATTTGACCTTATCTGGTATTTTGTGAATAGTGAATTATACCTGTGTAGTATAATTCTGGTAATCTCGATATTGTTATATATCATTTTGAGAACTGTGGTGAGAACGTGAGCGTTTCGTTAAATAAAAAGGTAGGTTGTGTAGAGATTCCACAGAATTTAGTTTTCGGACGTAATTTTGGACCCAAACGAGACTTAGTCGAAAACTTTTGTGAAATATAAATTTCACTCATAAAGACATAAAATGGACGTGCGCGACGTTTCATGGATTGATTATAAGTTTGAGAAACTCGCGGGGAGGTAAACACGATTCACGAAGAGTTTGTCTATAAATAGTTGAGGATGAGTTTGCATTATTTGCAAAACTCATATAATATCTAGAGAGGAGAGAGAAAAAGGAGATTTGTTGCCACGGACTTTGCGACGACGATCGGCGACCTTTCGTCCGTCAGATTTTTTCCAAATTCAAGATTTGAACTCGTGGAGGTAAAATCTACATTTTGATACTACTTAGGCCATGTTTGGCAAACTTTTATAAAAATCTAATTTCTAAACTTTTGGGGAAAACTCAGTAAAACTTGTAGGAATCATCTCAAATTTGAAATTCGACGTTTAATTGGCCCCCTAGTCGATCCTTCAAAGTTTGAAGGAAATCGCACGAGGTATGAAGTTCTAACTTGTGAAATATAGGGAAATACATGTTTATAATTTTGACGACGAAATTGTGATCCGGGCAAAATTCATGTGTTAATCTTAGGCCCGGTAATTATGCACGCGATTAAATGTGAAAAGCATGTCTACTTTTACGCGAGCACGTTGAGTTGTCTATGTGGGTCAAAGAGGAGTCTTATACAAATTCATGCTGGAGTAAGCTTCTCGATGTTTGAGAATTTAGTAGCGACGGCTACTGTGCATGGTTGATAGACTTGGACTTGCCATGGCACTTGTGGATGCAATGATTGATAGACTTGGACTTGCCATTGGCATCGCGGTTTAAGACTTGGACTTGCCGCTACCGGATGAATGCGTATTCTTCTCCCTAGAGGCTATTTGTATAAATTGTGAGATTTAAGCTTGTTTTACCATATATTGCATATGTTAGGACTTGTGCACTTAGCATATAGCTGAGCAGTGGAGGTTTACTCGATTGCAGGTAAGAAGAAAGATTAGAAGAAGCGTGAGGAGTGAGGCTCCAGTCGATTGGACCCCTGACACAGTCGACTGGATGGGCCGTTGAAACTTTAAATACTCTCTGCTGGAGTCTTCAGTCGACTGGGTCCCTACTCCAGTCGACTGGACCTCTGCTTCTAAAGATGGATTCTTTTGGACGTATTTCTAATTGGCCAAAACTTTTTGTGACTCTGATTTTAAAGGATTGTACTTATGTTTTCCGCTGCTAATTTGCTTTAAAGGAAACTGGATAAGCCTTGATAGCGTGCCACGTGTCCTATTTCCACGCGTAGTGGGATGGATCGTGACATTTAGTGGTATCAGAGCTAGAAGTAACAAAGACTTTGGGAACGATCGACGACGAGTGGAGTGTTGAGTGAATTGTCACGTGTTCTAAATTGCATCCATACATGGTAGAGATGTTTGATGCATATGTATGTTGCTTTACATACATGATATTGTTATTATTGTACATGCATAGTGTTTATGCATTGTGTAGACACCCCAATTTTGACCAAACGTCAAATCCAGGGATTGGTTACCTCTCAAAGACCGATGATGACAATGATCGGTAACATCCGAAGATCTTCCAGAAAATTCAAAATGATTCTTCAAGGCAAATTTCAAAATTAAAATAGAAAATATAAAAAGGAGAAGGAAGAGAGAGAGAGTTTGGGTATTCGGGAGAAACCCGAATAATAAAGAACGCGTGAGAAACCCAGTCTGGGAACCGGATTTTAAGAAAAAATAAGAATAATAAAGAGTTCTTTTGAGAGAAATAGGAAGACAAAATAAATAAAAATCTTGGAAAAAGAGAAAATACAAAAAAGAGAGTAGTATATTCAAAATATACCATGCACATGGTTGATACCATGCACATGGGGGATATTAATACAAATATATATATATATAGAATAGAAAAATTGTGTTTACACCAACATATGTTTGAAAAATCAAAAAGAGGGACAAAATTCAGTTAGCCCCGGCACGCGGAAAACGCGGCGGCACTCACTGAGTGCCGCGCCGGCACTCAGTGTTTGCCGCCCGGCACTCAGAGAGTGCCGCCCGGCATTCAGTGAGTGCCGCCGGCACCCGTCGAGTGCCGCCGGCTGTAACAGACTGCTTTTCTCACATGTTCTAGAAGAAATCTTTGCACATGGGTTTCCACCCCGAATTTACCCATTTATCCCTGGATTAATTGTCTATATAAACAAACTTTCACCTTCATTGTTTAGAGACTTGAAAAATATACTTGGAATATACTTGAATCAACACATATACTTGAATTTAGAGAGAGAGAGAGATACAAAAATCATATAGAGAAAAGAAGAAATTCTTGAAGAAGCTTGAAGAATTGGAAGAATTTTGAAGAAAATCTTGAAGTCTTGGAAGATCTTCACAAGAAGTTGAAGAATCCCTTGAGGTTTTAGAGGTAACCTCTCAATCATTTGATAGAATTAGGCCATTCAATCACAAGTTCATAGTTCTAGGAACTTTACACATTTTCAAAACCTCTCTTCTTACCTCATTTCATCACACACCACTTAGAACTTGTGATTGAATCTCATATTACTTCATTGATTTGGGTCTAATTGATGCCTTGGGTTTAAAATAAAATCAATTTTGAAGAATTTGTGTTCTTGGTTTCTCAAAGCAAATTTTGATTTCTTATTTCTACCATTTCTTGTAAGGTTCATGAGATCTTCCATATCTCATTGAACCTCTTTGAGTTTGATGATTCAACTTCTAAGATCTCATGATCTACATGGAGGTTAGAATGAATCATGATTTTAATCTATATATAATTAGTGAGATTCAAGTCTTAATCCATGACTTGAACCTCTTCATGGAGAAATCTTATGGAATCCTTACCATATTCCAATAAGGTTTCATTAGATTTTAACTTCATTTAAGACTCCAATGACCATCAAATGGTAGGAGTAATCTTAGTTTCTCTAAGTAATCTTTGATTTCCTTACTTCTATTTCACTAAAAAGGTTCATGAGATCTTCCATATCTCATTGAACCTCTTTGAGTTTGATGATTCAACTTCTAAGATCTCATGATCTACATGGAGGTTAGAATGAATCATGATTTTAATCTATATATAATTAGTGAGATTCAAGTCTTAATCCATGACTTGAACCTCTTCATGGAGAAATCTTATGGAATCCTTACCATATTCCAATAAGGTTTCATTAGATTTTAGCTTCATTTAAGACTCCAATGACCATCAAATGGTAGGAGTAATCTTAGTCTCTCTAAGTAATCTTTGATTTCCTTACTTCTATTTCACTAAAAAGGCTCATGAGATCTTCCATATCTCATTGAACCTCTTAGAGTTTGATTCTTCAACTTCTAAGATCTCATGATCTACATGGAGGTTAGAATGAATCATAATTTTAATCTATATGTAGTTAGAGAGATTCAAGTCTCAATCCATAAATTGAACCTCTTCATTAAGGAATCTTATGGAATCCTTACTATATTCCAATGAGGTTTTGAGTAGATGTTAACTATATTTAGACTCCAATGACCATCAAATGGTAGGAGTAATATTTTGAACTCAAGTTTTGGTCCATAGGTTTGAGTTCTTTACTTGAGGATTTTGTGAAGTTCATCTCAATACTTCATCAAGATCCACTAGTGTAGTATGCCTTTTAGTCTTCAATGACCATCAAATGGTAGAAGAAGTAATTTGGTTTGAGCCCCAACTTCATGTTTTAATAGTTGAGGCCAATCAACAAACTTGAACTAGCAAAATGAAACAGTGGGTTCATAAACTGTTTTTGATCAAGGATTTTTAGTTTGAAATCCGACCGTTGGAATCGAATGAAACCAATGGGAAAATGTTCATAACACATTGTTTTACCACTGTGATTTTTGTTTTATCAAGATCTTGTGATTAGAAGGGTTCGATCATGGTTTTTGTGAGCTAATCATAATCTGTCCAGAGTTCTAGAATACTTTCAGAATAATAAGTCCGTTTTGAAATTAATAAATCAGAACCTTAATTAAGTTTTTGGGGTCTCAAATAATTTTTTATAAGTACCTTAATGTGTTAGGAAGGTACCCTAAAAAGATCTAAGTGTTTCTCATTTTTTTACTATTTTTAGAAAATCATACAAGATCTCTGGACAGAGAGTTGCAGAATCCTGAGTGAGGTCTAGTATTTTCCATATTCCCGGAAATCTAACCGTTGAAATCTTGATTTTCAAGTTGGGTTAGAAACTAGACTCACAGAGGCATGACATATCCAAAAATCAATAAGATCCAACCATCAAAAGTATTTTATTTCCATTTTTGAACGTCTGGTCTGCTCTCTGTAAATCACAAAAAAAACTGCTACTGTTTTCATCTAATCTTATTTATTTTAACTCAAATGGTCTCCTAATGTCTTGAGACCCAAACCATGTTTTGAATAATGATAATTTAGATTAAATCCAGAGGCTTAGGGATCCAAATTAGTGAATAAATTCATGTCTCATCCTTGTTCATAATCATTCATTCATTCATGTACATTGATGCTTATAGTTAGAACTAGTTCTTGGATGAAATTGGACTTAGTTGAATTTAATTGAACATGACCTATGATTAATTACCTTTTGATATTATATCTTGTCTAAGGCATGTGTACTAACCTTTGTTTTGTAGCGCTTTGAGGTACAATTTCTCAACCCTTCTCTAGTTTAATCTATTTTATTGATTTTAATTGATTTTTCAACTCCATGTGCGACACTTTAGACTAGGTTTTGCCTTATGTGTATATATGTATTAGAGACCTTTCTTAGGTTTATTTTTGCATGCATTGCACGTTTGATATTCGCGGCCGGATCCCGGGTATGTTTTCTAGTTCTCTATTGCATATCATGATGTTTGCTAGTTGAATTATGTGACTTATGAATGATATTTTGTCGTTAGCAATTTTACACCATTTCCAACATGCTTGTGTGATGTATACCTATATATGTATTAATTGAGGGCATGCTTAGATTAATAATTTGATTAAAAAGGATGTTGAGTAGAGGCCTATCGTGAGATAGGATGAAAGGGGGTGTTTTAGTCCGCCGGGCTCCTTCCCCTTTCATTCCATAATCCCCGGACCCAGCTTATCTTTGGTTTCGCAAAAGATCAGTTTGCTTTTAAAATGGTTTCTTAATTTTTCCTTTTAAAAATTAAGTGGCGACTCTTTGTACTTGAATTTGAAAATATTTGTTTTAAAAGTGGGTAAAATTTGAAAACCTGCGATATCCACAATCTGGCGACTCTGCTGGGGATCGAACCCAGAATCTCTGGTTTCGCAGACCAGAATTCTGATTTTGGGTTCACTCGAGGATTAGACTTGAAAGCATCCTTCTAATCAAATTATTTAATTTTTGTATGCCCGTTGCATTGCACTTGCATGTCTCGCCAGTCGATTGCACGGAACTATGACCTTGGAGGCTCGGGGCAACCCGGTCGGTCAAGCCATCATGGGGCCGTGTGATCACCCTTGATCTCGTACCATGTGTTGGTATATGAAGCATCCTATCGGGTGTGTGTCAAGGGTCCCTTATTTGACCAAAACCCGGCCTTTGCATAGTAGTTTCCATAGAACTTTTCCATAGAACTTTTCAAAATTAGGAATTCAATTCTTGACTAGGGTTATGTGCTAGGGAGATTTGTATGCCCGAAAGGGGTTATTTGAGATGATGACGATGCTTGCTTGATTAAAGATGTGTAACCCTTTAATCACCTTTTAGCAATTCCTTCTCATGTCCCACGACATTTGGGAACATGCTGGATCTTGATTATGTGATTACATATCTTACATCTTGCTAAGCTAAGCATCATTGACCTTGTATGCATCCAAATTCATGAAGGGTATGACGATAATCCGATCATGTGATCCTCCTACCCAAAGAATTTTAAATGCGTTTTTGGAAGCAAATAGATCTTTGGTATCTTTATTCCAAGGCATTCAATCGCTCTTTCAAAAAAATTTTTGGATTAAAATTTCAAATCAACCATATTTGAAGGAAGAACCTAAAATTCTTGGAACCCAAAATTCTCGAAAGAATTTGAAAAGTTTTACCAACTAAAGGAATGCTTTTTCAAAGCAAAATTTGGACCTAATCATCTTTTTGTTAAGGAATATAATCCAAGAAATCTCCGCAATTAAAGAAGTCCTTTTTCAAAATTTAGAAATGTTGTTGTTTTCAAAAGAAAGCTTCTTAAGGAATTTTGAAAAGATCCCATCATCTAAGGGAAATACTTGGATTTCCAAAAATTCTAAATTTGAAAACCTTGAAAGGGTAAAAAGGGGATCACAATGAAAGGAGAAATTAGCACACTCAACATTGGATGAGGATTTTATGTGTTAGGATTAGAATTTTCTTTTGTTTAGCATATAGAATAGGCACACACACACACATGCATTTGCATCCGCATGACATTTGAATCATTCATTGAAAGCATGTGAATCATTAATAAAAGCAAAAAGTAAACAAATAATGTTGCAAAAGGGGGAAAAAGTAGTAAAAATGACTTAAACAAATATGGTTGTAGGTAAAAGATAGAATCAACTGCGAGTATAGCCTGGTACAGAGATTCTACTGCAAGATTAGTAAGAAAAGAGATGGCACAAGAGGCTAATGCAAGGGAGATGACAGAGTTAAGGACAATGGTGGAACAACAAGCAGGACAAATGACTAGAATGATGACTATGATAGAAGCACTAGCACGGCAGCAGCCAGGCAATGATCCTCCTCACAGGGATGAAGATTGGTTTGATGAAACAGAAGGGAATGAAGCGCCGAGAATAGAAAGGGAGAAACTAGAAAAAGAGAGGGCTGAGAAGGACAAGTTGATGACTGAGAAGATGGAGAAGTTGGAAAGGGTGGTACGAAAGGCACAAGGGGTTGACACCTATTTGTTGGAATTGGAAGGGTTATATGAGGGGGTTTGTGAGGTTTTGCCCGCAGGATTCAAAATGCCTGTGTTCGATAAGTTTGATGGAACAGGGAACCCGCGTAGCCACATAAGAATGTGTATAGGGGCATTTCAGCCTAGCGGTCTAAGCACGGTCATGATGGCAGTCTTGTTTCAACAGACGTTAACGGGGGCTGCTTTGTCTTGGTATCTCACTCTGGAACCAGGGAAGACTAGAAATTGGGAAGAAGTGGTAAAAGCATTTGTGGCCCAATACGAATACAACCAAGATCTGGATGTTACTATCAGGGATTTGGAGACTACCCGGCAGGGGAACAAAGAGTCTTTTGCTGAATTTCTAAGCCGATGGAGGGGGAAGGCCGCTAAGATGATACAGAGACCGACTGAAAAAGAACAAATCCGAATGCTGATGAAGAATCTCCAACCCATCTATCAGGAGAAGATGAGGTTCCAATCCCTCAATACTTTCACCGAGGTGTTCGATGTAGGTACCAGAATCGAAGACGCGATACAGGAAGGGGTCATTAAAAAGGAGGAGCCAGTGAATAGGTACAGACGACCGAACTATGGAACAGGAGGAGGACATTCAGGAGGTCATTCAGGGTCTACAGATGTGAACGCACTGAGCGAACCTGAGAAAAGGTTTGATGTAACCAGAAATTACCCAAAGAGGGGAGGGGATAAGCCGTTAAGAAGGTTTTCAGAGTTGGGAGTATCCTTGTCCACGGCTCTCGATAGGCTGGTGGCAAAAGGACATCTCCGCCTACTAGAGCCGCGACCCAGACCAAATCCACTACCTCCGAGTTTTAAATCTGATTTATATTGCAAGTTCCATCAGGAGCAAGGGCATTCAACTGATCGGTGTTTGAGACTAAAGCATGAGATTCAAGATTTGATTGACAAGAAAATAATATCTGAACCACCCACCAACCCGCCAAATGTTACCAGGAATCCGCTACCAGAACATCATGCTGTACCACCACCCAGAATTTACTACTTGGGAAATGGGGAGAACTCTTTTGATCCATCATCATTGATTACTAAGTTGGGGAGTCCGAAAAAAGCCTATCAAATATTGGAGGATTCACAGGTCTGCACTCTAAAAGGGCTGGTAGATGAAGGCAAAGGGAAAGAAACAGAAGAGACTGGTGACGCAAATTGGTGGGCACCTGAAGCTGATAATTTACTTTGGTACAAAGGAGACGATGTTTAGAATCACAAGGAGGACCTTTGGTATGAGAGTGAAGAGGAAGGTGTGGAAGTTACTAAGGCATGGGATGGACTTTGGGTTAAAGAAGGAATCAGTCACCTCACACGATCTAGGAGACATTTTAAACCCCATGAACTTGAGGAGGATCACCCGGAACAGGAAATAGGTAAAGGGAAGGGAAAACTAAACGAGGAAGAAGAGGAGGACAGAGTCTTGAGGCAAATTAAGAAGACACAGGCAAATATCACTATTTGGGGGTTGTTAATCGCTTCCAAGCGTCATAGGCAAGCAGTCCTTGACGCTCTCAATCAGTCGGATGTTTCCATCAATGTTACTCCAGAAGATCTCGTCGGCATGATCGGCAGAAACCCAACCCTGGCTATATCATTCTCTGAGGCTGACTTACCTCCTGGGGGACCTGTTTTCAATAAGCCATTGCACATTACCGTTGAGTGCCTGGGAAATTCTCTACCGGCCTGCCTCGTCGACAACGGGTCTGCACTAAATGTGTGTCCTTTTCGAACAGCTAAAAGGATGGGGCTCGATGAATCTACATTTATACCATCAGAACAAAAGGTAAGGGCTTATGATAATACTCTACGGGCAGTTATGGGGATCATCTTTCTGAATCTTTCTGTCGGGACTGGTGAAAGGGAAACGGAGTTCCAAATCATTGACATTCCTGCATCATTTAACCTGCTTTTGGGAAGGCCGTGGCTTGATAGCTTGGGCGCCATTCCATCGACCATCCATCAGAAAGTTAAATACATTTGGAAGAACAAGGTATGCGATCTTCTGGGGGATAGCTGGATAAATGTGTCTGGGGCCTCATCAAGTGCTCCGATTTTAGAAGTACAGATGCAGGAAGATGAAGCAAGTTTGGGAGGGTTTGAATTTATTAACGTCATAGAAGAGGGGAAGCCGAAGGAATTTTTACCACTGTATTTTGATCAATACGCCAGTCCATTGGTGGCCGGGATCATGAGAAAAATGGGGTTTTTCCCAGGGATGGGTTTAGGTAAGAAACACCAAGGGTTGTCAGAATTCCCAAGTATCATCACACAAACCCACACCCATGGGCTGGGATACTCGCCAACCAAGGAAGAGTTGAAGAAGAAGAAGAAAGCCACGGATGCACCGATGGAACCATACATGAAAACTCTCAACGGGTACTTCATCAAGCAGGGAGAAGATTTTCCATTTTGTGGTTTTCCAGAGCCGTGGTTGGATGAAGCAGAAAAGCGTATGAAGCCAGGATTCGAGATTTTCTTTGCCCATAACTTCTCTGATTATAGGGATCCTTATCTTCAGCGGCCTGCAAAATCCGTCGTTACTCGGGACTGGGTCTGTACTATGGATGGCTCGGCAATGAAGAACCTGCTAGAAGAAGGATACAAGAAGATCGAAAAAGGGAGCTCTGCAGAGATCAAGGATGAGGGTAAGAAGGGTCGGGACAAAGAAGACAGTAACGAGAATAAAGAAAGGGAGAAACCAGAGTACAAAGGGAAGCCGGAAGAAGTGGAAATAGAAGAGATTACTCAGGAAGAAGAAAGGGAAGATCGCTTCATAACTGATATGGGAGGGGAAAGCAAGAAAGAGTGGGTCTTTGAGTCTAGTGATAGGTTCCCCCCTCCCCCGGAGTCTGTATTGGCCCAAATGAGGCGTCTTTCCATTTCTATGTCTGTTGTAATCACTCCCAAGAAAGTTAATGAGAATATGACTAATTCTGCTTACTTGACTGCGCATAATAATAACTGTGATGCATGTGATGAAAATGATGAAATACCTCATGAATTGCAAAAATTAATTGAAAAAGAAAAAGAACCTGCATGCAAAATCATGGAAAGCACTTTAACTGTTAATCTGGGAAATGAAGGTAATCCACAAAATGTGTCCATTGGCTCCACACTTAACAATGAGGAAAGCGAAGAATTAATCAATCTATTAAAAGAATTCAAGGATGTCTTTGCATGGTCTTATGATGATATGCCAGGAATTGATCCAGAAATTGTCCAACACCATATTCCCCTTTTCCCGAATTCAAAACCTGTCAAACAAAAATTAAGGCGGATGAGGCCTGAATGGGCGCTTAAAGTGAAAGAGGAGGTTGAAAAGCAATTGAGAGCTGGATTCTTGATTGTCACCGAGTATCCTGATTGGGTCGCCAATATTGTACCGGTTCCTAAAAAAGATGGTCGTGTTAGGGTTTGTGTAGATTTTCGGGATTTGAACAAAGCTAGCCCTAAGGACGATTTCCCTTTACCCCACATCGATGTATTAGTAGATAATACCGCAGGGCATGAACTTCTGTCTTTCATGGATGGATTTTCGGGGTACAACCAGATCTTAATGTCACCAGAGGATAGAGAGAAAACAACTTTCATCACACCTTGGGGAACCTATTGTTATAGAGTCATGCCGTTTGGACTTAAGAATGCAGGTGCAACTTACCAAAGAGCTGCCACCACATTACTGCACGACATGATTCATAAGGAAGTGGAAGTATATGTGGATGACATGATAGTGAAATCCAAAGAAAGGGGAGGGCATCTGGAGGCGTTAAGAAAGTTTTTTGAAAGGCTGAGAAAGTTTGGGATGAGGCTAAATCCGCAAAAATGCACCTTTGGGGTCACCACTGGAAAACTACTAGGATTTCTGATTACCCAGAGAGGAATTGAGGTAGATCCCACCAAAATCCAAGCTATAGCCGAAATGCTGCCACCAAAGAATGAGAAGGAATTGAGAGGATTCTTAGGAAGAATACAGTTCATTAGTCGCTTCATATCCAAACTCACCATGACCTGTGACCCGTTGTTCAAATTGTTGAGAAAAGGGGAAAAGTTCGAATGGGATAACCAGTGCCAAAAAGCCTTTGAAAAGATCAAAACCTACCTTCAAAACCCGCCTGTCCTATCACCTCCTAAACCCGGAAAACCTCTATTGCTATACCTATCCGTAACCGAGAACTCAATGGGGTGTATGCTGGCCCAAGAAGAAGAAGAGGGGCGTGTGGAAAAAGCCATATACTACCTAAGTAAGAGGATGACTGGGTATGAGTTGAACTATTCACCATTGGAGAAAGCTTGTTGGGCCCTGGTGTGGTGTACCCGTCGCCTTAGACATTACATGTTAGCCTTTCCTATCACCCTGATATCCCGAATGGACCCACTCAAATACCTTTTTGAAAAACCCGCCCTGACCAGTAGGATATCACGTTGGACCATGATGCTGGCTGAATTCGATATCAGATATGTCACTTCCAAATCTGTCAAGGGGAGAGCTGTTGCCGAATATTTAGCTGACCTCGCCATAGAATCCGAAGAGAAGGGGGAATTTAAGTTTCCGGATGAAGAAGTAATGGAAGTTAAAGAGGACCTTTGGAAAATGTACTTTGATGGAGCAGCTAATCAAATAGGATACGGGGTAGGAATCATCCTCATATCACCTAGCGGGGCCCCCACTCCTTTGGCCATTAAGCTCAAGTATAATTCGACTAATAACACGGCAGAGTACGAAGCCTGTATAATTGGGATGGAAGCAGCCTTGACTTTGGGGGTAGAGAAGATCGATGTTTTCGGAGACTCTAATCTAATAATATCGCAAGTGAGGGGTGACTGGAGAATTAAGCATGAGAAGTTGAGACCTTACCATGAATACCTAGAGAGCCTGAAGGTGCAATTCAAAAGAATTTCATTCTATTATCTTCCCCGTGAAGAGAACCAATTGGCAGATTCCCTAGCAACCTTAGCCTCAATGATCCAAATTCCTGTAGGAGTCTCCATGATTCCATTGTCTATAGAAGAGAGAACCCGACCTTCGTATGAAATAGTCGCCGCCATTGGAGAAGAGGAAGAAGTTGAGACACCATGGTATATAGATGTTTGGAACTTTGTTGAGAAAGGAGAGTACCCCGAAAGAGCTTCAGAGAAGGATAAGAGAGCGATTCGTAGATTGTCAGCTCAATTTGTAACCTATGCGGGAAAGTTGTGGAAGAAATCTTACACCGGTTATAATTTAGAATGTCTATATGGAAGGGAAGCAAAGAAAATGATGGAAGAGGTACATGAAGGAGTCTGTGGGCCCCACATGAGCGGACATATGTTGGCCAAAAAGATAATTCGGCAAGGATACTATTGGACGACCTTAGATAAGGATTGCTGTGAGTATGTTAGGAGATGCCATAAATGTCAGATTCATGCAAATTTGATGCATACCCCACCTTCCCAGCTCTATAGCATGACCACCCCTTGGCCATTTTCTGTATGGGGTATTGATATCATTGGAGAAGTAATTCCGAAAGCTTCAAATGGACACCGGTACATAATTGTGGCAATAGACTATTTTACCAAATGGGTGGAAGCGGCATCATACGCAACTTTGAAGGCAAAGGATGTGGTGAATTTTATCCGGAAGAATGTAATTTGCAGATATGGGGTGCCAAATGAGCTTATTTCTGACCACGGGAGTCATTTTCAGGGAGAGGTTATCCCATTCCTAGAGAAGTATAGGATCACCCACCACCAATCTTCACCATACAGACCGCAAACAAATGGAGCAGTAGAGGCCGCAAACAAAAATGTGAAAGCCATCCTGGGGAAAATGACGGATACGTATAGAGATTGGCATGAAAAATTACCTTTTGCTTTATGGGGATACCGAACTTCTGTGAGAACCTCAACTGGGGCTACACCGTACTCATTAGTCTACGGGATGGAGGCTGTTTTACCAGTGGAAGTTGAAATACCATCTCTAAGAGTTTTGGCAGAATGTGAGGTAACTGAACTGGAATGGTTGCGAGGGAGATATGAGGAGTTGATGTTATTTGATGAGAGGAGGTTGGCTGCTGTGAACCATACTCGGGGGTATCAGAAAAGGATAGCTCGTGCTTTCAACAAAAAGGTTCGCCCAAGGAAGCTTGCTGAGGGCGACCTGGTCCTCAAAGAACTTAAAGCGCCCATTTATGACCCACGAGGAAAATTCAAACCCAACTGGGTCGGACCATATATCATCAAGACACTCCTCTCCGGGGGAGCTGCCTATCTCATGGACCTGGATGGGGTTGAGTTTAAACAACCAATCAATCTCGATCGCCTCAAAAAATACTTTGCTTGAAACCTTGTCCTTCAAAACCTCCAGAATTGATGAACTACGCTTGACCTGATTCCCGGTAGGGGATACGTAGGCAACCTGCTCGGTTCGGTCACAAAAAAAAAAGATGTATGTGTGTTCTTTCTAGCCTTGGCTGAACTACTGCGGACCTGATACCCGTTCGGGGATAAGTAGGCGGGCTCACAAGGCCCTCGGTCCAAAACCCAAACAAATTTAAGAGCCCCAAGTTTTCACCATGTCAAACTAGGGGCAAACTTGCGTTTGCCCTAGAACCGCATCTAAATCCCGAAACCAGGGGCAAACTTCGTTTGCTAAAACCGATGAACCCAGACAGAATTCAAACCCATTTCTGGATATACTGGCTATCAAAATATGCATCATGTGAAAACAAACAAGAATTCATTACATAGAGAGATTAAAACTAAGCAAGACTCATGAAGGAGTAATAAAAGCCGAAGGAGGCATTGAGGGGAAAACTGTTCATAACCCAGAGAAATTTAAGAAGTGCTAACTTTGATTCTCCATGATCAGAGCATTTTCAAAAAAAAAAAAAAAAAAAAAAAAACGCATCACAGAAAATAAACCTAGCCAAAGTCAAGCAGAATTTGTCAAAACTTTTTAAAATCTCGCTTCTTTCTTTTCTTTTTACTTTGTCTATCTGGAAGCTACCCCCTGACCAGAGCCTGAATCTCGAGCGAATACTCTGTGGTCGGAACAACTGGAGCTGGAATCCTCCGGAAGGGAGCTGATACCCTATCATGCCAAGCCTCCGCAAATATCCTCGCAGTCGAAGGACGTAGAGCAGAACTCCTCGAGAAGTCAGCAGTAATAATATCGGGGACATCCTGGAGCAAGCCGAACTGACGGGCTACCCGGCTGGGAATGTAAAAGGTGGTGACTCGCAGGCCAGTCAACCAAATCCCGGGGCGCCCAGGGAGTCGTACCGCGACGGAGCAATAGGACCACCGAGGGCATATCCAACAGATGTCCTCGTGGCTCAAGTCCCGAAACCAAGCAAGCCAGCCAGAAACCGTGCGGGAGGGGTAATGGGCACCCATGCGATCATAAGGGAGCAGCCTCCCGAGGGGAAGGTGAGCAAAGAAACCCAAGCGCTCAAAGAGCCAAATCTGTAGGACATGGGGTGACCCCAAGAGCAGCATCGATCCAGTGGTATGTGCATGATCCAGGCCTAGCAAAGTCTCCCCCAGAATGAGCATAACGGCACTCCGCATCTCTCTGAGGCCGCATACGACTGGAATCAGAATGTCAGTAGAAGACTGAAATAAAAAGTGTGAAAGCATCGCCAAAGAAAGTGCATTCCGCCTGATAACCTGGTATCTCCTGTCATCAGGATCACCGATGGGTGCATAAGTGGAGGAGAGGCGGTCGAAATCAATATGACGATCACGAACAAAGGAGCTGGCAGCGCCCCGAGAGATGCCGAGAAGGGCCGATAAATCCTGAATGTATCCTGCCTGGATCTGTGGAATAATCAAATCGGCATACGGATCAGTGTGAAGGATAGAGCTAAACTCCTCAAAGAGAGGACAGACCTCTTCGTGACCAAACCGGAAAACGTGAAGAGAAGGGTCCCAACACATGATAGCTGCTCGAAGTAAGTCCTCATCCAGAGCTGTGTGGCGAAATGCAAATAGATCAGTCAGTCTGTGAGACTCAAAATTGAGTCGATCAATACTAGAGAGGGAATCCATCCATGGATATAAAGTATCAGAACTAATGAGGGCCATGAGGGAAGGTGAAGAATATGGAAGGAAAAGTTGAGTGCAAAGAAGGCAAAATGGCTCTAGAAATCCCGAATGAACATAGGAATGGGCAAAGTGGCAGCTTATATAGAAGAGGGGCCTGACCGGCACTCAATGAAAAGTAGCGGCACTCACTGAGTGCCGGCCGGCATTTACAGAATGCCGCACGGCATTCACTGAGTGCCGCCCAGCCTTACCGAGTGCCGGCCCAGGTTTAAAAGGCATGTGGGTCATTTTGTAACTTTAATCAGCCTAAAACCTGCACAAAATTTGAATAAAAATAATGCCAATCATCATTTTAAGCACCATTGGTTGCACCATTCATCAAAATAAAGCCAAGAGAAGATATTCATGATCTAGATAAGCAAAGGGAATAAGATTCTAAAAGCTAAGCCGGGGAAGCAATCAAGCATGAATATAAACAAATTCAAAATGGGCACGCAGGCCACCATGCATAAGTATTGCTAATTCACCTAATAATTTAGAGAAAAATTCAAAGTTCTCGTCCTCGCAGGGACGTTCCGAGATAAAGCTACCCTCGTCGGCGACGAGGATTCCTTCTGGGCGTTTGCTGAGCTGTCTGACCTATCCCAGCTCCGCCATCGCCTCCATCTCCGCCGTCACCTCCATCTCCCCCATCTCCATCACCGCCTTGGTGGCCGCCGCCTTGGCCACTACCGCCAGCACCTCCCTGATAGCCGCCGCCTTGGCTCAATTGGAACTCCTGGATTTGTCTCCTAAGAGCCGCCATCTCAGCCTCCTGAAAAGAGAGAACAAGTGAAATAAGTAAAAAAAAAAAAAAAAAAAGGGGGGGGGGGGGGAGAAAAAGAAGAAAAAGGATAAAAAGGGAGTGTAATACCATAGCTCTAGCCTGAAGATCGGCGTTGGTCCTCGCTCCATCAGCCTAAGAAAAGAGGAAAAGGAAAGAGAATTAGAATAAAAGTAATCATCTGAATTCTTTCTTATAAATAAATAAAATAAAAAAATCTTTTGAAATTTATAAATGGTGTTTGTTTGGATTTTTTGCAAAATAAATAATTTGTTTCAAGCAGAGGAGGATTTTACCCTCCATTCACGTCCATGGACCCAGTGCTGGACGGTGTGCGCATAAGACAAACCCTCTTCAGCATAATCCCGGGGGACTGTATCGTATTGCAGAGGGATAGTGGGAACATTCTGGGTGTAAGGGGTCAACTGGTACATGGTCTCTTGACCCATGTCGACCATAGGAACGCTCCAATTCCACTGCGGAAGGGCTGGGGGTTCAGCAACCCCAGGAACAGGCTGCAAATAAGAATTTTTTTTTTTTTGACTTGAAAGATTGAAAAGGAATGGAAAGCAGAAATAAAAGAAATATACATATGTGAATAAGGTCTGTTACCCGGACAACATCCATAAGGGGAAAATTGTGCATAAGAGAATTCAATCTAAAAACCGCATAACCATCTGGGCCGTCCAGAAAATTTGCGATGTTCTCCCCGTCTAAGGCAGCCACCAGGTCACCATGATCCAGGGTTTCCGTGCTCCTCATAGTAGCTGGAGGAGCCCACGGCACGTAAAAATCTGGGGCAGCAAGAGACTGCCTAGTCACCCTTTCACCAAGGTACCACTCCCGGCACGCTTCGCCCACCATTAGAATCCTCAACCTCGAATAAGCCACTGCCGCTTGAATTGCTTCACCTGCCTCTGGGAGGGCCGCCGCCCACGGGTTCCATGTCACATGGATCTCACGCAAATTAATGAGAAGGTTCCGGTAACCAACAAAATCATGAGCCCCGACTTTTCGGCCTGTTGCCTCTTTCCTCCACTTCAAGCCCTGAGGCATGATAACGGCCTCATTATCCCGGGTACTGGGAGCTCTCATCCGAAGGTATTCATGCGACCATATCTGCAAGGCAAAATAAAAAAAAGCAAATTCAGTTTTCAAAATTAGAAGAAATGAATGCAATAAAAGGAATAAGGATGAAATGAATGAATAAGTGAATGATAGAGTTGAAGCTCTACCTCCCAAGCTCTCCAGTACCCGCCCGTGGAGGGGGAATTTCCCCTGGAGACCTCACTCATGTGATTATAAAGAGTGGCCAACCCTGCTCCTCCCCAGTTGTATTGGGAGATGCGACCAATGTCTGTGAGAGAAGCCAAATACCCAAGACTGATGGTGTCGCCCTTTGTGCTCATCAGCGAGCAACCCAACACATACATGATGAAAGCCCTGGCCATCTGATCATCTGTAAAAGCCTGACCTCTGAAGGTATCTAGGAACCACTTCGCAGGAACTATGAAATCCCCTGGATGAGCCCCGAGCAAGTCGATAATTTCTTCATGACGATTCTGAAGATCGTCGTAGCGAGCTATAGGGAGGCCACCAAATGGGACGCCGGTGATCATAGCAAAGTCTAGGGGAGTCATCGTCATTTCCCCAAAAGGCATATGGAATGTGTTCGTTGTGTCCCACCATCTCTCCGCCAGGGCTTGAATGTGGGTCCGGTCATTTGTACTCTTCTCCAGGAGCAAAGCAAATAACCCAAATCCAGCATTATTGACCATAGTTCTGACATCATCAGAAAGCTCCACGTACCACCTTCGGCCATGGGCCATGCTCCCATGACCCTTGAGGATGAATTCAGGAGTCTGCAAAATATAAGGGGAAAACAAGATAAATAAGGGGAATAAAGAGGATAAGATGATCAAATTCTTTGTAAAAAAAAAAAGAAAAAAAGGCAGAAAGGTAGCAGAAAATAATGAAATTCTTTGAGAGTCTAAGCGACTCGTTGATTTGAAAATAATGAAATTCTTTGAGAGTCTAAGCGACTCGTTGATTTGAAAATGATGAAATTCTTTGAGAGTCTAAGCGACTCGTCGATTTGAAAAATAATGAAATTCTTTGAGAGTCTAAATGACTCGTTAATTTGAAATGAAAAGAGGATTTCTTTTGAAGTCTAAGCACAAGAATGTTTATGGGGTGTAAGCAATGTTTGGATTTTAGAGCATACGCAAAATTCATTCGGATTAGCACAACCACCCATTAGCAATGAATAAACGGAATAATGAGGTCAATGTGTCTAATTGAGGACAATAAAAAAGGAAGGAGCGCAACACCAAGCATTGAATCCTAATCATGACAAAGAGATCAAGAAGGAGGGGATTGGCGAATAAGGTGAATATTCAAATATACATTCACACATGTATTGATCCTCATATACTCTATGGGCACAAAAAGGGAGGCATTCATACATGCATTCATGCACTACATTATCTCATCATGAACATAAAAGGGGGGATCTTAGAAGTGTACCGATCGATTGAAAGCCCGTGCTGAGAGATGTGCCCCGGGGTCGGCAAGTAAGAACGAAGAATTATGGACCGGATTGGGTTTGTACTTCTTCTTGGGGGGACCATAAGACCCTGAACCACTAGCCATTGGGGAATCTACAAACAAAAACAAGCAAGGGGGAGAAATTAGTGTTTATATGAGAAATCTTGAAGGAGAAAAATCAAATAACATGAGCAAATATGATTTCAAACATAATGTTTAAAGCAAAGATGTGATCTTTATAAACATACCTTGTTTGTGAATGGTTCTTGAAGTAAGAATCAAGAGAAGGTGAGGTTTTGTGAGGTTTTTTAGAGAGGAAATCCGAGAGAGGAGGGAGGAGAGAATGAAAAAGAAAGGAGAAGCAACCAAGTTTTGAACAAACTGCTGCTCAAACCGGCACTCGGCGAAAAGGCGCCGGCACTCACTGAATGCCGCCCGGCATTTGATAGAGTGCCGGCCGGCACTCAGTGAGTGCCGGTTCCCTTCACCGAGTGCCGCCGCGCATGACAGGTGGCCTTTTCACCCCTGATTTCCACTATTTACAAAAGAACCCCCGAATTTTGCTCCCATGTCCTTGAAAATTTTCCCTCGTTTCAAAAGAACCCCCGAGGTTTAAAAAAGAGTTTTTAAAGCCCTTTTGTGAATAAAAATTGGCCCCTGCTTATTGAAAATTTTGTCAGGGGACGCCCGTTTGCAATAAATGAGTTAATAAAGTCTAATCAACTCTGGTTTTTTATGAAGTTTGAACTTGATTGGAGTCTAATTGACTCCAGATTTTGGAAAAAGAATAATTCGGAGTCCATTTGACCCCCAGAATTTTGAAAATTGATTCGTTTTGAGCTTGATTGGCTCCATTTCTTTGAAAATTGATTCGTTTTGAGCTTGATTGGCTCCAATTCTTTGAAATTTGTTCGGTTTGAGCCTGATTGGCTCCATTTCTCTACCTGATTCGGCTTAGCCGATCAGATGATTTTGGGGATTTTGAGCATAGAGCTGCTCAATCTCTCTGCGTGCTACCTGATTCGGCTTAGCCGATCAGATGATTTTGGGGATTTTGAGCATAGAGCTGCTCAATCTCTCTGCGTGCTACCTGATTTGGCTTAGCCGATCAGATGATTTTGGGGATTTTGAGCATAGAGCTGCTCAATCTCTCTGCGTGCTACCTGATTCGGCTTAGCCGATCGGATGATTTTGGGGATTTTGAGCATAGAGCTGCTCAATCTCTCTGCGTGCTACCTGATTCGGCTTAGCCGATCAGATGATTTTGGGGATTTTGAGCATAGAGCTGCTCAATCTCTCTGCGTGCTACCTGATTCGGCTTAGCCGATCAGATGATTTTGGGGATTTTGAGCATAGAGCTGCTCAATCTCTCTGCGTGCTACCTGATTTGGCTTAGCCGATCAGATGATTTTGGGGATTTTGAGCATAGAGCTGCTCAATCTCTCTGCGTGCTACCTGATTTGGCTTAGCCGATTAGATGATTTTGGGGATTTTGAGCATAGAGCTGCTCAATCTCTCTGCGTGCTACCTGATTTGGCTTAGCCGATCAGATGATTTTGGGGATTTTGAGCATAGAGCTGCTCAATCTCTCTGCGTGCTACCTGATTTGGCTTAGCCGATCAGATGATTTTGGGGATTTTGAGCATAGAGCTGCTCAATCTCTCTGCGTGCTACCTGATTTGGCTTAGCCGATCAGATGATTTTGGGGATTTTGAGCATAGAGCTGCTCAATCTCTCTGCGTGCTACCTGATTTGGCTTAGCCGATCAGATGATTTTGGGGATTTTGAGCATAGAGCTGCTCAATCTCTCTGCGTGCTACCTGATTTGGCTTAGCCGATCAGATGATTTTGGGGATTTTGAGCATAGAGCTGCTCAATCTCTCTGCATGCTACCTGATTCGGCTTAGCCGATCAGATGATTTTGGGGATTTTGAGCATAGAGCTGCTCAATCTCTCTGCGTGCTACCTGATTCGGCTATGGGGTATAAGGCGCGGAGCGCATCTCAGTCAATCAGACGATTCTCATATGCATATGAAGCGTACGATAGTCATAATATTCCTAGAGTAAGACGGTGTCGTAATAGGATAATTCAATGTATAGGGTGCATTTCTGATAATAGGAAGAGTAACGTGACTCAGGAACATCACGTTTGGAAGCATAAGATATAAGGTTGCATGAGCATGTGCATCACGATGAGATAGGTGCATTCATCTGTGTGACTACCTGCGTTGGTGTGTTGTTGTCCTTTGCCCGAACTACGTCCTGGTCTGATTCCCGTTGGGATACGTAGGCAGCTCACCATTGAGCACGACCAGCATTTGGCTATTTGCGCGCCTGTTTTTGCAACGCACTTTTGTTTTTATCTGGATTCGACTATTTGGTCAAAGGCTTGTCTTTCACACAGGCTTTGACATTTGCTTGTGATACGCGTTGCTTCACGAGCTCTGTCAAAGAGGGGCAAACTGTAGACACCCCAATTTTGACCAAACGTCAAATCCAGGGATTGGTTACCTCTCAAAGACCGATGATGACAATGATCGGTAACATCCGAAGATCTTCCAGAAAATTCAAAATGATTCTTCAAGGCAAATTTCAAAATTAAAATAGAAAATATAAAAAGGAGAAGGAAGAGAGAGAGAGAGTTTGGGTATTCGGGAGAAACCCGAATAATAAAGAACGCGTGAGAAACCCAGTCTGGGAACCGGATTTTAAGAAAAAATAAGAATAATAAAGAGTTCTTTTGAGAGAAATAGGAAGACAAAATAAATAAAAATCTTGGAAAAAGAGAAAATACAAAAAAGAGAGTAGTATATTCAAAATATACCATGCACATGGTTGATACCATGCACATGGGGGATATTAATACAAATATATATATATATAGAATAGAAAAATTGTGTTTACACCAACATATGTTTGAAAAATCAAAAAGAGGGACAAAATTCAGTTAGCCCCGGCACGCGGAAAACGCGGCGGCACTCACTGAGTGCCGCGCCGGCACTCAGTGTTTGCCGCCCGGCACTCAGAGAGTGCCGCCCGGCATTCAGTGAGTGCCGCCGGCACCCGTCGAGTGCCGCCGGCTGTAACAGACTGCTTTTCTCACATGCTCTAGAAGAAATCTTTGCACATGGGTTTCCACCCCGAATTTACCCATTTATCCCTGGATTAATTGTCTATATAAACAAACTTTCACCTTCATTGTTTAGAGACTTGAAAAATATACTTGGAATATACTTGAATCAACACATATACTTGAATTTAGAGAGAGAGAGAGATACAAAAATCATATAGAGAAAAGAAGAAATTCTTGAAGAAGCTTGAAGAATTGGAAGAATTTTGAAGAAAATCTTGAAGTCTTGGAAGATCTTCACAAGAAGTTGAAGAATCCCTTGAGGTTTTAGAGGTAACCTCTCAATCATTTGATAGAATTAGGCCATTCAATCACAAGTTCATAGTTCTAGGAACTTTACACATTTTCAAAACCTCTCTTCTTACCTCATTTCATCACACACCACTTAGAACTTGTGATTGAATCTCATATTACTTCATTGATTTGGGTCTAATTGATGCCTTGGGTTTAAAATAAAATCAATTTTGAAGAATTTGTGTTCTTGGTTTCTCAAAGCAAATTTTGATTTCTTATTTCTACCATTTCTTGTAAGGTTCATGAGATCTTCCATATCTCATTGAACCTCTTTGAGTTTGATGATTCAACTTCTAAGATCTCATGATCTACATGGAGGTTAGAATGAATCATGATTTTAATCTATATATAATTAGTGAGATTCAAGTCTTAATCCATGACTTGAACCTCTTCATGGAGAAATCTTATGGAATCCTTACCATATTCCAATAAGGTTTCATTAGATTTTAACTTCATTTAAGACTCCAATGACCATCAAATGGTAGGAGTAATCTTAGTTTCTCTAAGTAATCTTTGATTTCCTTACTTCTATTTCACTAAAAAGGTTCATGAGATCTTCCATATCTCATTGAACCTCTTTGAGTTTGATGATTCAACTTCTAAGATCTCATGATCTACATGGAGGTTAGAATGAATCATGATTTTAATCTATATATAATTAGTGAGATTCAAGTCTTAATCCATGACTTGAACCTCTTCATGGAGAAATCTTATGGAATCCTTACCATATTCCAATAAGGTTTCATTAGATTTTAGCTTCATTTAAGACTCCAATGACCATCAAATGGTAGGAGTAATCTTAGTCTCTCTAAGTAATCTTTGATTTCCTTACTTCTATTTCACTAAAAAGGCTCATGAGATCTTCCATATCTCATTGAACCTCTTAGAGTTTGATTCTTCAACTTCTAAGATCTCATGATCTACATGGAGGTTAGAATGAATCATAATTTTAATCTATATGTAGTTAGAGAGATTCAAGTCTCAATCCATAAATTGAACCTCTTCATTAAGGAATCTTATGGAATCCTTACTATATTCCAATGAGGTTTTGAGTAGATGTTAACTATATTTAGACTCCAATGACCATCAAATGGTAGGAGTAATATTTTGAACTCAAGTTTTGGTCCATAGGTTTGAGTTCTTTACTTGAGGATTTTGTGAAGTTCATCTCAATACTTCATCAAGATCCACTAGTGTAGTATGCCTTTTAGTCTTCAATGACCATCAAATGGTAGAAGAAGTAATTTGGTTTGAGCCCCAACTTCATGTTTTAATAGTTGAGGCCAATCAACAAACTTGAACTAGCAAAATGAAACAGTGGGTTCATAAACTGTTTTTGATCAAGGATTTTTAGTTTGAAATCCGACCGTTGGAATCGAATGAAACCAATGGGAAAATGTTCATAACACATTGTTTTACCACTGTGATTTTTGTTTTATCAAGATCTTGTGATTAGAAGGGTTCGATCATGGTTTTTGTGAGCTAATCATAATCTGTCCAGAGTTCTAGAATACTTTCAGAATAATAAGTCCGTTTTGAAATTAATAAATCAGAACCTTAATTAAGTTTTTGGGGTCTCAAATAATTTTTTATAAGTACCTTAATGTGTTAGGAAGGTACCCTAAAAAGATCTAAGTGTTTCTCATTTTTTTACTATTTTTAGAAAATCATACAAGATCTCTGGACAGAGAGTTGCAGAATCCTGAGTGAGGTCTAGTATTTTCCATATTCCCGGAAATCTAACCGTTGAAATCTTGATTTTCAAGTTGGGTTAGAAACTAGACTCACAGAGGCATGACATATCCAAAAATCAATAAGATCCAACCATCAAAAGTATTTTATTTCCATTTTTGAACGTCTGGTCTGCTCTCTGTAAATCACAAAAAAAACTGCTACTGTTTTCATCTAATCTTATTTATTTTAACTCAAATGGTCTCCTAATGTCTTGAGACCCAAACCATGTTTTGAATAATGATAATTTAGATTAAATCCAGAGGCTTAGGGATCCAAATTAGTGAATAAATTCATGTCTCATCCTTGTTCATAATCATTCATTCATTCATGTACATTGATGCTTATAGTTAGAACTAGTTCTTGGATGAAATTGGACTTAGTTGAATTTAATTGAACATGACCTATGATTAATTACCTTTTGATATTATATCTTGTCTAAGGCATGTGTACTAACCTTTGTTTTGTAGCGCTTTGAGGTACAATTTCTCAACCCTTCTCTAGTTTAATCTATTTTATTGATTTTAATTGATTTTTCAACTCCATGTGCGACACTTTAGACTAGGTTTTGCCTTATGTGTATATATGTATTAGAGACCTTTCTTAGGTTTATTTTTGCATGCATTGCACGTTTGATATTCGCGGCCGGATCCCGGGTATGTTTTCTAGTTCTCTATTGCATATCATGATGTTTGCTAGTTGAATTATGTGACTTATGAATGATATTTTGTCGTTAGCAATTTTACACCATTTCCAACATGCTTGTGTGATGTATACCTATATATGTATTAATTGAGGGCATGCTTAGATTAATAATTTGATTAAAAAGGATGTTGAGTAGAGGCCTATCGTGAGATAGGATGAAAGGGGGTGTTTTAGTCCGCCGGGCTCCTTCCCCTTTCATTCCATAATCCCCGGACCCAGCTTATCTTTGGTTTCGCAAAAGATCAGTTTGCTTTTAAAATGGTTTCTTAATTTTTCCTTTTAAAAATTAAGTGGCGACTCTTTGTACTTGAATTTGAAAATATTTGTTTTAAAAGTGGGTAAAATTTGAAAACCTGCGATATCCACACATTGAGAACTACATGATTGTAATCATGAGTGACGAAGAGCGAGAATTATCGCCGTATACTCAACGTATGAAAGAAATGGTAGAAATGATGGGGAATATGGGAGAAATGATTCAGAGCATAGTACAACGATTACGTCCAACACCTCAAATCGAAGTGGAACCAATAACTGTAGTGCATGTACCCGAGAATAAGGGTATCAGATTGATATCTGAACAATTTACCAGGAAGAAACCGACAGAGTTTCATGGGACATCTGACACAACACTAGCGGAGCATTGGGTCACGGATATGGAAAGTATATTTCGATCTATCCCGATGACCGATAGGGAGAAGATTGAGAAAGCTAGTGATATACTCAGAGGCGAAGCTCAGAACTGGAGGGTGAATGTCCTAGATTAAGGAGCACCGATAACTTGGGAGGGATTCAAAGTAGAATTTAATCGACGATTCTTTCCAAGGGCTGCTCTTAATGCGAAGAAGAGAGAGTTTGATAACCTTCGACAAGGGGGTATGACTGTGACAGAGTACACTTCAAGGTATAATGCTTTGCTGAGATTTGTAAAAAGGATCGGTGTTGACCGAGGAAGATAGAGCTAGAAAATTTGAAGGAGGTTTAAGGGAAAATATTCGTTTAAGAGTGGAGACCTACGAACATTCGACTGTGGCAGCAGTACAACAAATGGCTCTTGTGGCTGAGAGTGGAATAGAAAGGTCAAGGCAAAATTAGCAAGGCAAACGGGGTAATGAGGGTGGTGATAGGCACCAAGGTGGATCTTTCAAGAGACCGTTTCAAAGAGGCTCTGGTCCTAGCTTCAGTGATTTCAGGAGGACGCCAAGTAATATATCGTTGTGTTCACTTAGTAATCGACCACACTCAGATCGATGTTTTATGACGAACTTTCAGAGTAAGTCCCAAGGAATGAACAATGCTAGCTTGGCACCAGATACGAGGGATAAATGTTATGACTGTGGGATGGTTAGACATCAATCTAGAAATTGCCCGAGGAAGCATTCTCAGCAAGGAGCTAGTTCTATGGCTTCCAGTAGGTCAAAGCCTAGACAATCCAATGACGGGGGACAAAGGACTGAACAACGTCAAGGAAGAGTCTATCAGATGAACCCAGGAGATACAACTGCTTCAGAGATAGTGGTCTCAAGTAAGGTGCTTGTATATTCGCACTTAGCACGCATACTTGTCAACTCGGGATCTACACATTCATTTGTATTGCATGCCTTTGTTGAACATTTGAATGTTAAATCGGCACCGTTAGGATATGAATTATCTATTGTTGCACCACTTAGTAAATTGATAATGACGTCTACTATATATAAGAACTGTGAGATCAAACTAGGCGAGAAGTTAATGACTGTAGACCTTATACCGATTGTGGTGAACCATTTCGATGTGATATTGGGAATGGATTGGTTAGCTCTTAACCAAGCTATCATAGATTGTGAACGAAAAGAAGTCAATTTTCGATCACCAGTACATGGGAACTTTTGTTTCCAAGAAAGTGGGGTTATACAGCCGCCGTACTTGATTTCAGCTATCCGAGCAGGAAGGTTATTGAAAAAGGGATGTCAAGGATTCCTATGTTCATTGACTAATGTCTTAGCGACCGAATCAAGAGTAGAAGACATTCTGATAGTGCGAGAATATCCAGATGTATTTCCTGATGACTTGTCAGACGTACTGATTGAGAGGGAAATTGAATTCACCATTGAGGTTATGCTAGACGGAAGACCTGTGTCCAAGGCACCATATAGGATGACACCCATAGAACTGAAAGAGCTGAAGGTTCAACTACAAGAACTACTTGACAAAGGTTTCATTTGACCTAGCGTATCACCATGGGGAGCTCCAGTATTGTTTGTAAAGAAGAAAGATGTTTCGATGAGAATGTGTGTGGACTATCGAGAGCTAAACAACTTGACAATCAAGAACAAGTATCCGTTACCTAGAATTGACGATCTATTTGATCAACTTCGTGGGGCACAAGTATTTTCAAAGATAGATTTGAGATCGGGTTACCATCAGTTAAAAGTAAAGGCCGAAGACGTTGAGAAAACTGCTTTCAGAACCTGTTATGGACATTACGAGTTCCTCGTCATGCCATTTGGGGTTACGAATGCACCAGCCGCGTTCATGGATCTTATGAATCGAGTCTTCAAGGACTATTTGGATGATTTTGTGATAGTGTTCATCGACGATATTCTTATTTACTCATCGAGTGAGATAGAGCACGAGAATCATTTGAGACTGATACTTCAGAGATTACGGGAGAAGCAGTTGTTTGGAAAATTCAAGAAGTGTGAATTCTGGCTATCTAGCATTACTTTTCTTGGTCACGTGATTGATAAGAATGGAGTTTCAGTTGATCTTCACAAGGTAGAGGCTGTATCTAATTGGCAAAAACCGACATCTGTATTTGAGATCCAAAGTTTCTTAGGATTAGCAGGGTACTACCGTCGTTTTATTGATCACTTCTCGAAGATTTCTTTACCTATGACAAGGTTGATGAGGAAAGGGGTTACCTTTGAATGGAGTCAAGAATGTGAAGACATTTTTCAGGAGTTGAAGTCGAGGTTGACAAGGGCACCTATCTTGACAATACCATCCGGAACTGAGGGGTTTGTAATCTATAGTGATGCTTCGCATCAAGGGTTGGGATGTATGGTTATGCAAGGGGGTAAGGTGATTGCTTATGCTTCTAGACAGCTGAAGACACATGAGGTTAACTATCCAACTCACGATCTCGAATTGGCCGCGGTAATTCATGCTTTGAAGATTTGGAGACACTACCTGTATGGAGAGAAATGTGAGATCTTCACGGATCACAAGAGTTTGAAATACATTTTTACTCAATGGGACTTGAATATGAGATAAAAAAGATGGTTAGAGTTGATGAAGGATTACGATCTTTCGATAGAGTATCACCCGCGAAAGGCTAATGTGGTAGCCGACGCATTAAGCCGGAAGACTCCAAGGAACATAGCCGATAAACTAACTCAACAAAAAGAATTGGTAAAAGAAATGGAATGATTAGAATTGGATGTAATTCCAAAGACTAGTGGTAGTTTAATGATGGCGATCATAGCACACCCAGATATTATTGATGAGATCAAGAAAGAACAATTTAACGATGTCTATTTATGCAAAATGAGAAACGAGATACCTTTGAAAAAACAACCTGGTTTTACCTTGGAGCAAGGAGTATTGATGCTTGGAACCGATTGTGTGTACCGAACGTGAAAGATTTGAAAGAGAGAATTCTACAAGAAGCTCATAGTACGAAATATTTAGTACACCCGCAAAGTAATAAAATGTACAGAAACTTGAGAGAAAACTTCTGTTGGAAGGGTATGAAGCCTGAAGTCGCTAAGTTTGTATCTGAATGTTCGGCATGTTAACAAGTCAAGGCAGAGAGACAAGTACCTACGGGGTTATTACAACCATTACCTGTGTCGAAATGGAAATGGGATGAGATTACAATGGACTTTGTTTCGGGATTTCCACGATCGTCCAACAAGAATGACAAGATTTGCGTTATAGTCGACAGATTAACTAAGTCAGCTCATTTTCTACCGATCAAGACGACTAAACCGTCCAAGACTATAGTTAGCAAAATTGTATGTAAGAGAAATTGTAAGACTACATGGGGTTCCAGCAGTGATTGTATCAGACCGAGATAGTAGTTTTACATCGAGGTTTTGGGGAAGTCTACAGAAGGCTATGGGTACGAAATTGAGTTTCAGTACTGCATTTTATCCCCAGACCGATGGACAGTCAGAGCGTATGATTCAGACTTTAGAGGATATGTTGCGTTTGTGTGTTCTAGATTTTGGGAGTGATTAGGAGAAACACCTACCGTTGATTGAATTTGCATACAACAATGGATTTCAGTCGAGTATTGGAATGGCACCGTATGAAGCATTGTATGGGCGTAAGTGTCGATCACCAGTTTGTTGGACCGAGGTTGGAGAAAGAAAGTTGTTAGGGCCTGAACTAATACAGGTGACTACTGAGAAGGTGAAGTTAATTCAAGAGCAAATTAAGGTAGCTCAGAGTCGTTACAAGAGTTACGCAGACTCTAAGCGACGACCGATGACGTTCAAAGTTGGTGACTTTGTATATTTGAGAGTATCGTCTTCGAAAGGCATTGTTCGATTTGGAAAAAGAAGAAAGTTAAATCCGAGGTTTATAGGACCTTTTGAGATCCTAGAGAGAATAGGACCAGTGGCTTATCGATTGGCGTTGCCATCAGAATTGGAGCATGTACACAATGTATTTCATGTATCTATGTTAAGACGGTGTATGACAGATACGAGTAAGATCATTGTACCTGAGTCGTTACAGATTCAGGAAGACTTGACTTATGTGGAACAACCGATAGAGATCCTAGATCGAAAAGAGCAAGTCTTGAGAACTAAGACAATTCCAATGGTGAAAGTGCTATGGCGTAGTCATTTAGTTGAGGAAGCTACGTGGGAGAATGAGGAAGAGATGAAGAATGAGTATCCGTACCTGTTCGACGTATGAGGTATAAGTTTGGGGACAAACTTCCTTTTTGGAGGGGAGAGTTGTCGCACCCGTTCCAAATTTTCACAAGATTTATCTTGCATAATTAAATTTGTGAGTTTATCAATGTTAGTTAATAATGGTGACAAGATTGACTATGAGTCAACGGTAAGGTGTCAGTAAGGACATGGGAATTTGGTAATCAAGATTTCATGGGCATGAGTAAATGACATTTAGGTGATTTAAATGTTATTTGACCTTATCTGGTATTTTGTGAATAGTGAATTATACATTTGTAGTATAATTTTGGTAATCTCGATATTGTTATATATCATTTTGAGAACTGTGGTGAGAACGTGAGCGTTACGTTAAATAAAAAGGTAGGTTGTATAGAGATTCCACAGAATTTAGTTTTCGGACGTAATTTTGGACCCAAACGAGACTTAGTCAAAAACTTTTGTAAATTATAAATTTCACTCGTAAAGACATAAAATGGACGTGCGCAACGTTTCGTGGATTGATTATAAGTTTGAGAAACTCACGGGGAGGTAAACGCGATTCCCGAAGAGTTTGTCTATAAATTGTTGAGGATGAGTTTGCATTATTTGCAAAACTCATATAATATCTAGAGAGGAGAGAGAAAAGGGAGATTTGTTGCCACGGACTTTGCGACGATGATCGGCGACCTTTCGTCCGTCAGACTTTTCCCAAATTCAAGATTTGAACTCGTGGAGGTAAGATCTACGTTTTGATCTACTTAGGCCATGTTTGGCAAACTTTTATAAAAATCTAATTTCTAGACTTTTGGGAAAAACTCAATAAAACTTGTAGGAATCATCTCAAATTTGAAATTTGACATTTAATTGGCACCCTAGTCGATCCTTCAAAGTGTGAAGGAAATCGCACGAGGTATGAAGTTCTAACTTGTGAAATATAGGGAAATACATGTTTAAAATTTCAACGACAAAATTGTGATTCGGGCAAAATTCATGTGTTAATCTTAGGCCCGTTAATTATGCACTCCATTAAATGCGAAAAGCATGTCTACATTTACGCGAGCACGTTGAGTTGTCTATGTGCATCAAAGGGGAGTCTTATACAAATTCATGCCGGAGTAAGCTTCTCGATGTTTGAGAATTTAGTAGCGACGGCTACTGTGCATGGTTGATAGACTTGGACTTGCCATGGCAATTGTGGATGCAATGGTTGATAGACTTGGACTTGACATTGGCATCGCGGTTTAAGACTTGGACTTGCCGCTACCGGATGAATACGTATTCTTCTCCCTAGAGACTATTTGTATAAATTGTGAGATTTGAGCATGTTTTACCATATATTGCATATTTTAGGACTCGTGCACTCAGCATATAGCTGAGCAGTGGAGATTTACTCCATTGCAGGTAAGAAGAAAGATTAGAAGAAGCGTGAGGAGTGAGGCTCCAGTCGACTGGACCCCTGACACAGTCGACTGGATGGGCCGTTGAAACTTTGAAAACTCTCTGCTGGAGTCTTCAGTCGACTGGGTCCCTACTCCAGTCGACTGGACCTCTGCTTCTAAAGATGGATTCTTTTGGGCGTATTTCTAATTGGCCAAAACTTTTTGTGACTCTGATTTTAAAGGATTGTACTTATGTTTTCCGCTGCTAATTTACTTGAAAGGAAACTGGATAAGCCTTGATGGCGTGCCACGTGTTCTATTTCCACGCGTAGTGGGATGGGTCGTAACAGTATTCAACCAGCAAAGGCTAATCATGAAGCTGTTTTGAAAATAGAAAAGTCCAAATGCAAAGAGAATTGGAGATGAAGCATAAAGTGGTGGAAGAAAAGATAGAGACTAAGAGGTGGGCTTGGGAGTCAAGGGAGGTGGATCTTAGTCACCGAGAGGACTTAGTCTGAGAGAAAGAACATGACTTAGAAGTTCAGTCAAGACCATTGATGGACAAAGAAAGGCTTGGGAGGTGGTGTTCAATATTGTTTAATTTATAGGTTAATAGTTATCCATAAAAGGAATGTAATTAAAGTGGCATGAAAACTTAGTTCATGCTAAAAGTTTTTGTTTTTGTTTTTCGTAGTGTGTATGTTAAAGTGTTTTAAATCATTTTCAATTTCTCACGTATGTAATGTCAATACATGACCAATTTTTTATTCATGTGATTCTTCATTGGAACTACGGACCTTAGTTGTATCTATGCATCTTAGCCATTCCAATTTTGGACCCTTGATCTATTGGACACTGAGTTTTAAATAGTTATTTTGATTAACAATAAGTAATACTTTGGTAACTTATTATTCATATGATTTTTCGTTGGAACTATGGACCTATTGTAATTATAGGTCATAGCCATTCAAATTTTGGACCCTTAATCTTTGTCAATCTAAGGGTTTAAATTTGTTTTCAGCTTTGACCGCTAACCAGTTTTTGACCATTTTGATTTTTAATGACAGAGAGCCAAGGGACCACCATCACCGGGCGCTAGACCACTGTCCTCGCCGCCACGACGAACCAGCTTTTTTATCTTTGCAGTGCCCTTGGGCACGGGCAATAACTAGTAATATAATAAGATATATATATGTATATTTATATTTATAAATTTTGTTAGGGGCTAAACTAAAAAGCAAGAAACGTGTAGGTTATATATTAAAATTAGTCCAACCTATTGAAAGAGCTAAGCTGAATAATCAGAAAAAATAAGTGTGGATTGGATAAAAATTAGGGTTAATTAGTGTTATGTCCCATGTAAGGAAAAGTAATTGGTTACAGAACATAATAAAAACTTTTTTTTAGTGAAAAGTCCATCAAATAGATAACGTCCTTGGGAAAAAAATCCAGTCGAGTTTCAAAAAGTTCCGACGATTTTGAGAAATTTCTCAAACTCGCCTGTATAGACATACGAATATGAGGCACTTTCCAATCTAATCAGTTTTTTATCCAGTAACTCCAACAATCCAATCACACATACACATAGCCGCAAAGAATTCTGAAAAATATATGAAATGATTTGAATTTCAACCAACAGATGATGGTGAGCACATTAAGGAAATCCCTTGAATTAAGAAAACATTATCCCATTAACAGTTAATGCCATTATCTTTAAATATCATATAAATCAATATATATATGTCTGTATAGACATACGAATATATATATGTAACACTTGTACCCGAGAAAAAGGTTTAGTTATCATTTTGATATACATTAATTGATATAATTAGTGGATATAAAATGGATTAAGGGGAGGCTTAGGACTCGTCCGTGGAAAAGTGCTCACTGAGGAACATAATTGGAGAAGTCCCTTACTGTTGGGACAGGTATTGAGGTGGGACCTAATGAAGGGCCCGGATAATATAAATTTGCATTTAAATGATTAGATGCATTTTGTATGATTAATTGGCAAATAAAGAGACCAGGCACACGACACTACTATGATGCATGCAATTATCCTTTTATGCAGTGATTTGCATCAAAGCCCAGTGTCACGGGTTTCCTATCTAATGCAAATAGTGCGTCTCAGCGCCCTGACTTACAGTGATTTGAAGCGAATTTTAAAGGAAGCGATTTACTTGAATTTTTGCTTTTTTTTTTTTTTTTTTGCAATTTTTTTAATTGATTCGCGTAAGTTCCTTTGATGTGCTAAGCTCTTTGACTCCGAAATGCTAGAATTTGATGGCTCGAGAAACTACAAACAAGAGAAAACCTATGTCTTGAAAGTTGAAACCCTCGCTAATCTGTAAATTCGACTCTCTGAAATTTTGATTTGTGATTAATTTAGTTTGTACATATAACTAAGAATGAAACATACTACACGAGAAGTAGACTAATCCAACTGCTTGAATATGTGTGTACGTAAAACTGTGAAAGAACCATTGCAACCACGTTTTGTTTTTATTGTTTTATAGTTTTTTTTTATTGTCATAATTTCAATGAATTCATAAACATGGAGTTTGCTAGCATCTGATCTCTTTTTGTTTGTGTTAGAATCAGAGTTGGTCTTTTCTCGTTTTGGTTCTGGGCATGTAATATTTCACATTTGGTTATGTTTGACTTCTAATTGCTTGTATGAGTACTTGAGATTGATAAAAAAAAAAAAAAAAAAAAAAGATTCAATTTAGCCACGTTTTGCTTTTATGGTTTTATATATTTTTTTTCCAACTATTTTACTCCGTTTTGCTAGTTAAGTATTATTCTATCATGTTTTAATTATTCTTTTGGACTCAATACAATGAATTCCTTAGTAGATGATGTCCGTATATTTTTGTACTTAGCACATGCCGAAAAAAAAAATTTAAGAATAAAAGATGTTGAAAATTATTTGGTGCCTTTACCAAATATAATGGAAGCCCAACGTGCAGATATCGATGTAACACCATATTATTCCATTGATAAAGTGAATATTTTACCATTTTTAATACATTATTAATTAAATTTAAATTAGTCTTACATTGTCTTTTTTTTTTTTTTTTAATAACTATGTAGGTATTTGACTCGCGATCAGAGCTTATCTATTGGGCTCAAGATGTTGATATTAGATTAAATATGGTTGTTGTAATTACAAACTCTGATGCAGAGCTTATGTTATAGAAGCCAAAGTTGAAACGAATAATTTCATATAGAAGTAGTTTCAACTGGGGTGGTCCAAGTTTATTTCGCACTGATTTTTGTCAATTGGGATGGTTTAAGTTTATTTATAAGGGTTAAATACATTTTACACCCTTGTAGTTTGTTACCTGTGTCAGTTTGGTCCCTGTAATTTAGAAAGTGTTAATTTAGTCATTGTAGTTTCATAAGTGTGACAAATAAGTCCAATAAATCCTTTAATGACAAATAATTTTGTCACTGAAAGTAAAAAAAAAATTGTCACAAAAAAAGTGTTGTGAGTGACTAAAATGACACACTTATCAAACTACAAAGACTAAATGAAAATTTCTAAACTACAGGGACCAAATTAACACAAAGGGCAAACTAAGATGATGTAAAATGTAGTTAAGCCTTATTTGTAAAATATAATATGTAGTACAATAAGTGAGATGCCCTTACTAATTAAAATAAAAGGTAAAAAAATTAATTTTTTAACTTTAAATTAGATTCCCTAATTAAAAAATGAATATGCCCTTACCGGCACTCTTTTCAAAAAGTCACTTTATTTGGTGATCGTCTCATCACAACGGTAATCACTCTTGATAATACAAAAATTGTTCCTAATATTGTGTTATATATATTTACACACATCAAAACACGCTCACAGCAAGAGGTACAAATCAGTTAATAAGATATGTCCCAAACAGCCTATGAGGGTTCTCTTGAACGGGACCTTCAATTATCAACCTAACACTGAACATGAAAAAACAATGTCTTTAATTGGGTAGGAATATAAAGTCCCCAACTTTAGAAACCTTGATAGCAAAAATAATAACTCAGCTTCAATGGCAATCATTCCTGAGACACTCTTAGCACTTCTATTCATTCTTATTCTCTGCTATTGGAGTTGGTGTATTAACCGGCACAGAAGCTTAATTACAAATTGGCCTATTCTCGGTATGTTACCAGCTTCCCTTCGAAATGCCAACCGTGCCCATGAATATATAACCGAGATTCTAAAACAAAGTGGAGGCACATTTGAGTTTAAAGGCCCTTGGTTCACTAACATGGACATGCTTGTGACTGCTGATCCTGCCAACATTCACCATATCTTGAGCAGGTACTTCTCAAACTACCCAAAAGGCCAGGAATTCAATAAGATCTTTGAAATTTTTGGAGATGGGGTTTTCAATTCAGATTATCAAATCTGGGAAATCCACAGGAAAACCAATATGCCGCTCATAAGCAGGAACGCAGATTTATTGAACTTCTTGCAAAGATCTTGCTGGAACAAGGTGGGAAGAGGGCTAATGCCCATTCTCGACCATGCCTCGGCACTCGGAATAGAAGTCGATTTGCAAGAGCTATTTCAGAGGTTCACTTTTGATAGTATCTGCATACTACTTTTCGGTAAGGACCCGGGTAGCATCTCTCCTGCATTACCACATATTCCATGCCAAAAGGCACTTACTGATATGGAAAGTGCTATGTTCTATCGGCATGTATTGCCAGAATGCTGTTGGAAGTTGCAAAAATGGCTTCAAGTTGGCCAAGAGAAGAAGTTAAGTAAGGCCTGGGAGGCTATTGATCAATTCATATATCAATTTGTTTCAAACAAACATGAAGAACCAAGTAAAAGCAGGTCTGTAATGGTTGAGGACCAAGAAGAGGGTTCTGAACTGTTACCAGCTTACTTGGAAGCCTTCAAAGGAAAGTCGGAAAAGTTCCTTAGAGACACCTTCTTGAGTTTGATGTTTGCGGGGAATGGGACAATTAGTTCGGCTCTCACTTGGTTCTTTTGGCTTCTTTCAAAGAACCCTTTAGCAGAAACCAAAATTGAAGAAGAGCTCAAAACAAAGTTGCCAAGGAAAGAAGAACATCATGACGAGGATATTTTGAGGCTTTTCAGTGTGGAAGAGTCACGTAAACTAGTGTACCTACACGGAGCTTTGTGTGAAGCTCTGCGGCTGTTTCCACCAGCAGCTTTGGAGCACAAAGCTCCAATTGAAGCAGACATACTTCCAAGTGGGCATCAACTTGATAAAAACACAAAGGTTGTGATGTCTATCTACTCCATGGGAAGAATGGAGACAATATGGGGCAAAGATTGTTTGGAGTTCAAGCCAGAGAGATGGATTTCAGAGCGAGGAGGAATCAAGCATGAGCCTTCTTACAAGTTCCCAGTTTTCAATGCAGGACCGAGGACTTGTTTGGGTAAGGAGATAGCTTTTGTTCAAATGAAGATAGTTGCAGCCGCCATTATATGTAACTATCGCATACAAGTGGTGGAAGATCATCCTATCTGCCCAAGTGATACTGTCATTCTGTCCATGAAACATGGTTTGAAGGTAATGGTTACCAAGAAAAAGTAATTGATGATCAATAATAGTTCAATTTGTCTTGAACTTTTGGCATGAATTATAACTACGGCTGTCAGTTTTACCTTGTGGAATACCCTTTGTAATCATGATGGTCTATGAAATAAAATTAGATGTTTTCGTAAATAGATTAGTAACTTGAAATGGAACAAATTGCAAAAAATATCTTCTTGTCCCAATTTTTGGGATGCATGATTTGGCGTTGTTGTCGTGTGTTACACCCACATCTCCAACCATACCTCCAATTATATCCCATGCTTTAAATGCATGTACCATGTGCTGTTTGATTTTTTCACACTTTTCTGTGTACCACTTACACAACATAGGGTGCATGCAATTAAAGCAAAGATGTGGTTGGAGATGTGGGTGTATCATTGTTGTTTAATTCAAGGGAATTTTAGTCAAAAGTCCTATTGTATAGACGTTTTTGGTTGTAAATACAACCTTTTTCTTATTTGAGTAAACATTCCTCAATAGAAAATTAACATAATTAAATATGTGAAATTTGAAATTTTCACATAACTAGTAATTATGTGAATTTCTCGATATTAATCTTAGTGCTCGAAGTTTTCATTCTCCGGTATGGACTTCTTGTTGAGAATTTTCTTGTCGCTGCAAAACATTATGGATTTCGCTCGAATGTGTGTGCAATGCAGTTTGGTGAGTAAAGATTGGGACATACCCAAGGACATAACTTTTTAGACACAACTTGAAAGATGTGTTTATATCTCTTCTGTGATGTCACTGGACCCTACAGTGACACAGGAGAGAGATAGACAATTCTCTTAGGTTGTGTCCCAAAAGTTGTGTATTTGGGTGTGTCCCAAGTATTACCCCTGGTTTGGTAGTGTTCAGCAGTTTTGGGAAAAATTAAAATATAAAATGTAACGGGTATATAATCCTGCGTGGTGTAACAAACCAATAGAAATTCAGTATAAATCCATTTGGCCCCTATTTTCAGGAGATTCTTTGTCCAACTCAGCAAAAAATCCTTCCACCTCAATAAATTTTTGAATTATGTGAGAGGGGCTATCCCAGGGATACCGAATATTTTCTCTAGTTTTGGGCTCGAGATGTAAGTGCTCGTATTGGGAATTGATATTGTTGTTTTATTGGAGAGAGGTGGTCAGTCGTTTGTCTTATGGGGCTGTTATTTTGTTTTAAGGGGCTGTTTGTTTGGTTTTTAGGGGCCTCTTATAATGATCCGTTTGGGAGACATATATAGGTTGATCTTTCTAATGTTTCCCTCATTGCCTTCGTGGCTAAATACAGTTACACCTACTGTGTACTTAAGACCCGTTTTCACGGTGACCCCTCAACTTCAAAACGTAACACCAATACCCCTAAACTATTGGATAAAATGTCAAAGTTAGTTTTTCTGTCAAATTTAACTATATGCCATTTGAGCGAGTCAGACCTCACGAGATAAATTGCCCCCCTTTTTTGGTTTCTGCAAATACAGTATTACCCTCTTTTTTGGTATCATTCTCTATAGGGTGGTAATTGTCAACACGACACGGCAACCCGACACGAAAATAAACGGATTTGGGTGATCCGTATAAGGGCACGGGTCATAAACGAGTCAACCCGTGTGACATGATTAATAAACGGGTTGAAACGGGTCAACTCGTCAAACCCGTTTGATCCGATTAAGTATTTAAGTGTAGTTGGGGCATTTTTTTTTTAGTTCTACAAATAAATTTTAATAATATGGAAGTCTAAAATACAAATAATATAAATAAGAATTAAAAAAAATATATTTTTTTATAACATATTTATTTAAAATTTATATATATATATATAAACTAAAATTGTTTTTTTTTTGTTTGCTCACAAAAAAAAAAAGTAGTTATCAACTTACCAAACAAGTAAATTTATTTATAATAATTAACAACTAATATAATAAAAAATAACAATTATTAATAACTAATAAGGGAGGGAGGAAGCTGGAGCCTGGAAGCATTCATGCATCAAGCATTGTATAAAAAATAATAATAAAATAATAAAATAAAATAAAAGGGAGGAAGTCCGCCAGGATTGCTGAATTAGGAGGGAGACAAATTAGTCAATTAGACAAATACAATTGTTAATCTTGGTTCTTGAAGGATGGCAAGTGGAGAAATTTCTTTATACAGTTAGTAAAAACAATATTTCTTCTTATTCATTCTGTTTGGAAATGCTTGGGTGTTAAGTTTATAATAGTTGGATATTGTTATATTTGTAATATTTTGGTATTTAAGACGTACGTTTTAATAATTGATACATTTTATGAAAGATTTGTTTGTGTTCTTAGTAGAACTGTAAGCTTTTTTCGAATAACAGAACCGAGCTAACGGGTCGGTTTTTTTTAAAATTACCTACAACTAAAAAATCGATCCGACCGCTCAAATTGGCAAAATCGACCGAACCGACCGCTTCGGTTGATTTTCAAAATATGAAAAAATCGAAAAAAAATAAAATAAAATCCGATCCGAACCGATGACACCCTACACGAGTTAGACGGGTTAAACGGGTGACCCGTGTATGACCCGGCACGATTATAACCCGACACGATTATGACACGTTAAGAATGACACGATTATAACCCGACACGACAATGACCCGATACGATTATGACCCGACACGACCCGATTGCCACCCCTAATTCTCTCCCACCTCATCTAAAAATAATAAAAAGAACGCATTTTTGTCACCTATTTTTATTATTAGCTAAAGCAGTGGGATTAGGATTAAATGAGAATTTATTAATAGTATAAAATCATAAAACATACTGAGTAAATAAAACATTTTGTTCCTGGTCAGAATTTTTGACCTACTCGTGCTTTCATTAAAATACATTTTGTTTTTCTACTTGCTTAACTTCAATACAAATACTAAAACAAAACACTCTTTCTGAGTAAATAAAACAAAGCACTTTTTTTTTGGGTAAACAACAATAGAGGATGGACTGAAAAGTCTGTATTTTACACTCATACAAAAGATCTTATACTCATATAAAAGATCTTGGAAAGTTACTTAAATCAGTAAACAAAATGAGTTTGGTTCAAAAGCTTAAGGTATGTGTATATATACATATATACACATAAATATTAAGTACTTAATTGAAGGGTAAGATTCATATATATATATATATATATGTATGTATAGCTATATATGTGTAAGAGACCATACGAGCTGGAAAATTCACAAAGCCTTCTTTCCGAGAGAATGTGATGAAAGTAACTTCAGAATCGCAAAGAACGGATAGCTCATCTGCAGATTGGGGTTTAGGGGAACACGATGCGGGTAGTTTGGTCGTTTTAATCAAGCTATTTTGAGGGAAATGTTGCTGCTCATTTACGCTCGCACACTGTTGGAGCGTGATGTCCAATCTCTGTTAACTTTAACAGAAAAGCTCACAGTTTCACTTAGCACCAAAGTACAAGGGGTTTATGTGCTACACTTTGAACTATAGGGGATTATGTGCCACTTGGTCAAATCCCAGGGGGTAAATTGTAATTTACCCTTAAAAAATGCTTGATGCCCGTTTGAAACCCGCACCCCCGTTGCTCATTGAGTGCATTTTTGCTCACCCAAATTTTGGTCACATAAACACCTCATTGGATTAGCTTGTGGGACACACCACTTTTCAAGGACAAAATGGGTATAAATAAATATTGTATAGCTGTCAACAGATAATATTGTCTATTTTGACAGATAAAATCACAATGGGGTTCCAAATTGCTTTTTTTTTTTTTGGGGTGCAATTTTCAACTCCAATGGTAGATCTCAAACAAACAAATTCACCTAAAAAGGCTATTAAAAAAAAAAAAAAAAACTAAGTTATGGTGGTTTAAAATTGACAGATAATATTGTATGTGGGTAATGATGGCTTTTCACTAAATTAAAAAAGTAGCGAGGTGTTTTTTAAAAATGGTCAAATCTTGTGGGTTTTTGGGCCTGACTAATATACTTAATATTGAGGGGTCTATTACCTAATATCCCTAATTATTATTATTATTATCCTTATTATTAATATTTGGTATGTTTGGGGAGGGGGGCGACAAAAGGGCAAAGGGGGGATTGCCCCTGACCCCCCTAGTTTTCAAAAAAAGTACACTTGCACTAAAAAAAAAAATTTACAATTAGTCTTCTCTGAAAATTATAATTTGTCCCCTTGACATTATAAAACTGTCATACTAAATTCCTTTCTCTTATGTTTTTGTGCTAGTTATAAAAGCTCTCATCTCTCTTACATTTTTGGGATAATTTTTTTAGTATTAGATTATATCATCATAAAATATATACATATAGGTAGAGCCGATCAAGTGCGGACCTCAAACGACGGACCAGGAGCGGATCGACTTTTTGCCACGAAAATATCACTTTTTGCCACGAAATTTTTCGTCGCAAATAATCATTGTTTTTTGTGACGAAAAATTTCGTGGCAAAAAGTGATATTTTCGTGGCAAAAAGTCGGTCCGCTTCTGGGTCCGTCGTTTGAGGTCCGTCAGAGATCCTGACTGTACATATAGGTCCAAAAATTTTGTTTTTTTCAAAGACACTGCCCCAAACCCCTTTAAAACCTCTAGATCAGACCCTGGTATTTTTAATAAAAAGTAAAAATATATATATATATATATATATATTGTGGTCCAGTCCGCTGTGGTTGAATTAACTGGTACTCCAGAGATAAGACAGTGAAATTAATCTCAAGTGTCAGTTTTCAATATGGCAGTGAAATTAATTTCTATTGATGTGGTTTTCCAATTCGTGTGTTCGTTTTACCGTGTGTGTGGTTGAATTAACTGGTACTCCAGAGATAAGACAGTGAAATTAATCTCAAGTGTCAGTTTTCAATATGGCAGTGAAATTAATTTCGATTGAAATATATTGAAGCTCCTACTATTATGAGTAATGCTATCTTCTAAAATTTATATCCTAAATGTAATTCCTAACACACGTCACAGTAGAATCACTTTAATAACGGTGAAATTACTGTCAAATAGCTCCTAAATACATATGATAGTGGGTTCACTTGATTTTAATTAATTGAAGGATGTTGAAATGGTTCTCACTACTACATTTGTTTGTGAATCATTTGAAATACAAAATTTAGCAAGCACAATACTACCTTATATTCAAAATAAAGTGGGGCCGTTGCTTCGTTGCCAATTATGTTGGGAATTACATTTAGGATGCAAATTTGAAAAGCATAGCATTACTCCACCATTATTAAAATTGGTTTACTGTCACGTGTGCTGGATGTCATATTTGAGATATAAAATGTAAGAAGCATAACATTACTTGTAACACATAATGTGGTCGGGCCATACGGGCACCCACATGCTATTGGACTGGGTCCAATAAGACCTGGCTTGGACACCATGTAACGGGCTTTGGAGTCCCAAGCCTGTTAGGTTTTCATGTGCCTATATATATATATGCATATATATCATGGAAAACCTAAGAGACATAATAATCTCAGCAGCCTCTATCTCCCTCACGTTAGTCTGTCTCTCTCTATAGACTCGGTTTCTCTCTCTAGCTAATCATCAAGGAGCTTGGGATTTAGAGTGTGACTGTCACGGGGATGGCTTAAGAAGCGTACTCTACGACCTAAGCAATGCATAAGAGAGTACACGGAGGCAACATGGAGCAGCAGTTCGTGGGTGAATACGCCGGGCACGTAACAACACCGTTCAACGATCCGTCGGGCTATTCCGCTAGGTAACGAACCTATACCCGACTCGTATACTTGCGTGCATATTATCTACATTGGTATCATAGCCTGTAGGTTGTTGATTCGCCCGTTTTTTTTTTTTGCCCAAAACGAATCTGCCATTAAAGCTCTTGAAGCTTTTACCAAAACTTAAAAAAAAAAAAGTAAATAAATAAATAAATTGATTTTAAAGTGGGTCTAATACAAAACTCCAATAAAGATAAAAATTTTTTATATAATTGTGTCCCTAATAGTCTCTAGAATCCCCCTAAAGTTTTAATGAGATCTAGGAGATACAACCTCGCACGGTCGGCCGCCCCGCGCAGCCTAGGGCTGCTGATTCATCTATACTATTCTATAATGAGAATCCAAAGGGTACCAAATATATTAAACTAAAACCCATATTTACAATAATGCCAGCATAGTTTTGCTATGAAAAATACAAACCTAAATGTACTAAATTGTCAAAGAGCAAAACCAAGAAACTGTCAAACCAAGAAACTGTCAAACCAACCCCCCACGTTTCTAAGAATTGTATACGTGTCAGATATCTAATAGGGAAGCCCTCTCTCTCTCTCTCTTCAGAAATTGTGAAGCGATGAACCTGATGAAGATGAAGACAGAGATCATGACAAAACATTAATGGGCTTTTTCAGACTTTACTGACATTCAGTTTTATAGTTTCGTATATCACATATGTAGAAATATTAGTATGCATATTAGTGTACGTATCACTTTGATTGGCATTTTTGGATGAGTAATATTTGGGACACAACCTTCATACAACTTTCATACAGCCTCTCTAAAAGATGTGTCTATCTCTCTCTTGTGATGTCACTGGACCCTACAGTGACACAGGAAAGAGATAGACACATCTTTTGAGGAGATTGTATGAAAGTTGTATGAAGATTGTGCCTCAAGTATTACCCATATTCAAGCAATCTTCCAAGGACTTGCTGCAAAAGAAGGGATCAGCTCATTTGTATAGGTATAGGTATATACTCACATGAATATGCAATCGTACATGAAAATAATTTATAACTCTCAATCTATTTGCATCTGGTATGTCTAATTTTTAATTAGTAAATGCTTCACTTTGGTTTGTACAATTGTACAACGTGTTGCTCACGCAACGCATGTGAACAACACGTAACGCGTGTGCCTGACCGCTAGTCTTCATATAGAAGATGATAAAATATATTTTTTTTAAGTCCAGTCATAACGCGTGGCCCACTTGGATTCTATTTTATTTTATTCCTTTTGAAGCATGAAGTGGGCCATCGTTATCCAAATTTGTGTATTGGCAATGGCCCTTGCAGTCTGCACATGTGCGTGTGCTAGGGCAATGGAGGGGTTCACGTGTGTGTGCTCTGTGGAGTTGTGCCATGGTTGTTTAAATGTTTTTTGTTTTATTACATTAACAGCCCTTAAATTTTATTACTTATTAAAACAGCCCACATGGTTATCATATTGAGTTTTTAAAATACTTATAAATTTAAGAAAATTTTGTAAATTAATATTTTTGAAATATTATTTTTTTCAGTATTTTATGTACTGTGTGGGACCCCAGAGCATAAAAAGATATATTTTGTGCATGTTTTAAATTGCTTATAATATCAAAAAGTAAATGTTAATTTTTTGAATTAATATATAGTGTCTAGTACACTGTAAGGGACTCTAAGATAATTTTTGTGTAAATTATCATGTATTTATGGTATTTTAGAGCATATAATTAATGTTTATGGACATTTATTTAATTGCTTAAAATAGCCATAATATATTACTCCCTCCGTCCCATAATAAGTGTCCACTTCTATTTTGCACATTGTTTAAGAAAGTTGTATTATTTTAGTTTTTTTGGTTCATTAAATGGTCACTTTCCAATTTTGCCCTTAGATGTGATGGGTGTTTGACTTTTTGCTTGTTTTGAGGCCACAAATAAATGCTACTTTGTCTTTATTATAAGGGTAGTTTTGGAAAGTAAGTAAAAGCTATATGCCAATTTAGGAAAGTGGACACTTATTGTGGGACATCCAAAAAAGGAAATGTGGACACTTATTATGGGACGGAGGGAGTATTAATTTTTGAAATTAATATGGGACATAAGGGACACTATTTTAGACCATGTAAAATTTTGAGAGACCCATAGATAATTTTTGGTAAATTATCTCAATCATATTAATATTTTAGAGCATATAATTGTGTGTTTTTGTACGCGTATTAAATTGCTTAAAATATTTTTATTGAATGTTAGTTCAGAGAATTAACAAAATGTGTTTCGAACACTAGTGGTAGCTTGAGAAAATTATTTTAGTGTATTTTCTCGCTCTTTGGGGACATATTTTAAAGTATATGTATTGTGTTGAGTATGCAATATAAGTTGCTTAGAATATAACCAATTAAAGTTGTTAATTCTTGAATTAAATGTCTAGTGTGTTTTGTATACTAATTGGAGACTTGAGAAAATTTTATGAATTATCTCATTTTTTTTTTGGTATTTTAGAGTATAAAATTTATGCATATGGACATTTATTTAATTGCTTAAAATAGTCAAAATAGATTATTAATTTTGAAATTAATATGGGGTGTTTGGAACACCATATTAGACCACTGAAAATCTTTGGAGAACAAATTTCTTGAAATTTTGTATTTTTGGGTAATTTTTGTTACTCATAGTTAATTTCGTTTAACTAGATCAATTTATTATGTTAAATTGATTCAAAATGTTTTTGGACCTTGGTGAAATTCTGGAAATTTTTAGTTATAATGAAAAATCAGTTTTTCAATTAATTAAATTTTTCATAAGGTTTTAAATTAATTGTTAATTTAAAGGGCCCTTAATAAATTGGTTTTAAATTATGTTTTAAGACCTAAAAATTAGGTTAAAATTAATGAAAAATTCAAGATTTTTTCATTGATTTTACTTAGCTTATGAGAGCTATCCGTGCTGTGCAATAATCATTTTATTGCACATTTTATTATTTTTAGAGGCTCATTGCATTGTTGGTCACGTTTAATTACTGTTGTTTGTGATTGGTTGACCCTATGACCTCTAATTCCTCCTCCTTAAGTGGAGTGACGGATGAGTCCATTCATTTTATAATAAGACCACATGAGTGCTTGATGTGTGTGATTAATACATTTTAATCTGGCTTAAATGAATGGACAATAATAGACAATTTATAGAGCTTGTGTCCTCACGATGTATGTTTAAGGCTGTTCTTGTATATGTTTATGAACAAAACATTCCTATTTTTTATGGGCTATAAATGTAATGTGAGGACGAGGGTTTTATTTCTTGTATTGGAAAAGCCTACTTGTAAAGGGATGATTTTCTTTGTTCATAAATCATACACTTTAATTACCTTAACATGAGCTCTAAGTTGTCAATTCGGACCCACGTGGGGGTCCATTCGCACTTTTGTGTATGGCGCACTTTATATCTTGTGGATGATCTTAGATAGGTAATTGTACCATCTAATTGATGTTTGTTTAGAAAAATCATAAAATGTTTTTCTTGATTTACAAAATTAAGATTTGATTAATGAGCAATAGCGAATTTTTTGGTCTTAAATTGTAGAAAGGGGAAAACTCATTTGTAATTGGATTTTAAAACAAACCTTGTGAAATGTGCAAATAATAATGTCAATCCCTTGCGCATGTTCTCAAATATTATTCTTCAAATTTTTTTTTGGATTCACAAAAACAAATGTTTTCCAAACAACACTTTGTCGATCTTTATAAAAGTAACAAGTTTAAAAGGGACTAATTTTTGTAATACGGCACTACAAAGTAACACACCGATAGAATAAGTAAGAGCTTATGGGCTTTATGCTTATTCTATGGTCCAACCCATTAAACCGAATAATGGTCCTCTAGCCCAATATCATTATAACCTTAACAGCCTATAATACTTGGCTCGAGAAGGATCATAGCACGCGCTTTGTGATAAGCAGCATGCACCATGATCTTGTTGGAAAGTATATGTACTACCCAATAGCCAAAGCATTATGAGATCAGCTCAAATTTGTTTTCGATGGCATATTCACTACTAGATTAAGCATCTAGTTATGAAGTTCGGGGAAGTAAAGAAAACGTTCCAAGTATACGATGGTTGGACATCTAAGGTCGATGAAAAGTATGATTCGTGATTTCAGGATACTCGGAACATCTTTACTGGCGAACTACAGTTTCAGGCTATGATTAGTTCTTTGCCTTATTCGCGGGTCCATAGAAAACAAATCATGATCCACAACGGAAATGTTAAATTTTTGGTTTTGACATCTTCTGACATGTTGAGCTGAATACGGAGCGCCAAAAAGGTAAGGTGAACCGTATAGCTATACTCTTGACCACTACTTCCATAAGTGGAAGTAAGTGCAAGGCCAATGGGCCTAAACGCAATGGTAAGGGTAAACCCGCCTGGAGGCAGGGTGGGGCCAGCAAGTTTGCGCCCAAGGCTAACAAGGTGGAAGAGCGCAATCGAGGGCGTTCTCCAGTTCAGTATTAATAGGATGGATACTTTTTGTGGTAGTGTTACTAGGACATGGTTATCTAGGGATAACTACTTCAGAGTTGTTTTTATATAATTCTAGTTTCCTCTGTTATTCATTTATTCTGAGACATGACATGTTGGACTTGAACGTATAGGATGTAATAGGATGACTTGATTAGCTCGAGAAGCCCTTTTTGGGCCTACTCGCTGAGGTTGACCTACCTATGTGTGAGTCTTGCTTAGTTGGCAAAGCATGTCGAAAGCCTTTTAGAGAGGCTATTGAGCTACTCAAGCATTAGAGCTAGTTCACTCAGATATCTGTGGACCTGTGGTTGTGAAGGCACGTCATGGCGCCTCTTATTTTCGCACTTTTATAGATGATTTCGCGCGATGTTAGGATCGCGAGTATTTATCTAATCAGTTCTGGGAATTATGTGAGGAAAAAGGGGAAACGCAGACAACTTTTCTGTTCCGAAAACTCCGCAACAATATAATATTGTAGAAAGAAGGAATAAGACATTCCTAGATATGGCTAGAACTATGATGGCGCAAGTCAATCTCCCAATGTTGTTTTGGGGGGATGTACTCTTGTTTGCTGCCTACATACTAGAGTGCCCCCTCTCAGTCGTTTCCCTCTACCCCCTTATGAGCTATGGAAAGGCGATATTGTGCCCGTGGAGCTCAGGAGGTTATGTTCACTGTACCTCGTATAAGTGCGAGAAACTATGCTCAAGAGCTGGAAAGTATACCTTTATAAGGTATTCTAATAGCTCGACAGGCTATGTCACGTGTAATGAACAAACGGGTATAGGAATGTCAGAAATGGTGCCACATGATATTGAGAATGACTTCCCAGATTTGTATTACTAAGAGATATCTTGACCTCTATGAGTTGGAGGATGTTGAAGACAACATACCATCTTTAAGCGAGGGTGGGGAGATTGAGAATCCACATCCAATCATTGCTATAAAATGGTACTAGTCTCCACTCGAGTGGGAGTACACCGCTAGACGCTAATGGGAGTGTACCAGATAGTGGGAGTGCACCACTAGGCACTCAAGATTCTTAGGTAGTACACTGTATGGTGATGAAGAAAAAGTTCCCTATCGCTGTTTTGAAATTGAGGAAGACATTTTCATATGTGTGCAAATGTGTGCACAAGTGGATGAAGATGAGCCTGCTTCTTTTGTTGAAGCGTTTTTTTTCGTCTGCTGAAGCTGAGTGGATAGTTGCCATGCCAGATGAGATGAGCTCTATTGACGCGAATAAGGTCTAGGAGTTAGTTGACATTCTGCTTGTGCGTAGGACTATCAAGGCAGATGGTTCAATTGACAAGTATTAGGCACGCCTTGTGGTGATAGTTTGCACCCAGGGAGGTATAGACCATCGAAACATGTTCTTCCAAAGGGTGAGGTCTGACTCCATTCGCCTTATCCTAGCAATTGTCGCATATTTAGTTTTGGAACCTTTTTAGTTGGATGTTTGAACTGTTCTTTTCTCAATCGAGAACAAGACAACGAGATAAATATGGATCATCCCGTTGGTGTTGTGACCAAAGGGAATGAGCGCAAAAAGTGTGCTGTCTCAAACGATCTATTTATTATCTCAAGTTAACAATCGTCTAGGCAGTGGTACAATGTGTGTACATTAAACGGTCCAAGAAAAGTGTTCTAATTCTTTGTATGTTGATATCTGGGAGCGAGATGAGTTCCATTGTCGCCACTTGAGAGTGGTTGTCCTCTCAGTTTGAGATTGATGACATAGGTGATTCCAACTATGTGTTGGAAGTTTAGACTGTGAGATATTGTTCTCAGAAGCTCCTCTGTTTGTCTCGAGTGACTTACAAGATGTAGGTCTTGAACGTTTTCACATAAAAAACTAAAAACCCATAGACATCCTATTTTTTGGGGAATCACTCGACCTTAGATCAATGTCTTAAGAATAACGAGAAGAGGAAACAAATGTCCAGTTTGCCATATCCGTCCGCAATAGGGAATCTGAAGTATGGTAATGTGTGTACTCGGTCAGATGTCTGCTATGCGGTTGGTTTAATTAGTCGTTGCCATAGCAACCCTGGTCCTACCACTAGAGAGTAGTGAAGAGTATCTTGCTATATGTTCGCAGGACTGTGGACCTTGCCTTATGCTGTCCGCAATGGAAGCATAATATGTGGTGTGCTCTACAGCGGTTTGAGGAGCTGTTTTGGTTGAAGAGTTTTTGCAGTGGCTAGGCTCTTCACCTCATAGTGATGAGGTTGTGCTCATCTACGGTGATAGCACGTAAGTCTGAGCATATGCGAAAGATTTCAAAAACCATTCTAGCACGTGTCACATTTGAGATGTGGTTTGCGCAAAGGGAAGTTGTCTTAAGGCACATCTCCATTGGGGGATTTGATGTGCTTAGACATTTTATTATGGAATTGACATTATTATTCAAGTTTTTATAAACTAGTTGGTTTCCATATATATATATATATATATATATTTCTTATAAATGGAATGAATGCACATTTCTTATATGTCATCGGGCTTAAATCGACTTGCTCACACGGGTGATTCACCTTGGCGCCGAGAGAGCGAACTAGGACATGCGTGTCCATGGCGCTTAGATGGCGTGCAAGATGAGACATTTGTGTTCATGGCGCTTAGATAGCTAGCTAGGACATGTGTGTCCATAGCGCTTAGAAAACGAGCTTGAACACTTATAGCGAGCTAGATATAAACCCTCTTATTTTTATATGTCGCCTTAGATGGATCTAAGATGAGACCTTATACTTGGTCGAACATAGAGATATCCCACGACTCTATGTAGCTTGTTTATAGTCGAATGTGAGTTTTCAGACGGGCGCCAGGAGTGGCGACTGTGCTAGAAAACTCTGGTTAGACGTTTTGTGTAACATCTAGACTAAGATTCGTATGGCGTTACTTGTTTTCCAAACACATAGTGGCATGCCCATTTTTATGGAAGAACGCCATAACATACATTTCATATTGTATGTGTTTTTGCGATCGATTTGTGGAGTAGTGAATGGATTCCTCTTCATTGCTGTGTGAGCCATTAGCATATCCAAGACATTGGTTATCCTACAAACTGGTTGCCTTCACGATTTGAGACTATGTCATGAAGAGTATGCTTGATGACAGTTACTTTAGCATGCTATCCTAGGACGACGAGACAATTCTATTCTATGGGGCGTGTCTGGGCAAGCGATCAAGTTAGTCGGATTGACATGTGGACTCAGGGAAGACCATTCAATGACACACCATGTTTTTGTGACTCATTAGCAGGCCTGCGACAATCGTATTTTGTTACTGATATGTCATGAGTACATTACATTGAGGTGGTGCAGCAATTCTTTTCACCGAGGGATTGAGAATGCTGTGTTTGGTGTGGTTGAATTGTCTAAGGCATACACGAGAAGCTTCCGAATGATGTGTCTTGCTGGTTATGGTGATGATTTGGCATTACACTCCTGTCGCTGTACTTTCTTTTCGTAAAGTCGCACATTTTATTTCCCTGTATGAAGAGATGAGAAGTTCCGTTGTGTTGAGAGATTAGTTTTAGAACTAACCTATGTGGGTGAGTGGGAGATGTAACACATATTGTGGTCGGGCCATACGGGCACCCACATGTTATTGGACTGGGTCCAATAAGACCTGGCTTGGACACCAAGTAACGGGCTTTGGAGTCCCAAGTCTGTTAGGTTTTCATGTGCCTATATATATATGCATATATATCACATGGAAAACCTAAGAGACATAATAATCTCAGCAGCCTTTATCTCCCTCACGTTAGTCTCTCTCTCTCTATAGACTCGGTTTCTCTCTCTAGCTAGTCACCAAGGAGCTTGGGATTTAGCGCGTGACTGTCATTGGATGACTCAAGAAGCGTCCTCTACGACCTAGGCGATGCATAAGAGAGTACACGGAGGCAACATGGAGCAGCAGTTCGTGGGTGAATACGCCGGGCTCGTAACAACACCGTTCGGCGATCCGTCGGGCTATTCCGCTAGGTAACGAACCTATACCCGACTCGTATGCTTGCGTGCATATTATCTACATTACTCAATTGGTATTATCTAGGCTTTATGGTTTGGTCAATGTGGGTGCACCAAGGGCTTTTCAAACCATATTTTTTTTGGAGAATTTTTTGTTACGAGTCAAACGACTGAACATATACAATGTTTTGTGATTTGAGTATTTACAACATAATCAAAAGAGATTAGTGTAATTTAAGCAAAATTCCATATCATTATTAGGGGCCTGGATGGAATGGCTTTCAAACATTATGGAACACAAAACTTTTTTACTTTTATAAATAAATTTATTTAGTATAGCAGTATTACTATTTGACTAGATGAATTTTTTTTATTGAAAAAGATTGCATACAAAGCAGATTAGTGGTAGTATTAGCTCATGTCAAATAGTTGCGCGCAAAAGTTCAATTCATCTAAGCTTTACATTTTTTGCATATTTTTTTTAGAGAAGTAATAAATTTAATTTAATAGTTCAACCGACCGATTTTTTGATTGAGCCACGTGATTCGGTATGGTTAAGATAACTATGATTGTAAGTCCTAAAAGCATCTCCACCAGAGGACCTATGTTGACAACCATATTTTGAAAAGCCAAAAAATTGTGCTCCAATGGTTGAGCCCATACAGTATCTACTCCATATACTAGCAAGAAACTGTTTTTGAATCAATGTACACATGTAACTATTTCTTCATAATATCATCTTAAACACATAGTGAAGTCAGAGTGAAGTAAAATACTACATTTTGACACTCCTCCATGTAGGTAATCTCAACAACCATGTAAATTATGTAAATTATGAATGAGGACTTTTACTATATATACTACCAATCATATACAAATGTAATTATGCAACTTCATAATCTTTTTAAACACATCAGTGAAGTGAAAGACATTTTGACACTCCATATATAGATGCGGGAATCTAAACAAACAAACAATATTTAGCATTTTTGAAGAACAACTGCTACATAAAGTAATTGCAAGACACACACACACACACACACACACATACATATATAATTATAAATGTATATATATTCAAAATGTAAATTACCATGAAGAAATAAGCATTTTATTAATTATTTTCTACTAAAATCAAATATTAGTACTAAATAAAACTGAATGTAATGAGAGAGAGAGAGAGAGAGAGAGAGAGAGAGAGAGAGAGAGAGAGAGAGAGAAGCAATCCAATCACAAGTGGAAAACACTTCAGTGCTGTGCAAACTGTTACACACGCAGTTTCCACAAACTGTGTGTGTAACAGAACTGTGTGTATACCAGTTTGCACAGCACTCAGTGCACATCACTAAAGTGTTCTCCATCACAAATGATCATAGTTAGAATAGCTTAGCAAGTCAGTCCATAGATATTTCTTTTTCCGACTAATGAGCAGATTACGCTTGTGGATGTGCGGATTTGCTTCGCTTAATAGCCTTTGGTGGTTGGAAGATTATCAGATAGCTAGTAGAGCATCCAAATAAGGTGTTGCATGCTTAATTTGCACATGTGTGGCTTTGCTTAATTTGAACATGCGTGGCTTTGCTTATCTCATCCAAATTCATCAATCTGCACAAAACACAAGCTACATGACAGAAGAACAAAGACAAAATTCAATGAGAAGGAAGATCAAATAACCTAAAAAGCTTCTAATAATTTAGTTTTTAAAAAAAGGTATGCAATAAATATATATTATATTTTACCTTACCAACATAAGTGAAGAAAATCAAGATCCGTTAAATGCGTACAAGGTACTCAATCAACTACAATTAGATGATATTGTACATAATCTGTTTTAAAGTTAATTGCGAGAAACGATGTAAGTCATAGCTAGTAACGATGACTTTAAGAAAAAACAACATAGTCGTGGTTTAATTGTAAGAGTTGTTACGCATCATGAATTTGTTATTTTAGTTTATTTTATTTTATTAAACACGTGGTTAGGGTAAAATGAAAAAAAAAAAATCAAGACTAAGTTGGAACATTTTAAACAAGTGGGCTCATTGAATTAACAAAAATCAAGATAAAATTCACACAATACCTGAAAAATTTTTCCATCAGTCACCGCATCCCTAAGCGAAACAAAACTTGGAACATGAGGAAATTGATCTTCAAACGTCTGACAAAAAAGCCAACTACCATTCAATTCTGTCATACTTTTGCTTTTCAAATTATACGCAATCAAATGCGTGTTATAATAGTTGGAACCACATCGCATCATTAGAATTGAGCTTGTACCATAGAGTTTTTGATGTCATATTTTGATGTCCCATTTTAAGAGTCTTCTTTGAAAAGTCAAAGTACTATAATACACATTTTCCAAATTTATCCTTTATTATATCCAACTCTTCCCTCTTTTTATTTTTATTTTTTATGTGGCACTATAATTTTGAATTTCAAAAAAGGCAGTGTTGGAAAGTTGAAAATCTTTCCAAAATCAAGGTTGTCCTCTTAAGAAGTTGGAATTCCCAAAAGAGACTCTTAATATGGAACGGATATAGTATTTCAGAATTGTCACTCGCTTTTCTATATGGCATTTGCACCGAATGTTAATAGGGTTTTTTACAAACTCTTTAGTCCATAATTCCTTCACTCCATAATCTTTATGTATTTGACATTTGACATTTTATATATGCATATCATATTTACATTTCTTTATGTATGTGTTATGAGATGATTGTTATATTCCATAAGTATTATATAGGTAATTCATGTATGTATGAGATACATACAAGAGAGATATGTATTACTATTCTTTGATACTTAGAACTTGTCACAGTGGATTATGAGACTGGATATCTCATCAGGTATACACTATAGCATTATTAACTGCCATTGGATGGAGTGATGAATCTCAATCACTAGAGTGTGGCTCTTAGTTAATAAACTAGTGCTTATAGTGCATTGACGGACTATGAGATTCCCATTGACATATAAAAATGTCAACAGTCGATAGGAGTTCATAACTTGTATAAGGTATGTGTTCTTAATCTTAAGACGATTATGGGCACATACTATGGATGTGAATGCTTTGACTTATCAATCAGTGAGGTCCTGCTAGATCAATACCTAGGTACTTTAGGTATGCCATATTCATAGGGTTGTGAACATATATTGTCAAGATAGAATCTACCCTCTGATAAAGAGTAAGCATTCCATTGAGAATGTCACCAAGTTGATTACTGAGAACTACAGTCTTGTTGATGAGTAGTTATCAACATGTTTGGTAATCATGAGAGGTGAATGAGGCTCAAGGAATGGAAGATGTAATCATCATTCAGGTTGACAGTAATAGTTATCCGAATATTTGAATATGATTATGAATGCTGATGGTAACGGGACATTAGTACACAATGCAAGTCTAGTTATCGCTTCAGATTTGTTCTTTTGCATTAGAGTGCAGTTATCGTTTTATAGTTGAGTAAACGTTAACTGATTAGTTAGTTAATTTGCTGATCAAAGAGTTTGATCATGGAAATTAATAACTGGTCTGAGCCAACAATACGGAACCTAGGAGGTCCCACTCTTAGCTCTGCAAGAATTCTTGGAAGGCAAATGAGGATTGCAGTTTCGATCAATTGAACTAAGTTCGATCGATTGAAGTCTAGTTCAGTAAGATTGCTGGAAAGAGCTTCAATCGATTCAAGGTTCGATCGATCGAAAGCTCTTAGATCGATCGAAGGCTTAAAGTTGGTTTAGAAATCTATAAATAGGGCAGTTGCGTACAGTATAGTTTTATCATCGTTTTATTCTTACAAAGCTGCAGAAACTGTTTAGGGTTTCCCAAACATTTTATATCCTCTCTATTAGGGTTCCCACCAACTTTAGTCTTTCCGGGAGCGTTCACTAGAGACATAAGGGTAAAGACCATCTAGAGGAAGGTGCTGGAAGATCAAGAAATCAGAATTGGGCTTAAGACATAAAGGTATCAATCTTGCCCTCTTGTATACGCATCTATAGAGTTGATGAGTAGTAGATCCGGGCTACCAATAAATGTTTTAAACACAGATTTTTGCTGCACATAAGATTCAAAGTTTTCGAAACCTAAATCCATCACATGTACCGTCCCATAATCAAATTACATACAAGATAGTTTTTGTACCTCTCTAAATAAAACGTACCAAGGGAAGAGTAATTAGCCAACAATATCAAGCCATTACAGGAAGCAATTGGTCTCATCTTGGAGGCTAATCGACAAAACATGGGGTTGATCTTTATAGGGCCTAGGGTGCTTAACAAGTCAGCACTTTCATGGAGCTTAACCATGTATACCTCTCTGTTTGTAGGGTGTTTAGCAATGAGAGTGGTGGGTGATCTTGGGCCATGAAGTTGAGCAAAATAAGGGTCTGTTAACAGCAATTTATGCCATGATTTACATACGGATCTGAATCGACATATGGTTTTTAGAGGAAGTCTAAAAAGAAGGTCTGAGATGATTACCTGAGGGAGTTCCGACATGGACTGACTTGGCTTTGTTTGGTTTCTACAATTTTCTTGAGGAAGTCTAAAAAGAAGGTCTGAGATGATTACCTGAGGAAGTCTAAAAAGAAGGTTTTTCATCTTGAGGCTCTCTGAAAAGCGCTACCCATGCTCCTATAATAAAACCATCTTATACATGCGAATACATAAACAATAATGCTACTCTTCCAACCTATTTCACAACCTATTCCACAACAAACCCCTCTAAGAAAATTTTTGGAAAAAAAATTGTGGAGCCTTCTCTTACAACTCTTACTTCCTCTCTACAATTACACTGATCAAATAAAAAAGCCCCAAATTGAGTAACCTAGGTTACGAACCAATTCCTCCCTGACCTTGACTGAAACTCCACGTCCAACCATTTCGGCCGGTGACTGGACGTTGCCCGGTGACCGGAGATTGGAGTTGACCAGTGGGTGGTAGGTATGCTCTCTCTCTCTCTCAGTGGTATATATACTGATATGAATATATCTATGATGATTGATGAATTATATACTGATATATATATCATCTCTCCTAGCTCTAATGGACTCCTACAATAACACTTTAGTTCTTAGTTCTTTCATATATATATATATGTATATATATATACTGAAATTGTAAGAACTACAAGAGGAGGCAATGTTAGGAAATTTAAAAAAAAAACTTGACCAATTATGACAAAAAGAGTAACAAGAAAGATACACAAAGTCACACAAGACAAGTCTTGATCATCCAATTATAGGAAAAGCCTTAACATAACATACAGAAAGCAATTACAAAACCAAAATATGTATCTATCCACCTCAAGGTCTATTACATCTTCTTCTCATTAGATTTCAACTTCATTAGCCCCTAAATCAACCCAATTTGAAGATTTGATTCCACTTGTGAACTTGGTTTGCTTCTCAATATGTTCTTGTATGGAACATTTTCAACCTTTACAATCTCAGTTGGTTCTTCACAATTAAAGAGAATTTTGAAGCCATTTTGACACCAAGCTTGTGCTCTAACTCCTTAATGCATAGGAATGCAACTTCCTTGGCCACACCATCATTAAAATTAAATATTTTTGGGTTGGGTATTTTGAAGATCATGGTTTGGCCATGATTGTACTCTACCAGAAGAAGACTGTAGCTAAGACCAATTGAGTATCCACCACATTGAAAGATTGTCACCTAAACCCAAAAGAAAAGAGACGAAGAAATAGATAGAAAAATAAAGGAGAACAAACAGAAAAGAGACAAAAAATAAAAAGAAATCAGTGTATCTATAAGATCTTCATATTGCCTCCTCTTGTAGTTCTTACAATTTCAGGATATATATATAGAGTCTGGCTCTAGTGCGCACTGAGTGCACGCACTGGATTTTTAAGCCTAAAATAACCGGGGGGTCAGTGGGCGGCTGCACTGGGCGCAGGTCAGTGGGGCGCCCCGATAGTTTTTTAGGCTTAAAAACCCAGTGCATTCACCCAGTGCGCTTACCCAATGCGCACTGGAGTCAGTCTCTCTCTCACTATATATATATGAAAGAACTAAGAATTATAGTGATATTTCATTCTATATACGAGTATATATTTAAATCATCAATCACCATATATATTATATATCAGTATATATATAATATATTGGTTTATACATACCACCGAGAGAGAGAGAGAGAGATCTAGAGAGAGAGAGAGAGCATACCTACCGTCGGTCCACCGATCAACGTCTAGTTGCCGATCTCCGGTCAACGTCCAGTCGCCGGTTGAATTGGTTGGGGTGGAGTTTCAGTCAAGGTCAGGTAGGGGGGGGGGGGGGGGGGGGGGGAATTGGTTCGTAACCTAGGTTACTCAAGTTGGGGCTATTTTGATTTGGTCAGTGTAATTGTATAGAGGGAGTAAGAACTATGAGAGTGGGCCCCACAATTTTTTTTTTTTTTTTAAATTTGCTTAGAGGGGCTTAATTGTGGAATAGGTTGGGAGAGTAGCATTATTGATACATAAATAGGTCGGCTAGAGTTAAGGGATAGGTGAGAGACTTTAGTAGTTTTCGAATTCCCCCTTTGATTTGATGGCTTTACCAGCCAAATTTTTTTGGGATAATTAAAAATCAGTCAACAATTTGTTGACAAATATAAAGTTAGTCACCTACTTTTTGAAAATAAAAAAGAAATCATTTTAAAACTAAAATTTCTAAAATCAGTCAACTTTTGACCTTTTTTTAGAATAAAAAATAAAGAAATTGCATTTACCGCTATCTTCTTCCTCACCACCACCAGCCACTAGTCGCCGTCGCCGCCACCATGCCCACCACACCACGACCACCACCACCACCACTAGCCATCACCACCACCATGAACACTACCACCACCACCATAACCACCACCAACCACACCACACCACACCACACCTTAACCATCACTACTACCAACCATCACCATACCACAACCTCCCCCACCACACCACGACCACCACCACCATGACCACTACCATGGCCGGCCACCACATCACACCATGACCAAACCCCAACCTCCCTATCTCTTGTCTCTCTTTGACCTCCTCTCTCTCTCTCTAGAAGATAATCACCATCAAGAACTCTCCCTCTCTCCCTCAAGAAGAATTAAAAAAAAAAAAAAAAGAGTTGCAGGCTGGAGCAAGAATCCAAACCTAAGGAGCAACTCACAAAACTTGATGAGGAGCAACTCACTAAACGTATGGAGCAACTAACCAAACGAAAAGAAAAAAAAAGTGTTCTAGGTTTGGAGCAACAGTCCAAACCTGAGGAGCAACTCACAAAACTTGATTGGGAGCAACTCACCAAACCTATAGAGCAACTCACCAAACGGAAAGGAAAAAAAAAAAGAGTTCCAAGTTTGGAGCAATAGTCCAAACCTTAAGAGCAACTCACCAAACCTGATCGGGAGCAACTCACGCAGTGTATGGAGCAACTCACCAAACGGAAAGAGCTTGCTATTTGGTGTGTTGCTCCATACGTTTGGTGAGTTGCTTCAATCAAGTTTGGTGAGTTGCTTCTCAGGTTTGGACTGTTGCTCCAAACTTGGAACACTTTTTTTTTCTTTTCGTATGGTGAGTTTCTCCATACGTTTAGTGAGTTGCTCCTGATCAAGTTTGGTGAGTTGCTCCTTAGGTTTGGACTCTTGCTCCAACTTGCAACTCTTTTTTTTTTAATTATTCTTGAGGGAAAGAGGGAGAATTCTTCATGGTGATTATCTTCTAGAGGGAGGGAGGGAGGGAGGGAGAGAGGGATATAGAGAGAGAGGGGAGAGATTAAAGAGAGAGAAGAGATAGGGAGGTTGGGGTTTGGTCATGGTGTGGTGTGGTGGCCGACCATGGTGGTGGTGGTCGTGGTGTGGTGGGAGAGGTCGTGGTATTGAATGGTTGGTAGCAGTGATGGTCAAGGTGTGGTGTGGTGTGGTGTGGTGGTGGTTATGGTGGCGGTGGTGGTGATGGCTAGTGGTGGTGGTCGTGGTGTGGTGGGGGTGGTGGCGGTGGCGGTGGCTGGTGGTGGTGGTAGGAATGGCAACGGGGCAGCCATACCCCGCCCCCGCCCCCGCCCCGCTTAAAACAAATGTCTTCCCAAACCCGCCCCGCCCCGCCCCGAAGGTATATTGTACCAACCCCGACCCCGATAACATCCTAGCAACACATCCCCGACCCGCCCCGCCCCGCCCCCGATCATATATTGAGTCATTTCATAGGTGAGATAACAATTCAAGAGCTCACAAGTGTCAAGTGTGTGGCCTTCGTGTGTTACGTGTCACTTTTGTATTCCCATAGATATACAAAACTTTGACTTTCAATGTTTAAAATTATTAAAATTGATTGTGTTTCGATCAAAAAATAAAAAAAAAAATTTGATTGTGCACAACTTTTTATGTGCTACCAGCCACATACTCTCACTGCCAGGCTCCCAGCACGTGACTCAACTACAGACCGTAGCTTAGCTGCACATGGATTTATAATGGACAAACTCATGGCCTATATGATATACAAACGATGTGGGAACTGTTAGTGCAAGGCAGAAATTGCTGCATATAAGCGGGGTTTCGCGGGTTGGCTCTTCTCATACCGAACCCACCCCGAACCCGAGACGGGTATAACAACTCTTCCCCATACCCGCCCCTACCCCGTTTAGGGACATCCCAAAACCGTTCCATTAGGGGCGGGCCGGGGCGGGGACCCGCATCAATCGGGGAAATTGCCATCCCTAGGTGGTGGTTGTGGTGAGGTGGGGGTGGTGGCGGTGGCGACTGGTGGCTGGTGGTGATGAGGAAGAAGATAGGGGGGGTAAATGCAATTTCTTGATTTTTCATTTTTAAAAAAGGTCAAAAGTTGACTGATTTTAGAATTTTTAGTTTTAAAATGATTTCCTTTTTACTTTCAAAAAGTAGGTGACTGACTTTGTATTTGTCAACAAATTGTTGACTGATTTTTAATTATTCTAATTTTTTTATCTGGGTGGCACTATTGGTTATAATTTATAGGGTTAAATACATTTTACTTCATTATGGTTAGGCCCATTTTCCCTTTATCCCTGTGGTTTAAAAGTGAACATTTAACATCTTATGGTTTCGGAGTAAAGTAAAATTGTTAAGATTTATCTCAAAATTGATAAAAATTCTAAAATTGGCCAAAAAATATTCACATTTATTTATGAGGTTTATTTTGAAGTTAATCCCTTGTGTGGAGATAAGGAATATCGATACACACTAGAGTCCAAAACAAATTTTGCTTCTTTCCAAATCTTATCAATGCAACGAGAAGAGGCCCAAGTGTGATTCAAATTTTATCATTCCTATCATCTGCATTATTGCACAGCGTCTGCTATGACTACTAGAATTTTTTATTTTATTTTTTGGTCAAAATCAGGACTTTACCTGACTACCAATCATATACAAATATACCAAAATTTCATTTTTAAACACATCAGTCAAGTGAAAGAAATTTTTGACTTCGGTTTGCTGCGGTTTTGTGCATAGGGGTGGTAAGCAAAGTATCACCTTTCTAAATCCGTTTGGTTCTCTAATTTTCCTCAATTGTTGTTGGACGTTGTGATGACGGAGGTTTCTCCTGATTAATGAAATTTCACTTTTTTTCAAAAAAAAAAACGAAAGAAAGAAATTTTTGACACTCCATAAGGGAACCTTAAAATGTATAAGATTTCTGAAATAAAAACTGCTACATAATAAGTAATCACGGGACACAAATAGTCTCAAAAAGAGTAAATTGCCTTGATGAAATAAGCCTTTCGGAAAGGGGAAAAAAAAAAAGAGCATTTCTTATGGGCTTTTTTTTAATTGTATTTTTTTTTTCCCCCTGAAAATCAATTATCCCTATAAGTGCGCATACATTTGAATGTATTGATATTAAAGAGAGACAGAGAACGTAATCCTTGTAATCTCTATTTTCTTTCTGGAATCCGATCACGAAATTTCGTTACAGATTAGAATAGTCAGCAATTGTGTCCATAGATTTTTCTTTTTCTGCCCAAGGAGCTGATTGAGCTTCTGGTTGTGCAGGTTTGCTTCGCTCGCCTTTGGAGCAATATTAGATAGTCGAGTATATATCCAAATAAGGCTGTGGCTTGCTTATTGTGTGCATTGCAGAGGTCTGACTTTGGGACACATCCAAATTCATCAATCTACACAAAACCCAAGCTGAATGAGAGTAGAACTTAAAAGTCAAAAGTTCAATGAGAAGGAAGTATAAAGAACCTAAAAGTCTTTTAATTTTGTTTAAAAATCGCTCTGCAACAAATACATTTTTCATATTGATGATATTGTACATAATTTGTACACGTGGAAGAGTTGTTTTCATTAAAAAAAAAATTACTAAAAAAAATGCAATTTTTATAAGTCACCTATTGACCAAGAGCAACTTTAAGCTTATTGTGAGAAACAATGTAAGTCGCGGTTAGAAACAATGACTTTAAGGAAAAAAAAAAAAATAAAAGACCAAGTCGTGCTTCGTAAGAGTTGTTAAAGTTGTTACAAAGCATGATTTTGGTGTTTGTTACAAGTGGGCATGTCAAATTTACAAAATCAAGATTGAATTCATATAATACCTGTATATTTTCTCCATCAATCACCGCATCCCTAAGCGAAACAAAACTTGGAACATGAGGAATCTGATCGTAAAGCCTACTGACATGGACTTCTCTCATACTTTTACTTTCCAAATTATGCAAACACTTGGAACCACATCGAATTGTGCTTTTATTATAATTCAGAATGTTCACCAGCTCTTTCATATGGCATTTGCAATGGATATTAAAAGGGTTTATGACAAACTCTTTAGTCCATGACTCCTTCACTCCATAATCTTTCATTATCCAAACATCAAGAAAACCTCTACCACAATTGTTAAAAACACATTGATGTTGTCCTAAAACTGCAAAACACAAACTTGGCCTACAAACGTATTCGAGAGAAGGAGGCCCGGGAATGCATTTAAATCGCTCACTCCCAAGGTCAAAAACAATTTATGTATACGACGTTATGCTTATAAGCAATCCAATGAAAAGCACCATTCAAATAAGTGGCAACAGAGAAAGAATCATGTCCTCTAGGGATAAATCCACCAATTCTTTTCCACATATCCGTCCCAAGCGTGTGAATCTCGGCCCTCATAATGTGCATGGTCATAAGTCCAAAGCTGCATAATCTTGTATCGTTTAGTACTTGGACTAAAACCAAAACCCCCAAATATTCATTGTCCCATAATCGGATTACATGCAACATATTTAAAACAATTGTTAGGAGCCCAATAGTAACCGGTCAACAAAATCAAGCCATTACAGGACGCAATTGGTTTCATGTTGGAGGCAAATAGATTGAACCTAGGGCTGATCTTTAGAGGGCCTAGCGCTGTCAGGGTGCTTGAAGTGCTTTCATGGAGCTCAACCATGTATAACTCTCTGTTTTTCAGTGTGTTTAGCAAATGAGAGTGGTGATGGGTGATCTTGGTTTATGGAGTTGGAGCAAAATAAGGGTCTAACAGCAATTTGTGCCATGATTTAGATATGCATCTGAATCGGCAAATGGATTTTACAGGGAGTCTTGACTCTTGAGAGAATGTTTAAGATTTTTACCTCAGGGAGTTCCGGCATGGACTGACTTGGGTTTGTTTGGTTGTCATCCTTTTTTTCTTTCTTCTTCTTCTATGCTATTTTTCATCTGGAGGCTATGTGAAAAGTGCTGCCCACGCTTAAACAACCCTACCTATGACTATCCCATATATATATATATATATATGGGTAACTCTTGGGGCACGTAAGAATCGCACATAAATAACTTTTTTTGTGGCTGGAAGGCAAGGCATAACACCCAGAGGTCTCAAGTTCGAATCTCAAGGGGGTGGCCACAGGTGATTCACCAGATGCCCTGGCCTCGTGGGATAAGTCGAGGTGCGCGCAAGTTGGCCCGGACACCCACGATTACCCAAAAAAAAAAAAAATCTCACATAAACAAGATACATAAGCCACAATGCGTCTATTTCTTTCCTGGTGTGGTTCACTGATATTGTGGGGTCCATAATGTCAGTGGGGTCCACAAGGGAGAGATAGACACATAAAATTTATGTATCTTATTTATGTAAATTTCTGATGTACCCCAAGAATTATCCCATATATATATATATATGTATATATATATATACACGCACCCACACATACCATATTACCAATGGGTGCATGAGAGATCTTTCATGGAGAAATTATCCGATGCGCACGTCATTATGATAATTTGGTGCAACTTTCCTATCATATGAGATCACGTGGCTACTAAAGTTAATTGACATGACAATCAGTTGCTTATTTCAAGGAAGTCATGCGCGCGATCCTTTCGTCTTTATCATGTCTTCTTCACTTCAATGACACATGGCCTCATTTAATTGAGACGTCACAATAGGTGAGTATGATGTAGTGTGATGGCCTCACTGAATATTTTAATGTGGTTTTCAAATATTTACGCCCCAGCCATATTGCCTTTTAACTTTTTAATTGTTTAAAAGTTCTACTAATGAATGAGATTCAACTATGAATCCCAGACTTTCTTTCTAGATTGTTTGCTTCTTGTTTCACATTTACACTTTGTAGGGAAAATGGATGGAAATGAGGGGGGAAGAGATGGAAGACATCTCTAGGGAAAAGAAGGAGGTCGTCTCTTATTATGTTTGGTTAAATACAAAAGAAGTGGAGAGGGAGAGAATACGTATGTGGGGACACTGGCCCAGAGGATTCTTCAAATTTTCAAAAATAAAGGGTGTGGGGATACTTATATAAATGATTAAAAATATGCATTTGCATAGTGTTCAAATGTTACATATCTTGATTTTTTTTTATGCAACTAAGACAAATAGCAAGCATAAATAAGCCATATTGCCTTTGGACCTATAATTTAACTCCCAACATTCTTAAATTGACTTTAATATTTTTAAAATTATGTTAAATATCCTATCATCAAATAACAGGTGCGGATCACATTGACTTTTTAAAAGAATCCATACTTCGTAGATTCTCAAGAAAGATAAGGAAGGAGGAGACACATATTAGAGTCCTAACATATTTGCTTCTTTCCAAATCTTATCAACGCAACAAGAAAGAAATCCAAGTGTGATTCAAATATACTACTCCTATCATCATCTGCATTATTGTATAACGTCTATTATGATTCTGGACTACTCCGACTTTTTATTTTATTTTTTGGTCAAAATCAGGACTTTGCTTGACTACCAATCAGATACAAATATAACAATTTCTTCATAATTTCATTTTTAAACACATCAGTCAAGTGAAGATATTTTTGTCACTCCATAAGGGAACCTTAAAATGTATAGCTTTCTGAAATAAAAATTAGGGAGACTTGGTGTAAGACCCTTAAGGTTGGGCTAAATTGAACTAAAGGACAAGCCATAATAAAAAAACTCTCTCTCAATGTCTTCAAAAATTTTAACTTTCTCTCTTAGTCCTATAAAATTTTAAATTTCACTCTAAATGGCAAAATTCCCATGAAATCTCAAGAGACCACCACTACTATCTCTCTTCTCTCTCTAACTTTTTCTCTCCTCCTCCCTCCATAACCATCACAACCACCACCACCGGAGTCGCCGTTGTCGGAGCAGTTGCCACTACCACCAACTCTCTTCTCTCTCTAACTTTCTCTCTCCTCCCCTTCCATAGAGAGAAGTCTACTTCTCCAACCAGCAAGTCTTCTTTAAATCTTAGTAATAGTCTCACTAAAGGATCTTTAGAAATCCTGCCATAAAGTTGAGGAACTTCCAAGTACTTTCCCAGATCTAGGGTTCCAGGGATACTACATTTGTTGCAGAAGTTATTTCCAAGGCTTCTATTTGCATTCTTAGAAGGGGAAAAAAAAAAGGGTGCGTTACACTTTGCAACCTTGTAGTTTGGATATGATGTCATTTTTGTACAGTTTCAATTAATTTTGGCATTTTGGTCCTTACAGTTTTAACTAGGTTCAATATTATAGTATATTCACCAAATTTTCTAATAGTTTTTGCCAGATTTAGGTTCAGTATAGGTGTGTAAACCTCCGCTTGGATGCCTACCGCTCCCACTCCGCTCTAAATTCACTAAATGGCAACCTACAAGTCCTGTCTTTATCGAATTTGTTAGCTTAGGTTTAATATAGTTCACTCATCAAATTCTCTTACAGTTTTTGACAGATTTAGGTTCAGTATAGTTGTGTAAAGTGAAATTTTTCCAAGTGAGTTTACAATTATGCCCTTAACGGATACCTCATGTGAACATTACATGACCTATTTCTATCAAAATTTGTAAAAAAATTTCATGAATGGACTAAATTGTACCTAACCTTAAACAGTAAGACCCAAAGTGACAACATTGAAACTACATGCTTGGTAAAAAAATGAGTCCAGTGGCTATGGAAGTAGGCAGTGGATCAATGGTGTTGGTAGTGGCAGAGATTGTAGAGAGAGATAGATACAGAGAATGGAGAGAGAGAGGAAGAGAGAGATAGATACAGAGATTGGAGAGAGAGAGAGAGAGAGAGAGAGAGAGAGAGAGATTTGTGGGGGCTAGGGTTTCATGGGCAATTTGGAAAAATGTTAAAATTTTAGGGGACGTTAGGAGAGTTTTTTATTTTTTATTTTTATTTTTATTTTTTCTTTCAGTGTGCCCTTGTGTGGTTATTTGTTTATGACTTGTCATTTAGTCCAAATTGACTAAGCCTTAAGGACCTTAGACCAAGCCTCCCAAAAAAAATCTCTTGCGAGATTGGATATATATTAAATATCTCAAATACCATTATATTAATCTATATATTATATAAAATAAAATACCAAAATATGTATATATCACTATTGCTCGGGCCGGACCGGGCCAGGCCATAACGAGCCTCATTTGCTTTGTCCAAGCTTGGCCTGAAAATTGATTGGGCCTAAAAAAAATAGCCAAGCCCGCTTGTGCAGGCCAATCTCTTTACCCAAGCCCGAAAAAACTAGGCCAGGTAGGGCGGGCCGAGCACTGGGCCGTTGGCCGCCCCTATAACTTCCAATTTAGAATTACTTTCAATTTATCCATGTGATTAGGTCTATTTTTACTTTACCCTGTACTCAAACTAGACACATGACCCACTTTTTTTTTTTCAATAGAAAACAAAAAGGCCTCAGCTACAATCTAAAAGAACTCAAAAATTCACAACATACCAGTACGGGTGCGGCGGCCTTTTCGATGAGTCCGTACTTCATAGCCGTTAACGGTTCCACAGTTGAGCCACGCGATTCGGTATTGTGAAGATAACTGTGATTTTAAGTCCTAAAAGCATCTCCACCAGAGGACCTATGTTGGTAACCATTTTAAAAAGCCAAAATATTGTGCTCCAGTGGTTTTGAATCAATATAGTATCTACTCAATATACTAGCAAGAAACTGGTTTTGAATCAATATACACATGTAACTATTCTTCATAATATCATCTTAAACACATCAGAGGGAGTCAGAGTGAAGTGAGACATTTTGACACTCTATAGAGGTAACCTTAACAACCATGTATAGCTTTTTGAAAGATAACTGCTATATAAATAATCACAGGACACATATTCTCAAAATTGTAAGTTACCAGGAGTCGATAAGCATTCTATTTCATTTCCCCCTGAATTTCAAATATCCTTATAAGTGCTACATATAATTGAATGTAGTGATGTGAGAGAGAGAGAGAGAGAGAGAGAGAGAGAGAGAGAGAGAGAGAGAGAGAGAGACAGAGAGACAGAGAGAGAGAGAGAGAGAGAGAGAGAGAGAGAGAGAGAGAGAGAGAGAGAGAGAGAGCATTTCCTAGTAATCTTTAGTTTCTCTCCGGCAATCCAATCACAAAAGATCATAACAGATTAGAATAGCTTAGCGCGCAATTCAGTCCAAAGATATTTCTATTTCTAAGGAGCTGATTATGCTTATGGTTGTGCGGTTTTACTTCGCTTAACCTTTGGTGGTCGGAATGATATAGAGCATCCAAATAAGGCGTGGCCTGCTTAATTTATTGGCTTTGAAACACATCCAAATTCATCAATCTGTACAAAACACAAGCTAAATGAGAGAAGAACTTCAAAGTCAAAAGTTCAATGAAAAGGGAGTTTAAAGAACCTAAAAATCTTTTAATTTAGTTTAAAAAGCGCTCTGCAACAAAACTGCAACAAATATGTTTTTCATATTACCTTACCAACGTGATTGAAGAAAAGCATACAAGGTAGCCAATCAACAAATAATTGACGATATTGTACATAATCTGTACATGTAGAATAGCTGGCAGAGTTGTTTTTGTAACAAAAAAAAAAAAATACAATTTTACGACTCACCTATTGAACAAGAGTAACTTCAAACTTTTTTGTGAGAGACAAGGTAAGTCGTGGTTAGTAACAATGACTTTAAGTAAAAAACAACGAAGTCGTGGTCTATGAGAGTTGTTGAAGTTGTTTTCACAAAGCATGATTTTGATGTTTGTTCTTAAATGCATGGTTACAATCCACAAGTTAAGCTCTCGTCTGATTAAATTCTAAAATTGCATAAACCTATAAATGTGATCTAGACTCGAGAGTGAAGAAAAAAAAAATCAAGATTAAAGTTTGAACATTAGCAACAAGTGGGTATGTTAAATTTACAAAATCAAGATTGAATTCATATAATACCTGAAAATTTTCTCCATCAATCACCGCATCCCTAAGCGAAACAATACTTGGAACATGAGGAACCTGATCATAAAGGCTTTGACAAAAAAGCCAACTAACATGGACTTCTCTCATACTTTTGCTTTCCAAATTAAAAGCAACCAAAGGCGTGTCATCATCATCATACTTGGTACGACATCGCATTATTAGAACCGAGCTTGTACCATAATTCAGAATTTTCACTCGCTCGGTGACATGGCATTGGCACTTGATGTTAATAGGGTTTATTACAAACTCTTTAGTCCATGATTCCTTCACTCCATAGTCTTTCATTATCCACACATCAAGATTAGCACTACCACAAATGTCAATTATATAGAGATGTTCCCCTGAAACTCCAAAACACAAGTTTAGCTTATCAATGTTTTTGAATGAAGGGGGGCCAGGAATGCGTTTAAATTGCTCACTTCCAAGGTCAAAACAAGATACATATACGACATCACGTGTACAACCAATCCAAGTATAAGCAATCCAATGAAGAACCCCATTCAAATAAGCACCAGTAGAGTGAGAAGCAATTGTTAGAGCGATAAATTCGCCAATGCTTCTCCACATATCCGTGCCCAGCGTGTGAATTTCTACCTCATAGTGAGTATACTCACGACTCCAAAAGTGCACAATCTTGTATTGTTTAGTACTTGGAATAAAACCAAAACCCCCCAAACATTGTCCATAATAATAGTCTCTTCTGTTTGTAGGCTTCGGAATGTTCATGTATTGTCCCAAAATCGGATTACACACAAGATAGTTTTCGTACAGGGGAAAACAATGGTTACCAAGTGAATAAAAATCAGTCAACAAAATCAAGCCATTACAGGAAGCAATTGGTACCATTTTGGAGGCTAATTGACAAAACCTAGGGCTGATCTTTAGAGGGCCTAGCAGGGTGGTGCTTAATATGTCTGAAGTGCTTTCATGGAGCTCAACCATGTACAAATCTCTGTTTTCATGGTGTTTAGAAATGAGAGTGGTGGGTGATCTTGGGATATGTAGTTGAGCAAAGATCATTTTGTGCCATGATTTTCATTTACATATGCATCTGAATCGGCATATGGATTTTAGAGGAAGTCTAGAGAGAATCTCTGAGATTATTACCTCAGGAAGTTCCGGAATGTACTGACTCTGACTAGGGTTTGTTTGGTTTCCACCATTTTCTTTCTTCTTCTTCTTCTTCTTCTTCTTCTTCTTCTTCTTTGCTGTTTGTCATCTCGACGCTGTGAATTGAAAAGTAAAGTGCTGCCGGAGCTGAAATGAAACAAAACAACCCCAGCAAATCTGTGTGACCATCATGAGTCATGTATCTATCTATTATTATACTATAAAAACGAATATGTAAGCACGTCAAAAAATATAAACTTACTCGTTTGCCATTCATTACATCATAATTACTCATACATCTATTTATACATCATAAAGATATATCGATTTGTGTGAAAGTAAATCTGTCATTTTGGACAAATAATTACATTTAAGTCATTTTTTGAAATTTTATTTAATATAATAATGAGATTTTAATCAACAATCATATGTCTAATTACATTTGGGTCAACAATTTTTGGGATATTTATTATTGACTTAAAAAAAAGTCAACAAAAGTGGCTATTTAAGAATTGGTCACTAATATTTATAATTTGGTCAACTTCTTCTCTCAAATGAGATTTCAATCAACAATTTGTGTCTAATTACATTTGGGTCAATAATTTTTGAGATATTTATTATTCACTTCATAAAAAAAAGGGGCTATTTTAGTGGTTATTTAGGAATTGGTCACTAATATTTACAATTTGCTCAACTTCTTCTATCAAATTTATGATTCATATATTGTAATATGTGTAATTGCATTTAGGACAGTAAGTTTTAGGATATTTATTATTCACTTTAAAAAATTTTGAAAAAGTGACTATTTAGGAATTGGTCACTAATTTCACATTTTGGTCAACTTCTTCTCTAAAAATTAAGTTCTGGTATATTTAAAATGTCAAATAAAGTGGCTATTTTAGTAGTTATTATGAATTGGTCACTAGTATTTACATTTTGGTCAACTTCTTCTCTCAAATTCAGGATTTATAGATTGTATTCGAATATCAATTAAAGCCTACAAACACATTCATGCCCTTTTTTTTTAGAGGAAATACCCTACTTGTGGCATATATTTTTAGTGGCGCTTTATTAAGTACCTTTACTACTCATTTATAAGATAGTCAGAATTATCAACTTCTTCTGTAAGAAGAGTTTTAGATTAAATAGTTACATTTACAATTTTCTATTTAACTGTTTTAACATCTTATTATACACTTTTAACAACCACTTAACCATACGAAACGACACAATTAAATTTCATGTGCAATGCGCAGGGCTCCAACTAGTATATATATATATATATATATGTTAAATACACTTACACCCCCTTTAGTTTCACCAATTTTCACTTACCCTATGCTTTAAAATTTGACAATAATACTCCATGTGGTTTAGAATAAAGTGTAACTATTAATTTTTGCATCTAATTTAACGATTTTATAGTTGGGAGACCTAATTTGAAGGATAAAATATCTCTTTTGCCCCTGAAAGTCATATAACATGATAAAAAGACCCCAAAAAAAAATTTTAATTAGGGGCAAGCACTTGACATATACTCCATCCATTCCAAAATAAGTATCCACTACCAATTTGCACATTGTTTAAGAAATATATATTATATTTATTTCTTTTGTCCTTCATTCTTTCACTTCTTCATTTTATCCTTGATGTGATATTCACTTTCTTACTCATTTTCCTTCTCCCACTCTCCTAGGAAATGATGCTTGTCATTATTATGAGGGTATTATAGGTAGTTTATACAAATATTGTAATTGACTTTCAAAGTGGACACTTATTTTAGAACATCCAAAAAAGAAAGATAGACACTTATTTTGGAACAGAGGGAGTACCAAAAAAGTCCTAAAAAATGTCATAAGTTTTTCATCACCCATTCAAAAATATAGATTTCTCCCTAAATGAATTAATGTAAACAACTTATACTCTTAACATTGTCATGAAAATTTGAGAGTAATTTGGTCATTTCAGCGTGCTTCGTTAACAAATTTAATAGTTGCACTTTAGTCCAAACCACAAGGGTATTAGTGCTAAAATTTAAAGCATAGAGGGGTGAGTGAAAATTGGTGAAACCACAGGGAGTGTAAGTGTATTTAACCCTATATATCTATATAATAACCCACAACTACCTTTTTGACCCAAAACAGATCTTGTCCATCCACTGATTTGGGATACTTTCAGCCGTCCGATTTCCTCAAAACCATCACCACGTTCGTTGCTCCCCTGTCCCTCACACGGACTCTCTAACTCTCACAAATACCAATGTCACAACCATTTTGAAATTTAAAAAATTATCACTCTCACTCTCTCTCTATTCTCGGAACCCACTTCACACCTGCCACACCTCCTTCTCTAAGTATCTCAATCTCTTCTCTCTCTTTCTCTGTCTAAAATTTCTCAAACCCCCAAACCCTAATGTTCTCTACTGTCGTAAACACCAAGACCCCGTCATCAGCTACAATGCGACATCCATCGCTGTTGTACTCACGAGCCAAACCATCGCCGGATCGCAGCTCCGGCAAAGAGATATTGCCAAAACAGCTACGATATATTGCATGTTGGAGTTGCTCGATGAGGCGATCCAGTCTCTGTAATCTCTCTTTCTATTTTTGTATTTTTTTTTTCTTTGTTCATTTGTCAGTTGTCACTCAATGTATTTTTGTGGTTTTCTTTATTTGTGTGAGTCATGAAAATTGCAGGAGTTCCTCACTCACTCCCTCCCTCCCTCAACTCTCGCACTACCTCTTCTTCTCCTCCCTCACACCAATTTAGTGGTTGTGATTTGAATTGTTTGGCTTCGAGGGTTTCTGGCATTATATGATGTTGGTTGGAGAAGCAAGTTTATGCCTCAGATCTCTGCCCCTTGAGAGGTTTTCTGTCAATTACGAAAAGAAATCGATGCTTGGTACCCTTCATGTCAGGACATTGAGAGACCTATATATACTAACACTCCGTTTGGTTTGATTCTAAAATATAATAGAATTGATTTGCAATTCAATTCTCATGTTTGGTTTGAAAGAGAAATGAAATGAATCATGGTCATTTACTACATTGCCCATATAAAAAGATGAGGTGTGAAATATATAGGGGTAAGTTTGGTATATCACATTATTTCACTTAAAGTGAAATCATTTCTCACCAAATCCTACCAAAAGTGATAGGATTTGTTTTTGGGCTAAAACAAGAATTGGTGAGAATTGGCTAGAATTGAAAATCAATTCTTTTGTCAAACCAAACACAAGATTTGCCATAAACAAGAATTGTAAATCATTTCTTTTATAGTCTGTGGCATACCAAATGGACTGTAATTGAATGTTTTGGTTTGGGCAAACCTCAAATGAGACCACAACACAGGTAAGACAAGAAATTTGTAGACCAAATTTGGGTATTATATTTAGGTACATTATTTGTCGTTCTTATTGATTTTGATGTAATCTTATGAAAAACAACATAGCTCTTCTCAGCATCACTGCATTTTGGTGTGCATTTTTACTCCAGATAAGTGCGTTTTTCTTTCTTACAGTATTTCTAAAAGTGGCTTTAAAGGGTATAAGTGTTACACCACTAACAATATATACTTTAATTTTACTGACTTATGGCTTATGCACTGAGTCTAGGAGAACAATGACAGTGGAGCAACTGTCAGTAAGTGAATTTGACTCATATCTCTCTAATTTTAAATTAGGTCACTCTCCCAAAGCTGAAACCTGAAGGAAAAAAAACATATTCATGGCTTGGCTATAAGAATCCATCTTTGTTTATTGAAATTTGATTTGATTTTAACCTAACTATTGGAATTACAGGTGGAGTGAAATTGAGTGATTCTCTTGAAGATTTACAAGTCTCTCCAACCTCAATCTGCTACTACGTGCCCACTGCCCTTTTAGCCTATGTTTGGGTAGCTTCTAGAATAATCATTTTGGAATAAGAGTTTTTGAAAAGTTAAGAGCATCCGCAAGGGATTTGCTAAGCCAAATGTTTGTGTCAGAAGTTTAGTAGTATTTAAATATTTCACTCTAATGGATAGTTAGTGTGGGTTAAAAGATGACATGGCAATATCAGATGTTAGGATGTGGGTTAACTGTGGTGGGTTGCTTAGCTACTCTTTGTTAGGATTGTGCCTAAAATTCCATTACTTGAATGATTTCCTAATTATGATTTGATTCCTTATTTGGTAGTTTTCTTATCAAATAAGGATTCCTTTGATGATGGAAGTTACCTAGTTTATATAGGAATGTTTGTGAGAATATTCCTTGTTGTACAAGACTTACCATATATAGGGGTAAATCCTACTACAACTAGGATTGAGACTCTACAATCTATATAAATATAGGGCTTACTCAAGGGATTGATAAGATTGGTTGGAAATCTTCTACAAACCCACATTCTACATAGACAAGAGAGGGCTGTAAACTAGTGAGGGAGAGATTAGTTTCTAGCAATTGTGTGTGTCATATAACTTGGTTGGAGATTTATACACGTGAGGTCTTGAGTGCTTGTAATCTTTATATTAATCGAGGTGATCGTCTTTGCACATGGACGTAGGCATTGTTGGGCCGAACTACATTTAAATCTTGTTGTGTTGGTCTGCTTGATTTTTCTTTCGTGGTTGTTTCATTCTTGTTCTATTTATCTCCATCTTTGTGGGTGTGGTAAATCCTACTAAAATGAAACCAATTGCGTCATATAACTTGGTTGGAGATTTCTTTCGCTAGGCCCACCTCAATGGTTGCTTAGCTACTCTTTGTTAGGATTGTGCCTAAAGACTTAAGCCATATGTTCCGACATAAAAATATTTCTTCGGTAAAATATTTGAGCAAAATGAGAACTTGAATCTATTTATAGGCTATTTTGAGACTTGGTTGTGGTGGGAACGGGGTAGGAGCGAGGTTCCGACAAGCTTCTTAATAAGAAGTGCGGAATCAAGAGTTTGAGGAGGGAGCGTAAACAATTTAGAAGGTTCCTGCTTCTAAGGGCTATTCAATATATTTGCTTGTTGTTCCAAAAAAAAAATGTGTAAAGTTTAAAATTGTTGTTGAGCAATCTTGCTATCGTGTATCTTAGTATGTATATCTATGGTACTTTTTAGGTATATCTATGGATATAACTCAATATGTATATCTATGGTGCTTTCTTGGGTCCAAGCATGTGATGGTTCAATTTTTTAATGCCTTAAAGTTGGTGATTCGGTTTTTTAATGCCACGTCTATCAATATTTTAGGGATTATTGGAATTTTAAGGGAATGAATAGACTCTTATTAACAACCAAGTCGACAAAAATTTTGACTTTCTTTGTAAGTCTTTATATCTTTTCCTTATTTATGGAGGTAACAAAAATCAGTTCTTAAAAGTAAAATGTATATGGTTTCCGCAATAACAAAATGTTTTTTACAAGGTGCCAAATCTACTGCATTTCATAATGATGGAAACTTAAAGTAATTGTAGAATCTTGTTGTAGTGGCAGATATCATTAACTAAAACCATTGAAGTTTGCAAAGCAATGATTTCTCCAATGATTGCATTAAGCTTTACTCATCGGGTTGCTACCCTTTTCTTATTTTTGTTTCTACCACAAAATCCCTATATTCTACACCAATTCTAGACAACATTCTCATTAAAAAAAAATCAACATTGTTAATATACCTTTGAAGAAGTAAATGGTGGGCTACTAAGATCAAGTTTTTACCATCCAACCTTTTTACCATAACATGTATTTTGTGGTATGAACTCATATAATTCATGTTTTAGGTGAACCTAATCAAGAACTAAATAATCATAGATTGGCTGGGTGATTGATAATGTTCTTTTGTGGTATGAACTCATTAATAATTTTCAACTATTGTTGTTTAAGAAACACTCAAATTTTGAAGTTGTTGGTTGCACATTTTGTTAGTATCATGTTGATCCTCGGGTTCTCCAACTGCCCTTTATGAATTTCCTAGACTAGTTTTTTTGAGAACATACTTAGGTAGCTTGATTCATTTTACAGATTTTGTTAAACTTGCGATAGGTAGCACAAATGGATAAGCAATGGATGAAGCTCAAAACTAGATATTTTCCCGTGTATGAGAAAGGGGTTGACGATTTCATTGAGTATGCACGGTCACTTGTAGACACCATGTGAGATGTGCGGAAATAGGATCTTTGATCACATAGCTATAGTGATAGCTCATTTGCCTCAAGTAGTAATGATCCCCTAGAATCGAATTCCCTTGGACTCTTGTTCTAGAATGCAAATCTAGAGCTTTATCTGGGCTGTAAGACATTCTCGAAGTTAGATTTTCTTGTGAAATTGCTTCATCTTAAGACGATCAACCTCTGGACAAACAAATTGTTTGACACAAATCTTGTATTGATTAAAAGAGCACTCCCCAAAAGGGAGACCATTCCGAACTATCATTACGAGGTGAGGAAGTATACACGCGATATAGGCCTCGACTTTATACTAATCCCTGCATGCAACACATGATTGCATGCTTTTTTGGAAGGAGACTGAGAAAAAGGATAAATGTTTGGTTTGTAATGAGCCGAGGTATAAAATTGTAGGAAAGGGTAAGAAAATTCTACACAATGTTTTGAGATATTTTTCGTTGGCATCGAGACTACAGAGGTTGTATGCGTCACGGAAAATAGCTTTTGATATGAGATGATATATATAAAGAGAAGCCTTTAAAGGAGGAAGGTGCGTATAGGCATCCGGCCGACGCTCAAGCTTGGACTGAATTTGACAAGAATCATGAATGGTTTGCCAATCAGCCACACAATGTACGCCTTGACCGTGTCAGTGATGAGTTTAATCTATTTGGTGACATGAGCAATGCATACAGCATGTGGTTGGTCATGGTTGTGCTGTATAGTTTGCTATCGTGGAAGTGCATGAGACAACCATTCATTTTCATTTCAATTCTTATTCCAGGCTCGAAATCACCCGAATGTGACATCGATGTTTACTTGAGGCCTTTGATAGACAAGTTGAAGGAATTATGGGAAGTCAGTGAAGAGACATATGATGTATCTAGGAAGAAGACATTGTGAATGCATGCAATTCTGATTCCCCGTTTTCAAGTTACATGATAATGCACAAATTCATTGACTTGGGCTATTTAAAACTAAGTTTTTAGGGTTTGGGTGACCAAGACGAGTTCCAGCCTTTAGAATGACACGAGACCAGAACCCATACCTCACACTCGATAAAATAGACTTGTAGGAAGAAACGCCACGCAATTACGACTCCCGGTTTCTAAGTTATACTACAATACGCAAATACATAGACTTAGGCCATTTAAAACTAAGTTTTAGGTTTTGGGTGACCAAAATGAGTTCTGACTCTTGGAATGATACGAGACAGGAACCTACACCTCACACACAACAAGCTAGACTTGTAGGAAGAACGGCACGCTATTCCGACTCTTGGTTTCCAAGTTACAAAGCAATGCACGAATCATTTTTTATTATCTTATTTTTAAGTTCGATTGTTGTAAAAAATTTGCGACTAATGCTATTTTTTTTTCCTTTCTTAGTTTCATATTCGGAGGCTCTAGTACCTGCATTGGATGTTCTTATTCTTGATTTTTTGTTCTATGACTGTCCTAGGAAGTAACGCCGCGTAATTATGACTCCCGGTTTCTAAGTTACACGGCAATATGCAAATTCATAGACTTAGGCCATTTAAAATTAAGTTTTAGGTTTTGGGTGACCAAAATGAGTTCTGACACTCGGAATGACACGAGACCGGAACCTACACCTCACACACAACAAACTAGACTTGTAGGAAGAACAGCACGCTATTCCGACTCTCGGCTTCCAAGTTACACATCAATGTACAAATCAATTTTTATTATCTTATTTTAAAGTTCAATTGTTATAAAAATTTTTTTCGACTAATGCTATTTTTTTTTCTTTTCCTATTTTCATATTGGGAGGCTCTAGTACCTGCATCAGATGCTCTTATTCTTGACTTTTGTTCTGTTACTGTCCTTAGACATATTTACGATACCTTTGTACTAGTGCATTTGAACATCTTTTAATATTGTGGTTTGTAATAACGATGTTTTTATATTTTAATTATATTATCAACAAATTATTGGAATGAATGTACAAAGAACAGAATCATTGTTGGTTATTGAATTGGAGTTTTAGTAGGTTTATTGGTTCAAAGTAATAAATATTTCAAAAAAAGAAACGAACATTTTAAAACTAGTATTGCTATTAGCGACACATTATTTACGTGCCTAATAATCAATCATAATATTATTATTTGCGACGCAAATTGGCAAGGCTGATATTCATTCAAAATACTAAATGATTATTTGCCAAGCACCATCCAACTTAATAGCGACGTGTGTGAGCATTGCTGATAATCACCGAAATACTTAATATATTATTTACCACGCTCTGTTATGTGGCAAATACCTCTTTATGAGCGATGCATTATAGCGTGGCTGATAATTGCACTCACTATTAACAACGTATAATTGCGTCGCTAATAATAACTTCTTTTACCAATGTAGTCATTTTGCAAAGTAAGAAACTAATTAGCGATGCCCTTGCCGATTATAAGCCACGCGTAGGAGCGTTGCTAATACTAATAATATTAACAACTCGTTGACTACGTCGCGTAATTTTATTCATTACGCCATTTTATGCCACGCTCATGCGGCGAGTGGACCGCATCGCAAATACTATTAGCGACGCACTTTTTGAGTATATAAGGGGACGAGTTGGGTCTAATTAATTAACCATAAAACTTTTGTAACTTAAATGATTTAGTTGTCAGCTGATTAAGAAAACGAGGATACAATCCCAAAATAAAATTTAAAGGGTCAATTACACAGACCTCTCTTGAGCTATGGTCAAAATATATGGACCTCTTTTTTATCACCCACAAAACTCTAACTAGATTTACAATGTATGCAAATGTATTATTTGACCATAGCTCGTGGAAGGTTTATGTAATTGTCCCTTAAGGCCACGTTTGGATGATAGGGAGAGGATTGGATAAATAGCCTCTCCCAACAGATAGTCCAGCCCCCCCCCCCCCCTTTATGGTATAACTTAGTCCTTCATATGTGACACTATTCTTTTAAAATAGACAAATAGTCCCAAATGAATAGGTCGCAGCAAGCTCCTGGCTATTTAATTAAAAGAGACTAATAATCTAATCCCCTCTATCCCCTTAGTCTCGCAAAAAACAAGCATGGCCTATGTTTACTATTGTTTAATGTTTGGACAGTTTAATACTTATATCTATTCCGTCAAAGACGTTGCACAAACGTTACTAAGAAGAGAGGTTCGTGTAGTTAAAGAAAAACCTCTAAGGGATGTTTGTGTGATTAATCCAAAATTAAAAAAACAGTCATGATGCAATCCGAAAAGACAGTGAAATGGAGTTCTTTCATCTTCAAAATTAGTAATTGTCAATTGTGTCACAATACTTGAGGACAATAATTGTAAATGGTCGCATCAATAACCTATAGTTGGACCCCTGAAAAATCTTTATGAGAATCTTTTATCAATAGCTCTTAATTCAGCCTATTTATGGGCGGAGACAGGATTTTAATTCAGTGGGGGCACGCTTACATCGGGTTCGCCCCTGCCAAATATTTTTTTTGAGCAAGTAATATATTTACAAGCTTTAAAAATTACATGATTGTTACATGTGATTCACATGTAGTTGATTAAGTGTTAAAGTGAGATTTTTGAGTTTAAATGGGGCAAATTTACACAAATTCAAATATTAAAGTGAGATTTGAGTAAAAATTAGACAAATTCAAAGATCAAAGTGAGATTTTTTGATTTTTTGAGTTTAAAAGGGATAAATTTAAAAATTCAAGAGGGACACAAATACATATAATCTTAAATATATAGGGTAAAAAGATAAATTTTAAAATTTCAGTACCCCACGGTCCCCACATCCCTCCGCCAGTGTCTTAATCAAACATTTACTATATGTGGACAGGGAAAGAAATATATACATAAAACACACACACACATAATATATATATATATATATATATCTCACCATTTTCTGGTCCATAGTACTTCATTGTCACTTCGTGATGGTGGTTGAGACCTTCAGACAAGTTAGTAAATGGTAGGTTGCCATCCGCATCAACCCAGCGGAACAAAAGCTGGGGGGAACAAAAGCTGTGGTACCAGAAAATTTGCTCCGTGTTCCAAGGGTAATTCCGTCATATAGATCCGCTGTTCCATAAAAACATAACCATGCACATATAATAGTTCACTTCATCCAAAAGGAAAAAGGCTTGTTTTCCTTTGTTTTTTAGCCAATATGAGCTCTTCATACCAGAAGGGTTTAACATTTTATCAACATAAATTTTTTCGTTTTTTTATCGCTGTATCAATTGTATATCTCAAGTTGAAGCTAAGAAAAATGGTTTGAACAATTCGATTTCGGCTATTTTGGTGTTCGGAGACTCAACCGCGGATCCGGGTAACAATAACTATATAATAACTCCGTTTAAGAGTAATTTTTCACCTTATGGGAGAGATTTTCCTAGTCAGAAACCGACCGGAAGGTTCACAAATGGAAGGCTCGCTAGTGATTTTATTGGTGAGTTGTAAGTTTAATTAGGGCTCATTGGGTAACATTGCAACTTTTTGTTTTCTGTTTTAATTTTCAAATTTTAGTGTACACCTATATACTAAAAGAAAAATGAGTATTACCAGTGATACTTTTCATCGCCAAAAAGTTAATTTCATCATTTATCAACGAAGAAAATTCGTTGCACTTTCGTTGCTAAATCCACGTCGAGGAAGGTCTATATGTTAGTTTCGTGGTAAAAGATATGCAATTAGGGACGAAAACCTTGTCGCATTTAAATGTTTTGTTGCCAATTAATTCCCATTTTTTTTTATTTCTTTTCATAAATGTTTCTATAATTTGTCACAAAAAAAAAAAAAAAAAAAAGCGAGAAAAAGAAAACCCAAAAAAATGGTTTCCTGAAACTCCCAAATCGAAACCACAACAACACGTACAAAGTCCCCATTTTGACCCCCTTCAATCTAAAATGTATAAGACCAAACACATTTCATGTAACAATTAATGTAAATAGTTAGATCTCCTTAATGGTTGTCTCTTTAATTAGTGCAGCTAAGTACGTGGGTATCAAAGAGTTTGTGCCTCCATATTTGGACCCAACACTTAGCAATGAGGAGCTTTTGACTGGAGTTAGCTTCGCCTCTGCTGCGTCCGGATTTGACCCTCTCACACCAAAAATAAGTGTTAGCTCCCTCTCTCTCTCTCTCTCTCTCTCTCTCTCTCTCTCTCTTATCTGTATAAGTGTTTATGTGCATACATGTCAACAAGGGCGGAACATAACGGGCACGCCGGGGCCATGACCACCTAAAATTTTTCAAGACTTTTAATTTTACCTATTAAATTTGAAATAATTAATGGCAGTGTATATATTGGCCCCAACAAATGTAATTAATTAACAAATTACTTTCTCAAATTTTATATTTATATAAAATACTCTAGGTAAATATACATATTACACTACTAAATTACTAATGGTAACACACCCCGTTCTAAATCATCAATTTAGTCACGTATTTCAACAAAAAAAATCAAGATTTATTATACGTAAAGATGATCGGAAGCACCATACCTCATAACTCCCTAAAGAGCAAAAAAAACTCATTGAACATCACTATAATTTTTTATGCGGAAAATTTATCCAAAAAAATTTCTTAGGGGCAGAAGTGAGCCCTATTTCCTATTAGATCCGGGCCAATATACTTGAAAGTGCATTATTGATTCCGCCCCTGCATGTCAATATTCTTAATATCTTTGTTTGTTCTATTTAGCATCTATGATTGCTACATAAATGAAGTCTCTTTGCAACCTCAATCAGCGACATATGCTATTTTTTTAAAAGAAGTTTTCAGTTTTTTTCCGACCTTAGAAGCTTTCGGTTTTTAATGTTCCCTTTTAAACTAGAATTATTAGTCATATGTGAAATGTTGGGAATTTAAAACACGAACCAAGTTTTTATAATAAATATTCAGAAACACATTAACAATAATAAATAAACACACCAAATGAAATACAATTTTTTATGTGCTTCAATAAAATATTACCTATGTCCGCACACGAGAGATCAATTCTTTCATTATTGAGATATAAATAATTGGAACAAGACGTACACTTTGGACTAAATCCCATAACTCAATCCTCAAACCCTTGTACACCCACTCTCAATACCCAAAGAACTTGACACAATCACTGTAACATAGTGAAATCACAGAGATAAAGAAATACCTATCTTTACCTCACATCCCTATTATTGTGAACAATTCCACAGAAATCCCAGTGATTAATATCTCTCTCACCCTAAGCCACGCACCCCCATGAGGGAAGACCCCCCAACTTGGTACACCAAGAACTTACCTAAATTTCTATACTCGTTCCCCTTTCATAGAGTTTACATACCATTCATTGTCCAACAAAAAACCAGAGATTCACTTCTAATAAAACGAGATTACAAAAGAAAACTTATCAGGATAGGAATTTAGCCAAATTAACAATTTTAAATTAATGGGATTGTCTCACATGTGATATAATCCCAACAATCACCTCCTTTATCACTTGTGGGTAAACTGGCCAATCATTCTATCATACATGATCAGCACCCCATCAACCAGAGCACCCACAAAGTTGACCACTTTGCATCTTTTTACCGTTGACCGTTTTTCGTACTAGCTTGCACACACTGAATCAATATGATCTAATTCGTCAAACCGCGAATATTAAATATGCAGCTACACGAGTTAATTATATACATTAACTCCAGAGAAGAGCCTTAATCTCTCTTTCTCTCCAGCAGTATTTCCCCTCACCATCGTTTGAACAATGAAAATAACCATTCACGCACTTGCAAGAACTTATCCATTGAGAAACAACCAGATGATAAAACCATCCACACTTCTCTCCGTCGAGAACATCTGATATGTGCGATTTTCATTACTCCACCCTCAGTTCTAACACCAAGTTTGCACCCATAGAGATCACCTAGCAACACAGATTATAGATTTCTTCGCAAATTTGGGACCAAAGTCACACCACCCAAATAGTAAACATGTCCAACAAAATATTTTGAAATTCCCGTTCCTTCCCGCGATAATTACCATCACACAAGAACAATCGACAGCCCTCCTAAAACGCATCAAAATATTTTTACATAGACCACATATGTACAATACCCGGAATCTAACAAACCAAGAGAAGTGTTCGTACAAGTGAAGTATAAGGACCTCTCACCATACGTAGCCTGCTATAATCACAATAGCACTGACATTGCCTTTTGTGATAGATCATGACCTGCTATCTCATCCAATCAATCACAAAAAAAAGGACGGATCAAAGCCCTGCTAGCCCAGCAAAGCAGTCCTCCAGGGGCCGGGAAAATACCCCGGAACGTTGCGTACGGTCGAGAACCGATCTTGACCAGACAACGTGCCCGAGCCAACCCGTCCCGTGTTGAGGATGCCGGAGACATCAATAGTGGGCATGCTGCCTGAAAGGAAAGGCAGGGGCATATGGCCTGTGAATCAGTCCAGGGTCACTCGGTCAAGAGCCGAGTTGTCCCTAGGCAAACGGTTACCCGGAGTCATAGCCGCGCCCGATCCCAGAGGACAACACCCCGCCGTGAAGAAGAAGCCTCTTCCACCGACCCGACTATCCCCTTAGATATCGGTCGGGAAGGAATGGAAGCCCAAATCAAGGACTTGTACAAGCAGGTTGACGGAGTGGCCAAAAAGCTTGGTCACAACCGTGCTCAGAATCAAGCCAATACCGAGACAGAGTCACCGTTCTCCAGCCAGATCACGAGATTCTCCATCCCACGCAAATTCAAGCAGCCTCGCCTGGATTCATACAACGGTTAGGGAAGCCCGGTCGACCACGTCCGGACCTACAAGGCTCAGATGGCCCTAGTCATCAACTCCGATGAACTACATTGCGTAACCTTCCCCAGCACTTTGAAAGCCCCGTCCATGCAATGGTTCTACTCCTTGGAGCCCCGATCGGTCCGCAATTTCAAGCAACTCAGCAAGCAGTTCATTAATCAGTTCGCCGGTATGCATGAACGGCCAAAGCCTGATATACATCTACTGACGGTCATACAAAGGAACAATGAGACCCTCAAAGAATTTATTGACCGGTTTAATCAAGAGAAGCTCGACATCTATGATCTTGACGAAACCGCCGCTATTATAGCCTTTTGCTCAGGAGTTCAACACACCAAGTGCGCCACGTCGTTTCACAGAAACCGACCGGTAACTTTGGTTGAACTCGCAGAGAAAATTGGAAAATATATTGACACTGAAGAATTTCTAAAGATCAAAGACCCCGGGCAAGAAAGCAACGAGTCTTCCAGAAGTAAGCGAAAGTGAGATCAGCCCGGGAGTTTTGATAGTTCTTCCAGTTCACAGCGCTCCGGGTCCGGCAGCCCTGACCTGACCTCCAGTTCACAGCGGTCTGAGTCCAGCAGCCCTGACCTGACCTCCAGTTCACATCGGTCAGGAACAAGCAATTCCAACTTTGTCTCCAGCACAGAGAAGTCAGGAGCCCGACGATCCGGATCCGACCCCCTGTCTCCATCATTCTAGATGAGCCCGACTACAGTGGTACTTGCATGCTCACCACATGAGGCTTCACCGATTGTCAGAGAGCTCTTCCAAAGACCTCGGGCCTAATCCCGAGGCATCTAAAGACCTTGGGCCTAACCCCGAGGCATACAAAAGACCTCGGGCTCCGAACCCAGGCACTCAAAAGACCTTGGGCTCCGAACCCAGGCGCTAAAGACCTCGGGATTGCACCCGAGGCAAAAGACCTCGAGGTCACGCCCGAGGCACAAGCTTCACTTAGGTCCAACCGACGATGGGGCCAAACCCTCTAGGTGGCTGATGATGGCTAGCTTCAAAAGACCCTGCAACCACCATGTTCCAGGTCGGTTACCTACAGTCATAGCCTCTGTAAGACCCTCGTCTTAGCGAAAGCTTGGGGGGCAAGACGGCACAGTGAACTAAACAAGCAATCACACCGGGTGTCTACAGGCCTCGCGGATAACCAAGTCAAAATCTTGGACTACTCGAGCACCTACAGTACTCAGAGGCATTAATTCCACTTAGGTCCAAACCGACGATAGAGATGACTAAAATCTCTTTGGTTGGCCGACGATAGAGGAGCAAAAAGACCCTAAAGCAATGTGATTTAGGTCGGCTCCACCAACATGGTCAAGCTCTTCTCCCAACAGTCTTGACGAAGGCTGGTTGGACGGAAGACAACCATCCTGGGAATTAACATAAAAGGACCCTAAAGCAATAAGCTTTAGGTCGGCTTTTCCAACATGGTAAAATCCTTCTACCCACAACCTTGACGAAGGTTCACGGGTAGAAGGTAACCATCCTGGAGGCCAACTCAAGCAAAAAGACTCCGAAGTAGGCCGAGTCTCAACTCTCGGTCACTTCCCGAGCATTCAAAGACTCCGAATTAGGCCGGGTCTCAACTCCCAGTCAGTTCCCGAGCACCTAAAGGTCCTGAGCTAGGCTGGGTCTCAACTCTCAGCCATTTCTTGAGGACTGACAAGACTCAGAAGCTCCAAGGCAGCTTCTCCGAGCACTCAGACAATGGCAGGTGGCATCAAGCAGAATTCCAAACTTTCCCCGATATAGTATCTAGCCAACCTTGGAAATGGGGGGCAGCTGATACACCCTAAATTGGCTCTATCCTATGACCGAACAGTTCAAATCAGCAGCCAGTCCATGTCCCGGTCAAAGCATGCACGAGCGGTTCATCCACGACCCGGCCAACAGGTCGGGAAAATCGCACGGACACATCCCACTGCGGAAACATCTCATCCGGGCCCACAGGCATGATCCTGAGCATTACGTTCAGTTTCCTAATCAAGCTAGAAGACTATGAAAAGTGCAAACTATTTACTAATCCAATTAGGAAACCCCCACAATTAATGCCAATCACATCCTAATTGGATTATATTTCCTTATCCATGTACGAGTATGTCTCTTACATCTATAAAAGAGATCTCTCACCCCCCATTGAAGGGGCCGACTTTTCAGTCTACACAGCACCTCTACAGCATTCATCTGCATGCTCGGCCAGCCTACGGTAGCTCCAGACTTGTTGGTTCACCACAGGCCCCCGACTCTTTTACAGTATAGTGAACGTGCTCAGATATAGCCGTGGACGTAGGTACCTTCATTAACAGGGCCGAACCATATACAAAAAACCAGTCTCTCTCTCCTTAAAATGTTCTACTTTACTCTTACCAATTTTCGGCATCATCAGGTGGCATATGGGATGCCATATCCTTTTGTGAGAATCTCTTTTGTGACTCTTTTGTGACTCTAGGATTATTGCATAACAAACTTACCCAAATCATGCCTTATGTTCTACACTTGGATGCTACCCAAATTCCCACAAAAAAATTATACACAGGTACTACCAAGTTGCCGTCACGCACAACTCACCAATACTGCCAAGTTGCAGCACGTGTGCAACTCACCAATCTCATCGATCCCTTTTTTTTTTCTTCAATATTCTTTTCTTTACCATTGTGCTGCTATTCCATTGTCACCATGTGTTCTGCCCACCATAGATCTGACAACCTGGCTCTCAGACTACTTGTTGGGAATTTAAAACGCCGAACCAAGTTCCCTCTAAATAAATACAAGAAACACATCAACAATAATTCACAAGCACACACAAAAAAAATACAGCTTTCTACATGCTTCGATCAAACATTGCCGATGTCCACACCCGAGAGATCATTTCTTTCACTATTGAGATATAAACAATTGGTACAAGACACTTTGGATTAAATTCCATAAACATTTTGTACACCCACTCTCAATACCCAAAAACTTGATACAATCACTGTAACATAGAGAACTTACAGAGATAAATAAATACTCATCTCTACCTCACATTCCTATCGTTGTGAACAACCATCATAGAAAACTCCAAATGATTAATATCTTTCTCACCCTATACCATGCACCCATATGAGGGTAGACCCCCAACTTGGTACACCAAGGGTTTACCTAAATTTATATACACCTTCCCCTTTTATAGAGTTTACATAACATTCATTTTCCAACAAGAAACCAGAGATACACTCTAATTAAATAAAACTCTATCACAAAAGGAAATTTATCAGGATAAGAATCTAGCCAAATCAACAGTTTTAAATTAATGTGATTATCCCATTTGTGATTTAATCCTAACATGAAAGAATTATCACATTCTACAATCATAAAATTAAACTTTCAAAAGAAACATATATTTGTAGTACAAAAGTGCTAAATTCTTAACACTAAGTGTATTTACCCCTTGTAGTTATGATCGTTTTCACATTTTTCTCTACACTTCTTTCCTTTGTTTTTCTTCCATATGCATTCCAAACCTATATTCTTAATTTCTTACACCACTATCACCGGTGGTGTAGCCAGAAAATTTTCTCAGTGGTGTTTATCAATATCTTAACACCGTATAAAAAAAAATTTTCTAAATATTAAAATTGTACATGAAAGAAAAGAAATATATATGTATAGATGTATTTTTTTTTAATGTGAGTACTTAATATCATGGCTTTAACAAAATTGCAATAATAATTAAAGAACACTTTTAGACAGTTGTCTTTGACCCATATTTTATATTTTGAAGTCGTTGCATGATCGTCTTGTAATTACTAATGCCGTCAAAAATTTCTTTCTCAATATATTGGTTGAACACGGTAATTGAATTGTGACAAATAATGGGACTGTCTGAGCCTGTGAAATAACAAATTTGACACCCTCTTATTTTACCCATATTTTAGTGGATTCAACTTACAAAATGAAATTTCCCAAAACATAAATTAAGCACAACACTTAAATTTCTTTTCTTCAATGTCGGTGGGTTCATGAACTCACTTGACAACATGTGGTTCCGGCACTGACTGTTGCATACTTCCAACCGCCACCACCAACATCCACCACCCACCATATCACAATCGATGTCAAAATGAGTGTTCTTGATCTAGTGATTAATTGTCATATTAACAAGAAAGACAAAAGCAAAAATGTCAAAAAAAAAAAAAAAAAAAAAAAGAATGAATTGAAAGTATATATATTTGCCATTTCAATATAAGCTTAACTAACTGCGTAGGGTTAGCATTCTGCATATATGGGGGGTTATTTACCAAAATTTTGAATCATAAAAGTAAAGTGAAAAAGGAACCACTAGGGTGTAAAATTTAATAACCCAAATTTTTGCATTGAGAAATAAATCGCACTTGATCAATTTGTTGTCACATGCTTCATCAATTTTTATTTATTTTTATTATTTTATATATAAGACAACTTGAACTCATTGATTTACTGAGTTTGTATTAATTTCAGAATGTAATCTCACTATCCAAGCAACTAGAGTGCTTCAAGGAGTATCAGAAAAGACTGGAACAAATAATTGGGAAAACAAGAACCAAAATCCTGATTAACAACGCCCTGTACCTCGTTAGTGCCGGTACAAATGATTTTGTTGTCAATTACTTCACTCTACCAATTCGACAGAAGACGTACACCCTACCAAATTACATGGAATTCTTATTGCAACAAGTGCAACAGTTCATGCAGGTATATATATATATATATATGTTTTCCCAAACACCACTATTTGACAATTATATAAATGATGAGAACATATTAACCAGAATATTCTTGTCACTTTCACTGTAATTTGAGTCTTTTGTGAGAGTCAACGTAAATCTTACAGTAGTCGTCACACGTACGTATCACTCACATACAATCCCATGAAATAATTTTTTATAGTGATCTAGAAATTCATCTTGGCCGTTTGCAGGGTTTGTGGGACCAAGGGGCTCGAAAAATATTAGTGTATGGGCTATCACCAATGGGTTGCTTGCCTATAGTAATCACCTTGAAATCAGACAATGCAATTCTAAAACGTGGTTGCGTCGAATTTTTTTCATCTGTCGCTAAAGACTTCAATATAATGCTTGAAAATGAATTGAATGCAATGCAACTGAGCTTAGCTGACTATGGCGCTCGGATTGGTTATATGGACACATATGGACCATTATCAGAGATCATCCAAGGTCACAATTTCGGTGAGTGAATCTTCAATCACACGTCCTCATATTTTTTAATGAGTAATGTTATGTTTCTCAAATTTTAAATTATCATGATCTTAAATGATGTGGCACCAATCAAAATTCAGTGGATTCATTGGTCACTGCGGGGTCACTTCAACACCCTTCAATCAAAATTCCAGTAAACCTACTGTCACACTAAGAATTTGAGATTTGAATTTGAAAATCGTAGCATTGCTCTATTTTAATTATCTTCTACCATATATGTGTACAAAAACAATTTGTGACTGGCTATTACTTTTAAACAACTCACAATTGCTAAACCACTTCCCTTGTGGTCGGATAGCAAGGCTTTTGGGTGTTATACCCAGATATAGCAAGTTCGAATCTCAAGGGGTGTCCACAGGTGATTCACCCGGATGTCCTGACCTTGTGGGATTAGTCGAGGTGCGCGCAAGCTGGCCCGGACACTCACAGTTTTAAACAAAAAAACTCATAATTGCTATCATTAGAACCACCGTTTTGTACACATGCTAGTAGAATATACAATAATGCTAAGCACACAATACTAACCACATAAGTACCATATTTAAAATGCAAGACCCCACATTTAAAATACCTAACATTGATATTATGTGCCTAACATTACTCTAAATTCTAGAATATAATTGGGGAACACAGGGCCGGCCCTTGGGCCAGCGGCCCGGGCGGCCGCTTGGGGCCTCAAAAAATAAGAGCTTGTTTGACCTTGGAATAAGGCTTTATTTGGTCAAAATTCATGTATTATATATAAAAATAGGGCCTAAAAAAAAGGGTCTTAGATATACATGCATTATATATAAAAATAGGATAAAAAATAAGGCATTGTTTGGCCAAAATACATGTATTATATATAAAAATAGGGCAACATAGGGCCTAAAAAAATAGTGTCTTATCTATACATGTATTATGTATAAAAATAGGACCAAAAAAGGGCCTAAAAAAATTTTCTATTCATATTTGCTTGGGGCCTCATGTAAATTTCACAATCTCAGGACCGGCGCTAAGGAACATGACCCACCTGCCCACCTAATATGAAGTATGTGCGGAAGTCCCGCTTTTTCAGAAAATAATCTTAATTTAACCAACCTTCCCGCGTTTTTTTTCCTAATATCTCCATCATTGTTCTCTTATTTTCAAAATTACAACAACCTACTTTAATATAAAAGTTAGAACAACCTTTCCGTTGATGGGTGTCAAAAGAAGGGGATGGAATCTTCTAAGGTCAACAAATATTCAAGGGATAATTATTTTTCAGTTAATTTTTTGTATAGAATTTAAAATTCATTCAATAATTTTTTGTACGTTAGAAAAATATCAAATTTTTTTTTTTTTGTAAATTGAAAAAATTATCAAATTTTACATGACATTGTGAATCAATTCTTTCAAACGTTGGGAGCAACTATTCGTAATGTTTGTGAGCAACTCGTTCCAAAGTCAGGTGCAACTCTTCACAACTTTGAGAGCAAGTCTTTCAACATTGGGAACAATCCTCACAACGTTTAGGTGCACGTTCAGAACGTTGAAAACATAAAATAGAATAAGACACAACCCTCAAAAGTTGATATTTTTAAAATTTTGTTGATGACATTGATATTTTATTTAATTTTTAAAAAGTAGTCGATAGACTTCTACATTTCATACAAAAAGTTGATTAAAATATAATTATCCTAATATTCAATACTAAATGACAATGTTACCCTTTTTTTCCACTAGGCACGGAAATTTGGCACGCCCTGTCGGATTGATGGCAAGAGGACTTGATCTTGGGCTGGCCATTGACCGGATCAGGCCAGGCTTGGGAAATGGGGGCCTAAGTCCTCCCAAACGCCCTAAGGGTGTAGGCTTCGGGCTTTTAGACTCTTTAGTTTTAATAAAAAAATACAACTATTTAATAAAAATAGAAATTAATTGAATAGTAATATTTAGTTACCAAATGAAGTTAAAACACTTTTATTTAGGGGTGTACGTGGTCCCTTTTTTTGGCTTTTAAGTGATTTTAAAACCGACCAATCGGTTTCGGTAGGTCGATTTTTGGCGGTATCGGTCGGTTTTCGATCGGTTTTAACTTATGCACTATTTTGAAAAATCGATCAATTGGTGTTTGGTTGGTTTGGTTTCGGTCGTTTTTCAATTTTTCAGTTTTCTTGAACACCCCTACTTTTATTGGACAAAAGTTCTATGAGGTTAATTGACTTGAGAGATTTTGAACATTACAAATATAATTAATCATCTTTTCAATTAAATTAAGTCATTTAAAGTTTAATAATTGTATTAAGAGATTTACAAAGTAACAAAAATTGTATTGAGTCATTTAGAAAGTAAAATAAATTGAATTAAGTGATTTGAAAATTAATTTAAATGGAAGGTAACTTTAATTTAAAAGGATATCGGGGCCTTGGAAAGCTTGTTTAGTGGGGCAGGCCTTGGGCTATTTTTTCGGCCTTGGGCTATCAGGTCGGCTGTCGAGCCGGGTTCCGGACTTTGAATGAAAGAGCCCATAACCCGCATAATGATCTATGGACTTTGGACAGGCTTAGGCTGAGATACAGGGCAGGCTTCTGGCCCCTTTTTTCCAGCCAGAATTACCGCCGAAATTCCATGCCTGTTGTTCACCTACTATAGGAGTAAATACCTTCATTACTTTCATCATAGAGTAACTTTGATCACTACATGATATTATTCCAAAGTAATCTCTATTTCAAGCAAATTGAACAATTTCAGTACCATTTAATTTTCAATTGAAACGACTGCTTAAAACGCATAGAGTGCATTTTGCTCACTCAATTTTAGATCACACAATCATTTTATTAGGTGAACTTGTGTGACCCATAATTTTTTAAGCATAAAATTGGGATAAACAAAAGATGAAAAGTGGAAGGTCCCAAATGTTCACCTAATGGGGTGCTTGCAGAGGCGAATCCAGGACTTGACTTCAGGGGTGGGGGGGGGGGGGGGGGGGGGGGGGGGGGGGGGGTTTGCAAATGTTATCTATAAATTTAGAATTTTAGCTAGCGTTTTAAGAATTGTGTCTGTGCTCTTTAGGTTTCACATATAATAAATTGATGGTGAAAACATCTTGGTTAAATAAAACAAAGGGTAATTATATTAACACCCACTTAGTTTACTCTCTACATGCACCCACCTACTCTTTAAACCCACCAATCTATTTTAACACTAGAACGAACTTCTCTATATAGTTAACACTCACCTTTCATCTCCAAAATAACCCTAACTTAAAAATTTTAACCATTTAAGACAAGTTAATAAATTTAAGTTGGAAGAATTCACGCTCTACACCCACATACTTCAACAAATCCTAATCACCAACGCCTCTTAACATCTAAATATGCAAGAGAACAACGAACTTCTCGTGTAATGCTCTTTTATACGCCTCTTTGGACATGGAACAATTCTAGATCTTAACTTCCCAATTCTAATTAAACCATAAGGTCCATAATTAGAGTTCAATTCATAACGAAGGGAATTCCCTTGGTATCTATCTACGAATGTCATTTAGTCTAAAAATTCATTGAGTAGGTGTTTGCACCTAAAAAATACATTTTTTAAATGATATTGATAGAGGCCGATTGGGATGTTATAATCGGACTCTTAAGACCGATTGCACAAATTAGGGGCCAAGTGATTGATTCAAAGCTGGTCGGACTGACCACAATCGGACTGTCAAAGTTTAATTGGACTGATGCATGTGACCATCGGGCTGGCTGATATTTTGGGTTGCTGTTGGAAGAATATGGTGGGCCACCACATGATGATTAAGGCATGTGCACTTATGACTTCCACTCTTTCAATCGGTCTTACTTCCTCTTAATTTAGTCACTTTGACTTGACCATTTTATAAATATGTCTAAGAGTCAAGTGATCAACCCTTTGGTCGGCCTCAAAACTCCATTCTATCGGGCAGTGCATGTGATTCCATCGGGCTTATGTCATCGGACAGGCCATTTATATTTCCAGCGGGCTTCCATTTAAGGCCCATTAGCAATTTCATTAATGATGGTGATTGGTTATCAATACAAACAAGCTGCCAAGTATTTGGGCATCATTTGTTATCAATACCAGTTTATTCCCAATCAGCCATTATTTGTTTCGGACATGCCATTCAAATATGATTGGCTGCCATATTAATTCAATCACTGGTTGGCAAGTATGAGGTATCGGGCAGCACAATTATTTGGCCACCATGGGAATATACATATATATATATATGTGTATATATATGCAGAGGGTCCACTATGGTAGGTTATCAACTCTAAAAGGTCTCCTATCTAATATTTTTATATTGTGATAAGATTGATTGGAAAGATAATATTATCTGTTATGGTAATTTATCAAGATATCAACCATTGTGGAGAGATAATATTAATATTATCACATATGGAAGGATAATGTTTTAAAGGATATCACATTATTGGAAGTATATCTTTTACTTGGAGGGGAAGCAGGCCGAATCAAGTCAACATGTGGACCAGATTCAAGATACAAGATATACATGCATATATGTATATATTTTGAAGATATGGCAACTATGATCAGTTTATGGAAATAAACTGGTATTTTTTACCAGATAATGATGCATCTGATATTTCCTACCTTATCTAGGAGACCAGTCAGGCCGCTATAAATTAACAGGCAGGTCAAGCTATCAGATCACTCCGCGTCTCTTCGATACACCGCATTCAACCGCATCCCAAATGCATCCTTTATCATTCTTAGTTTAGGCAAATATAGCAGTCTTTTATTTTCCTAGTTTTTCAATTACTTCTTGTAATTTCTTTTCTTTAATTAAATAAAAGTCTATTTTATTTAATTCATCTTTCATCACTTGTATGGCTTGTGTGCTTCAATACTGCCATAGGATCTTAGGCCAAGGGTACTTTCCTACTTGGCCATCACAATCGTTTTGATAGAAGTCAGATTTCCAAACCTTGTGTATCACTCACACAAGTGACTTAGGAAATTTTGTTTTATTAGTTTGGGCCTACCTAACAAGGCTCTGGCACGCCCAAATAAATATTATAGCAAACAATTTGGCACGCCCGGTGGGACCGCCAAGTGATGAGCCAAGCATACCGTGAGACATGTCTGCAATTCTACCGCGACCAGGTTCGTTGCAGGGACGAAAAAATAAGCCTTCTTGAAGGTTTAATTTCTCATCTCAACTTCAAAAAGGTGATGCTCCATTGCGATTCATGCTGCCAAAAGTTGGGATCGCCATGGGATTCGCAACTGGGTCATCGGCTTAGTCGTGAAATAAGCCGACATGAGGATGAAATCGGTCAACTAAAAACTGAGATTGACCGATTAGAGACCGATAGACAATTTTTCAACAATGAAATCGGTCTCCTTCTTGCCGTAAGTGAAGCAGAAGAGCCAGCACCTTATGGAGAAAATTTCATGTCCATGGAAGATTTCTTAAACGGTAGCTGGAGGGAAAATCCTAGCGGTTTTCCTAATTTGCCGCTCGGGGGGCAAGAAGACGGCGAAAAAATAATTTCTAAGGATAGGCCGAGTGATCTTATATCGGCCATAGAGCCCCTCCTTGATGTTGAAGACGACGAAGCACCTGGGGGGCAAATTCAAGACGAGCCTCAAAATTTCATTGAGGCCGAAGAGGAAAGTGATAGGCCGAGTGATCTTGAACCAGCCATAGAGCCTCCCGTTAGTGAGGAGGACGATGATGAAGACCCCATTATTGAAATCGGTGATGAACCGCTCGGGGGGCAAGTTTCGCAGAGACCGATTGACTGTAAATCGGTCCATGAAGCTTTTGAAAATATTCTTTTGAGGAAACTCAGCCTCAAGGAATTGTTTGATTTTTTCGGTCTCCTTGTAGTCACCGATTATTATTTTTATTTTAAGCCAATTAACTATTTGGCTTGGGTTAATCTACATCCACAATGGTTGTGTGGATGTCACCAAAAATTGACTATTATTTGGTGGTTGTTTCTGCAACAATGGTACTATCAAAGTTTTAAAAAATTACTAAGACCGATTGTGAAATAAATTTGGTCAAAACAGTGCTATTCGGACTGAAATTCCAGGCCGAAAGAAAAGAAATATAAGTCAGTCTGTGATATTTTGGGTGCTGTTTGGTTAAATCATAAGTCAATAAGGTGGGAAACAAGTTTTTTTGGTCAGGCTTGCTAAAGATGGTGATCATCAGTCATGTTCAAATCGGTCCCGATTGTGTGCGTCACCATCATTGTGAGATTAGACGTAATTGGGCCCAAAAGTTCTTTTACTAGACCACGTGGGAGTTGTGCAGAATGATACTGTGGTCAATTACCTTTGATGGTGGCAGAGTCAGTAGGTGCAAGCTTGCTTTCCAATTATGGCCAGTCAATGACATCATCATTGACCATTTACAAAGGCTTTTAAATGTGCAGTGAAGGTATTGGTCCAATACTGATCAAATTGTTAAAAGTTTACACAACAAAACTATGGTGTATCATCGGTCTACATGATGAGCCCGATATCAGTCTAAAGGTAATCGGTCAGGTAAATTTTGGCTCTCCAAAAATTACTTTGTTTCCATTTTTAAAGAGCCAGGGGGGCAATTGTTTGCACCTAAAAAATACATTTTTTAAATGATATTGATAGAGGCCGATTGGGATGTTATAATCGGACTCTTAAGACCGATTGCACAAATTAGGGGCCAAGTGATTGATTCAAAGCTGGTCGGACAGACCACAATCGGACTGTCAAAGTTTAATTGGACTGATGCATGTGACCATCGGGCTGGCTGATATTTTGGGTTGCTGTTGGAAGAATATGGTGGGCCACCACATGATGATTAAGGCATGTGCACTTATGACTTCCACTCTTTCAATCGGTCTTACTTCCTCTTAATTTAGTCACTTTGACTTGACCATTTTATAAATATGTCTAAGAGTCAAGTGATCAACCCTTTGGTCGGCCTCAAAACTCCATTCTATCGGGCAGTGCATGTGATTCCATCGGGCTTATGTCATCGGACAGGCCATTTATATTTCCAGCGGGCTTCCATTTAAGGCCCATTAGCAATTTCATTAATGATGGTGATTGGTTATCAATACAAACAAGCTGCCAAGTATTTGGGCATCATTTGTTATCAATACCAGTTTACTCCCAATCAGCCATTATTTGTTTCGGACATGCCATTCAAATATGATTGGCTGCCATATTAATTCAATCACTGGTTGGCAAGTATGAGGTATCGGACAACACAATTATTTGGCCACCATGGGAATATACATATATATATATATATGTGTATATATATGCAGAGGGTCCACTATGGTAGGTTATCAACTCTAAAAGGTCTCCTATCTAATATTTTTATATTGTGATAAGATTGATTGGAAAGATAATATTATCTGTTATGGTAATTTATCAAGATATCAACCATTGTGGAGAGATAATATTAATATTATCACATATGGAAGGATAATATTTTAAAGGATATCACATTATTGGAAGTATATCTTTTACTTGGAGGGGAAGCAGGCCGAATCAAGTCAACATGTGGACCAGATTCAAGATACAAGATATACATGCATATATGTATATATTTTGAAGATATGGCAACTATGATCAGTTTATGGAAATAAACTGGTATTTTTTACCAGATAATGATGCATATGATATTTCCTACCTTATCTAGGAGACCAGTCAGGCCGCTATAAATTAACAGGCAGGTCAAGCTATCAGATCACTCCGCGTCTCTTCGATACACCGCATTCAACCGCATCCCAAATGCATCCTTTATCATTCTCAGTTTAGGCAAATATAGCAGTCTTTTATTTTCCTAGTTTTTCAATTACTTCTTGTAATTTCTTTTCTTTAATTAAATAAAAGTCTATTTTATTTAATTCATCTTTCATCACTTGTATGGCTTGTGTGCTTCAATACTGCCATAGGATCTTAGGCCAAGGGTACTTTCCTACTTGGCCATCACAATCGTTTTGATAGAAGTCAGATTTCCAAACCTTGTGTATCACTCACACAAGTGACTTAGGAAATTTTGTTTTATTAGTTTGGGCCTACCTAACAAGGCTCTGGCACGCCCAAATAAATATTATAGCAAACAGTAGGGAGAGATCTTAGAACCTCTCAATGTGTCAAGTTTGCCCAAAATAGCAAACCTTCTAGGAATCACGATCTAAAAAATGTGGACATAAGTATGTAGACTCACAAAGAACGAGAACTTGGTCTGTGTCGTATTCGTATATGAGTAATACTTGGGACACACTTAAATACACAATTTTTGGGACACAATCCAAAAGATGTGTCTATATCTCTCCTGTGATGTCACTAGACCCCACAGTGACACATGAGAGATAGACACATATCTCAAAAGTTGTATCTTTGGGTGTGCTCCAAGTATTACCCTTCGTATATATCTACACATATATCCATGCAATTGAAATTGCTTGCATATGCATATAGGCATAGATTTATACCCATTTATGAGGATTCGATATTTTTTAGAAGAGATTGAGACTGAAAGAGGATAATGGATGCAGAGCATGGGCGGAGGCAGCATAGGACCAGGGGGGCCCCAGGCCCCCTTGAGATTTTGAGAATTGAAATTTTACCTTACATTTTTTTAGTATTTTATATTTAGGCCCCCCCTCAACTTATTAAGGCCCCCCAAAGGGGTCTAAGGGCCAATTTAGTGTCATCAACTATATATATTGATATACATGTATATACTATATACTCAAAAGGGAAGGTGCCTAAAATTTTTAAAATTACACTTTTAGTGTGAGAATTTTATGCGTTTTAGAAATAGGCCCCCCTAGAATTTTGAAAGACACTATACAATATTTACGTGTCATCAAATAGATTCATAGTATAAGCATATCCCAAAAAAATCGCAATTGTATACAAGCAGACCCTAAAAAGATTGCCAATTATGTATAAATAGACCCCAAAAAACTCGCCTCGGGGGCGTTGCCCCCCCCCCCCCCTGTATAGCCTAGGCCCCTCTGACTAAAATTCCTGGCTCCGCCCCTGATGCAGAGAGTAATAAGAAATGGTTAAAATTTTTAAGTTAGGGTTATTTTGGAGATGAAAGGTGGGTGTAGAGAGAAGTTCATTCCAATGTAAAATAGATTGGTGGGCTTAAAGAGTAGGTTGGTGTAGAGAGTAAACTAGGTGGGTGTTAACAGAATTCCCCTAAAACAAATGAATCTTTCCAAAACTGCTTCAAAAATATTAAGGGAAACTGCATTTTACCCCCTGTACTTTAATCATTATTCAAGTCACCCCCTGTACTTCGAAAAGTATCAAAGAACCCTCATGTACTTTACACTAAAGTGAAAACATTAGATTTTTTCGTCAAAATGGACGAAAAGTGTTTAAAATTCACTATTCATGCCAAGGAGTAGTAGAAAAATATTCATTATCCCCCCCAGTACTTTGACCTTTGTTCAAGTCACCCCCTATATATGAGGGTATTTTTGTCATTTCATTGCCACTTTAACAGATTCTGCTATTTTCCCTTTAGTTTAAAGCATAAGGACGAAAAGTGTTTAAAATTCACTATTCCTGCCAAGGAGTAGTAGAAAAATAGTCATTATACCCCCAGTACTTTGACATTTGTTCAAGTCACCCCCTGTATATGAGGGTGTTTTTGTCATTTCATTGCCACTTTAACAGATTCTGCTATTTTCCCTTTAGTTTAAAGCATAAGCTGGGGGTTCTTTGATACTTTTCAAAGTACAGGGGGTGACTTGAACAATGGTCAAAGTACAAGGAGATAAAATACAATTTCCCCAAAAAATTACTTTGCAATTAATATCTTGTTTCTTTATCCAATAATAAATACTTGGGGTAATTGAGTACATGAATAACTAGTTTGGGTACACATAGAAAACTGAGGACCAAAGTGAGAAAAAAAAATTGAGTATTTAGCAGGGGCAAATTAAATATTGAGAGGGCAAAAATGCATAGAGTATAGCATACATATATCCACATAGGGTAAAAATTATTCTACAAATTTGAGGAGAGGGGGGGGGGGGGGGGGGGGGGGGCAAAACCTTCTTGGATTTGCATATAAATGGTTGAGTGAGCAAAAATACACTCAAGCGCATAATTGACACGTCTTGTTCATGAATATTCATTGATAAAGGAAGTCGTTAATATTTTTAGTAATACGATGACAACGATTGCAATAGAGAAAAAAACCTCATGAGAGGTTATGTTCACTCTAGAAAGTACATACTAATCTAGTATAACTATAACTTGGATATGCAGAGACAACAATGATAGGAGTATAATTCATTTACAATTATTTTTATTTCTCTCTTAAGTGGCACTGTGGATCCAGTTAAATTTTAACGAGCCCTAGTGATACTTAGGAGAGAGATAGAGATGATGTATAAATGAATTATAAGAATGAGTTGTACCCTATCATTACTCATGTAGAAAATATAATTTTTCTTATGATAATTTGTTGTATATTTATTTGCTAGATTTTGATGAAGTTAGCAGTGGTTGTTGCGGGAGTGGATTATTGGAAACATCATTTCTATGCAATCCAAAATCATTTGTGTGCGCAGATGCATCTAAATATGTATTTTGGGACTCAATACACCCAACGGAAAAGACATATTACACCCTCTTCGAGGCCCATCGTGCCAAGATTGATTTCATGTACTAGATAGTAAATATCATTAGTATCCCTGAGAGGATTATTGCTGTAATCGGCTATGTAAGTAAAATTGTGTTTCTATAATTCTTTGGTGGAACATAGTTAATGATAGGCACTCATGGCTCATATACATACATGTACACTTTTTTTTTTTTTTTTTGGCGCATCATATGTGAATCAAGATGGACAGCTTTATGTCATGATGCCAATGAAATATACAGGTCCTTGATTTTCCTACAAACTAGTTGATACCCTACTATGTACGGGTTGTAAGATATATGAATTAATTGTCAAACATTATAACTCTACACTTAATAACTAACTCCATCAACTAATGAGATTTCATTCATGGTGGGTTATTATAAATACAGAAATTTCATTGTAACTTCATTCTACCGATTGGTTGATACGATTATAACCTTCAACGATAAATCGATAAAAAAAATCACTACGAAGTAGATTTCAAAGAAAATTAAAGCTATCCACAACTTATACATGTGTTCAAATGCTCACATATGACTACAAAATGTATGAGTAAAGACAAGAATCTACATCTCACTTTCAACAAAAGGCGTCCGAGACTTGTCGTACGTAATTGCGTACAGCCATGCAAACCTGGACATACCCAATTCATCAATTATTGCATTATTCATTATGTAATGAAGTCAAAGAAAACCTATTGGGAACCAAATTTGGGAAGTAGAGCATATTGTTAATTATGTAATAATGTAGAAATATTCATAATATTGATCGAATTTAAATGTGAAAGATAACCAATAAGTTCCCAAATGAGTTTACAATTGAACATGCTATGACAGTGATGATACTATTATGCCATTTGGGAACTAAATTCCGAATTCAAATATGAAAATCATAGAATTATTCATTATATAATGAAGTCAAAGAAAGCCAATTCGGAACCAAATTTGGGCAACATAACATTGTTGATTATGTAATAAAGTCAAAAGATTCATAATATTGATCAACTATAAATGCGAAGATAACTGTGGACATGCGGCTCGGGTCCACCCCTTGGGGCTTTTTCTCTCAAAAAGTAATTTTGTTTTGAAACTTGCTTGTTTTTAACCGGTCTATGAAAACAGACACAGTCGCCTCTTGGTCTTTGGGGAACCAAGAAACCCAATTTGATTCACCCAAACGGATAAAGGACACCGATCTTTCAAAACCAAAGAACACAGCTTGGGGTTTTGGTACGAGAGAGGAAGGAGCCTCTGCGAAGACTAAAGCACCCTTAACTCACCCCGTTTTTCGACGGGCCTCAATTAGCATCCAAATAATCATCTTATACTAAATTTGGTTCTACAACTAATATTAGATAGGTATATTACATCACACAAAAATCTTGAATTAGAATATTAAAAGATAAGATATCATTCATAAGATCTAAGCCAAATATCACACAATACAAAGTGAAATACAAACACAACAAACCCAGGAAAAAGTAGTCTAATCAAATATCAAGTAATCAAGTTTTCCTGGATATGCATATAAATGGTTGAGTGAGCAAAAATACACTCAAGCGCATAATTGACACGTCTTGTTCATGAATATTCATTGATAAAGGAAGTCGTTAATATTTTTAGTAATACGATGACAACGATTGCAATAGAGAAAAAAAACCTCATGAGAGGTTATGTTCACTCTAGAAAGTACGTACTAATCTAGTATAACTATAACTTGGATATGCAGAGACAACAATGATAGGAGTATAATTCATTTACAACTATTTTTATTTCTCTCTTAAGTGGCACTGTGGATCCAGTTAAATTTTAACGAGCCCTAGTGATACTTAGGAGAGAGATAGAGATGATGTATAAATGAATTATAAGAATGAGTTGTACCCTATCATTACTCATGTAGAAAATATAATTTTTCTTATGATAATTTGTTGTATATTTATTTGCTAGATTTTGATGAAGTTAGCAGTGGTTGTTGCGGGAGTGGATTATTGGAAACATCATTTCTATGCAATCCAAAATCATTTGTGTGCGCAGATGCATCTAAATATGTATTTTGGGACTCAATACACCCAACGGAAAAGACATATTACACCCTCTTCGAGGCCCATCGTGCCAAGATTGATTTCATGTACTAGATAGTAAATATCATTAGTATCCCTGAGAGGATTATTGCTGTAATCGGCTATGTAAGTAAAATTGTGTTTCTATAATTCTTTGGTGGAACATAGTTAATGATAGGCACTCATGGCTCATATACATACATGTACACTTTTTTTTTTTTTTTTTTTGGCGCATCATATGTGAATCAAGATGGACAGCTTTATGTCATGATGCCAATGAAATATACAGGTCCTTGATTTTCCTACAAACTAGTTGATACCCTACTATGTACGGGTTGTAAGATATATGAATTAATTGTCAAACATTATAACTCTACACTTAATAACTAACTCCATCAACTAATGAGATTTCATTCATGGTGGGTTATTATAAATACAGAAATTTCATTGTAACTTCATTCTACCGATTGGTTGATACGATTATAACCTTCAACGATAAATCGATAAAAAAAATCACTACGAAGTAGATTTCAAAGAAAATTAAAGCTATCCACAACTTATACATGTGTTCAAATGCTCACATATGACTACAAAATGTATGAGTAAAGACAAGAATCTACATCTCACTTTCAACAAAAGGCGTCCGAGACTTGTCGTACGTAATTGCGTACAGCCATGCAAACCTGGACATACCCAATTCATCAATTATTGCATTATTCATTATGTAATGAAGTCAAAGAAAACCTATTGGGAACCAAATTTGGGAAGTAGAGCATATTGTTAATTATGTAATAATGTAGAAATATTCATAATATTGATCGAATTTAAATGTGAAAGATAACCAATAAGTTCCCAAATGAGTTTACAATTGAACATGCTATGACAGTGATGATACTATTACGCCATTTGGGAACTAAATTCCGAATTCAAATATGAAAATCATAGAATTATTCATTATATAATGAAGTCAAAGAAAGCCAATTCGGAACCAAATTTGGGCAACATAACATTGTTGATTATGTAATAAAGTCAAAAGATTCATAATATTGATCAACTATAAATGCGAAGGTAACTGTGGACATGCGGCTCGGGTCCACCCCTTGGGGCTTTTTCTCTCAAAAAGTAATTTTGTTTTGAAACTTGCTTGTTTTTAACCGGTCTATGAAAACAGACACAGTCGCCTCTTGGTCTTTGGGGAACCAAGAAACCCAATTTGATTCACCCAAACGGATAAAGGACACCGATCTTTCAAAACCAAAGAACACAGCTTGGGGTTTTGGTACGAGAGAGGAAGGAGCCTCTGCGAAGACTAAAGCACCCTTAACTCACCCCGTTTTTCGACGGGCCTCAATTAGCATCCAAATAATCATCTTATACTAAATTTGGTTCTACAACTAATATTAGATAGGTATATTACATCACACAAAAATCTTGAATTAGAATATTAAAAGATAAGATATCATTCATAAGATCTAAGCCAAATATCACACAATACAAAGTGAAATACAAACACAACAAACCCAGGAAAAAGTAGTCTAATCAAATATCAAGTAATCAAGTTTTCCTGGATATGCATATAAATGGTTGAGTGAGCAAAAATACACTCAAGCGCATAATTGACACGTCTTGTTCATGAATATTCATTGATAAAGGAAGTCGTTAATATTTTTAGTAATACGATGACAACGATTGCAATAGAGAAAAAAAACCTCATGAGAGGTTATGTTCACTCTAGAAAGTACGTACTAATCTAGTATAACTATAACTTGGATATGCAGAGACAACAATGATAGGAGTATAATTCATTTACAACTATTTTTATTTCTCTCTTAAGTGGCACTGTGGATCCAGTTAAATTTTAACGAGCCCTAGTGATACTTAGGAGAGAGATAGAGATGATGTATAAATGAATTATAAGAATGAGTTGTACCCTATCATTACTCATGTAGAAAATATAATTTTTCTTATGATAATTTGTTGTATATTTATTTGCTAGATTTTGATGAAGTTAGCAGTGGTTGTTGCGGGAGTGGATTATTGGAAACATCATTTCTATGCAATCCAAAATCATTTGTGTGCGCAGATGCATCTAAATATGTATTTTGGGACTCAATACACCCAACGGAAAAGACATATTACACCCTCTTCGAGGCCCATCGTGCCAAGATTGATTTCATGTACTAGATAGTAAATATCATTAGTATCCCTGAGAGGATTATTGCTGTAATCGGCTATGTAAGTAAAATTGTGTTTCTATAATTCTTTGGTGGAACATAGTTAATGATAGGCACTCATGGCTCATATACATACATGTACACTTTTTTTTTTTTTTTTTTTGGCGCATCATATGTGAATCAAGATGGACAGCTTTATGTCATGATGCCAATGAAATATACAGGTCCTTGATTTTCCTACAAACTAGTTGATACCCTACTATGTACGGGTTGTAAGATATATGAATTAATTGTCAAACATTATAACTCTACACTTAATAACTAACTCCATCAACTAATGAGATTTCATTCATGGTGGGTTATTATAAATACAGAAATTTCATTGTAACTTCATTCTACCGATTGGTTGATACGATTATAACCTTCAACGATAAATCGATAAAAAAAATCACTACGAAGTAGATTTCAAAGAAAATTAAAGCTATCCACAACTTATACATGTGTTCAAATGCTCACATATGACTACAAAATGTATGAGTAAAGACAAGAATCTACATCTCACTTTCAACAAAAGGCGTCCGAGACTTGTCGTACGTAATTGCGTACAGCCATGCAAACCTGGACATACCCAATTCATCAATTATTGCATTATTCATTATGTAATGAAGTCAAAGAAAACCTATTGGGAACCAAATTTGGGAAGTAGAGCATATTGTTAATTATGTAATAATGTAGAAATATTCATAATATTGATCGAATTTAAATGTGAAAGATAACCAATAAGTTCCCAAATGAGTTTACAATTGAACATGCTATGACAGTGATGATACTATTACGCCATTTGGGAACTAAATTCCGAATTCAAATATGAAAATCATAGAATTATTCATTATATAATGAAGTCAAAGAAAGCCAATTCGGAACCAAATTTGGGCAACATAACATTGTTGATTATGTAATAAAGTCAAAAGATTCATAATATTGATCAACTATAAATGCGAAGGTAACTGTGGACATGCGGCTCGGGTCCACCCCTTGGGGCTTTTTCTCTCAAAAAGTAATTTTGTTTTGAAACTTGCTTGTTTTTAACCGGTCTATGAAAACAGACACAGTCGCCTCTTGGTCTTTGGGGAACCAAGAAACCCAATTTGATTCACCCAAACGGATAAAGGACACCGATCTTTCAAAACCAAAGAACACAGCTTGGGGTTTTGGTACGAGAGAGGAAGGAGCCTCTGCGAAGACTAAAGCACCCTTAACTCACCTCGTTTTTCGACGGGCCTCAATTAGCATCCAAATAATCATCTTATACTAAATTTGGTTCTACAACTAATATTAGATAGGTATATTACATCACACAAAAATCTTGAATTAGAATATTAAAAGATAAGATATCATTCATAAGATCTAAGCCAAATATCACACAATACAAAGTGAAATACAAACACAACAAACCCAGGAAAAAGTAGTCTAATCAAATATCAAGTAATCAAGTTTTCCTGGATATGCATATAAATGGTTGAGTGAGCAAAAATACACTCAAGCGCATAATTGACACGTCTTGTTCATGAATATTCATTGATAAAGGAAGTCGTTAATATTTTTAGTAATACGATGACAACGATTGCAATAGAGAAAAAAAACCTCATGAGAGGTTATGTTCACTCTAGAAAGTACGTACTAATCTAGTATAACTATAACTTGGATATGCAGAGACAACAATGATAGGAGTATAATTCATTTACAACTATTTTTATTTCTCTCTTAAGTGGCACTGTGGATCCAGTTAAATTTTAACGAGCCCTAGTGATACTTAGGAGAGAGATAGAGATGATGTATAAATGAATTATAAGAATGAGTTGTACCCTATCATTACTCATGTAGAAAATATAATTTTTCTTATGATAATTTGTTGTATATTTATTTGCTAGATTTTGATGAAGTTAGCAGTGGTTGTTGCGGGAGTGGATTATTGGAAACATCATTTCTATGCAATCCAAAATCATTTGTGTGCGCAGATGCATCTAAATATGTATTTTGGGACTCAATACACCCAACGGAAAAGACATATTACACCCTCTTCGAGGCCCATCGTGCCAAGATTGATTTCATGTACTAGATAGTAAATATCATTAGTATCCCTGAGAGGATTATTGCTGTAATCGGCTATGTAAGTAAAATTGTGTTTCTATAATTCTTTGGTGGAACATAGTTAATGATAGGCACTCATGGCTCATATACATACATGTACACTTTTTTTTTTTTTTTTTGGCGCATCATATGTGAATCAAGATGGACAGCTTTATGTCATGATGCCAATGAAATATACAGGTCCTTGATTTTCCTACAAACTAGTTGATACCCTACTATGTACGGGTTGTAAGATATATGAATTAATTGTCAAACATTATAACTCTACACTTAATAACTAACTCCATCAACTAATGAGATTTCATTCATGGTGGGTTATTATAAATACAGAAATTTCATTGTAACTTCATTCTACCGATTGGTTGATACGATTATAACCTTCAACGATAAATCGATAAAAAAAATCACTACGAAGTAGATTTCAAAGAAAATTAAAGCTATCCACAACTTATACATGTGTTCAAATGCTCACATATGACTACAAAATGTATGAGTAAAGACAAGAATCTACATCTCACTTTCAACAAAAGGCGTCCGAGACTTGTCGTACGTAATTGCGTACAGCCATGCAAACCTGGACATACCCAATTCATCAATTATTGCATTATTCATTATGTAATGAAGTCAAAGAAAACCTATTGGGAACCAAATTTGGGAAGTAGAGCATATTGTTAATTATGTAATAATGTAGAAATATTCATAATATTGATCGAATTTAAATGTGAAAGATAACCAATAAGTTCCCAAATGAGTTTACAATTGAACATGCTATGACAGTGATGATACTATTACGCCATTTGGGAACTAAATTCCGAATTCAAATATGAAAATCATAGAATTATTCATTATATAATGAAGTCAAAGAAAGCCAATTCGGAACCAAATTTGGGCAACATAACATTGTTGATTATGTAATAAAGTCAAAAGATTCATAATATTGATCAACTATAAATGCGAAGATAACTGTGGACATGCGGCTCGGGTCCACCCCTTGGGGCTTTTTCTCTCAAAAAGTAATTTTGTTTTGAAACTTGCTTGTTTTTAACCGGTCTATGAAAACAGACACAGTCGCCTCTTGGTCTTTGGGGAACCAAGAAACCCAATTTGATTCACCCAAACGGATAAAGGACACCGATCTTTCAAAACCAAAGAACACAGCTTGGGGTTTTGGTACGAGAGAGGAATGAGCCTCTGCGAAGACTAAAGCACCCTTAACTCACCCCGTTTTTCGACGGGCCTCAATTAGCATCCAAATAATCATCTTATACTAAATTTGGTTCTACGACTAATATTAGATAGGTATATTACATAACACAAAAATCTTGAATTAGAATATTAAAAGATAAGATATCATTCATAAGATCTAAGCCAAATATCACACAATACAAAGTGAAATACAAACACAACAAACCCAGGAAAAAGTAGTCTAATCAAATATCAAGTAATCAAGTTTTCCTGGATATGCATATAAATGGTTGAGTGAGCAAAAATACACTCAAGCGCATAATTGACACGTCTTGTTCATGAATATTCATTGATAAAGGAAGTCGTTAATATTTTTAGTAATACGATGACAACGATTGCAATAGAGAAAAAAACCTCATGAGAGGTTATGTTCACTCTAGAAAGTACGTACTAATCTAGTATAACTATAACTTGGATATGCAGAGACAACAATGATAGGAGTATAATTCATTTACAACTATTTTTATTTCTCTCTTAAGTGGCACTGTGGATCCAGTTAAATTTTAACGAGCCCTAGTGATACTTAGGAGAGAGATAGAGATGATGTATAAATGAATTATAAGAATGAGTTGTACCCTATCATTACTCATGTAGAAAATATAATTTTTCTTATGATAATTTGTTGTATATTTATTTGCTAGATTTTGATGAAGTTAGCAGTGGTTGTTGCGGGAGTGGATTATTGGAAACATCATTTCTATGCAATCCAAAATCATTTGTGTGCGCAGATGCATCTAAATATGTATTTTGGGACTCAATACACCCAACGGAAAAGACATATTACACCCTCTTCGAGGCCCATCGTGCCAAGATTGATTTCATGTACTAGATAGTAAATATCATTAGTATCCCTGAGAGGATTATTGCTGTAATCGGCTATGTAAGTAAAATTGTGTTTCTATAATTCTTTGGTGGAACATAGTTAATGATAGGCACTCATGGCTCATATATACATGTACACTTTTTTTTTTTTTTTTGGCGCATCATATGTGAATCAAGATGGACAGCTTTATGTCATGATGCCAATGAAATATACAGGTCCTTGATTTTCCTACAAACTAGTTGATACCCTACTATGTACGGGTTGTAAGATATATGAATTAATTGTCAAACATTATAACTCTACACTTAATAACTAACTCCATCAACTAATGAGATTTCATTCATGGTGGGTTATTATAAATACAGAAATTTCATTGTAACTTCATTCTACCGATTGGTTGATACGATTATAACCTTCAACGATAAATCGATAAAAAAAATCACTACGAAGTAGATTTCAAAGAAAATTAAAGCTATCCACAACTTATACATGTGTTCAAATGCTCACATATGACTACAAAATGTATGAGTAAAGACAAGAATCTACATCTCACTTTCAACAAAAGGCGTCCGAGACTTGTCGTACGTAATTGCGTACAGCCATGCAAACCTGGACATACCCAATTCATCAATTATTGCATTATTCATTATGTAATGAAGTCAAAGAAAACCTATTGGGAACCAAATTTGGGAAGTAGAGCATATTGTTAATTATGTAATAATGTAGAAATATTCATAATATTGATCGAATTTAAATGTGAAAGATAACCAATAAGTTCCCAAATGAGTTTACAATTGAACATGCTATGACAGTGATGATACTATTATGCCATTTGGGAACTAAATTCCGAATTCAAATATGAAAATCATAGAATTATTCATTATATAATGAAGTCAAAGAAAGCCAATTCGGAACCAAATTTGGGCAACATAACATTGTTGATTATGTAATAAAGTCAAAAGATTCATAATATTGATCAACTATAAATGCGAAGATAACTGTGGACATGCGGCTCAGGTCCACCCCTTGGGGCTTTTTCTCTCAAAAAGTAATTTTGTTTTGAAACTTGCTTGTTTTTAACCGGTCTATGAAAACAGACACAGTCGCCTCTTGGTCTTTGGGGAACCAAGAAACCCAATTTGATTCACCCAAACGGATAAAGGACACCGATCTTTCAAAACCAAAGAACACAGCTTGGGGTTTTGGTACGAGAGAGGAAGGAGCCTCTGCGAAGACTAAAGCACCCTTAACTCACCCCGTTTTTCGACGGGCCTCAATTAGCATCCAAATAATCATCTTATACTAAATTTGGTTCTACAACTAATATTAGATAGGTATATTACATCACACAAAAATCTTGAATTAGAATATTAAAAGATAAGATATCATTCATAAGATCTAAGCCAAATATCACACAATACAAAGTGAAATACAAACACAACAAACCCAGGAAAAAGTAGTCTAATCAAATATCAAGTAATCAAGTTTTCCTGGATATGCATATAAATGGTTGAGTGAGCAAAAATACACTCAAGCGCATAATTGACACGTCTTGTTCATGAATATTCATTGATAAAGGAAGTCGTTAATATTTTTAGTAATACGATGACAACGATTGCAATAGAGAAAAAAACCTCATGAGAGGTTATGTTCACTCTAGAAAGTACGTACTAATCTAGTATAACTATAACTTGGATATGCAGAGACAACAATGATAGGAGTATAATTCATTTACAACTATTTTTATTTCTCTCTTAAAAGGCACTGTGGATCCAGTTAAATTTTAACGAGCCCTAGTGATACTTAGGAGAGAGATAGAGATGATGTATAAATGAATTATAAGAATGAGTTGTACCCTATCATTACTCATGTAGAAAATATAATTTTTCTTATGATAATTTGTTGTATATTTATTTGCTAGATTTTGATGAAGTTAGCAGTGGTTGTTGCGGGAGTGGATTATTGGAAACATCATTTCTATGCAATCCAAAATCATTTGTGTGCGCAGATGCATCTAAATATGTATTTTGGGACTCAATACACCCAACGGAAAAGACATATTACACCCTCTTCGAGGCCCATCGTGCCAAGATTGATTTCATGTACTAGATAGTAAATATCATTAGTATCCCTGAGAGGATTATTGCTGTAATCGGCTATGTAAGTAAAATTGTGTTTCTATAATTCTTTTGTGGAACATAGTTAATGATAGGCACTCATGGCTCATATACATACATGTACACTTTTTTTTTTTTTTTTTTTGGCGCATCATATGTGAATCAAGATGGACAGCTTTATGTCATGATGCCAATGAAATATACAGGTCCTTGATTTTCCTACAAACTAGTTGATACCCTACTATGTACGGGTTGTAAGATATATGAATTAATTGTCAAACATTATAACTCTACACTTAATAACTAACTCCATCAACTAATGAGATTTCATTCATGGTGGGTTATTATAAATACAGAAATTTCATTGTAACTTCATTCTACCGATTGGTTGATACGATTATAACCTTCAACGATAAATCGATAAAAAAAAATCACTACGAAGTAGATTTCAAAGAAAATTAAAGCTATCCACAACTTATACATGTGTTCAAATGCTCACATATGACTACAAAATGTATGAGTAAAGACAAGAATCTACATCTCACTTTCAACAAAAGGCGTCCGAGACTTGTCGTACGTAATTGTGTACAGCCATGCAAACCTGGATATACCCAATTCATCAATTATTGCATTATTCATTATGTAATGAAGTTAAAGAAAACCTATTGGGAACCAAATTTGGGAAGTAGAGCATATTGTTAATTATGTAATAATGTAGAAATATTCATAATATTGATCGAATTTAAATGTGAAAGATAACCAATAAGTTCCCAAATGAGTTTACAATTGAACATGCTATGACAGTGATGACACTATTACGCCATTTGGGAACTAAATTCCGAATTCAAATATGAAAATCATAGAATTATTCATTATATAATGAAGTCAAAGAAAGCCAATTCGGAACCAAATTTGGGCAACATAACATTGTTGATTATGTAATAAAGTCAAAAGATTCATAATATTGATCAACTATAAATGCGAAGGTAACTGTGGACATGCGGCTCGGGTCCACCCCTTGGGGCTTTTTCTCTCAAAAAGTAATTTTGTTTTGAAACTTGCTTGTTTTTAACCGGTCTATGAAAACAGACACAGTCGCCTCTTGGTCTTTGGGGAACCAAGAAACCCAATTTGATTCACCCAAACGGATAAAGGACACCGATCTTTCAAAACCAAAGAACACAGCTTGGGGTTTTGGTACGAGAGAGGAAGGAGCCTCTGCGAAGACTAAAGCACCCTTAACTCACCCCGTTTTTCGACGGGCCTCAATTAGCATCCAAATAATCATCTTATACTAAATTTGGTTCTACAACTAATATTAGATAGGTATATTACATCACACAAAAATCTTGAATTAGAATATTAAAAGATAAGATATCATTCATAAGATCTAAGCCAAATATCACACAATACAAAGTGAAATACAAACACAACAAACCCAGGAAAAAGTAGTCTAATCAAATATCAAGTAATCAAGTTTTCCTGGATATGCATATAAATGGTTGAGTGAGCAAAAATACACTCAAGCGCATAATTGACACGTCTTGTTCATGAATATTCATTGATAAAGGAAGTCGTTAATATTTTTAGTAATACGATGACAACGATTGCAATAGAGAAAAAAAACCTCATGAGAGGTTATGTTCACTCTAGAAAGTACGTACTAATCTAGTATAACTATAACTTGGATATGCAGAGACAACAATGATAGGAGTATAATTCATTTACAACTATTTTTATTTCTCTCTTAAGTGGCACTGTGGATCCAGTTAAATTTTAACGAGCCCTAGTGATACTTAGGAGAGAGATAGAGATGATGTATAAATGAATTATAAGAATGAGTTGTACCCTATCATTACTCATGTAGAAAATATAATTTTTCTTATGATAATTTGTTGTATATTTATTTGCTAGATTTTGATGAAGTTAGCAGTGGTTGTTGCGGGAGTGGATTATTGGAAACATCATTTCTATGCAATCCAAAATCATTTGTGTGCGCAGATGCATCTAAATATGTATTTTGGGACTCAATACACCCAACGGAAAAGACATATTACACCCTCTTCGAGGCCCATCGTGCCAAGATTGATTTCATGTACTAGATAGTAAATATCATTAGTATCCCTGAGAGGATTATTGCTGTAATCGGCTATGTAAGTAAAATTGTGTTTCTATAATTCTTTGGTGGAACATAGTTAATGATAGGCACTCATGGCTCATATACATACATGTACACTTTTTTTTTTTTTTTTTGGCGCATCATATGTGAATCAAGATGGACAGCTTTATGTCATGATGCCAATGAAATATACAGGTCCTTGATTTTCCTACAAACTAGTTGATACCCTACTATGTACGGGTTGTAAGATATATGAATTAATTGTCAAACATTATAACTCTACACTTAATAACTAACTCCATCAACTAATGAGATTTCATTCATGGTGGGTTATTATAAATACAGAAATTTCATTGTAACTTCATTCTACCGATTGGTTGATACGATTATAACCTTCAACGATAAATCGATAAAAAAAATCACTACGAAGTAGATTTCAAAGAAAATTAAAGCTATCCACAACTTATACATGTGTTCAAATGCTCACATATGACTACAAAATGTATGAGTAAAGACAAGAATCTACATCTCACTTTCAACAAAAGGCGTCCGAGACTTGTCGTACGTAATTGCGTACAGCCATGCAAACCTGGACATACCCAATTCATCAATTATTGCATTATTCATTATGTAATGAAGTCAAAGAAAACCTATTGGGAACCAAACTTGGGAAGTAGAGCATATTGTTAATTATGTAATAATGTAGAAATATTCATAATATTGATCGAATTTAAATGTGAAAGATAACCAATAAGTTCCCAAATGAGTTTACAATTGAACATGCTATGACAGTGATGATACTATTACGCCATTTGGGAACTAAATTCCGAATTCAAATATGAAAATCATAGAATTATTCATTATATAATGAAGTCAAAGAAAGCCAATTCGGAACCAAATTTGGGCAACATAACATTGTTGATTATGTAATAAAGTCAAAAGATTCATAATATTGATCAACTATAAATGCGAAGATAACTGTGGACATGCGGCTCGGGTCCACCCCTTGGGGCTTTTTCTCTCAAAAAGTAATTTTGTTTTGAAACTTGCTTGTTTTTAACCGGTCTATGAAAACAGACACAGTCGCCTCTTGGTCTTTGGGGAACCAAGAAACCCAATTTGATTCACCCAAACGGATAAAGGACACCGATCTTTCAAAACCAAAGAACACAGCTTGGGGTTTTGGTACGAGAGAGGAATGAGCCTCTGCGAAGACTAAAGCACCCTTAACTCACCCCATTTTTCGACGGGCCTCAATTAGCATCCAAATAATCATCTTATACTAAATTTGGTTCTACAACTAATATTAGATAGGTATATTACATCACACAAAAATCTTGAATTAGAATATTAAAAGATAAGATATCATTCATAAGATCTAAGCCAAATATCACACAATACAAAGTGAAATACAAACACAACAAACCCAGGAAAAAGTAGTCTAATCAAATATCAAGTAATCAAGTTTTCCTAATCTAAGGGGGACATGAATTGTTCTTGAAAAAAATGATCAAAGAAAACAAGATATGCATAGCAAAATCTTGAATTAGAATATTAATCATCTTATACTAAATTTGGTTCTACAACTAATATTAGATAGGTATATTACATCACACAAAAATCTTGAATTTGAATATTAAAAGATAAGATATCATTCATAAGATCTAAGCCAAATATCACACAATACAAAGTGAAATACAAACACAACAAACCCAGGAAAAAGTAGTCTAATCAAATATCAAGTAATCAAGTTTTCCTAATCTAAGGGGGACATGAATTGTTCTTGAAAAAAATGATCAAAGAAAACAAGATATGCGTAGCAAGCTAGAATGTATGCATGTTGATTCTTGAGAAAAGGGGACCTCTCAATCCCTAGGACGGACGAGAAAGGAAGATTTGATCTACGTAAAACATGAAATGTATGATCATCTCATTCCTTATGATCCTCTTAGATTAGAAGTCACAAAGACTCCAAATCTTGTATGACGCAATGTATGATCCTCAAATATGCAAGGTAGTGGTGCGTTTGTGTACATGAGGATTTCTAAAGTGACTTGGAAACTTGAGATGTAAGTGAATGTACACAGAATGACATTATAGGTTACAAGAAAATATGACAAAAACAACTTCAGAAGACATGAACTAATTTAGAATGCTTGTAAACATCTAATCAAAACCTAAACGTAAAATTGTGCTTGCTGTGAATAGTAGACAGAATGCTTGTGTCATATTGTAAAAATGGAAAAAAGGGGTTGGAAGCATGCAAAATTCATGAAAATATATGGAGATCATCCTTACTGAGTCTAGAACATATAGGAAAAAGAAAATTTGTCATCGAAGTTACGCAATGAGAGAAATCAAGCAAACAAGAGAGATTGTTCAAAAATAGAGTTCGTATTGTCGACTGCAATGTAGAAAAATCTATGAAAATGAATACAAAACATATAATGCACTAAACTTTATAGAATGTTCCCTAACACATTGACGTTTAAGGAAAAAATAATTTTGCACCACTCTTAATGGAAAAGTTCTCTGGAATAAGTGCTAAAAGCCAACCAAATTTGCAATGACAGAAAGATAGAATGTTCCATAAGAATATTTGAGTCAATTGGAACCCTTCCAAGTGTTTTATTTTCAAGCCAAAAATCATGGACATTCTAAGGTGAGTTAGGAAGACTTTAAAAGTGTTATCATCATCATTTATTGAGTATTGAACTCAGAAAATCATTTTCAAGTTAGGCTACTCACTATTTTGGGGTTTTTTTTTTTTTTTTTTTAAGAAAACAAACATTTTAATCTTTGCAAACCAATGCTTGGGGTTTAAGAGGGTTTAAATAGGGGGTTTGAGAGTATATTTTCAGAACTCAAATGAAGATTATAACCACCTAGGATATCATCTTCCAACTCACTTCAAAAGCTTATCCCAACATTTACAAAACAAAGTTTCACTTGGAAGTTGACCTCAAAGATTCTTGAGAGTATATGTATGTTAAACCTGTTGGGATTATGTACTCAAACCTGGGTTTTATGTATTTGACATTTGGCATTTTATATATGGATATCAGTTTACATTTTCATTATGTATGTTATCAGGAGATGATTATGTAATCCATAAGTGTCATAGTAGGTGATTCGTATATGTCTGAGATACTTATAAGTGAGATACGAATTACTATTCTTTGATACTTAGAACTTGTCACAGTGGATGGTGAGACTGAAGGAAAAATAGGTTTAAAAATTATTTAAACGCGCAGCGGAAAGATTAAGTTATAAAAACTAATTGGTAGCCCAGATCTACTATACTCGTTAGCTGTATAGATACGTATATACACAAGAGGGAGAGGAGATTATACCTCAGGTCTTGAACCCAATTCTAATTTTCTTCTTCCTTGATGGTGCAGCAACCTCCACTAGGTTGTCTTCACTATTATAACTCCTACAAATGCCAGTCGGAAAGACTAGGGTTGGTGGGAACCCTAATAGAGAGGATAGAGAAGGTTTTGGAAGCTAAAACAGTTTCTGCAACTTCTGGTATATTAAAACGACGAACTCAAATTTCTAGACGGAACTGCCCTATTTATAGATTCCCAGAATTGACCTAATTTTCAATTGATCAAAGTGGCTTCGATCGATCGAACCTTCGATCGATTGAACCTATCTTGACTTCAATCGATCGAAAAAACTTCAATCGATCGAACCAGTCTTGACAGCATCCTTATTTGCCTTTTCAAGCATCCTGGCGGAGCTAAGAGTGGGACCTCATAGGTTCTTTATTATTGCCTCAGACCAGTTGTTAATTCCCATGACCAAACTCTTTAATCAGCAAATTAATCAACTGATCAGTTAACGTTTAATCCACTATAAAACGATGACTGAACTCCAACGCAAAAGAACATATCTGAAATGATAACTAGACTTGTATGGTGTACTAATGTCCCTCTACCATCAGCATTCGTAATCATATTCAGGTAGTCAAATAAACGGTTACTGTCCACCTTAATCATGATTACTTCTTGTATTCCTTGAGTCCCATTCACCGCTCATGATTACCAAACATGTTGATAACTACTTATATATCAACAAGACTGCAGTTCTCAGTATTCAACTTGGTGACATTCTCAAGGGAATGCTTATTCTTTAATAGAGGGTAAATTCTATATTGACAGTATATGTTCACAACCCTGTGAGCATGACATACCCAAGATACCAAGGTGTTGATAAGACCTCACTGATTGGTAAGTCAAAGCAGCCATATCCACAGTCTGTGTTCATAATCGTCTCAAGATTGAGAACACGTACCTTATACAAGTTATGAGTTCCTATTAACTGTTGACAATCTTAAGTGTTAATAGGAAAACTGAGGCCCGTCAATGCACTATAAGCACTAGCATATTAGCTAAGAGTTATACTCTAGTGATTGAGATTAATCACTCCATCCAATGGTAGTTAATCATGCTATAGTGTATACCTAATGAGATATCCAGTCTCATCATCCATTATGACAAGTTCTAAGTATCAAAGAATGGTAATCCGTATCTCACTTGTATGTATCTCATACACACACGAATTACTTACTATGATACTTAAGGATTAACAATCATCTCATGAAAGACAATCATATACAATGAAATGTAAAGCTGATATCCGTATATTAAAATGTCAATGTCTCATACAAAAAATAATGGTTTGAGGACACAAACCCAACAAACTCCCACTTGCACTCATAACCATTCAGGATTACATCTAAGACCTAGACTATCAAGATGACGATCAAAGACCTTCTGTGGCAAGGCCTTTGTAAACAAATCCGCAAGATTGTTAGAGGTGGCAATCTTGTTGACAATCATATCTCCATATTGAACTATATCTCAGAATAAATGATATTTTCGCTCTACGTGATTTTCCTTTCCGTGGTTCCTTGGCTCTTTGGACTGAGCCACTGCCCCACTATTATCACAATATAAGGTAATAGGTGACAACGACGCTGGTATCACCTCGAGCTCCATAAGGAACTTCTTGAGTAGAATAGCTTCCTTTGCGGCTTCACATGCAGTCACATGCTCAGCTTCTGTAGTTAAGTCTACAATGCATTTCTGCTTAATGCTCCTCCAACTAACAACACCACCTCCCAAGGTAAAGAGATGTCAGGATGTTGATTTTCTCAAATCTTTATCTGACATAAAATCCGAGCCAGTGTGTCCCACTGGAATTAACTTATTGCGGGTGTACATAAGCATGTAATCTTTAGTCCTTCTCAAGTACTTAAGAATGTGCTTAACGGCTGTGAGGTGCTCTGGACCTGGATTCAATTGATACCTGCTAACCATGCCAACGGCAAAGCAGATATCTAGTCTAGTGCTTAACATCGCATACATGAGACTTCCCGCTGCTGAAGCAAAGGGAACTCCTGCCATGCGATTCCTCTCCTCCTTTATCTTTGGACATTGGTCCTTGGAGAATGCTAAACCGTGCCTGAAAGGTAATAAACCTTTCTTTGAATTATCCATTGAAAACCTAGTTAGCACCTTATCGATATAACCAACTTGAGATAATCCCGTTATCTTTCGCTTGCGGTCCCGAAAGAGTTTTATTCCAAGGATATACCTCGCCTCTCCTAGATCCTTCATATCGAAAGTACTAGCTAGCCAAACCTTAACCGTTGGCAATGCTGCTACATCATTCCCAATGAGTATAATGTCATCAACGTAAAGAACAAGAAAGGCCACCACTTTTCCTTCACACTTCTTGTATACACAAGGCTCATCTAGATTCTGTTTGAAACCTAACGACTTGACCGCTTGGTCAAAACGTATATTCCAACTTCTGGATGCTTGCTTAAGCCCACAAATGGACTTTTGCAACTTACATACCAAGTTACCTTTCCCACCAACTATGAACCCTTCTAGTTGCTGCATATAGATGTCCTCCTCAAGATTGCCATTCAAGAATGCAGTCTTGACGTCCATCTACCAGATTCATAATCTAGGTATGCAGCAATGGATAAGAGTATTCTGATAGACTTGAGCATGGCTACCGGCGAGAAAGTTTTCTCATAGTCAATGCCCTCCCTCTGAGTATAACCTTTCGCTACAAGCCTTGCCTTAAAGGTCTCAACCTTTCCATCAGATCCTCTTTTCCTCTTATAGACCCACTTACAGCCAATGGGTTTAATATTGGCCGGAAGTTCTACAAGATCCTAAGCCTGATTGGTATCCATAGATTCCAATTCAGCCTTCATAGTTTTAACCCAATGAACTGAGTCTACATCAGCCATTGCCTCTTCATATGTGGTAGGATTAGATTCAGATTCATTGGAGACAGTTTCAAAAACTTTTCCTAATAACATGATCTATCAGGCTAGCTGATAATCCTCCCACTACGACGAGGTACCAGTGCAGAAATGGGTGAAGAAGTGGTAATTTATTATCTTACATCGTTATCAACTACGAGTAGGACTGAGGGCTCTCCTTCTATCTTTCTAAGATCTATCCTTCCCTTGGGTTTATGGTTTATTATATAATCATCCTCCAAGAAGACTACATTTATGCTAACAAACACTTTCTGTTCTCTTGGATCATAAAAATACCATATATAAGTATCCTTTGGATACCCACAAAGTAACACACTTCCGATCTAGAAACCAGCTTGCTCATCTTTCCTTTCAGCACATGTGTCGGACACTCCCATATCCGGAGTTGTTGTAAAGAAGGCTTGCACCCAATCGACATCTCCCGTGGTGTCTTGGGAACAGATTTGCTTGGTACTAGATTTAGTATGTATGCAGCGGTTTCCAAAGCATAACCCCAAAGGAATAATGGCAACTTCGAATAACTCATCATCGACCTAATCAATGCACCAAGTGTTTGAAGTATCCGTAATAAAACTTACTTCAATCACATGTGATTCAATCATACCTTGAACTCTTGTAGCTAAGAATTCTAGACAGTTCCTCTTCCAGTGGCCTTTCTCACCGTATTGGAAACACTTTCCTTTGCCTTGGCCACCCACCTTCCCTTTGCCCTTACCTTTTCCCTTAGATTTTGCAATCTTAGGGACCGGTCCAACACTTGGACCACTAGTGCCAACTTTCTTCTTCCCTTTCTTGCCTTTCGGTGTAGATCGGGAGGAAGAAGAGCTTTTCTCAACGTTCAGAACGTTACCCCCTGGTTTGACCACCCCTTCCGCTGCCAGTAAAGAACTCATTAATTCACTCATTGAAAAATTCATTTGATTCATATTATAGTTAAGTTTAAATTGAGTGAATGACAGCGACGGCGACAGTAAGTTGAAGATCATATCAACTTGGGTCTGTGCGTCATGTTGGGTCCTAGGGTCTCCAGCTCGTTCAAATAACCATTCATTTTTAAAGCATGTTCTTTAACTGGAATCCCTTCCGACATCTTAGCACTCCCTGCATGGCAACTTGTCTGTCTACCATGATCCCCAAACATCTCTTTTAGGGATTTGATAATGGCACTGGCAGAATCATTTGACTGGTATTGGTGCTATAACACATTAGCCATAGAAGCCAATATGTAACAACGAGCTATCCCATTCGACTTCTTCCACTTATCGAACTTGCGTCTAGCAGCAGCCATAGCATTTGCAGTGGGTTCTTCGGGGCATGGGGTGGTGAGGACATATATGTGATCCTCCGTAGTTAAAATAATGTCAAGGTTTCATTTCCATTCTGTGTAGTTATTTCCAGTTAACTTGTTCTGAGTGAGTATAGTGGTAAGTGAACTAAATGCAGATCCAGACATTATGATTACTGAAAAATCAAAAGACAAAATAAATATGGATATCAGAATTTGACTGTTTGATATAAAAGAATCCTTAAAACTCTCATTTTAACACAAAGTCGCCGGAATATAGAAACGAAAAAGTAAAGCCTCCGTGTGGTGCTCAATACTCGATCTTTTGATTAATCATGACTTGTCCGCTATGCAACTCTTGCAAAACAAGTTATGACTCTCAAATATATTTGATCTCTAAGTTTCTGAATAATGCCTCATATGGGATCCCTTATCCATAGCTTAGCTAGTGTGTACCATTAACTAGGATCCAATCACAGCTGCCTCAAGTAGTGCCTCTGTGTGGTGGTCACCCTCAAACATGTCTGATTGATCCTATCCGTAGGAAGTTCACATCTAGTAACCAATGAGTAGTGTACCCTCCGAATGGAATGATCACCCCTGGTGAGGTGACACAGAATGAACTACTCATCTTACAGTGAGCCATTAATGGAAGATCGTGGGTGTTGTAATAAGACCCTATCCCACTACATTTGATAGTAGAGGATTTTGCTTTTAAAAAAGAGTTGTTTCTACACATTACCCATAAACATCCAATGTTTACTAATGTGTTGAAACGATTTTTGAATTTTATTTTAGAAAAACTTATTTTACGTGCATGCAAGTAGTAACAATATAATTAAATGCCAATCACAAACCAAGCACATAAAACAAGAAACTAAAATGAGAATAAAGGCATTCAACAATGCCTCTATCTCCCATGGCTCTATCTCGATAGAACTTCCTTCTTGGTTTGATAGCCTCCGGCTCCATCTTCATGGACAACAGCTTGCTCGCTCCATCTTCATGGACTTCCTAATTCTATTACATTGGACCTATGTTTCTTTCAAAGCCTACAATTTGTCTAGAAAAAGAAATAGCAACAATAGAATTAAAAAACTAGGGAAATTGGTGTGACTTTCCTATTCGTAGGATTGAAGTCGCAGCACCCTTTACATATACCTTAAAATCAAACCAAAATAAATACAACATGCACCAATCTCAAACATGTAAATACAAAATTTAAAAGAAGGACTTGGTGCCATGGGAGATAGTGGACTCTTCTTGTTGCAAAAGGGTTAGTTGTACGCACATCCACGTTAATAAATAAATATATGTAACTATTGGAACCCCTAATTGATTCAGATAGTACATAAACTCTTTACGCACTGAATTAGAACTTAAAACAGCATCTCAGTTCTCTGTCACACTTCGATCGATCGACAAAAGTTCGATCGCTTGAACCTTTGATCGATTGAACATTGTCCAATCGATTGAACTTTCTTTTTCACAGAATGTTTTGAAAGTTTTACAAAATATCAAAAATTAAAGTATATAATTTTAAAACCTTTTAAAACTGTGAAAATAATATTTGGACAGAGAATCAGTCTCGATCGATAGAACACAATTCAATCGATAGAACAAAACAAAGTTTGATCGATCGAAACTTTTGTTCGATCGATCGAAACTAGTTCGATCGCTTGAGAACAGAGATGTTCAATCGATTGAACATAATTCAATTGATCGAACCCACCATGCATCCAATCCAATCACAAATTTGTATTCTATTGCGAGACTGTTATAGAAACAGATCTGTGACGATGTAGTTTTGAAAATAGTTCTATAATCAACATGCAAATCAAAACTAGTGTTCCAAAACACATCTGTAAATCCAAACAAGCGTGACTCTGATACCAATTGAAGGAAAAATAGGTTTAAAATTTATTTAAACCCGCAGCGGAAAGATTAAGTTACAAAAACTTATTGGTAGCCCGGATCTACTACTCGTCAACTCTATAGATGCGTATATACACAAAAGGGGGAAGAGATTATACCTCAGGTCTTGAACCCAATTCTGATTCCTTGATGGTGCAGCAGCCTCCACTAGGTTGTCTTCACTCTTATGACTCCTACGGATGCCTGCCGAAAAGACTAGTGTTGGTGGGAACCCTAATAGAGAGAATAGACAAGGTTTTGGAACCTAAAACAGTTTCTGCAGCTTCTAGTATATTAAAACGACGAACTCAAATTTCTGACGCAACAGTCCTATTTATAGATTCCCTGAACCGACCTAACTTTCAATCGATCGAAGGGGCTTCGATCGATCGAACCTTTGATCGATTGAACCACTTTCGCTCGATCAAACTTGTCTTGACTTTAATCGATCGAAACAACTTCAATCGATCGAACCAGTCTTGACAGCATCCTCAGTTGCCTTTCCAAGCATCCTGGCAGAGCTAAGAGTGGGACCTCCTAGGTTCTTTACTATTGGCTCAGACCAGTTGTTAATTCCCATGACCAAACTCTTTAATCAGTAAATTAATCAATTGATCAGTTAACGTTTACTCCACTATAAAATGATAACTGAACTTCAACGTAAAAGAACATATCTGAAGTGATAATTAGACTTGTATGGTGTACTAATGTCCCTCTACCATCAGCATTCGTAATCATATTCAGGTAGTCAGATAAACGGTTACTGTCCACTTGAATCATGATTACTTCTTGTATTCCTTGAGTCCCATTCACCACTCATCGTTACAAAACATGTTGATAACTACTTATCAATAAGACTGCAGTTCTCAGTAATCAACTTGGTGACATTCTCAAGGGAATGCTTACTCTTTAACAAAGGGTAGATTCTATCTTGACAATATATGTTCACAACCCTGTGAACATGACATACCCAAGATACCCATGTGTTGATCTTTAAGACCTCACTGATTGGTATGTCAAAGCAGCCATATCCATAGTCTGTGTTCATAATCGTCTCAAGATTGAGAACACGTACCTTACAAGTTATGAGTTCCTATCGATTGTTGACAGTATTAAGTGTCAATAGGAAAACTCAGGTCCGTCAATGCACTATAAGCACTAGCATATTAGCTAAGAGTTATACTCTAGTGATTGAGATTAATCACTCCATCCAATGGAAGTTAATCATGCTACAGTGTATACCTATTGAGATGTCCAGTCTCATCATCTACTATGACAAGTTCTAAGTATCAAAGAATGGTAATTCGTATCTCACTTGTATGTATCTCATACACACACGAATTACTTACTATGATACTTAATGATTAACAATCATCTCATGAAAGACATACATACACAATGAAATGTAAAGCTGATATCTGTATATAAAAATGTCAATGTCTTAAACATAAAGTAATGGGTTGAGGGCACAAACCCAACATAGACTGGATATCTCATTAGGTATACACTGTAGCATGATTAACCACCATTGGATGGAGTGATGAATCTCAATCACTAGAGTATGACTCTTAGTTAATATGCTAGAACTTATAGTGTATTGAAGGACCATGAGATTCCTACTAACATATAAAACTGTCAGTAGTCAATAGGAACTCATAAGTTGTAAAAGGTATGTTTTCTTAATCTTGAGACGATTATGTATGCAGACTATGGATGTGAATGCTTTGACTTACCAATCAGTGTGGTCTTCAAGATCACACCTGGTTATCTTGGGTAAGTCATATGCATAGGGTTGTGAACATATATTGTCGAGATAGAATCTACCCTCTGACAAATTACAAGCATTCCCTTTAGAATTTCACCAAGTTAATTACCAAGAACTGCAGTCTTGTTGATAAGTAGCTATCAACATGTTTGGTAACCATGAGAGGTGAATGAAAAGGAATGGAAGATGTAATCATCATTCAGGTTGACAGTAACAGTTATCTGACTACCTGAATATGATTATGAATGCTGACGGTAGAAGGACATTAGTACACTATACAAGTCTAGTTATCGCTTTGGATATGTTCTTTTGCGTTGGAGTATAGTTGTTTTATAGTGGAGTAAACGTTAACTGATCAGTTAGTTAATTCGCTGATCAAAGAGTTTGATCATGGAATTAACAACTGGTCTGAGCCAAGAATAAAGAGCCTAGGAGGTCCCACTCTTATCTCCACGAGAATGCTTGGAGAGGCATATGAGGATGTTGGTTCGATCGATTAAACAAGATTCGATCGATTGAAGTCAGGTTCAGTTCGATCGATCGATCGAAAGTGTTTTGATCGATTGAACTCTAAAGTCAGTTTAGACATCTATAAATAGGACAGCTGCATATAGGAAAAAGGTTGAACGTCGTTTTAATATCAAAAATCTGCAGAAACTGTTGTAGGGTTCCATGCCTTCTTATCCTCTCTATTAGGGTTTCCACCAACCCTTGTCTATCCGGGAGCATTCAAGGAGACATAAGGGTAAAGATCACCTAGAGGGAATTGCTGCACATCTAAAAGAGAAGAAAATCAGAATTGAGTTCAAGATTGTTAGGTAGTGCTTTTGTCCCCTCCCCTATACGCATCTATAGAATTGATAATTCACTACAACAAAAAGTGGTTTTAGTGACAATTCATTTTCCTCACCAAAAGTTAGTATTTCCTCGCCAAAGCCTTTTGCAAAAAAAAAATTTCCTCGCCAATTTTGCCACCAAAGGGTTGTCTTAAAAAGTATCTAGCGAGGAAAAAATTTCCTCGCCAATGAAACTCTTTAACAACAAACTTTTTCCTCGCCATTGAGTAAACATTTCGTCGCAATATTGCAATATTTCCTCGCCAAAATTTTTATTTGTGTTCACAAATTTGATCATTGCCGACAAAACATTTCCTCGCCAAAGATTTTCTAATTATTTTTAAAAATATATTTGTAGAAGAAAATTTTGGTCGCTAATGACTTTTTACAAAATTTACTAAATAGTATTGGCGACGAAAAGTCCCTACACATATTTTTGTCACCCATAAAAACTTATTGGAGATGAACTTATTCTTATTCCTGTTTCTATATCCAACATCACATAATAGTAATTAACACAAATATCATTCCAAGATCCTGTCCAAAACACAAACAAGTTTTATTGAATAAATTATGCTTTGACTGTACTAAAAAAAACTTACATTGTGTCCGTTCAAAACATAAACTAATGGATATAAAAAAATAAAATATAAAAATTAAAAACAAAATTAATGTTTCCCATTGTCTTGTTCATAACACCTCAACAAAATAAAATGTGGTCGGTCTTATACCAATCAACCACGTCCATACCGAATCTGCGATAAAAACAAGCAGAAAGCATTAGAATATTACAAGTTCTTAAAAAACAAAGAACACATGAAGAATAAACATAATTTCTACCAAAAATTCGACAGAGCTCTGTTTGTTTATCGGACATTCCATAAACCAAATCAATATTTCTTTCAACCTGACAATTGAGCAACAACAACAAATTAACAAAATAGTTGAATTTTGAATATTGGAGTAGTTACAACTTACAATATGTATGGAGCACCGTCAAGAATTCAAGGATAATAAATCAATCCACAAAGAGTTTAGTTAATTCATAAACATTGAATTTATAGTTAACTAGGTCTAACCCGTGGCTATAGCCACCATCGAGCATTTCTAATTTCCCATGCGTTCAGATAGTAATTGCCACAAAAAGGGGTAAATGAACCTACTACGAAAGAAGGAAAAAAAAAAGTTCACAATTGTGCAGCAAAACACCCTAAAAAGATTTTACCAATAAAATTAAAATCCTCTCTAACACATCTTAAGGCTCTGTTTAGTTCATTGATTTAGTGACTAGGGAAAAAAAAGTAAACATCTGAGTGTAACTATTTTCTTTGTTTGGTTAGTAAGATAACAAACAGTAAGCGTAGAGTTAAAAAAAATTCATTTGCAGCATGAAGGTATCGAAAGTAACACATATCAAAATAAATTCAAAGCAAGAGTTGTCCTAAATGCAAAAATGTATATCGAATCACTGGAAGTAGATTGACTATTAATTTTCTCCAATTCTTAATCCAGTCTTACAAATGTTACCAACGTGGTTGTAATGACCCATAGTTTAATAAGGGGTATTTTGGTAATTTACACTTGAATATGGACCCATTATTTTTAGTACATTATTTTTTTTCCTAACTTGTAGAATAATTGTTGTATTATTACTTACATAGGTGTAAATGTACCCACATGTTTAAAACATTGTGCAAATTGGACCATATCTTGGGACCCACATTTTAGCTACTTTGATTTTGGACCACACAAGCATCACATACCCTCTCTCTCTCTACTCTCTATATGGCCGGCCATTTGGGGGGCAAACCCATCTAGTTTTCTTCATTTTTCTCTTATCTCCTTCTCTCAACCTCTCTCCATTTTTCTTCTATTTTCAAGCCATGGGAGCAAGATCAAGAAGCTAAAGACCTCCATTTTTCAAAGGGATTCAAGAAGCTAGAACTAGAGGATTAAACTAGTGAAAATTAGAAGCAATAGAAGCTCTCTTTCTCAATTTCTCAAGCCCTAAGTTGGAATTGGGTGTTCTTTGGATTTCACCAAGAACAAGGTAGATTTTCTATGTATTGATACATTTTAATTCGTATTTCTAAGTATGATAATGTGTATTGGATTATTTGGGTAAATTTCTAGGGTTGTAGTATTTCATTAACTTAGTTCCTAGATTCTATGGAAATACATGATTATGTGTCAATTTATGCATTTAATTTCCTCCTTCTAAGAGTGATTTGCAAAGCTTGTTTATTTGGGTAAAACCCTTGAATTAGATGAACTTTCTCTATTCTAGTTCTCTCTAATTTCTTAACTTAGAATGGAACTATGTGATTTACATGCTTAAGGTAATATCAATATGCCTACTTGTCTACTTGCTAGTTGAAATCCATGTTAGACTTCATGTTGGAAATGCTAGCTTTGGTTATTGAGATTGCATGTGTAGAGATCATAATTTACTATCCAAACTACATCATCCGTGATTCAAAGTGTTCTTAATTCTTGCTTAATACTATTTTAGAACATAATGTGCTAATGTACATTTGAGCTCATAACATGAATTTCATTATTATTCTTTTCACTTCTTGACAATAATGCATAAGACATTATACAGTGATTAGAGGACATGACACTGCATAAACATTTGACATTGGGTGAGTGAATCAAAGGGATTCATTTCATCGGTGCCATTTCGGCAAAGACATAGCATACACATGATATGCGTTGAAAAGATCCCTCACGAGGAAGGGCATAAAATGAGATGACATGGAAATCCAGATGCGGGTTGTGATGTGAGATAGGATGGGCGTACCTAAGAACGTGCCAACTGCTAACTTATAGCCGACTAGCTATCGAAAGGTTAGTATGCTACATTCCCAGTTGGGGGTGGCTCGTAGTTCGGTAACGAGGAGAGTGAATGATTACATGCATGGCTAAGAAGCCTCACATTTGCATTGCCACGGTGGCAGTCTCACTGCATCACATTTCATTCTTAATCATAGAAAATTACTCTGCGTCTTTACATACATTATCTACTTAGCCGTCGCGCTAAGGGACTACGATTCCAAACCATTTTGCAGGTAATATTGACAAGGGGAAAGACCCCAAGCCCGTGTAAGGAGTAGGATCAAAGGTATCCATTTTGAAGCCTCTTGTTGGAGGACTTTGTTTTGAGAGCTAGCTCATGGATGGATATAGTGACATGTAATTTATATGATCTATTGCCAGAGAATAGGATTAGATCGATAGAATTACATGTACTAATTCATATGAACATTGTATATGAAATCTGTAATAGCTAGACTCATCTTCTTTTGGGACCAGCACATGTTAGCCGCGTCGTTGTGTTGTGTACATATTAAGAACTTCATGTATGATGTAAGGACTTCTCTTTTATCTTTAGCTTCAAGCATATGCTCATGTAGTATAACTTCCTTTTGAGCTATCAAACCTAGCCTGATTTGTTAGATTTTACTTATTAAAATTCTTTCTGTCATCTTGCCGTCGATATTGTTTTTGTTAGAAACTCCTTTTGAATATTTTATAGTGTTCATTTGAAAATTTTCTAAATTGAACTTTTAGTGCTTAATCCAACTTTTGTGGGGTGAACTTTCTGCCCATAGTTCACTCAATTGAACTATTCTCCGCTTAATCTAACTTCTGTAGAGTGAATTCTCTGCCCAGAGTTCGCTTAATCGAACTTTTCTCTGCTTAATCTAACTTCTATAGAGTGAATTCTCTGCCCAGAGTTCGCTCAATTGAACTCATCTCTGCTTAATCCAACTTCTGTAGGGTGAACTCTCTGCCCAGAGTTCGCTCAATCGAACTTTTCTCTGCTTGATCCAACTCTCATCAGAATACCCAGATTAAAAGCATAAGTCCCCTATGCGATATCAATGTTTTAATGTGCATTCCTTCTTATAGTATTTACTTCACAAAACTCCTCGTTATACCCCTTGAACTCGTGCTTGTTCGGATAGTCGTTTAATTAAATTTGCAACGCTTTTGCCTTCGTTTGACTCGTTGACATGTAAGTCCATTTTGGAGTTATGTGCTAATAAGTCATCTTTGTAAGAATTCCCATGGAAATTCCAAAGTCGCTTCCGCATTTGTGATTGGGCTTTTATTCGTTTCTCTCGATCATTTCTCTTTCCAATAATTACTTTCCTAAAATTTTTCTATGTCTCGATTTAATTGTCAAACATTATGGAAGTTGTTTATATTTCTTTCTCTCCCCCTCCTTCTTCTGCTCTCCTTGTTTTCAGGGCGTTACAGATTGGTATCAGAGCAAATCGGGTTCGAATACCTTGGTACTCTGGGAGTTCATTTAGGTCTTTATACGACGTTCGCTTCGTGCTTTGAAGTGTTCATTTCATTACATAAATTCAATGAATGTGTTGAAGTTGTCGTAGGAGATGACATGCTTAGATGATTGCATGCCTACATGATTATGTGCTTAAATGCCAATGTGGATAGATTAACTTCTCTAGAATTGTTTTGGTAAGAGTATGTTCACTTGATATATGTTACATACCTTCAAGATTAGATGCTTGCATGACCATGTGCCTTTGTGCTTACATCTTTGTGCTTCCTTGTGTATTGTCACATTACACTCTGTTGTTCTTCTCTGAAAATATCTAACCATCGACTGTACGAGGCTATAAAGTATGTATATGAGGGTTTTCTTGTTTGGATTATTCGCTCGATGTACCATGCCATGTAAAGTTGATACTTAGGTATTGATCAGTGTAGTACATCGGATTGTATTATGACATTACAGTTGCCTATAATTACTTACCTTGCTTTTGTTATGTTTTATATAGTGATGCCACCTCGAGTGAGAGGTCGAGCTAGGGGCCGTCCAGCAGGTCGTGCTAGAGGCCGTGCTCGAGGTCGTGCTGGTGCTGGTGGCTGTGGGGTAGAGGCTTCTTCTTCTTCCTCCGCTCCCGACGATGCTTTTGGTGGAGTTCCTGGGGGAGCTCAATTCTTTCGTGAGATGGATAAAGCCATGTGAGAGTTCACTCAAGCTGCCCGTAATGAAATTTCACCGCCTCCTCATGTCGCCTCAGTGGTTCAGGAGCCTCCTCCTGTTGCCTCAGTGGTTCAAGAGCCTCCTCTTGTTGTGGTGCATGTTGTTCCTTTGGCACCGGCGGAGCCTAGAGTTCTATCAGTGATGAGGGAGTTTGAGAAGAGTAATCCTTCCATTTTCTCGGGTGATCCTGACCCAGTCGGGGCTGAGCTTTGGTTGAAAAGAATTGTTCACATCTTTGATCATATCGGGCTCATAGAGGATCATCTCCACATTGATGCTGCTACTTTCCAATTCTCTGGTAGAGCCCAGATTTGGTGGGACCTTGTTTTGACGACAAATGCTCTTGAGGGCATGACTTGGGGTACTTTTGAAAGCCTATTTCTTGGGAAGTATTTTTCGAACCATGCATGCAATACTAAGAGGGTGGAATTCTTGTCTCTTCAACAATGAGACATGTCTGTTGCTAATTTTGAAGCACGCTTTGGGGATTTAGCTTGATTTGCACCTGATATTATATCCAATGATGCTACCAAGGCAAGAACATTCAAGCGCGTACTTCGATCGGGTCTTCGTGGAAAGGTTATGGGTTTCGAGCTTCCGACCTATAACCAAGTGGTATAGAAAGCAATGATTTTTGAAGAGGAGTATAATAGTTCCAAGAAGATTAGAGACGCCCGCCCTTCAACCAAAGGATCTCAGATCGAATAATCTAGTGGTTCTCAGAACAAGAAGCCAAGGTATGAGCCTCCTCGACAGCAATAGCAGTCCTCATATACCGCACATCGTTTGTATCCAGCACCCACTGCTTCTCGGCCTCAGGCTCAACGCTCACAGGCTCGGGGTTCTCGACATTCTGCCTCAGCCCGAGTTGGGCATCACCAAGGGCCGAGGGTATGTTTCGATTGTGGGGATCCCAATCATTTTCTCAAGAACTGCCCTTACAAGCAATCTGTACAATCTGCACCTTCTATTTCAGGACATCATCAGCAGAGTGTTAGGTCTCCGCTTCTATTAGCCCCGCTTGCACCACCCACTACACAGAGCTCTAGACCTAGTGTTCCCAAGGGTCAATAGTACCCATTGCTAGGATCTTTCTGAGGTGGAAAGCAAGCTCTTGCCGCCCCATCGCAAGTCTACAATCTTGGTACTGCTACATCTTCGGACACCCCTGAACCATCTGTGATCCGAGGTACATTACTTGTATTCAATTCTAGGGCATCGACTCTCTTTGATACATGGGTATCTCATTCATTCATGTCATCTGCATTTGCATTAGCGTTAGGTTTGGAGGTAGACCATTTAGGTTCTACGCTCACCGTGGACACTCCCATTGGAGGATTGGTTCCACTAAATCTTGTATGTCGAAATTGTGACCTTATCATATCGGACCAAAATCTTAGAGTTTACTTCATTATAATTGATATGTCTAGTTTCGATGTGATACCTTGTATGGATTGGCTTAGCGCCTATCACGCGTTTATTGACTGCTTTCGTAGGAGAGTCACCTTCTTTACTCCGTCAGGAGGGACTTTTTTTTTTTGGGGATCGATCTAGCTTCCCGACTCCGTCCTTACATCTTTTGCATGGGAGGGGAGGGCATAATGTTTTTCTGGCCAACTTGTTGGTTGATGAGGATAGGGTAACTCGTAGAGAGTTTCCTCCTGTTGTTTGTGAGTTCATTGATGTATTTCTTAAGGATTTGCCTGGCTTGCCACCTATTCGTGAGTTTGAATTCACAATAGATCTTGTTCCGGGTACATCTCCTATTTCTATTCCACCGTATCGAATGGCTCCTGCAGAGTCAAAAGAGTTGAAGTCTCAGTTAGAAGATCTTCAGGACAAAGGATTTATTCGCCGTACTGCTTCACCTTGGGGGGCACCAGTTCTCTTTGCCAAAAAGAAAGATGGATCTTTACGATTGTGTATAGACTACCGCAAGTTGAATCGAGCTACAATAAAGAATAAGTATCCACTTCCAAGGATCGATGACCTATTTGATCAACTTCAAGGATCAACGTGTTTTTCGAAGATCGACTTGAGATCGGGGTATCATCAATTGAGGATACGAGAGCAAGATATTCCCAAGATAGCTTTTTGTTCATGTTACGGTCACTTTGAGTTCCTTGTGATGCCGTTTGGTTTGATGAATGCTCCTACTGCATTCATAGATTTGATGAATAATGTATTTCACCCTTATCTTGACAAATTTGTTATTGTTTTCATTGACGACATTCTCATATATTCGCCTTCTAGAGAGAAGCACGAGCAGCATCTTCGCATTATTTTGCAGACATTAAGAGAGCACCGCTTGTATGCCAAGTTTTCTAAGTGTGAATTTTGGCTACCTGAAGTAAAGTTTCTTAGGCACGTCGTGTCTAGTGATGGAGTTTCTATGGATCCATCAAAGATTGAAGTTGTGATGGATTGGCAACCACCGAAGAATGTTTTTGAAGTTCAAAGTTTCTTGGGACTAGCGGATTATTACCGACGCTTTGTGAAGGATTTTTCACGCATAGCCATGCCTATGACCAAGCTTACATGTAAAGGAGAGAAATTTGTATGGATCGAATCTTGCGAGCAAGCTTTCTAACAGCTGAAAGCTCAGTTGACCTCGACGCCTATTCTAGTTATACCCAAGCGAGGATTGGAATATGCCGTGTATTGTGATGCTTCGAAAGAGGGTCTAGGATGTGTTTTGTTGCAAGGAGGAAAGGTTGTTGCCTATGGTTCTCGACAGTTGAAACCTTACGAGTCGAATTATGTTACTCACGATTTGGAACTTGCTGCCGTGGTCTTCGCATTGAAGAGTTAGAGATATTATCTCTATGGCGAGCGATTTGAAGTTTTCTCTAATCATAAGAGCCTTAAGTATATCTTCACACAACGTGACTTGAATTTGAGGCAACGGCGATGGATGGAGTACTTGGAAGATTATCATTTTGATATACAGTATCATCCCGGAAAGGCCAATGTCGTGGCCAACGCTCTTAGCCGAAAACCTTGTTCTACATTGTCTTCTATAGCCATCCAAGAGTGGAAGATGCTACAACAGCTTAGAGACTTTGATGTCCATCTTGCAGAGGCCGATGGGCATGCTACATTATTCGCTTTGGTTACTCAACCGACGCTTTTGAGCCGAGTTTTAGAGGCCCAACAGTCCGATGACGAGACTGAGTCACTTCGATCACGCACTTCTAGTGGTGAAGCGATTGATGGGTGTACTTTTAGTCCTGAGCATGGTGTAAGATTCAGAGGTAGACCTTTTGTTCCTACGACTTGTCGTAAAGAAGTCTTGAAGGAATTTCATCATTCTCGCCTAGCAGTGCATCCAGGTGGCACAAAGATGTATCAAGACTTACGTTGTCAGTTTTAGTGGAAACGGATGAAATGATCTGTCATAGAGTTTATATCTAGCTGTCTTACATCTCAACAAGTAAAGGCCGAGCATCAACGACCTCCAGGTTTACTTTAGCCTTTTCCTATTTCCGAGTGGAAATGGGAGCATATCACTATGGATTTTGTCACTGCATTCCCGAAGATTTATCGACAGCACGATGCTATTTAGGTGATCGTTGACCGTTTGACCAAGTCCGCTCATTTCTTACCCATCAAGGTGACAGATTCTATTGACACTCTTAGCAAGCTTTATGTTCGTGAGATCGTGAGGCTTCATGGTGTTCCAGTCTCTATCGTTTCTAACCGTGACTCTAGGTTTGTTTCTCAGTTCTGGCAGAGCCTTTAGAAGGTTTTAGGGACCCAGCTTTTGTTGAGCACAGCATTTCATCCGCAGACGGACGGACAGTCCGAGCGCACCATCCAGATTCTAGAGGACATGTTGCGAGCTTGTGTTATGTATTTTGGAGGCAGTTAGGAAAACCACTTACCGACAGTGGAGTTCACCTACAACAATAGCTATCAGTCTAGTATTAAGATGGCACCATTCGAGGCCTTGTATGGACGACCCTGTAGATCTCCTTTGTATTGGACTGAGGTCGATGAGTCATCTATCTTGGGTCCTGATTTGATTCGTGAGACGTCCGAGAAGATTGACATTATTCGGAAAAGGTTGATTACCGCACAGAGTCGTCAGAAGTCATATGCCGGTCATCGTCGTCAACCGCTACCTCTCCATCCCGGTGATCATGTGTTTCTTAAGGTTTTACCTAGACGTGGAGTACTTCGATTTGGGAAGAAGGTGAAACTAGCACCGAGATTCATTGGGCCATTTGAGATTCTTGATAAGATTGGTGAGGTTACCTACCGATTGGCCCTTCCATCTCAGCTTTCAAAGATTCATAACATTTTTAACGTTTCGATGTTGCGGAAGTATCAAGAGAATTCTTCGCATATTTTGGATTGGAAAGAGATCGAAGTAGATCAAGACGTTTCTTACGAGGAACAACCCGTACACATCCTTGAGAGGAAGGACCGCATTCTTAGAGGCCGGACGATTCCTTTGGTTCGAGTTCAGTGGAACCATCACAACGTTGAAGAATCGACTTGGGAGACAGAGTCAGAGATGAGGTCTCATTATCCCCATCTCTTCGCCAATTAAGGTAAGTATTCTAAGTATGACATGTGTATTGTGATTTACTACTAATTTGTTTTGGTGACTTATTGATGGGTTGTAGTTATTGACTTGTTTATGATCCAAATTCTGGGACAGAATTCTTTTAAGGGGGGTAGATTGTAATGACCCATAGTTTAATAAGGGGTATTTTGGTAATTTATACTTGAATATGGACCCATTATTTTTAGTACATTATTTTTCCCCTAACTTGTAGAATAATTGTTTTATTATTACTTACGTAGGTGTAAATGTACCCCACATGTTTAAAACATTGTGCAAATTGGACCATATCTTGGGACCCACATTTTAGCTACTTTGATTTTGGACCACACAAGCATCACATACCCCCTCTCTCTCTACTCTCTATATGGCCGTCCATTTGGGGGGCAAACCCATCTAGTTTTCTTCATTTTTCTCTTATCTCCTTCTCTCTTCATCTCCTCTCTCTTCCTCTCTCCATTTTTCTTCCATTTTCAAGCCATGGGAACAAGATCAAGAAGCTAAAGACCTCCATTTTTCAAAGGGATTCAAGGAGCTAGAACTAGAGGATTAAACTAGTGAAGATTAGAAGCAATAGAAGCTCTCTTTTTCAATTTCTCAAGCCCTAAGTTGGAATTGGGTGTTCTTTGGATTTCTCCAAGAACAAGGTAGATTGTCTATGTATTGATACATTTTAATTTGTATTTCTAAGTATGATAATGTGTATTGGATTGTTTGGGTAAATTTCTAGGGTTTGTAGTATTTAATTAACTTAGTTCCTAGATTCTATGGAAATACATGATTATGTGTCCATTTATGTATTTAATTTCCTCCTTCTAAGTGGGATTTGCAAAGCTTGTTTATTTGGGTAAAACCCTTGAATTAGATGAACTTTCTCTATTCTAGTTCCCTCTAATTTCTTAACTTAGAATGGAACTATGTGATTTACATGCTTAAGGTAATATCTATATGCCTACTTGTCTACTTGCTAGTTGAAATCCATGTTAGACTTCATGTTAGAAATGCTAGCTTTGGTTATTGAGATTGCATGTGTAGAGATAATGATTTACTATCCAAACTACATCATTTGTGATTCAAAGTCTGCTTAATTCTAGCTTAATACTATTTTAGAACATAATGTGCTAATGTACATTTGAGCTCATAACATGAATTTCATTATTATTCTTTTCACTTCTTGACAATAATGCATAAGACATTATACAGTGATTAGAGGACATGACACTGCATAAACATTTGACATTGGGTGAGTGAATCAAAGGGATTCATTTCATCGGTGCCATTTCGACAAAGACATAGCATACACATGATATGCGTTGAAAAGATCCCTCACGAGGAAGGGCATAAAATGAGATGACATAGAAATCCGGATGCGGGTTGTGATATGAGACAGGGTGGATGTACCTAAGAACGTGCCAAACGCTAACTTATAGCCGACTAGCTATCGGAAGGTTAGTATGCTACATTCCCGGTTTGGGGTGGCTCGCAGTCCAGTAGCGAGGAGAGTGAACGATTACATGCATGACTAAGAAGCCTCACATTTGCATTGCCATGGTGGCAACCTCACTGCATCACATTTCATTCTTAGTCATAGAAAATTACTCTGTGTCTTTACATACATTATCTACTTAGCCGTCGCGCTAAGGGACTACGATTCTAAATCATTTTGCAGGTAATATTGACAAGGGGAAAGACCCTAAGCCCGTGTAAGGAGTAGGATCAAAGGTATCCATTTTGAAGCCTCTTGTTGGAGGACTTTGTTTTGAGAGCTAGCTCATGGATGGATAGAGTGACATGTAATTTATATGATCTATTGCCGGAGAATAGGATTAGATCGATAGAATTGCATGCACTAATTCATATGAACATTGTATATGAGATCTGTAATAGCAAGACTCATCTTCTTTTGGGACCGGCACATGTTAGCCGCGTCGTTGTGTTGTGTTGTGTACATAGTAAGAACTTCATGTATGATGTAAAGGACTTCTCTTTTATCTTTAGCTTCAAGTATATACTCATGTAGTATAACTTCCTTTTGAGCTATCAAACCTTGCCTGATTTGTTAGATTTTACTTATTAAACTTCTTTCTGTAATCTTGTCGTCGATATTGTTTTTATTAGAAACTCCTTTTGAATATTGTATAGAGTTCATGTGAAAATTTTCTAAATCGAACTTTTAGTGCTTAATCCAACTTTTGTGGGGTGAACTTTCTGCCCATAGTTCGGTCAATCGAACTATTCTCCAAATAATCTAACTTCTGTAGAGTGAATTCTCTGCCCAGAGTTCGCTTAATCGAACTTTTCTCTGCTTAATCTAGCTAACTTCTGTAGAGTGAATTCTCTGCCCAGAGTTCGCTCAATCGAACTCATCTCTGCTTAATTCAACTTCTGTAGGGTGAACTCTCTGCCCAGAGTTCGCTCAATCGAACTTTTCTCTGCTTGATCCAACTCTCATTAGAATGCACAGATTAAAAGCATAAGTCCCCTATGCGATATCAATGTTTTAATGTGCATTCCTTCTTATATTATAATACCTCGTTTCAAAGTATATACTTCACAAAACTCCTCGTTATACCCCTTGAACTCGTGCTTGTTTGGATAGTCGTTTAATTAAATTTTCAAAGCTTTTGCCTTCGTTTGACTCGTTGACATGTAAGTCCATTTTGGAGTTATGTGCTAGTAAGTCATCTTTGTAAGAATTCCCGTGGAAATTCCAAAGTCACTTTCGCATCTGTGATTGGGCTTTTATTCTTTTCTCTCTATCATTTCTCTTTCCAATAATTACTTTCCTAAAAATTTTTCGTGTCTCGGTTTAATTGTAAGACATTATGGAAGCTGTTTATATTTCTTTCTCTCCCCCTCCTTCTTCTGCTCTCTTTGTTTTCAGGGCGTTACAGTGGCAGTGTCATATAATAGAGTAAGCATAAAATCAATGAGCGATTTGGACTTCTAGTGTTTTTAATGTAGTGAATAGATTACATGAAAGATGAAATGGTACAAACTGAAACTGATATCAATCATTCAATCAAACTCAAATTAGGAGCCTATAGATACATTTACCTAGGGAAAGAAGTCCCAAGATGGACATCACTGTTAGAACTAATATGAAAAGTATACCAATTTGTACCCCCAAATTCTCTTCAATAGTATAGCTGAACCAATGTGTAATATTAGCCTAAAACATTTCAAGAATTATAAATACAAAAACTGAAATAACTTGCATCTTGTTGTGAGGTTCTCTCCGAGACTGAAAAGCTCACTCCGTTATACTCATGACAGTCGCCCGTTCTCGTCAGCAAACATGTCAACAGTTCACTCCATTACCCGCGATCGGCTATGATCTAACCAGTGAGTAAACCTAAGGAAATATTAAAAACTTTTTAAGCAACAAAACAAAGGAAGGAAACCCTAACCGAAGGTACCCAAATGAATCAGCCATGTTCACCAAACACCTTCAACTGTTAAAGTTCTAATTAACGGTTATAAATAACAGTGAACCCATTCTCTATTTTATATTTTCCCATGCAAAAGTGTCAAAATAATTCCCTCATTTTTATGCTAATATTTTATATCTACTGATAATGAGATGGAAGGTAAAGCACAAAGGTTAATAAAAAAACAGGATAACCTAACTTTTAATTATGCTCTTATACCTTCAGATATAATCAACCTTGGTCAAAAGTGAAGGAAAGAGGGGAGGAGGAGATGGAAGATTTTGTTCACAAATTTTCATGGGCACTTTAGAACACTAGTACAAAAAAAATCCAAACCCACAAATTTGGATTCATAACAATTTGCATTCATAATGATTATAGTATCACCATACCTCTGAGTTTATCAAAACCCCATTTATCTCTGCTATATCATGGTCCTAATTATTTTGAGCAAAAAGAATTCATACGCAATCAAACTGTGCATTTCTTTAAAATTCATGCACAAATGGATTCTGTTGAAAAACCCAACAAACAATCTCTCTCGATTGTAATTCAATCTAAGATGCATTGACAGCAAATTCATCACCAATAAACCCAAAAAAAAAACCCAGCAAACTAAAAAAGCACAAATGGATAGGGGTGGGCACAATTCGGGCCAACCCAAAAAATCGAACCGAACTTGAAGTTTTGAAAATTTCAGTTCGGATAATAATCGGACCGAATTTTTTTCAGTTCGAAACCGAATTATATTAAGAAATTCAGTTCGGTTTACGGAAGGAGAATTAATTTCGGTTCGAAACCGAATATCCGAATTTCTAATGTATTTATAAAACCAAACCAAATCAAACCAAACCATAAAATATATAAAAATATTTGCAAAAAAATTATAATGCTATTACTAATTTACTATAATATTATATTTATATATATAAAATAAAAAAATATACATATAAAAAAAAAAAAATCTTCGGTTGAGTTTCAACCCGAAATTTCGAACTGAACCTGAAGTAAAATTTTGAAACCGAACCGAATTTTTGAAGTTTATTTCAGTTCGGATTTCAGTATCGAAATTCCCAACCCAAACCGAATAACCCGAACTGAAATTTTCGGTTCGAAACCGAACCGACTGTTTGCCCACCCCTACAAATGGATTTAGTGGAAAAAACCTCAAAATTTGATGTCCAAAAGCTCCGTTGCCACTTTTGAGTCACAAATATATATTTGATGACTCGTATCATTGAGAAAGAAACAACAAAAAAAATAGAAAAATAAATTCTTTTACAAAATCATATACCATAACGAAACATAGAATCATAATTGAGACATGAATTATGATATACAATTCTTTCAAAGTGCACTTTGGTTCCAACAAAGTGATATCTAAAAACATAATAAAAAATAAAAAATAAAAAAATAAAAAATAAATCAAAGATCCAAACATGTAATCCAAAACAAAGTATTTATTATTGCATAGAAGCGAAAAGACCCAAAATGTGACATGGAACGAAATGGGACATGAAATGTACCATCTAGAGTGAGGGCAAGAGTGCTGGAACTCAAAAGGATAGCAAAGGAAAGGAAAAGAAAATATTACAGATTGAAAATCCAAATATAAGTACCAAAAGAAAATCCAAATATAGTACAAGGACCATGAAATTTGGTAGAGATGAACTACAATGAGTCTAGAAAATGATTCAAAAAGCCAAAATGCTCTAGCTATCATGAGATGGAGAAATGATGCAATGAATGCAAAGTGTTTGAAATCTGTCCACTAATCTTTGGGAAATCATTATTAAATCAAGAAAAATAACTGCAAGCAGAGCCTTATATCATTGGAAAGCTAAGAAGTTGATCTTTATAGGAAAAATAAGGGTTGAACAAAACAGATAACTTAAGATCACAGATTTTAGAGTTGAAACAGAGGTCATTGTTCATGGAATTTAGCCAAAAAATGTGTTTGTGTGTTTTAAAAAGGGGTTTATAAGAGGAATTGACCCACACCAAAAATCATGGACATGGATTTAGGTGTCAGGAACCATCTCCAATTGGTTTGGATTCAAAATTACATCTCAAGACTTAAAAAAGGATTGCTATAAGAAAGTGGTCAGAATTCAAAAGTGAATGAAAGTGACAAAGTGTGCATGTGTTCATGAACCTCATGGATCTCGAAATTGAATTTGCTCTTCATCCAAGTGAGCTCAAAATGAAACTCCAACCATGAATTAGAGGCTTACTCATTCCTAATCATGAGCTAATCCCTAAATACCAACAAATCCCTAAATTTATTTGAATAGACCAAAATAGCAAATCCATAAATACTCAACTAATCGAAAGACTCTTTAGTCCAAGCCCTAAATCATCACCTGAAAGAGAAAAATCAATCAATATAGAAGAAGAAGAAGAAGAAGAAGAAGAAGAAGAAGAAGAAGAACAATAAAAAGAAGCCAGAGCTGTGGTGGTGGTGGTGATGGTGGTTCGGTGCAGTGGTGGTGGTGGTCCGGTTCTGTGGTGTGGTCCGGCGTGGTGGTAGTGGTTCGAGTGTGAGAAGAGAGAGAGAGAGAGAGAGAGAGAGAGAGAGAGAGAGAGAGAGGACAAGGGGTGTATATGGGGAGTATTATTTCCCCAAAGTGTGGAAAGAGAGTGCGACCAAAGGGAAACTAAAGTAGAGGGAAAGTAATGGGAAAAAATTTATTTGTGCGGGAAAGTAATTTTTAGACTTAACTTTTAGCGAGGAAAACTGACTTTCCTCGCCAAATCACACTTTTAGCAAGGGAAATTACTTTTCCTCGCTAATGGTAGGAATTTGGGAGAAAATCTATTTTGTCGCCAAATCGTTTTCCCTGCAATTAATTATTTAGAGTTAACTTTAACGAAGAAATATCAGTTTCCTCGCCAAAAGTAAGTATTGACGAGGAAATATATTTCGCCGCTAAAAAAATATTTTGCATAATTTTTTTTAGACTTAACTTTAGACGAGGAAATCTTATTTTCCTCGCCAAAGTAGGTTTTGGTGACAAAATTTATTTCCTCACTAAACAAAAGGGGAAATAATTTTTATATAACAGGTACTTTAGGCGAGGAATTTATTTTTTTCATCGGCAGAGAATTCAATATAGGCTAGGAAAATGATATTTCATCGCAAAAGACTATACTTTTGGCGAGGAAAGAAGATTTTTGTCGCCAAATGTGTGTACCTTTCAACTTTTTTGGCGACAAAATATATTTTCCTCGCCAATACTATACTTTCGGCAGGGAAATTTAGATTTCCTTGTAATGTTTTGTCGCTAAAGCACATTTTTGTTATAGTGTAACTAGTAGATCCGTGGTAACCAATAATGTTTTGAACATGTTTTTCCCATTGCGCACATATATTAAGTTTTTCGCCATCAATTGGTATCAGAGCCTTGCTTATTTGGATCTATAGATGCATTTTTGGAACACTAGTTTTCATTTTCATGATGTTTTTAGGACTATTTTTGAAACTGCATCGTCACAGATCTGTTTCTGCATCAGTTTTGCAACAGAAAATAAATTTGTCTTTGCATAGGATGCATGGCAATTTCGATCGATCAAAAGTGCTTCGATCGATTGAAGCTGTCTGTTTTTGATCGATTGAAAGCGTTTCGAGTGACCGAAACTATTCTGAGTTCAAGCGATCGAAACTTGTTCTATTCGATCGATTGATCTCTATTCGATTGATCAGAAGGTTTTCTCTGTCCAGCTATTTTTCACAGTTTTAAAAGTTTTAAAAATAATTACCTTAATGTTTTAAACTATTCTTAAAAATTTTAAATCAATATGTGAACTTTCTGGTTCGATCGATTGAACTTAGTTTGATCGATCGAACATTTGATCGATTGAAGCTTCTTCAATCGATCAAAGTGTGATAGAGAACTAAAGATGTTGTTTTTATGTTCTAATTGATTCCCTGAAGAGTTCATGGAATATGCAAGTCAGTTAGGAGTTCCAATAGTTCTAGATATTTGTTATATATGCGTGGATGTGTGTATGTCTAACCCTTTTGTAGCAAGTTAGACCTTTGTCTCCTATGGCATCAAGAACATTTTTTAAAATTTGTATTTAATTTTAAGATTGGTGTTGTATTAAATATTTTTTTGGTTTTAAGGCATATGTAAAGGGTGCAGCGCCTTCATTCATACGAAAAGGAAAGTCGCACCAGTTTTCCTAGCCTTTTCATATTTATTTTTATTTTCTTTTCTAGATAAATTGCAAGCTTCGAAAGAATCATAGGAACAATGTTATAGAATAAGAATGTCCATGAAGATGGAATCGGAGACGACCAAACCAAGAAGATGGATCTATGAAGATAGAACCATGGGTGGTAGAGGCATTTGTGAATGTCATTATTTCATTTTAGTTTTTCATTTTTATATGATTGTTTGTGATTGGCGTTTTAAATATTTTTACTACATGCATGCAAAAACGAGTTTTCTAAAATAAAAATTAAAAACCGTTTTCAACACATTTGTAACCATTTGATGTTTATGGCAATGTGAAGAAACAACTTATTTCAAAAGCAAAATCTTTAATTATTAAATCTAGTGGGAGAGGGACTTATTCAAAAATCCCACGATCTTCCATTAACGGTTCACTATAAGATGAGTGGAGTATTTGATCGGCGACGAATAGTTGCCGTTTATAGTTCTAAAAATACGCTTTGTTAGCCCATTTCATGTAGTTATTAGTTATTTTTTAATAAGTATTCTAAATTTTGTAGGATTTGGAGCTTTAACTTGAAAATGCACAAAAATCCAATGATTAGTGGCTTTGGAAGTCATTCTGGGCTCAAACGGTGATTCCGGTGAAAGCTGAATGCAGTAGCAGTCTTGGAAAATTGCATTTTTGACAAATAATACTTTGGATTTGAGAAATTTCTCCAGAGATATAAAATGTAGATCTTCGAGTTACGGACGCGTGGCTTCAAATGGCGAGTCAATCCGAGTTCCGAGCAAAAGGTTATCGCAATTCTACGAAAGTCGCGCAGTGCAGCGAAAAGGACCTCGCGCGAGCGACCTTTGAAAAAACCAAAAACACGTATTTTATTAAATTAAAGTGCCCAGCGAAGGTGGTTCGTGCATATGACGTCCAGAAACGTACATATAGCTGTTTTAGTGCGATTTGACATAGGAAAGCTTCCTAAATCCTTCCAAACTCTATATAAATCCTATTCTAAATCAATTTTGTGATTATACATCATTATACACATCAATATACAGCCATATTATACATTATTTTTAGCCATTGAAGAGGGAAAAAGCAAGGAGAAGAAGAAGAAGACCAAGGATTCCCATGGCCTCCTCCATCAACCTCTTGCCGTTCATCAATTCTATGGACAACTAAACTCTAGATCTAGGGTTTCAATGAAACCCTAGCCAAGTAATAGGGTTTTATTTATTTTTTTATTTTAGTTTTATTATGTATGGATGACAGTTACATGTTTCGAGGATTTTTATAAATAAATCGTACTTCTATTGATTAAATCATCACTTTCAAAGTTTATTCTTGTCTTAGATCTATTTGACTGTGATGTGCTCAATGATCTATGTTTGCTGTGCTTATATAGGTTATTTACATGTAATGGTGCTTAAATTGAATTGTGATATCAAGTATCCGAATAGTCCATGCCTAGATTAGACGGATTATATCACAACCCTAGTTTAGTGTGGGATAATTCGTGCTAACCGAAGATGGATTATGTTGGTGCTTGAACAATAATTATTTTCTTGACGGAGGAATTGGGCTTGTAGCTACAATTCCCCATTATCATCCAACTTAATAGGCTAAAGTAATTCATAAATATTCCTTATTATGAAGCTAGTGGTGGATTTGCAATCCTAGGTTTCTTAAACTTATTATAAAAATAAATATTTAATTACTTTCATAATTTATATTTACTTTTATTGCTATTAGTTTAATTAAAATCAAATCAAAATCTGTTTTTCTTAAATTAGCTAAATTTAGGTTTTAAAATTAAAATGCGGTAGTTAATCAATCTCTGTGGGTTCGACCTTTACTTTCACTACTACAAATCCTTAGATAAGTAAAGTACACTTTTTACATCTTGATATTGACAACATCAATTTTTGGCGCCGTTGCCGGAGATTGCATTACTACCTTTAGTTTTATAATCTTAGTTTAGTTAATTCGTAAATATTAGATTAGTTTGTATTCTTCTTATTTTCCGTTTTTGTTTTAAATTACTAACTTGTTCTTTTATTTTATAGGTTTTCGAGTCATCAAATTCCAACGTTTCCGAGTGGAGTAGCTAATTACATCAAAGGAGCTTACGCAAAAAAAAATATAAATAAAATAAAATAAATTGCTTCTTTCGAAACTCGCTTTAAACCACTGTAAGTCAGGGCGCTATGACGCACTATTTGCATTAGTTTAGGGTTAATTGCACTGCATTAGCTAGGAAACCCGGGGCGCTGGGCTTGACGCGGTCATTGCATTACAGGATAATATTCATGCATCACAGTAGTTGAGTGCTTGTTATCTTAGTTGCGTGATTGCTATTTGTTCTTTTAGTTGTGTCAGTTTTTGTTTTTAGTTTACTTTCTTTTAGTTTATGTTAGGTACACGTTCAAATAAACCGGAATTAAAACCTTTCGACTCTGAACTTGAACACACCCTAAGAGTTAATAAGTCTTCAAACTTCACTTCTAGAACAAGGTTTTTAATAGATGACGATTTGACACCAAAACCAACGTCTTTATTTGAATCCGAAATACGTAGTACTCTTACAAGACTAAAGAAACCACGCTTTCATAACTTAGAACTGATTAAAATGGCAGACATTGGAAATAACAATAACAACCAAAATAACAACGGTGATAATCTGAATAATCTTAATATACCGCCACCTCCTCCACTTAAAGATTATTTTATTCCTACGACTTACACGCCACAAACATGTATTGATTTACCAGAGGCGACGGCATCTCACTTTGAGATAAATTCGTCTACGATCTCGCTACTTTCGTCTTTCCATGGCCGTCTAAATGAAGATCCATATCAACACTTAGGAGATTTTCAGGACATATGCTCTACTTTGAAAATCCAAAATTTAAATGATGATGAATTAAAATTGCGGCTCTTTCCGTTTTCTTTAAGAGACAAAGCGAAGTATTGGCTTCAATCACTTGAGCCACACACAATTAAAACATGGGAAGCCTTACACACCGCATTTTTACAAAAGTTTTTCCCTATTATGCGTACGAATCAGATAAGGAAATCGATAACAAATTTTGTCATGCAAGATGGGGAAACACTTTACGACACTTGGGAGAAATTTAAAGAATTATTACGCTCGTGTCCACATCATCAAGTTCCTAAGTGGCAGTTGGTACAAGTTTTCTATGAGGGACTTATTCCCTCAGTCCGTAACACCGTCGATGCTGTTTGTGCGGGTACCTTCCTACACAAAAGCGCCGACGAGGCATGGAAAATCTTTGAAACATTAAGCGAGAATTCGATGCATCAGGCTGTGTCAGTACGTTCCGAGGGATATCATTCACAACCTAAGAGAGAGGTAAAGTTCGAGTCAAGTTAGTCAATTGAAATAAAAGAACTATCTAAAAAACTTGACCGACTTTTAGCAATGAACCAAATGATTACCTCACCCGCTTATGAAATTTGTGCATTATGTTCTGATCCTTCACATTCTATACTTGCATGTCCATCGGCGAGTCAATTTCCGGAATTCGTGGAGCAACACATTAATTCTATTCAACAATACCCACGAAATAATTATAATTCGACTACTAATAATCCGGATGCGCCTTGGAGAAACCATCCCAATTTCTTGTGGAAAAATAATAATAATAATAATAATAATAATAATAATAATAATGAGATGAGTAATTTCCCTAACGCTTATAGACCTCAACAATGTCAATACCAACAACCTCCTCCTCCACCTCCACGTAATAATGCATTTGAGGAGAAGGTGTTGGCCTCACTTGAAAGTTTTGGTCCGGTGATCCAGTTAGTACATTCCCACACCCAGTCCATTACAAAACTAGAGTCCCAAGTGGGACAAATAGTTAACACGCTAAATCGTTTAACCGAGAGTAAGTTGTCAAGTCAACCTATTCCGAACCCTAAGGGACAATACGAGGTGGGTGGTACGAATGAGCAAGTGAACGCTGTGTCAACTAGGACGACTATTCGAGAGGAAGAAGTTGTTGAGATTCCGAGGGAGGTTATGAGGGATGTAAACGTTAACTCGAATAAAGTGAGGGGTGAGGACGTGAATCAAAGTAGAAAAGAAAATGAACCCGTCCCACCAAATTATATTCCGAGAATGCCATATCCACCTAATGTTGAGGGACCGTCACATTTTACAAAGAAAAAGTCGAAAGTTGAGGATATACTCGAGGTATTTAAACAAGTTAAAATAAATATTCCATTCCTCGACGCTATAAAACAAATTACCTCTTACGCTAAATGTCTAAAAGACCTTTGCACTCAAAAACGTAAATTGCGTAGTCATACTCCTAAAAAGATCTTCCTCACGGAAAAAGTAAGTTCAATTTTTCAACACGCTCCTCCAAAGTATAAGGATCCCGGTACGCCTACGATTTCATGTGTTATAGGTGACACTGTCATTCATCGGGCTCTCCTTGACTTAGGAGCTAGTGTTAACCTCTTACCTTATCATGTCTACAAACAATTAGGACTAGGTGAACTTAAACCTACGGCCGCTACTATTCAATTAGCGGATCGTTCTGTTAAAGTACCTAGAGGAATCGTCGAAGACGTCTTAGTTAAAGTTGATCAATGTTTTTATCCCGTCGATTTCATGGTTCTTGACACCGAGCCGGTGCTAGATACTAGAAAATACACTCCTGTTATTCTTGGTCGTCCATTCTTAGCCACGGCCAACGCACGTGTCAATTGTAGAACAGGGGTAATGAAAGTGTCGTTCGGGAATATAAAATTAAAATTAAATGTTTTTAATGCTGCTGATCAACCTCCTAAAGACGATGATTATCAATATGTGGAAGGTAATGAAATTAGAAGAACTGTTGAACCTAATAAAATAATAAATATCAATGAGGGGAATAATACGGTGAGTGATGAGCGGATGAATTTGAATACAACAGGCTCTAACGATGAATTTACTCGAAAGGTGAAAAATCGACTTGACCTTAATCAGGATGAACCGTCGATTGAATTAATTCGAAGCGAGATGCTTTCAACTTACCATCGGGCTCTTCCTAACATCTTAAGGGGTATAAACTCCGATTTACGGCCTCCATAAATCTTGAGCTAGAACGGTCTAGCTAAAGACGTAAAAGATAGTGCTTCTTGGGAGGCAACCCAAGCTTAATTTCGTCTGTTTTCTTTGTTTTTGGTCATTTTTGAGTCGTTTTTGTCAGTTTTGGAGTTTTTCTGGATAGGTTTGGGGGTTGGAATTAATTTATTTTAATATTATATACATAATTTTAGCCACAAAATGGAAGAAACTGAACTCGCACGCGCGGCCCGCTCGCGCGAGTTTGTGCCTTAGGCGTTTTTCCTTGCTTTTTCTTATTTGATGCCTCAGCTTTTTCTCGCGCCTCATTTCGCGGGCGTGAGATTAAAAAAAAAATAAAATAAATAAAACAAAAAAAATTATTTGGGACCGCTCGCGCGATTCCCCCATTTTCCTGTTTTTTCCCTTTTGTTTTCTATATCTTTCCCCCTACCTATTTTATTTGTGTTTCTTTTCTGTTTTTGTTTATTTGGTTTAGTTTAGTTCGTGTTCGTTGTTTTATTTGTTACGTTTATACTTTTTCGTTTTATTTCTTTTCCATTTGCTAGTTTAGTTTTGTTTAGCTTAGTTTATCGATTTATATTTTATATTTTGGTTTCATTTACTTGTAATATTCTTTTGTTAGTTTCTTTTTATCTAGTATTAACAGGTACATTTGAACTTTGTCGCCATATTTTTATACATTTACCTGTTTGTCATTGCCGAGATTGAGGTACTATCGTTCCTTCCTTACGTACTCTCCCGTCTTTTGGTTTATTGTTTCATTGGGGACAATGAAAGGTTTCGGTTTGGGGGTATGCATACACATGCACATTATTACACTAAATTTTCAAAAATTTTTGATACTTGTGCTTAAATAAACGATGTTACCGATGTTTTTGTAATCTCAAATTCGATACTTCTTAGTATGTAACGTGATTCGTTATAGAATGGTAAACATGAGAATATGTGGTTAAATATTTGCTAAAGTCATGATGCGACGTTTTAAAATATGTATCATTCGAATCATAGTTTTATATCATAAATTTGTACACAAACCTATGCACTGCACGTAGTTGCTTGAATACATGTCTAATGTGAACTATAATATGATTCGGATTTCTAGATAACACATGGTGGAGACTAAGCCCAGTGAGCTTTTGAGCCTATCCTTTCTTTTTAGAGGGTTATAAATACATCTTGTGTTTGTCGAATTGCATTGAAATAGCGCATTAACTTGTTGTTTAGTCTCATTATTCTTGTTTTGGTTGATAGTCAAGTTAAATATTTGTTACCATGCTAAATAATCTTTCATTGTAAACGTTGAAGAACCATATAACCATAGGACATGATTTTAGGCCTTCTTTGTTTATCACCGACAGAAAAATGATAAAAATTTCCTTAGTTCGCCCCTTTGAGCCATTAATATGCCTTTTTCTTTAACTACCATTATCTTGTTTTTGCTCCAATTTGGCCAACTTGGAGTTCACCCCTGAAAGATTGATCAACTTTTAGTGGTGTTAAGGCGATGTGTGATTGAGAAGAAGAAGAAGAAGAAGAAGAAGAAGAAGAAGAAGAAGTAAATAAGATGATGTTTGGGGTGGTTGCCTTGTTCTTTATTGAATATTCGTTTCGAAAGCAACGAGAAAGAAAGAAAAAAAGATTAAAAAAAAAAGTTGAAAGTAGAAAGAAGAATAGAAAAAAAGAAAGTAAAGAAAAAAATATATGGAAAAGAAGAGAATGAGAAGATGAAAGTTGGTAGAAGAGACGAATGAAAGAGATCGAACATGCCTTACAATGCCATTCTAAAACTACCTAATGAATATTTTCTATCCTTTTTCATTGCCTGAGATACATTATAACCTTTGAAAGGTCCTATTTGATCCTAGGAAACATGGTTTGGATTTGAAAACGATGGGAGGAGGATTAAAACATGGTAATGAGTAATTTTTCTTGATTATTGGCATCCTATCCATGAGACTACTATTCTTTCGTGTCATGCGTCTTTTTCAAGTCATATGTGAGCATTTCTCTTTTTGAAAACATATTTCCTTTACTCACATATTTTAGAAAAATTACACCTGTTTCTGAGTGTTTCATTTGAGAGTGTAATTAACATTGCGAGATTCGTAGTCGAAGCATAGTTAGATGGTCATCCGAGTTATATTCCAAGTTCATGACATGCGCGTGTTTATTTGACTACCATATCACACACGTGCAATTGTATGAGGAACTCTATTGATTTATATGATGCATGTGCTTAGGATTGTTTTCCATGATGTAGGTAGATGTTTGATTCCGTTTATTCTTGTTCGTTATTCTATTTCAAATCATTGTTGTATAATAAGGAGTATTGACTACTAGTTTTTGTTCTTAATAAAATTTGTTTTAAAATTTACAAGCTAATAAAGATGGTTGTGGGTAACTTGTTGACGAGAACCCTCATGAGACTTCACTCGTCCGACTAGGGTCACCTAGAGGTTTAAAAGGCTTGTTGCATACGCTAAATGCAATCGTGATCCATGCGAAAATGGAGTAGTATTTGTAGTAGTAGTTTTACTTTTCTTTTCTTTTTGCTCGAGGACTAGCAAAGTGTAGGTTTGGGGGTGTGATCGGCGACGAATAGTTGCCGTTTATAGTTCTAAAAATACGCTTTGTTAGTCCATTTCATGTAGTTATTAGTTATTTTTTAATAAGTGTTCTAAATTTTGTAGGATTTGGAGCTTTAACTTGAAAATGCACAAAAATCCAATGATTAGTGGCTTTGGAAGTCATTCTGGGCTCAAACGGTGATTCCGGTGAAAGCTGAATGCAGTAGCAGTCTTGGAAAATTGCATTTTTGACAAATAATACTTTGGATTTGAGAAATTTCTAGAGAGATATAAAATGTAGATCTTCGAGTTACGGACACGTGGCTTCAAATGGCGAGTCAATCCGAGTTCCGAGCAAAAAGTTATCGTAATTCTACGAAAGTCGCGCAGTGCAGCGAAAAGGACCTCGCGCGAGCGGGTCGCGCGAGCGACCTTTGAAAAAACCAAAAACACGTATTTTATTAAATTAAAGTGCCCAGCGAAGGTGGTTCGTGCATATGACGTCCAGAAACGTAAATATAGCTGTTTTAGTGCGATTTGACTTAGGAAAGCTTCCTAAATCCTTCCAAACTCTATATAAATCCTATTCTAAATCAATTTTGTGATTACACATCATTATACACATCAATATACAGCCATATTATACATTATTTTTAGCCATTGAAGAGAGAAAAAGCAAGGAGAAGAAGAAGAAGACCAAGGATTCCCATGGCCTCCTCCATCAACCTCTTGTCGTTCATCAATTCTATGGACAACTAAACTCTAGATCTAGGGTTTCAATGAAACCCTAGCCAAGTAATAGGGTTTTATTTATGTTTTTATTTTAGTTTTATTATGTATGGATGACAGTTACATGTTCCGAGGATTTTTATAAATAAATCGTACTTCTATTGATTAAATCATCACTTTCAAAGTTTATTCTTGTCTTAGATCTATTTTGACTGTGATGTGCTCAATGATCTATGTTTGCTGTGCTTATATAGGTTATTTACATGTAATGGTGCTTAAATTGAATTGTGCTATCAAGTATCCGAATAGTCCATGCCTAGATTAGACGGATTATATCACAACCCTAGTTTAGTGTGGGATAATTCGTGCTAACCGAAGATGGATTATGTTGGTGCTTGAACCATAATTATTTTCTTGACGGAGGAATTGGGCTTGTAGCTACAATTCCCCATTATCATCCAACTTAATAGGCTAAAGTAATTCATAAATATTCCTTATTATGAAGCTAGTGGTGGATTTGCAATCCTAGGTTTCTTAAACTTATTATAAAAATAAATATTTAATTACTTTCATAATTTATATTTACTTTTATTGTTATTAGTTTAATTAAAATCAAATCAAAATCTGTTTTTCTTAAATTAGCTAAATTTAGGTTTTAAAATTAAAATGCGGTAGTTAATCAATCTCTGTGGGTTCGACCTTTACTTTCACTACTACAAATCCTTAGATAAGTAAAGTACACTTTTTACATCTTGATATTGACAACATCAGTATTCTGTGTCACCCAGCCATAGGTGATCATTCCATACGGATGATACAATACTCATTGGTTACTAGGATCAGTGAGATGTGTTAGAGGGTGACCACCACACGGGGGTACTACTCGAGACGGTTGTCATTGGATCCTAGCTAATGGTGTACACTAGCTAAGCTATGAATAATGGATCCCACACGAGGCATTATTCAGAAACTTAGAGATCAAATTGGTTCAATCATGACCTGTTTTGCAAGAGTTGCATAGAGGGCAAGTCATGATTAATCAAAAGATCGAGTGATGACAACCACATGGAGGCTTTATTCTTTCGTTCTGATATTTTGGCGACTTTGTTATAAAATAAGAGTTTTAAAGGTTTCATTATTTTGTACTGTCTAATCTTGATATCTTTATTAAAATGTTTGTTATTTTAATTTTTTTTTCAGAATTCGTAATGTCTGGATCCACATTTAGTCCACTTGCCACCATACTCACTCAAAACACATTAGCTGGAAACAACTACACTGAATGGAAATGCATCTTGGACATCATTTTAACTGCAGAGGATCACATATATGTCCTCACTACCCCATGCCCTGTCGAACCTATGGCAAATGCTTCGGCAAATGCCAGACGTGAGTTTGACAATTAGAAGAAATTGAATGCGATGGCTCGTTGTTACATACTGGCCTCTATGACTGGTGTGTTGCAACACTAGTACCAATCGAATGATTCCGCTAGTGCCATCATGACCTCCCTAAAAGGAATGTTTGGGAGCATGGCAGACCTGCTAGATAGATCGCTATGCAAAAGATCATAAGTGCAAAAATGTTGGAAGTAACTCCAGTCAGAGAGCACGTTTTAAAAATGATTGGTTATTTAAATGAACTGGAGACTCTAGGTGCCAACATTGACCCACAGACCCAAGTTGATATGATCCTCAACTTGCAGCCTCAATCATTCACTCAATTTAAACTTAATTATAATATGAATGAAATAAATTCTTCCATGAGCGAATTGATGAACTCTCTTCAGTCAGCGGAAGGGGAGATCAAACTTGGGGGCAACGTTATGAACATTGAGAAAGGCAATTATTCTTCTCGATCTATATCGAAAGGCAAGAAAGGGAAGAAGAAGGCTAGCACTAGTGATTCAAGTATTGGACCAGTCCCAAAGATTGCAAAATCTAAGGAAAAGGGCAAAGGCAAGGTGAAGGTGGGTGGTCAAGGAAAAGGAAAGTGTTTCCAATGCAGAGAAAAATGCCACTGGAAGATGACTTGTTCGGAATTCTTAGCTAAAAGAGTTCAAGGAATGATCGAATCACACGTGATTGAAGTAAGTTTTATAGCGGATACTTCGAACACTTGGTGCATTGATTCTGGTGCGACTAACCATATCTGTAATTTGTTATAGGGGTTCAGATCTACTAAGACGTGCAGTGATGGGAAGATCATGCTGACCCTAGGTTCTAGTGCAACCGTTTCTGCGATTGCTATAGGAGCAGTAGTTTTAAATTTAGAATTTTCAGATAGTAAGACTTTAATTTTATCATATGTACTTTACGTCCCTCTAATGAGACGTAATTTAGTTTCAGTTTCAAAAATTTCAAATAAAAATTATTCTTTCTCTTTTGGAACTGAAATTGTGATCAAAAGAAATGGGTTTTTGTGTGTTCTAGTATTAAGTCGAATGGTTTGTATGTGATTACTCCAATTATTTCTAATTCTAACATGGAACTTAATAATTCAGTGGTAATTATACCATCTAAATGAAAGGAACCTTCCTCTAATCCAACAAGACTTTGGCATATGAGGCTAGGTCATATCAATCTAAACAGTATTAACATACTAGTCAAAGAAGGGATCGTAGGCGATTTGGTCCTACAATGCTTCAAGCCCGACCTGACTGACCTCCAATGCTTCAGGTCCAACCCCCCAGTGCAGCAGTGCTTGGGTTTGAGGGCATAATCCCAACAAACTCCCACTTGCACTCATAACCTAAGACCTAGACTATCTAGATGACAATCAAAGACTTTCTGTGGCAAAGCCTTTGTAAATGGATCTGCAAGATTGTCAATAGTGGCAATTTTGGTGATTGTCACATCTCCATGTTGGACTATATCTCGAATGAGATGATACTTCCTTTCTACGTACTTTTCCTTTCCGTGGTTCCTTGGATTGAGCCACTGTCCCACTATTATCGTAGTAAAGTGTAATAGGTTATAATGTCACTGGTACCACCCCGAGTTCTATGAGGAACTTCTTGAGCCAAACAACTTCCTTTTCGGCTTCACAAGTAGCCGCATACTCGGCTTCTGTAGTTGAGTCTGCAATGCATTTTTGCTTAATGCTCCTACAACTAACAGCACCACCTTCGAAGGTAAAGAGATGTCCGGATGTCGACTTCCTCGAATCTTTATCTGATATAAAATCCGAGTCAGTGTATCCTACTAGAATCAACTCATCGCCGCCATACATAAGCATGTAATCTTTAGTCCTTTTCAAGTACTTAAGAATGTGCTTAACGGCTATTCAGTGCTCTGGACCAGGATTCGACTGATACCTGCTAGCTATGCCAACGGCAAAGCAGATATCTGGTCTAGTGCATAACATCGCATATATGATACTCCCCACTGCCAAGGCATAAGGAATTCCTCTCCTCCTGTGTCTTAGGACACTAGTCTTTGGAGAATGCTAAACTATGCCTAAAAGGTAATAAACCTTTCTTCGAATTATCCATGGAAAACCTAGTTATCACTTTATCGATATAACCAGCTTGAGATAATCCCATTATCTTTGCTTACGATCTCAAAAGAGCTTTATCCCAAGGACATAGCTCGCCTCTCCTAGATCTTTCATATCAAAAGTACTAGCTAGCCAAACCTTGATTGATGACAATGCCCCTACATCATTCCCAATTAGTAGAATGTCATCAACATAAAGCACAAGAAAAGCTACCACTTTACCTTTATATTTCTTGTATACACAAGGTTCATCCAGATTCTGTATGAATCTAAATGACTTGACCGCATGGTCAAATCGAATGCTCCAACTCTTTGATGTCTGCTTAAGGCCATACATGGACTTTTGTAGCTTGGATACCAAGTTACCTTTTCTGCTAGCTATGTACCCTTCTGGTTTATGTATATAGATGTCCTCCTCAAGATTGCCATTCAAGAATGCAGTCTTGATGTCCATCTGCCAAATCTCAAAATCTAGGCATGCAGCAATGGATAAGAGTATTCTGATGGATTTGAGCATTTCTACCGGCGAAAAGGTTTCCTCATAGTCAATGCCCTCTTTTTGAGTATAACCTTTCGCTACAAGCCTCGCTTTAAAGGTCTCAACCTTTCAATCAAATCCTCTTTTCCTCTTGTAGACCTACTTATAGCCAAGGGTTTAATATTGGTTAGAAGTTCTACAAGATCTCATACCTGATCAGAATCCATAGATTCCAATTCAGCTTTCATAGCTTTACCCCAATGAGCTGAATGAATATCAGCCATTATCACTTCATACATGGCAGGATCAGATTCAAATTTTATGGAGACAGCTTCAAAAACTTCTCCTAAGAACATGTATCTAACAGGTTGGCTGATAATCCTCCCAGTACAACAAGGTACTAGGGCAAAAATGGGTAAAGATGTTGTATTTTCTTGTCTTTCATCGTTTTCAACTGTTGGAGGAATAGAGGGCTCTTCATCTATTTCTCTCAGATCTAACCTTCCTTTAGGTTTATGGTTCATGATATAGTCATCCTCCAAAAAATGGCATTCGTACTAACAAACACCTTTTGTTCTCTTGGATCATAAAAATACCATCAATAAGTAACCTTTGGATACCCTATGAAAAAACATACTTCTGATCGTGATTCCAATTTGCTCATCTTTCTTTTCAGCACATGTGCTGGACTCTCCCATATTCGAAAATGCTGCAAAAAGGGCTTGCGTCCAATCTACATCTCCCGTGGTGTCTTAGGAATAGTTTTTCTTGGAACTAGATTTTGTATGTAGTTTTCAAAGCATAACCCCAAAGAAAAGATGGCAACTTCGAATAATTCATCATCGACCTAGTCATGTCTAAAAGTGTTCGGTTCCTTCTCTCTGCTACATCATTCTGCCGAGGCATACCTAGTGTAGTCAACTGTGACAGAATCTCATTCCATATCAGATGATCAATAAGCTCATTACAGAGGTAATTTCCACCTCGATCAGATAAAATGGCTTTGATATGTGTGCCTAATTGCTTATCCACTTCAGCCCTAAACACTTTAAACTTTTCAAAGGCGTCAGACTTGTGCTACATTAGATACACATATCCATACCTAGAGTGGTCATCAGTAAATGTAATAAAATTCTCATAACCACCCCGAGCTCTAATATTTAATGGACCACACACATCAGTGTGAACTAATTTCAACAATGCATTGGTCCTGTGAAAAGAACCATTCAAATAGGCCACAACAGAGAAATAAGTTTTCTAGGGACAAATCCACCAATGCTTCTCCACATATCCGTGCTAAGCGTGTGGATCTCGGCCTCATAATCTTTATGGTCATAAGTCCAAAGGTGCATAATATAATATTGCTCAGTACTCGGACTAAAACCAAAACCCCCAAAATAACCACATCTAATTAGGTCAGTTTTCTTTATAGGCTTCGAAGTGTTCATGTATTGTACCATAATCAGAATACATACAAGATAGTGATTATAATACGGGTTAGAACAGTACTTACCAATTATATCGCAATCAATTAACAAAATCAAGCCATTACATGATGCAATTGGTTTCATGTTGGAGGCTAATTGATAGAACCTAGGGTTGATCTTTAGAGGGCGTAGCAGGGTGCTTAATGTGTCTGTGCTTTCAACGAGCTCAACCATGTATAACGTTCTGTTATTCAGATCTTTAGCAATGAGAGTTATGGGTGATCTTGGGCTATGGAGTTGAGCAAAATAAGGGTCTGACAATAGCAATTTGTGCCATGATTTGGATATGCATCTGAATCACATAATGATTTTAAAGGTAGTCTAGATAGAATGTCTGATATGATTACCTCAGGGAGCTCAGGCATGGACTCTTTTTCCCCTTCTTCTTCTTTATTGTTTTTCATCTCGAGGCTATATGAAAAGTGCTGCCCACGCTGAAGCAACCCTACCTATTACTCTCATATTTATATCTATATACATGTGTATGTATAGTTATTTGAGCGGTCTTAGGAAAATTAGGGATGGAGTCCTATTCAATGTGGTTTTCCAATTTCCACTTAATTTCCCAGTCAAATTACTTTCTTGACATAATTTGTTAGGCTAAATTACATTTTAGTACCCTGTAGTTTGGGCGAATCTTCTCTTTGGGCCTTCTAGTTTTAATTATAACACTTTGGTCCCTATAGTTTCGAATTTGTTTCAATGTAGGTCCTGCCTCTAACTAGTTAGTGCAACTTGACGGCGCACGCATGTGCCTTAAAAACTTCAGGTCCCAAAGTTAAACTTCTCCAAAACTCTAGGGCCCAAAGTGAAACTTCGTGTAAACTTCAGTGCCCAAAGTGAAACTTCACCCAAATTATAGGGTACCGAATATAAGGTTTTCGTCAAGTTGTACTAACGAAGTTAGAGCTGAAACCAATTCAAAACTACAGTAACTAAAGTGTTACAATTGAAGAAACTATAGAACATAAAATGAAACTTCGCCCAAACTACAATACTAAAATATAGTTTAGCCTAATTTGTTATAAGTTCTACTAATCAATAATGCTATGATACATTGATAATCGTTTTTGTGATGAGACTAACGGATGGCCCAGTGCAAATTGTTGCAAGTTTGAGTCTCACGAGGTAGTGGCCCTCTAAGAGATTTATGGGTTGTGAAATCACCAAAGTGGTGGGGGACACACGAGATTTCATTAATAAAAGGGGGCCAATAGAAACAGTACCCCAAAACATTACAACCCCACAATCAAAGTGTGCCATCATAATTGGGCACGTGGAACAACTGGTAAATGACTTGGGATTCAAATTTGGGAAGCGAGAGATTCTGTTTTTTCCATTTCCCTTTTTTTTCATTGTAAAATCCATGAATCAAATAGAGCATTAATGAACTTTATTTATTGTTGTAAAATACTTTTTAAAATTTTATGGTCACATCAAAGAAAAAGTAGGTGAGTTTTAAACAATAATGGGTTAGTTAGGAATTGGATTTCCAAAGTGACTCTTAAAATGGGACATGCTAAAATAGAATTAAGAACTCTTAATTTGGGATGGATGTAGTCATTCGGTTATGACAATAATTCAATACTTTTCATTCAGGTACATTTTATGGTGTTTTAAGATGCTATTGGTACATCTATTTACCGCATATATGCCAAGTAGACGAACTAATTCTGCACGTACCTACTACATTTCAATGCAGTAGAAAAGTACCCAAATCTTTTCCTTTTATTTATGGGGGCTTTAGTGTAACACCCGCTCCCGCGGCCGCGGGCAGTATTTAATTGCAATTAGCATGCATCATTAATATTATATTGATGACGAGATTATATGTGTTAAGTGAGTTTTTAACTCACTAGGATGATTAAGGGTGTCTAGTTTAGAACCCAGAAATAGGCCAAGTGGTAGTCCCAGTTTGGGGCAGTAGGAAAGGTCCCAATGTGAAGGGACAGATATGGAAAATAAATCTTATATGCTTAAATGTTTATTAAGGCATAAATGATATTATATTATCTTACTTAAATGACATATTAATTGTTGGAGACTACTTTTGTGGTCCATTAGGGATACATTTGTGATAGCGAATTGGACACGTTGCATAATTAATAGGATAATTAGTAACTTCACAATATTATGTGGGACTACTTATGGGACTCATACGAGACATAGACAAGCGCCCATTTAAGTTTGAGATAGTCTTAATAAGTTTCATTAACTAGCAGAGGTATAAACACAAAACTTATAAAACCTTGAGGAGATTAAAATGAAATCAAGAAATTAGCGAGTCACATGTTGAGTGACACTTGCCCCATGACTCACCACCACCTCGACATCTTCTTCATGCCTTAGACAAAACAATTACAGAGAAAGAAAACGAGAAAGTTACACCGACGTTTATGACATTGATTGATGCACTTAAAGACGTTCAATCTTGAAACATGCTACTTATTTGGACTTCTGGAGGTGAGTCTAACGCGTTAGTACTAATCTTATCGAATTCTGAGACAGTTTTTCTACGAACCAATTCGGGGGCTTGGCTTTTAACTTGTAATTTTTGTTTAGAAGTGAAAATGGAAATCGGCAAGGAAACGTGGGACTTGGGTATCATCGGAGTTAATGTAGATAACTTTCTGTTTTGTTCTTGAGCTTGTAAAATTGCTGGGTTAATTTTTATTCTTAGGTTGGTCATGTTGATAACTTTGTTCACTAGCTCATGTGGAATTAGTAATTGAATCTTAAAACTATATTTGTAGTTGTAGTTTATGTAAGTTGGATGATATGGATAATGTAACAGTTAGTAAGTCTAATGGTTGTAATATATGGATTGTCTTGTTAATCTATAATGGGAATGTTTAGATTCTTATGACCTTGTTTGGTTTGGCGATGAACTCGGAGTCCTACTCCAAGAGTTTAACCTAAAATGGATTTGCATTTACACTTTCTTTAATTTGTTTTAATGATGGTTATGAACTCTTGGAGCCCAAGAGATTGATCTACTAGTGTTTTCACATGTTTTTGGAGTAAACTTAATGTTTGGCATGTTTTAAAGTGTTGCAAACTTGAAGTCGTTGACTGAACTCTAGGCAAAAATTCTGCAGCAGGGGGGGTTCCTCTTTTCTTCTCTTATTATCTTCTTCTTCTTCTTCTTCTTCTTCTTCTCTCTCTCTCTCTTGACTGCTCTATTTTTCTCATGTCTCTCTTTTCTTTTCTTTTTGTTATCAAAACCCTAGGAGGTATATTATGTATGTATATATGATACACCTACATATATTATAACACAAACACACAAAAGGCTAAAAATCCCGTTTTTTGTCTAGGGGCCTCATAAAAAGGCTTTATATGGGCCTGAAATACATTCTAAAGTTCTAAAATGAGTGACCCAATGGGTGTACATAACCCGGGTACTTAATTTAAATGTTAAAAACACAAATTAACACATTCACGGGCCTATAATCACTACAAAAAAATAAACACATCAATTCTTCAATGACTTGTTCAACTTAAGTTTTTACAACTTAACTCCACCACTTAGCTCTATAAAATTTCACACAATAATTAATGAATAAAATAAATACACACATAAATAAATAACCATGATTGTATACACAAAAATTTAGGCTGTCTCATTATTTTGTTTTTTTAAATGAATATTTATATAAAGAAAATACGGGGTGTTACATGTATACCAAGTGAAATTTCATTTAAAATTTTTATACAGCGCACATTTCCCTAATCAAGAATCTTAACTTTAAAAATTTTAATATATTGTCTTTTTCACTATTTTTCACTTTTGGGCCAACAGTTTTGTTTTGTTTTGTTTTATTTGGTGTTTTGTTAGGTTTTGTTTTTATATTTTTTTTGGGTTTTTCCTAACATACCACTAACACAAACAAGGCACAACACAACCCGAATTGGGCTATACTTTGTTTGGTTTTTTTATTTTGTTTGGTTTTGTTTTTCTTTTCTTGGTTTTCCCAAACAAAACACTAACATTTGTTTTATATACCCGATAGAAATCTATATATATATATATATATATCTACATCCTATATAAAAGAAGGGCAATACTTCGGACACACCCAAATACAGAACTTTTGGGACACAACCAAGAGATGTGTCTATCTCTCTTTCCTGTGTCATTGTGGGGTCCAGTGACATCACAGGAGAGATATAGACACATCATTTGGGTTGTGTCTCAAAAGTTGTGTATTTTGGTGTGTCCCAATCTTTACACTATACTATAAAAGAGGCTTAGAGTGGTTTCAATTTTAATTTTGTCCAATTTTGGTATTTCTTGATTTGTTTAAAATGACGATTTTACCCTTACTTTTATCTTTTGTTCCATTTTCCTTTAATGATTACTTTGAGTTTTTGTCCTTTTGTGAGGGTAGGTTGGTCATTCACTCACAAAACAACCCTTATTATTATTAGGTCAACTTTTAAAATTAAATTATTCTAGAAATGATGATTCAATCAACTTTTCAACCAATAATTACAAATATTTACAATTTGATTCAACTTTTAAAATTATTTAATCTACAAGTGATTATTGAATCAACTTTCAAGCAATAATTACAAATATTTACACTTTGGTTAAAAGCACCGAAAAGTCAACAAATTGTAGGTTGTGGCTTTTTGGCTTTGTGGTGTGTATGGTTTTTCGTTCTTTCCAAACAAGTCACTAACTTGTTTGGTTTTGTTTTGTTTTGATTTGATTTTATTTTTTTGGATTTTTCCAAATAAACCACTAACACAAACAAGGCACAACACAACCCGAATTGGGCTATGCCTTGCTTGGTTATGTTTTGTTTTGTTTTCTTTTTTTGGTTTTCCCAAACAAAGCACTAACATTTGTTTATGTTTTTTGTACTCTTCCTTTGAATTACCAAACATGCTTTAGATAACTTTTATAAATTAATATGCTTGTTTGGCAAGGCTTGTTTGAACCTTAAGGCAATTTTTTAAGGAATTTTTGAATTACCAAACAAGCCTTCAGTCACTTTTCTAAAAACAAGTCTTAGATTACTTTTGAAATTTAATATTTGGCAAGGCTTATTTCAGCCTTAAGACAACTTTAAGGAATCCTATAATTACCAAACAAGCCTTAAGTTACTTTTGTAAATTATCTTTTCATATATATGTGTGTGTGTGTGTGTATGCATATGATAATTTATTATTATTATTTATGGTTTTAAAGTGTGTACAATTTGAAATCGAATTACCAAATTACCCTTTTGTTAAATAGAATTATCAAATTACTCTTTCGCCTTTTGTAATTACCCTTGTGTGTATATATATACATATATTATTTCATTACATTATTAAAATTACTATTTTGCCTTTTGTAAAGTACCCTTTTGTCAAAGTTTAAAATGTGCATAATTATAAATTGAATAACCAAATTATCCATTTGTTAAATTGAATTACCACATTACCCTTTTGTTTTTTTGTAAATCACCCTTTTGTATATATGTGTATATGTATATATACATATTATAATTTTATTATTATTATTATTATTATTATTATTATTATTATTATTTATGTATTTAGAGCGTGTGCAATTATAAATTGAATTATCAAATTGCCATTTTCCTTTTGTAAACTACCCTTGTATGTATATATATATACATTTATTATTTTATTATATTATATATATTGAATATATTATATACCAAAATTGAATAAAATTGTGTACAATTATAAATTACGTAGCCAGATTACTCTTATGCCTTATGCAAATTACCCTTTGTTTCTATGCCTTAAAAAAAGAGCTTAAAGTTTAAAGTGTTTACAATTATAAATTTCCGTTTGTTAAATTGAATTACCAAAAACCCTTTTATTATATTACGATATATATATATTGAATAATCAAATTACCCTTATACCTTTTACAAATTACCTTTTTGTTAAATCAAATTACCAAATTACCCTTTTGTCTTTCATAAATTACCCTTTTGTATATACGAGTGTGCGTGTCTGTGTGTGTGCATATATATATATAATATACGTTAAAGAAAAGAGCCTAAAAATTTAAAGTATGTACAATTACAAATTGAAGAATCAAATTACCCTTAAGCCTTTTGCAAATTACTCTTTTGTTAAATCGAATTATCAAATTGCCCTTTTACCCTGTTTATATTACCCTTTTTTGTATATATGTATGTATATATATACATATATATTATCTATACATTAAAGAAAAGTGCCTTAAATTGTAGGTTAACATCAATTGATATACTAGTTGTTAAACCATATTTTACTAATACCTTATTAAGAATTAATAAAACTTATTTCTCTTTCTTGTCCACATTAAAAAAAATACATATACATTACATTTTCTCTACAAAATTCAACCCGTGCATTGCAAGGGCCGTCTTCCTATCATGCTTTAAAAAAGTATATTTTTGCACTTAAGTCCCTCTTCCAAATTAAAAAAGGGTAAATTAGGCACAAACCCTTAATTAAAGTAAAGAAAGTTTAAAGGAGTTGTTTTTTTGGTACACTAGTCAAAAGTCCCTCTTACCTTTTTCATTGTTCAATCCCAAGCATGCCCACGCGCATGACCATGCATAGCCCAAACATTTCAGCCACTCACACAGTGTGAGTGGCTGTACTGTAACAATCCTCTTTTTAAAAAATATTTCAAAACTTTAACCCTCTATAACTTTTGATCTACAACTCTATTTTTTACAAATTTTATACCGTTGGAATCGTGTTGACAAGAGCTACAAAACTAGTACCATTGTTGATATGTTTTGAGCAATTTTTTTTTTTTTTTTTTTTTTTTTTTTTTTAAATTTGAAGAAATTTTGAAAAAAAAACAGAGTTTTGTGAAATTTTACAAAAAAAGTTTTGTGAAATTTGTGTTGGGGTTTCCCACATTGATTGTGGAAGGGGCTGGTGGTCAGTTTATAAGTATGAGGGAAAGCCACACCTCATAAGCTAGCTTTTGGGGTTGAGAAGGCCCAAGACCACCCAACACTAGTATCAGAGCCCAGGTTACAACATCTCGGCTCAACAGCCACAAGGGAGATAGGGTTTCCCACATTGATTGTGGAAGGGGCTGGTGGTCAGTTTATAAGTGTGAGGGAAAGCCTCACCTCATAAGCTAGCTTTTGGGGTTGAGAAGTCCCAAGACCACCCAACAATTTGTAGAAATTTTGAAAAAAAAAAAAGTGTTTTGAATTGTCACTTTTGGTATTTAGTGAAAACTAGTACCATTGTTTATATGTTTTGAGCAAAAAAATCAAAGTCAAAATCTTACATGTCTTGTGTAACTGAAAATTTTACAAAATTTTCACAAAACTACTTTTGTGAAATTTCACAAAACTACTTTTGTAAAATTTCACAAAACTCTATTTTTTTCAAAATTTATTCAAATTGAAAAAAAAAAATTTGCTCAAAACATATCAACAATGGTACTAGTTTTGTAGCTCTTGTCGACACGATTCTAACGGTATAAAATTTGTAAAAAATGGAATTGTAGATCAAAAGTTATGGAGGTTTAAAGTCAAAAAACTTTTTTCAAAATTGAAACTGCTATGGTGTGGCCACTCACACGGTGTGAGCGCCACACCATATCATCTCCTTCATTTGTAGTGTCTTTTGTGATGGGCGCGTGGAGGTCATGCGGTTAAGATGTTTGGCATGCATTTGGTGTGTGGGGGGGACCTTTGAATAAACACCAAAAAAATGCGGCCACTCCAAACTTTTTGATAATATAACTAGGGATTTAGGATAATTTACCGATTAAAAAATTCTCTATTTTACACTTAAGCCCCCACTTCCAAGTATGAAACATTCAAATTCTTAGACTCAATTTATAGTAACATATGTCATTTTAATGTACATTTGGTGTCAATCAATATTAAACTTTCTAATTCCTTCGTCCGTCTAAAAAATATGTACGTATAAATAGACTCAAAAAAATCTCCTCGGAGACACTGCCCCGAACCCTTCGAATTAAAACTCGTGCCACCCTTTCGTCCTACAAAGTTCCCAACTCCAATTTCCTACATTCGTCCTGAGCTCACTCCCTTTTTGTCACCTTGAACCAAACTGGGAAATTAAAGGGCCCTGGCAAATCGATCACCACTTATACTAGACTCCCAGTTATACACAAATGCAACAATTGCTTCCAAATATCATTTTAAACACATCAGCGAAGACAGAGGTGAAGTGAATGACATTTTGACACTCCATAGAGGAAATCTTAACAACCAACTATATAGCTTTTTGAATAGAACAACTGCCACATAAGAAATCCAAGGAAAAATATATATTCGTAGAAGTGCAACATAATATTGGATGTAATAGTACGAGAGAGAGAGAGAGAGGATCATAACATATTAGAATAGCTTAGGAAATCAGACCATGGATATTTCTTTTTCTGACTAAGGAGTTATTTTATTACACTTGTGGTTTTGCGATTTAGCTTCGCGTGGCCTTTTGAGGTCGGAACAATATTAGACAGTAGAGCATCCAAATAAGGTGTGGCTTTCTTTCTTTGTAGACTGTAGAGGTCTTGCTTTGAGACACATCCAAATTCATCAATCTGCACAAAATACATAAGCTAAATGAGTGCAGTATTGCTCACCATAAAATTGTTCACCTTCCTCTCAAAATACATAAGTTGGCTAATACAGTGGGGCTCAGTATTTTATACCATTAATTAATTCTTATTTAATCCTGGGTCTCACTGCATTAGTCAATGAGGGAGAAGGGGGGGGGGGGGGGGGGGGCCCTAAACAAGTTGGCATATTGAATTTACAAAATAAAGGTTGAATTCATATGGTACCTGAAAATTTTCTCCATCAACCACCGCATCCTTAAGCGAAATAAAACTTGGAACATGAGGAATTTGATCATGAAGGCTTTGACAAGAAAGCCTGCTAACATGAACTCCTCTCATACTTTTGCTTTCAAAATTAAATACAACGAAATGAGTGTCATTATACTTGGAACCGCATCTCATTATTAGAACCGAGCATCCAAACAAGTTCTTTAGGCACAAATCTACCCATACTTCTCCACTTATTTGTACCAAGTGTGTGAATCTCAACATCACAAAAAGAATGCACCCTCCAAAATTGCATAATCTTGTATTGTTTAGTACTTGGACTAAAACCAAAACCCACGAAATCTCCATAATATGCGTCTCGTCTATTTGTAGGCTTTGGAATGTTCATGTATTGTCCCATAATCGGATTACATACAATATAGTTTTTATACCAGAACTTCTCAATGAAAGATTCTTCAGTCAACAAAATCAAGTCATTAGAGGAAGCAATTGGTTTCATCTTGAAGGCTAATTGACAAAACTTGGGGCTGATCTTTAGAGGACCTAGGGTGCTTAACAAGTCAATACTTTCATGGAGCTCAACCATGTATAGCTCTCTGTTTGTAGGGTGTCTAGCAATGAGAGTGGTGGGTGATCTTGGGATATGGAGTTGAGCAAAATAAGGATCTAAGAGCAATTTGTGCCATGATTTACATATGCATCTGAATCTACATATGGTTTTTACAGGAAGTCTTGAGAGAATGTCTGATATTATTACCTCAGGTAGTTCAGGCCTGGACTGACATGGGTTAGTTAGGGTTTCATCCTTTCCTCCTCCTACTTTGCTGTTTTTCATGTTGATGCTATGTCTTCGTCAAAGATATATATATACATATATATATATATACAAAGATTCTCTAAAGAGGGCGTCCTCTCTTTATTAAAGAGAGGGCCTCTGTTTTGACCGTCGGATCGTGTTTAAAAACTGTGAAATGACAAAACCTGCCATTAATGAAAACACGATCTGACGGCCAAAACAGAGGCCCTCTCTTTAAGAATGTAACAAATTGTGGTCGGGCCAAACGGGCACCCACATGTTATTGGATTGGGTCCAAAGAGGCTTGGCTTGGACACCAAGTAATGGGCTTTGGAGTCCTAAGCCCTGTAGGTTTTTATGTGCCTATATATACACATATATACTACATGGAAAACCTAATGAAAATAATAATTTTCAGTAGCCTCTCATTCTCTCTCATGTTAGTTTCTCTCTCTCTCTCTGATACCAATGTAAATAGATATGCACGCAAGCATACGAGTCGGGTTTAGGTCACTTACCTAGCGGAATAACCCAACGGATCGCAGAACGGTGTTGTTACGAGCCCAGCGTCTTCACCCATGAACTATTGCTCCATGTTGCCTCCGTGTACTCCCTTATGTCTTGTATAGTCGCAGAGATGCTTCTTGAGCGATCCCCGATGATGCCACGTTCTAGATCCCTAGCCCCTTTGGTGATTAGCTAGAGAGAGAACATCAATTAGATGGTACAAATACCTATCTAAGATCATCCACAAGATATAAAGTGCGCCATACAACAAAAAATGTGCATGGACCCCTACGTGGGTTCGAATTGACAACTTAGAGCTCATGTTAAGGTAATTCAAGTGTATGATGTATGAACAAAGAAAACCATCCCTTTACAAGTAGGCTTTTCCAATACAAGAAATAAAACCCTCGTCCTCACATTACATTTATAGCCTATAATAAATAGGGATGCTTTGTTCATAAACATATACAAGAACAGCCTTAAACATACATCGTGAGGACACAAGCTCTATAAATTGTCAATTATTGTCCATTTATTTAAGCCAGATTAAAATGTATTAATCACACACATCAAGCACTCATGTGGTCTTATTATAAAATGAATGGACTCATCCGTCACTCCACTTAAGGAAGAGGAATTAGAGGTCATAGGGTCAACCAATCACAAACAACAGTAATTAAACGTGACCAACAATGCAATGAGCCTCTAAAAATAATAAAATGTGCAATAAAATGGTTATCCCTTGCGCATGTTCTCAAATATTATTCTTCAATTTTTTTTGGATTTACAAAAACAAATGTTTTCCAAACCACACTTTGTCGAACTTTATAAAAGTAACAAGTTTAAAAGGGACTAATTTTTGTAATATGGCACTGCAAAGTAACACACCAATAGAATGAGTAAGAGCTTATGGGCTTTAGGCTTATTCTATAGTCCAACCCATTAAACTGAATAATGGATTATAACCTTAATAGCCTATAATACTTGGCTCAAGAAGGATCATAGCACGCGTTTTATGATAAGCAGCATGCACCATGATCTTGTTGGGAAGTAAATGTACTACCCAATAGCCAAGGTATTATGAGATCAGCTCAAATTTGTTTTCGATGGCATACTCACTACTAGATTAAGCATCTAGTTATGAAGTTCGAGAAAGCAAAGGAAACGTTCCAAGTACACGATGACTGGACATCTAAGTTCGATGACAGGTATGATTCGTGATTTTAGAATACTCGGAACATCTTTACTGGTGAATTGCAGTTTCAGGCTATGATTAGTTATTTGTCTGATTCGCGGGTCCATAGAAACAAATCATGATCCACAACGGAAATGTTAAATTTTTGGGTTTTGACATTTTTTTACATGTTGAGCTGAATACGGAGCGCCAAAAAGGTGAGGCGAACTGTATAGCTACACTCTTGACCACTACTTCCATAAGTGGAAGTAAGCGCAAGGCCAGTGGGCCTAAACGTAATGGTAAGGGTAAACCCGCCTAGAGGCAGGGTAGGGCCAGCAAGTTTGCGCCCAAGGCTGACAAGGTGGAAGAGCGCAATCGAGGGTGTTTTTCAGTTCGGTGGTAATAGGATGGACATTTTTGGGTGGTAGTGTTACTAGGACATGGTTATCTAGGGATAACTACTTAAGAGTTGTTTTATATAATTCTAGTTTCCTCTGTTATTCATTTATTCTGAGACATGTCATGCTAGACTTGAACGCATAGGATGTAATAGGATGACTTAATTTGCTCGATAAGCCCTTTTGGGCCCACTCGCTAAGGTTGACCTACCTATGTGTGAGTCTTGCTTAGTCAGCAAAGCATGCCGAAAGCCTTTTAGAGAGGCTATTAGAGCTACTCAAGCATAAGAGCTAGTTCACTCAAATATCTGTGGACCTATGGTTGTAAAGGCACGTCATGGCGCCTCTTATTTTCTCACTTTTATAGATGATTTTGCGCGATGTGAGGATCGCGAGTATTTATCTAATCAGTTCTGGGAACTATGTGAGGAAAAAGAGGAAACGCAGACAACTTTCTGTTCCGGAACTTTGCAACAATATGGTGTTGCAGAAAGAAGGAATATGACATTCCTAGATATGGCTAGGACTATGATGGCGCAAGTCAACCTCCCAAAATTGTTTTGGGGGGATGTACTATTGATTGCTGCCTACATACAAGAGTGCCTCTTCTCAATCAATTCCCTCTACCCCTTATGAGCTATGGAAAGGCGAAAAGCTCATTTTGGAGCATTTACGCCCGTGGAGCTCAGGAGGTCATGTTCACTATACCTCGTATAAGTGCGAGAAACTATGCTCAAGAGCTGGAAAGTATACCTTTATAAGGTATTCTAATAGCTCGACAGCCTATGTTATGTATAATGAACAAACGGGCATAGGAATGACAAATGATGCCACATGATATTGAGAATGACTTCCCCAGATTTGTATTACTAAGAGATATCTTGACCTCTATGAGTTGGAGGATGTTGAAGACAACATACCATCTTTAAGTGAGGGTGGGGAGATTGAGAATCCACATCCAATAATCGCTATAAAATGGTATTAGTCTCTAGCCGAGTGGGAGTACACCGCTAGACGCTAGTGGGAGTGTACCAGATAGTGGGAGTGCACCACTAGGCACTCAAGATTCTCAGGTAGTACACTGTATGGTGATGAGGAAAAAGGTCTCTATCGCTATTTTGAAATTGAGGAAGACATTTTCATATGTGTGCAAATGTGTGCACAAGTGGATGAGGATGAGTCTGCTTCTTTTGTTGAAGCATTTTTCTTCGTCTGTTGAAGCTGAGTGGATAGTTGCTATGCTAGATAAGATGAGTTCTATGGACGCGAATAAGGTCTGGGAGTTAGTTGACAATCCGCCTGTGCGTAAGACGATTGGAGACAAGTGTGTTTTCAAAATCTAGCGCAAGGCATATGGTTCAATTGACAAGTATTAGGCGCGCCTTGTGGTGATAGTTTGTACCCAGAGAGGGTATAGACCATGGAAACATGTTCTCCCAAAGGGTGAGATCTGACTCCATTCGCCTTATCCTAACAATTGTCACATATTTAGTTTTTGAACCTTTTTTAGTTGGATGTTTAAACTGTTCTTTTCTCAATGGAGAACAAGACGATGAGATAAATATAGATCATCCCATTGGTGTTGTGACCAAAGGGAATGAGCACAAAAGTGTGCTGTCTCAAACGATCTATTTATTATCTCAAGTTAACAATCGTCTAGGCAGTGGTACAATGTGTGTACATTAAATGGTCCAAGGAAAATGTTCTAATTCTTTAAATGTTGATGACGTTCTTTTAGCTGGGAATCAGATGAGTTCCATTGTCGCCACTTGAGAGTGGTTGTCCTCTCAGTTTGAGATTGAGGACATCGGTGATTCCAACTATGTGTTGGAAGTTTAGACTGTGAGATATTGTTCTCAGAAGCTCCTCTGTTTGTCTCGAGGGACTTACAAGATATAGGTTCTTGAACATTTTCACATGAAAAACTGAAAACCCATAGACATCCCATTTTTGGGGGACTCACCTTGACCTTAGATCAATGTCTTAAGAATAATGAGAAGAGGAAACAAATGTCCAGTTTGCCATATCCGTTCGCAATAGGGAATCTGAAGTATGCTAATGTGTGTACTCGGTCATATGTCTGCTATGCGGTTGGTTTAATTAGTCGTTGCCTTAGCAACCATAGTCCTGTCACTAGAGAGTAGTGAAGAATATCTTGCGATATGTTCGCAGGAGTACTGTGGACCTTGCCTTATGCTATCCACGATGGAAGTATAATATATGTATTGTGCTTTGTAGCTGTTAAAGAAGCTATTTTGGTTGAAGAGTTTTTGCAGTGGCTAGGCTCTTTATCTCATAGTGATGAGGTTGTGCTCATCGAAGGTGATAGCACGTAAGCCTGAGCATACGTAAAAGATTTCAAAAACCATTCTAGCACGTGTCACATTTGAGATGTGGTTTGCGCAAAGGGAAGTTGTCTTAAGGCACATCTCCATTGGGGGATTTGATGTGCTTAGACATTTTATTGTGGTTTTGACATTATTATTCAAGTTTTTATAAACTAGTTGTTTTCCATATATATATTTGTTATAAAGTGGAACGGATGCACATTTCTTATATGTCACCGGGCTTGAATCGACTGCTCACACGGGTGATTCACCTTGGCGCCGAGATAGCGAACTAGGACATGCGTGTCCATGGCGCTTAGATGGCGAGCAAGATGAGACATTTGTGTTCATGGCGCTTAGATAGCTAGCTAGGACATGTGTGTCCATAGCGCTTAGAAAGCGAGCTTGAACACTTATATCTACGCAGTATAAGAATAGCGAGCTAGATATAAACCCTATTATTTCTATATGTCGCCTTTGATGGATCTAAGATGAGACCTTATACTTGGTCGAACATAGAGATATCCCACGACTCTATGTAGCCTGTTTATAGCCGAATGTGAGTTTTAAGACAGGCGCTAAGAGGAGCGACTGTGCTGGGAGACTCAGGTTAGACGTTTTGTGTAACGTCTAGACTAAGATTCGTATGGCATTACTTGTTTTTTTCAAACACAGAGTGACATGCCCATTTTGATGGAAGAACGCCATAGCATACATATCGTACTGTATGTGCTTTCGCGATCGACTATGGAGCAGTTAATGGATTCCTCTTCATTGCTGTGTGAGCCATGTAGCATATCCAAGACATTGGTTATCCTACAAACTGGTTGCCTTCACGACTTGAGACTATGTCATGAAGAGGACACTTGATGACAGTTACTTTAGCATGCTATCCTAGGACGATGAGATTATTCCGTTCTATGGCGTGTGTCTGGGCAAGCGGTCAAGTTAGTCGGATTGACATGTGGGCTCAGGGAAGACCATTCAATAACACCATGTTTTTGTGACTCATTAGCAGGCCTGCGACAATCGTAATTTGTTACTAATATGTCATGAGTACATTACATTGAGGTGGTACAACAATTCTTTTCACCGAGGGATTGAGAATGCTGTGTCCGGTGTGGTTGAATCGTCTAAGGCATACACGAGAAGCTTCCGAGTGATGTGTCTTGCTGGTTATGGTGATGATTTGGCATTACACTCCTGTCGATGTACTTTCTTTTCGTAAGGTCGCACGTTCTATTTCCCTGTATGAAGAGTTGAGAAGTTCCGTTGTGTTGAGAGATTGATTTTAATACTAATCCTATGTGGGTGAGTGGGAGATGTAACAAATTGTGGTCGGGCCAAACGGGCACCCACATGTTATTGGACTGGGTCCAAAGAGGCTTGGCTTGGACACCAAGTAATGGGCTTTGGAGTCCTAAGCCCTGTAGATTTTTATGTGCCTATATATACACATATATACTACATGAAAAACCTAATGAAAATAATAATTTTCAGCAGCCTCTCATTCTCTCTCACGTTAGTTTCTCTCTCTCTCTAGATACATAATTTCTCTCTCTAGCTAATCACCAAAGGGGCTAGGGATCTAGAACGTGGCATCATCGGGGATCGCTCAAGAAGCATCTCTGCGACTATACGAGACATAAGGGAGTACACGGAGGCAACATGGAGCAATAGTTCGTGGGTGAAGACGCTGGGCTCGTAACAACACCGTTCGGCGATCCGTTGGGTTATTCCGCTAGGTAAGTGACCTAAACCCGACTCGTATGCTTGCGTGCATATCTATTTACAAAGAAAAAAAGGGCGCCCTCTTTAGAGCCTAACTATATATATATATTTACTCTATGTGAAAAGTGCTTGCGATGCTTGAAACTTGAAAGAATCCTATATGTAATGTAAGATAGTAAGTGTAATATATGTCGGTTTGTCAAGGGAAAGGGTGGGAGACTTGACTGATTTTACTAGTTTGATACAAACAAGAAAAGAGATTTATCAAACGAGATCAATATTGATCGAGAAAAGTTGGAAAAAAAAATAAAAATTAAACAAATATGGAAAATGATATTTTTTTAGCATAAATATAATAAAAACATATTCCTTTCGAAAAATTGGCACCATAAATGCATAGATCTCGAAAAAATACAGGAAATAAAAAAAAAATCACCTAAAATTCCCAAGAATTGAGAAAGTTATTGCCGTTAATACAAACAGATAATATTCTCTATTTGCAAATGTACGGATAAGACAGATAATATTAACCGTTAGACAGATAAAATCTCAAAATCAAGCTGCAACGTATTCCAAGCTCATTGCGTAGATCTCGAAGAAATACATGAAATACAATAAAAAAATCATCCAAAAATGTTTAACTCAATATTATCTATCTATCAACACATAATATTGTCTATTTTAGGAGTGTAAGCAAAAATCGCAAACCGCAAACCGACCAAACGGAAAACCGAATGGTCGGTTTTCTAAATGTATGTACAAGCTAAAACCGACCAAACCTCTAAAAAATCGATCGACCGACCGATTTACACCCCTATTGGTTAGTTTTCAAACACCAAAAAACCAAACAAAAACTGATCGACCGACCGATTTACACACCTAGCCTAATCACAAAACGGGGTTCCAAATTACCTTTTTTTTTTTCCTTTGGTACAATCTTCAACTCAAAAGCATAGATCTCAAACAAATACATGAAATTAGGAATAAAAATAAAAATAAAAATAAAAATAAAAATAAATCACCCAAAAAGACTACAAAACAAGTAAGTTATGGTATTTTAAAGTTGACAGATAATATTATCTGTGGGTAGCGAGGTGCTTTTCACCAAATTGAAAAAGTAGCGAGAGGCTTTTTAAAAAATGGCCAAATCGTGTGGGTTTTTTGGGCTTGACTAATACACTTAAGATTGAGGGGTTTATTATCTAATATCCCTAATTTTTATTATTGCAATTACCCCAGGATAGACAATCTGCACAAAAAAGAACCATAGAAAAAATCCTAGCAAGGAAAGAGAGGCTATCCGACCCAAGGGACGGAGAGACACCCTTCCCAACCAACAAAGAGAACCTTAGCCTAACAAAAAAAACAATAAGAAAACAAGCTAAACAGAGGCCCAACAAAAAAGATCACATGGTCCAAGCCAAGGGAAAGACAAAACAAGGGCCAGAAAAAACAGGACAATACAAATTATCAAGATATATGCCTTCCCTTAGGACAGCTCCCACTGAACCTGATCTTTGCTTCCTGTTTCCTCTGTCTATTAGAGACAGAGCTTTCAGTTGCCAGGGAACCTTCATCAAACTCATCCTCGCAAACATCATCCTCCACTTCAGGGGGAGGACTGGGATCCTCGTGACCTGCATCACACACAGAAGAGGGGTTGTGAGTGATAAGGAAAGAAATTCAAATGGAGATTCAAATGGAACATGTCTTGGAGAAAAATCTGGAACTAAACAAGAAAATCAAGAGGCCATTATTGTCTTCAATAACTCATCACACAATCAAGGGAAATCAAGAGCCCAGTCAACTATGCAAAGCTGATTTCTAGCTTGCCTTATTTCTCTACTTTCCCTCTATTATTGTCGCTATATATTGCACAGATTCATCAATGGAAAAGTGTGCTTCTCTACATCAAATATTTTAGATTTTCTCATGGTATCAGAGCCAGAACCCGCAAGCTCTAACACCTCGAGTTTTTCATACCAATTGGACGAAACTAAACTCACCATTCAATCCTTCCACCAGTGCTCGAATTTAATTTCGATCAAACTTACTAGCACCAACTTACTGATGTGGTGGACCAAGATTCTCCATCTTGCTCACAGCCTAGGCGTGGTTCATCATCTCTAAGATGGTAAAATACCTACTACAGAAATAGAGGATGACAAAGGAAACAAAAGCCCAAACCCGGTTCATGCTACCTGGATCAACAACGGCGGGCTTATCATCTCTTGGCTTTTTGGCACCATGAAAGAAGAGATGCAACGCTTCGTCCTTGAAGCTAAATCCACCACAGCGTACCAAATCTAAACGTCACTTGAAGAACAACTCCTTCCCATCACAATTGAGAAGGAAGGGTTGTTGAAAAATATGCTCGTGACCATCAAAAAGGGTTCACGATCTCTTGATGAATACTTAAAGGAGTTCAAGTCTATCTGTGACAATCTTGTAGCCATCAAGAAACCTGCCTCTGATTTAGACAAGGTTTTTCAGTTTGCTTGAGGCTTGGGACAGAAGTATAAGAGTTTTTTTCTTGCCATGATTACGAATCCTCCATACCCAAGCTTCAATCAGCTTGTTCTTGTGCTTCAAGGGCATGAGTAAACCATGGCTGCACAGCGAGAAGAAGATAAAGTGTACCTTGAACATGCTCAAGCATGTTTTTGGCAACGTGGTCGTGGTCGTGGTCGAAACAATAGAGGGGGCAGAGGTGGCTTCAATTCTAGAGGTTGAGGCTTTACTCTAGCTGGACGATACAACACTCAAAATGAGGGACAAAACTCTCAAGGAAATAACAACAATCAACGACAGCTGACTCAAACAACAAACCAACAAAGGCAAGAGCAAACTCAACATCGGCAAAACTTCAATAACAGTAATGGTAAGGTCACATGTCAAATTTGTGGGAGATCAAACCATCTTGCAATCAATTGTTGGTATCGATTTGATTATTCATATCAATCCGAAGAGCTTCCTGAAGCTCTTGCTGCCATGGCTCTCAGTGATAATGATCCTTCCTTCTACGTCGATTCAGGATCTACGTCTCACATGATTAATGACCTAGGTAAATTCTCTCATGTCAAACCCTACAATGGAACTGATGTTAGTTACGTTGGGACTGGAAATAGCCTAACCATTACCTATAGCGAAGACACTTGTGTTGACATTAGAAATGGAAAATTAAAACTGAAAGATGTTCTTGTTGACCCTGAGTTGATAAAGAATTTGCTATCAGTTGGCAAATTTACTTCTGATAATCCTTACTCCTTTGAATCTACCTCTTCTGGCTTTGTGATCAAGGATCAAAAATAGAGAATGTTAGCAAGGGGAACTAAGAGAGGGCAGCTCTATGCTTTGGATGAACGATTTCAGGGGGCTTTCAGTGCAATAAGGAAAAGTGGCTCTTATTCTTTCTGGCACCAATGACTTAGCCATCCTAATCAAAAGATTTTGTCTTTGTCGAAGGAAAAGAAAGTCATTGATGTCTCTATATGGATTACTACATCATCTGTATGTGTTAGTTGTCAATTGGGAAGAGTTGTAAGCTACCATTTAATTCTTCGAATAAAATTTCTAAGTTGTCTCTTGAAAAGATTCATTGTGACCTTTGGGGACCTGCCCCTATTTTTTCGAATCAAAGATTTCGCTATTATGTAATATTTGTATATGACTATTCTCGATTTACATGGCTTTATCCTTTAAGGAGAAAATCGCATTTCCTTGGATGTTTTCAAAAGTTTTAAAAACTTGGTAAAAATCAATTTGATCATCGAATCAAAATTTTCCAATGTGATGGTGGCAGTGAGTTTAGTTCAAACCCCTTCCTTGACCTTATTAACAAGAATGGAATTCAGTTGCAAATCTCATGTCTAGGTACACCTGAGCAAAATGGCATTGTGGACAGAAAGCATAGGCATGTTGTTGAAATGGGTTTGACAATGCTCTTTCATGCAAATTTACCCTTGTCCCTTTGGGTTGAAGTGTTTCTCACGGCAGTCAACTTGATTAATGGATTGCCATCATCATCTTTGAAAAATGAGAGTCCTTATCACAAGCTTTACAAACGGCATCCAAACTACAATAGCTTGCGGGTGCTAGGGTACCGGTGCTTCCCTTCTCTAAGACATCATGGTGGTACCAAGTTCACAAAGAAGACATACCCATGTGTCTTCTTAGGTTATAGTCCGCTTCATAAGGGCTATCGATGTTTAGAACCAAAGACGAAAAGAGTATACATCTCTTGCCACGTAGTGTTTGATGAAGAATTCTTTCCATACAAGGCAACGGAAAAAAAATCCCTCAATTCTCCACTAGTGGTGTTCGAATTTCCTTTACTAGATGAATGGTTTGAGAAGACCAAAATGCAGTCAGATTCATTGAATAATCGTACTCCAGAAATGGGATCATACAAAATGAGGAAAAATCCCCTATTTTTATTGCTAACAATTCATATTGTTGTGATTTTCCTTTTAGTAAGAATAGGCACTTGCTAAAGATGACAATAAAGTTATTTGTGAAAATTCCACCGAAATTGTTGATGGAGAGTTAAGCCTAGAAATTGAAGAGGAAAACTTATCTCTATTACCTCATAGTCAACACACTGATTCTAATAATGAAGAATCATTAATGGAGGATTTAGGCAACCAAAACTTGCCTCCCTCAGATCCTACCTCCACTGACAATACTGATTCGATTGCCCATCAAGATAAGCATCCCACTCGAGATCGCCATCCTCCAGCATACCTGCGTTACTACGTGTGTCCTCTGAATAAAACCAACACAGCTCTTATTGTACATGAAGATATTCCTACCGAACCAAGAACCTTGAAGACTGCTCTTAAAGACTCAAGATGGATTGGTGCCATGCGTGAAGAACTGGATGCACTCCATGCAAATCATGCGTGGATTCATGTTCCTCGCCCTGCCAACACTAATATTGTTGGGTCAAAATGGGTCTTTTAGCTAAAGTACAAAGACGATGGAACCATTGAGCGATTTAAAGCCCGACTCGTTGAAAAGGGTAGGGGTGGGCAATCGGGTGGTTCGGGTTCGAACCGAAAAGTTCGGTTCGGGTTGTTCGGGTTCGGGTTGGTAAATATGATACAAAAATCCAAACTGAAATATAGTTCAAAAATATAGTTCGGGTTTAAAATAAAAGTTCGGGTTTGGCTCGAAAATTTGGGTTGAATGCCAACCGGATTTATTTTTCCTTGGGTCAAAGATCTCTGCAAATCCGTAAATGAAATCACTAACGACTCATTAATTGGAACACAATGAAAAAAAAATAGTAAACCCACATAAATATTCTAATTGCAGGTTCAATACCATGTCCAAGAGGTATTCAAACAAAAAAAAAAAAAGTAAATTTGGGATACAAAAGAAACCCTAATTCCTAAGTTCTGAAATCACAAAGCAACAAGAGAAAACTGAAAAGACATGATTTTGAGAAAGTTTATGACACAAATATTCTAATTTCTTGTCTAGGGCTTGAAATTACATAAACCCACATTCAATATCAACTTGAGATGAGAAATATAACCATATATATGGTTGATTCAGTGAATGAGAGAGAGAGAGAGAGAGAGAGAGAGAGACTGAGATGAGAGAGAAACAGCACGTCTTCTCCGATCCTCCTGGAGCCGTTCGCCGTCGCCTAAGTGTCAGCGCCGTAGTGCGTCCCAGTCCTCCCAGAGCCGTTAGTTTGAGTAGTGACTGGTGGGTGCCTGGGTTGGGTGGTCGTGGGTGTAGTCATTGTGGTGTCTTTGGACCTCTGGTGAGATGAGAGACTGAGATTCTGAGATTGCCCACCCCTAGTGAGATGAGAGACTGAGATTCTGAGAAGGTGAGGATGAGAGTCTGAGAAGATGAGAGTCTAAGAGACTCAAAGAAACAAAAGATTTTTTAGCCTATTTGTGTTTAGCCCCAAATCCATAAAAGTAAAACTTAACTTTATATATCCCAAAAAGTTCGGTTATTTGGGTCGGGTTTAGGTTGGGATTCCTTTTCCGATAACCGAACTGTTATATAAAATACAGTTTGGTTTTAACCCGAACTGAACTTTGAACCCGAAATAACCGAACCAAAATGACTTGAAATTTCGGTTTCAGTTAGAAACTTCGGGTTGAGCCGAAGTGTGCCCACCCCTAGAAAAGGGTTTTACTTAGATTTCTGGACTCGACTACGATGAAACTTTCAGCCCAGTTGTTAAACCCACAACAATTCGACTTGTCATCTCCATTTCTCTTTTTCTCGGTTGGTGCACACGACAGTTGGACATCAAAAATGCCTTCTTATATAGCCATCTCAAAGAGATAGTGTATATGGAGCAACCAACTAGATTCGTGGGCTCACACCTTCTTGATCATGTGTCTCTTGAAGAAGTCACTTTACAGGCTCAAGCAGGCTCCCCGTGCGTGGTTCAATCGACTCTCGCAATTTCTTCTTCATCTTGGGTTTTATTGTAGTAAGGCAAATTCATCTCTTTTTGTTCTACACGTAAACAATATCATTACATTGCTCCTTATTTACGTTGATGATATCTTGGTGGCTGGAAACAACTATAGCTTCATCAATGATCTCATTCAACAACTTGGGTTCAAGTTTGCTGTCAAAGATTTAGGACCTCCTCACTACTTTCTCGGTATAGACATTAATCCTTATAAGGGTGAAGTCTTTCTCTCTCAAGAAAAATACACTCAAGACCTTCTCACTCGTACTCGGATGCTTGAAAGCGCCTCTAATGCTACACCTATGAGCCTCAAAGAAAAAGTCTTATCATCAGATCACGATCCTGTTGATGTCTCTTCCTATCGTAGCATTATTGGAGCACTCCAATATCTCACGTTCACTCGACCTGATATCATTTATGCTGTTAATCGGGTTTGCCAGCACTTCAACAATCCTACCATGATCCACTTGAAAGTATTCGAGATCTTAAAGGGACACAAGACTTTGGTATTCGTTTTCTCTCCAACGGTTCTTTGTCTCTTTATGGCTTTTGTGATGTAGATTGGGCTGGTTTCCTTACGACTCGTCAAAGTACTTTTGGTTTTTGTATCTTCCTTGGTGCAAATTGTGTTTCGTGGAGTTCCAAGAAGCAGCCTATAGTAGCTCACTCCAGTTCCGAAGCTGAGTACTGCTCTATGGCATCAGCCACCGCTGAAATTACTTGGCTCACTTTCTTGCCCCGAGATATTGATATCCCAATCTCCAAACCTCCTCAATTATTTTGTGATAACCTTAGTGTTCTCCATATGTCAGTAAACCCGATGTTTCATGCTCATTCGAAACACATCGTACTTGACTACCATTTCGTTCGTGAGAAAGTGGCAATGGGAACTCTCATCACTTGATATATTTCCTCTTCCTCGCAACCAGCTGATATCTTCACAAAACCTCTACCTAAAGCTGCCTTCATACTCTTCCAAAGCCAGTTGGGTGTCCATTGTCATTCCCCCTCCAACTTGAAGGGGCATAATAATGAAAGAAATTCAAATGGAGATTCAAATGGAGCATGTCTTGGAGAAAAATCTGGAACTAAACAAGAAAATCAAGAGGCCATTATTGTCTTCAATAACTCATCATGCAATCAAGGGAAATCAAGATCCCAGTCAACTATACAAAGCTAATTTCTAGCTTGCCTTATTTCTCTACTTTCCCTCTGTTATTGTCGCTATATATTGTACAAATTCATCAATGGAAAAGTGTGCTTCTCTCCATTAAATATTTTAGATTTTCTAAGTGAGAGGGACCAGCCTTAGAATATTCCCTAATGGGCAGAGTACTCACAATATCGACCTCGGCAAGATCGATCTAGTTCAGCATAATCAAAATCATGGAAAAGTGCGAAGAGCATACTGCCTACGGTTTGAGTTGCATCCACAACGTCACACACTTTACCTTTACCCTTATTCTTTCAGTGTGTGGGGTTCAATTAATTAGTAAGAGTTATGACTCTCCAAATTTTAATCTCAAATGTGATTTTCAATGTGGTAGTTAAATTAATTTTCATTGGAATATGTTGAATTGGTCCCACTATTGTGAGTAATGCTAAAATTTGTATTCTATTTCTTAACACACGTCACTGTGGAACCACATTAACAACGATGAAATTACTCCCAAATGATTCCTAAATACATATGGTAGTGGACCCACTAGTTTTTGATTAGAGAATATTGAAATAGTCCCATCACTATTGAAAGTGGTCTCACTACTACATTTGTTTGGGAATCATTTAAATTCAAAATTTAGAAAGCATGGTAATAGGGGCCTAGATGGAATGGCTTTCAACATTATGGAACACAAAACTTTTTACTTTTAGAAAGTATATTAAGAGTTCCAAAAATCTGTTTTGCTTGAATCAAAATTAGGACTGCTCAAACCCAAAAGTGATGTAAGATTGTGATTTCCAAATTCTCTCTTTCTTTTAGTGGCTTTCCCTGCCAAAATGTTTTTGACATAACTGGTTATAATCGTCATTATCAAAACCGAACTGGATACAAATCAGGTAAGCGGGGTACCTTTAGATTCAACCGGTTAAAATGTTTTTAGGATCTATTATCGCAACAACAAATAAATTTATTTAGTATAGCAATATTACTACTTGTCTAGATGAATTTTTTTGTTTGAAAAAGATCGCTATTTGCATTCAAAAACTGCCAAGGATTTTGCTGCCAGATAAGGAAAAGGATAGGGTGATCCACAGCCCATATAGGATCCAACACAGGCCATCGGGCTTGAGAAATGGGAAGAATGAATGACGGCCAAGGCGTTGACCCAGTCACGGAGGATGAGAATGTAGAGTTCGATGGACGTAGAGGTTGAAGAGAGCATGATCGGGCGGTATAAAGGACCAGGATTCCAGCCCGATTTTCGGAGGCCTATGTATTGCCGTCATTGGGCTCAATATTAAAATCTGGAGGGCAACAAAGCAAGCCCAATGACAGGAGAGAGCAGAAGGGTGTAACTTGCTTCCTTGTCCATTAAGGCTGTAATTGGAGAAGAATTAGAGTCTTAGAAGGAAATAATAATTAAATCCAGCCGGATATAAAAGGCTAATCTCAAGAATTTCGGGATTGATTCAACTCTGGATGACAAAAGGAAAGAGTTGGGATATGGAAGGAGTATGGGCGTCCTTATCTTGTTTGAGGCGTAATTCAAGGAGTTCTTGCCATGGTTAAATTCCTCTGTGGCCGCTATAAATATGGAAACAGGCCTACGTGCAAACCACTCTGCATCACCTCGAAAACAACATTCAAACCGCATCCAAAAAGCATTCAACAGTATTTAAAGCACTCAACGATGGGTTCTTAAGCTCTCATCGTCCATAGCAATAGTTCCATTACTCTTGTTATTTTCTTACTATTTGCAATCTTTCTTGAACAATCAGAGCCTGCTCTGATCTTGTTCCACTACACCATATGGCCGCATTACTAACGGATATTTTCGGTTGGAAAAAGTATTACTAATGGATATATCAATTAGTAAATCAGCATTAGTAATATTACTAATAGATATATCCGTTAGTAAAATTAATGGATATATCCATTAGTAAATCCGTTAGTAAATCAAGGGATTACTAATGGATATATCTGTTAGAAAGCTACTTTCTAATGATTTTTTCAACTAATTTTAAAAGATTAATATTGAATACTAACGGTTTGTCAACTATTACTAACGGATATATTCGTTAGTAATTTCCAAAAAAAAAAATACTAACGGATATATCCGTTAGAAATATGCATAAATCTAAAAAAAAAAATTATTTTTATGCTTCCCAAATTTTTTTTCACCTAATTAACAAGCATATTAATCTATACCAAACACAAAAAGTAATAAGATTAATATATATAAAAAAAAACACAACAAAAAATAATCAAAAGTAATCATAATAAGTAAAGCATTTATACATGTCTAACCAACATCTCTACACCCAACACAACAAAAATAGTCCATAATAATCATAACAAGTAAAGAGTTCATACGTATCTAACAAAGTTTGAATTTAAAGAGTTCATACTTATCTAACAAAGTTTGAATTTAAAGAGTTCTTCCATTCAAACCTAAACTAACAAACAAAGCAATCTTCAAGAATCTTCACTTCCCCTCTCTCTTTAACTTCTTAATCCGATGGTCGGAGTTCAAAAGACCATTTCTCTATTAACAATTTCTTTACCATGCTCGTTCATTTCTTCTCTGATCATACCTTCTCTCCGCTTCTTAATATTCTTACACAATTATATCACTTAAAATGAGGAGAGGAGGAAAAAAAAATTGGAGCAATTTTCCGCAATAATTGCTTTCTATGTTAGAAACAAAATTTTTTTCTCCAAATGCCTAAGACACCAAGTTTAGAATTCAAACATATTGGTGTGCAGGTGCAATAAATCTTCTGAATTTTTATCCAACCAATTGACACTTTCTAGATGTGTTGGTGTCAAGGATCCATCCATATGCAGTATCTCTTCGTCGAAACTACAAGGGTAGGTTCACATTTAGTAATATAAGTTGTTACATTTGAATTCAAAACATAGATGCTTCTAATTTTTGTAATGAGGGAGAGAGACGACAGTAGTTGTATTAGCTTAATTTGGGACTACCAATCACTTATTTAAGACTACCACATGGAAGGTTTAAAGTATAATGAATTCAGCACATAAATTGGGGTTAATAAGAGAAAGAAGCAAAGACAAATAGAGCAAGAGAGGGAAAATAGTTTAAGAAAAAAACACCTCCCGCATAAGAGAGAGAGAGAGAGAAAGAGAGATTAGAAATCGTCGGTTTTTATCAGCAAAAGACCTTACCTTTACCTCATGAGGAACTATTGAGAGTCTAATAGGGTCAATAACTTTGACCCCTATTTTAATGAAGGAATTATCTGTCTTGAGTTATGACACTTTCATTATCCCCAATGTGATAGAACCATAGGGTACCATATTAACAAAACTTGAATAAATGGGCAAACTAACACTTAATCTACATTAGGAACTGAACTCTCATCTTTTTCTGTCATAATATTGCTTTAGAAGTAATATTGCTTTAGAAGTACTAATCTCAATTGCCTATGTGCATGGACATGGACGTGTACTGCCTATGCGCGTGCTGCGAGCTATTGTGCGTATGTGCATTACGCGTGTATTGTGCCCGTGCTGTGCTGTGTTGCTGTGCACGTGGGTTGGGCTGTTGTACATGTGCTGCTTATGCACGTGTGTGCATACCATGAAGAATATTAGATGGGTCATGAACTCCAATTGCAATAAATGACATCTATATAACAGTTTTTTTTTTCTTTTTTTGTGGAAAAAATTAAAATAGGATCAAGTTCAAGCCCAAAGTCACTTTATTGATAAGATATTTTTAAGTAAGGCACCGAATCCTATGTAACTATAAAACAACTACATATGTAACCACATTTGCTATTCTGATTCACATTCTGCATGTTCAAAACAATGGGAATGCAACAAAAAATCGAAGTTAGTAAGTTAAAAAAGACCAGAAGGGTCACAACTATGAAGGTGACAAGAATGGAAATAGATTGGAGGCAAGTACATACCTCTCTCTTTTCATATATTGCAAAAGCACCAATACCCACTCGATGTGTGGCATTCACCGGGATGGTACTAGTAGTTTCCGAAATCCAATGTATAAGCATCAAGTATTTTGACTCCGCATGACGGTAATAAAATCCTTCCTGCAAAGAAATATGATACAGATATAAAACAGAACTAATATTATAGCAACGAAATATAAACCAAAAGATAATCGACAAACAAGGGAGTATATATCTTTCACGCCCCGACGTAGCATAAATAAGGAAAGCGTTTAATTTCCTTTATGGACCCGTAGGTCGTGATAGTTTGAAGGATCGATTCCGTCCCAAACGTTGAACAACAATAAACAATAATAATCAGAGCAGAGCAATCAAGGCTTACAAATGTTTTACTAACTTATTACATCTTACGATACGGGGTCAACTAAGGCACACACCTCCTTAAAACAAACAATAACTTATCATCTATTACAGTCAACCTTATTACAAACCAGTTCATAACTTAAAACGTATAACTTAAATATGCAATGATGATAACAGTTTCTCTTCCCAAAAGCAGCCATTCTCAATTAGCATAGTCATAAGGCTCAGCATAGTCGTAACCTGAAAAACCTGAACACGAATGTCCAGGACGCATCAACGTCGTCAGCTTCAAGAAGCTGGTGAATATTAAAAACATAACTGTGAATGTAAAATATACCCATTTACCTTTGTCCATTTTCAATTTGTAAAATCGATAGTTTAACCATAGAAAGAATCAATCCAATTATAAAAGTAACAGGAAACATATTTTAAAGTTATTCATTCACTTAAAACATATGATCGTGTATGAGACAATGCACCACACTCATCTTACCGACTCTTTTCTCTCGACAAACACAACAACCCACTATCTCACTCCAGTATCTTTGAAACACTAAGGTAGCCACACTTTAGCAACGGGGTGCCAGGGAATGTCCAGTTTGCCTCACACTTTGGTCTAGGGTACCAGGGAGTGTCCAATGCCTCACACTTTGAATACCTAAACCACCATGCAAATACCGGAGGAACCCTCACGTAGTATCCAGACTCGGGTATCAGGGAGTGTCCGTAGGCCACACTTTAGCACTACCATGGGTGCCAGGGAATGTCCAAGTTCGGCGTCACACACTTTAACGCTACCATGGGCGCCAGGGAGTGTCCAAATTTGCCACAGTCGCATTACAAAGATACTCTCACCGTAAATCTCAACACGTCACACTTTGGTACACCATAACCAGGGAGTGTCCACCACACAATCTCAATCTCAATCTCAATCTCAATCTCAATCTCATACTCTTTTCCACACTGACCATTACTCTTTTCCACACTAACTGACACCCACATGCATGTACCACTAACTCCACATGTATGTCATGAAACTTAAACATAATGAATTCGCTGAATTTAAGGAGCAACGTACGTACGGGGGTTGATAAGTCATAATTCATTGTTTTAATCTTTCAAACGTAATAAATAGTATTCTGTTTCAATAAAAATTCCCAAACAGAACCTTAACAGTGCCTTAAAATTAATCCAAACAGTCCATTATACGAAAACATACAAAAACCAGAAACTGCCATAAGTCGCGGGCGCGGGCCGCTCGCGTGAAAGGTCGCTCGCGCGGGCCGCTCGCGCGATATACCCAATTTTTGTTTTATTATAAAAACCTTTTCTTTCTGCCTGAAATCAGCCATCTCGCGCGCGCAGGTCGCTCGCGCGAAAAGTATCTCGCTCGACCCTCGCTCGCGCGACCTGCCTATTTTTCATTTTCTTTATAAAACCTTTTCTGTCTGCCTGAAACCACGCGGCTCGCTCGCGCGAGAGGTCGCTCGTGTGGGCCGCTCGCGCTGGCCGCTCGCGCGAGATGAAGCAGAGGCTTCATCTTCCTCGTCAGAACTGCTATATTTTAGAAAACAGGGTCTAAATTGACCCATTTTCAGAGCTGTTAGTATATATATCATGTTATATATGGATCTCTTTGTTTTTCAATGAGGATTAAGAATCCATAACTAATTTTACATGAATCAATCTAGAACTCAAGAATTTTATGAAAAACTAAAAGATCACAAAACTACTTTTCTTATATACTTTTTCATATGAACAAATTAAGGTCTAATACTTTAAACATGGCATATATGATGCATAATCTTTCATAATTATCTAAGAAAACGAATTTTGGTTGAGTTTGAAAAATCTTGATTTTCAAGCCATGAACTTCAAACGTATGATCATCAATGGGGATTTCAAAATTTGACAAGCATAAAGAAATTTAGAGCAAGTATTACATTCTGAGTGAGTTCTAAATACTCACTGATATAGAAGCTAGAAATTGTTGAGAAACAAATAGCAATAATAAGAATAAATCAAAGCTTGGCTATGGAAGTCTTGCTTTTATCTCTTTGAATTTGCTGAAGAACTCTCTCAAACTCTCTGTGTTTTCAAGTTAAAGGCTTCCAGATTGTGTTTAGGTAGTGTATGTATATATAGAGAATGAGTGAAAGTGCTTGGGCTCCAAGTCCCTTCAAGGATACTCTACAATTGCATTTGTTTTCCAAATTGTTCTACACCAAGTATTACATGAGCTGAGATATATTCAATTACACAGATATACGTATGTATACTCCTACAAGGGCTCTGCAGATGTTCAAGGGTCAAGTAGACTCATAGGGGCCAAACAAAAGTGTTTGGGAAAGTAGCTTTTGGCACAATAATAACATACACATAGATTAGTTTGCCAAACAAGGCCCTATCCAATGATGAGTTGCCATAAATGGAAAGTAAAGTGTATGTCACATCTAGCTTTACATCACTTCCAAAATTTGTGGAAGTTTAGCACAGCGTGGACAGTTTTGAGTATAAACTGGTATTTTCTGAGCGCAGTGGTCACCACAAAAATACAGAAATTTTATTTTAACGTAGGAAATGATTTTCCGGTTTTATAAAAATACTGATTGAGTCCAAAGTAATTATTTTCACCGTTTTGAAATACAGTTTTGGAATCAAACACAAGCATTGCCAAATTTATAGAAATCACATTTTGACCCCCAAAAATAATTTTAATTATGAGATCAGGCAAGAAATAAATTTTACACAGAAGAATTGAAATTAAAATAAAAGCAGACAATGTATATTTAATTTTAAATATGACAAGACAAATGAATGAAAATGCAGGTTATTACACCCTTCCTCCCTTAAACAGGATTTCGTCCTCGAAATCAATACTAACTAGTTCTGAAACAACTCCGGGTACTTCTTCCTCATCTCAGCTTCAATTTCCCACGAGGCTTCACTCTCGTCATGGTGGTTCTACTAAACTTTCACCAACGGGATATCCTTATTCCTCAGCTTCTTAATACTCTGATCTAAAATCTTCACAGGCCTCTCCTTGTAAGAAACGTTATGACTCGTCTCAATATCGTCATAACTAACCACGTGCGAGGGATCTCGTATGTACTTTCTCAGCATACTCACATGAAATATGTTGTGAACCCCAGACATCTTTGGTGGTATCGCCAGTCGATAGGCCACTCTTTCGATACGATCCAAAATCTCGAACGGTCCAATAAAATGCGGAGCTAACTTCCCTCTCTTGAGACCAAAACGTACCACTCCTCGGGTCGGTGAAACCTTAAGGAGTACGTGATCTCCAACACTAAACTCCAAATCTGTCCGGCGTCGATCGGCATAACTCTTATACCGGCTCTGAGCGGTTCTCATCCTTTCCTTGACCAAGGAAATCTTCTCGTTGGTTTCTCTAACCAAATCTGGTCCCAACAATTTTGTATCCCCAACTTCTGCCCAACACAATGGAGAATGACAGGGTCGTCCGTACAATGCTTCAAACTGAGCCATCCCGATACTCGCATGATAACTGTTGTTATAGACAAATTCAACCAATGGCAAGTGTGTCTCCCAAGATTCTTCAAAATCGATAACACAAGCCCTAAGCATATCCTCCATGATTTGATTAACACGCTCAGTTTGCCCATCTTTCTGAGGGTGAAAAACAGTACTCATCTTAAGCGAGGTTCCCATGGCTTCTTGTAGACTTTCCCAAAATCCAGAAGTAAAACGTGCATCACGGTCTGACACAATCGACACAGGTGCACCGTGAAGTCGCACAACTTGTTGTATGTACATCCAGCTCATCTTTTCCACAGGGTATGTCATACTGTAAGCGATGAAATGAGCAGACTTCGTCAATCGATCCACGATTACCCAAATAGCGTCATGGTTCTGCTGTGATCGAGGCAATCCTACTATGAAATCCATCGTAATGTGCTCCCACTTCCAACCAGGAATAGGTAGCGGTTGCAACAATCCTGACGCTCTCTGATGTTCGGCCTTGACTTGCTGACATGTCAGACACTTGGACACGAATTCGGCCACATCCTTCTTCATGCCTTCCCACCAAAAATTTCTCTTCAAACCTTTATACATCTTGGTTCCTCCCGGGTGAACTGTATACCTTGATTTATGTGCTTCTTCCAGAATATCCTTCCTAAGTTCTCCAACATCTGGCACACATAATCTATTCCTGCAATGATACCCTCCATCGACTCCCACCTTCCATTCTGTCGGGTCTTTCTCTGACATCTTTACGAACCACGTTCGAAACTTCTCATCTTCTTTCTGAGTTCCAATAATGCAGTCGATAAGGACAGGCTGTAGGATAAGACATCCGAAAAGTTGTCCTTCTCCTCCTTCAGTACTCTGTACATCGAACTCCGCCAAAGTCTCCAATGCTCGCCATTCTCTAACCATCAAGGAGGCGATCGTCTCACGAGTCTGTCGGCTCAAAGCATCAGCGACCATATTAGCTTTTCCGGGGTGGTATTCTAACGTGAAGTTGTAATCTTTGATCAGCTCCATCCATCTGCGTTGCCTCATGTTTAACTCTTTCTGTGTGAACAAGTATTTTAGGCTCTTGTGATCGGAGAATAAATCAAACTTCTCACCGTAGAGATAGTGTCTCCAAATCTTGAGTGCAAATACCACTGCCGCCAATTCCAAATCATGAATGGGATAGTTCAACTCATTCGGCTTCAGCTGTCTGGATCCATAGGCTATAACTCTGCCATCTTGCATAAGTACACACCCTAGTCCTTGATATGACGCGTCACTAAAGATAGTGAACTTCTCATCAGGCTTGGGTATAGCTAGTACTGGTGCGGTAGTGAGTCTCTCTTTCAACTCCAGAAAGGCGCGCTCATGCTTCTCTATCCACTCGAACTTCAAATTCTTCTTCGTCAATCCAGTCAATGGTGCGGCTATTTTAGAGAATCCCTTAACAAATCTTCTATAATAGCCTGCGAGTCCAAGAAAACTCCGAACTTCAGTACGGTTGCTCGGCCTAACCCAGTTTGATACAGCATCTGTCTTGGACGAATCCACAGAAATTCCTTGAGATGACACCTTGTGTCCCAAAAATTTCACTTCTTGCAACCAGAACTCACACTTATTGAATTTGACATACAACTGGTGATCCTTGAGCGTCTGCATCGCAATACGTAGATGTTGCTCGTGTTCTTCTCTTGACTTAGAATAGATCAAAATATCATCTATAAAGACGATGACAAACTGATCCAAATAAGGCTTGAACACTCTGTTCATCAGATCCATAAACACTGCTGGGGCGTTCGTCATTCCAAACGGCATTACCAAAAATTCGAAATGACCATATCGGGTTCTGAAGGCAGTCTTAGGTATGTCTTCCTTCCGTACCCTCAACTGATGGTATCCCGACCTTAGGTCTATCTTGGAAAATGTCGTAGCTCCTTGTAGTTGATCAAACAAATCGTCAATCTGAGGCAAGGGATACTTGTTCTTGATAGTCACTCGGTTCAATTCTCTATAGTTGATACACAGTCTGAGCGTCCAGTCCTTCTTCTTTACGAATAACGTTGGTGCTCCCCAAGGCGATGTACTTGGACGTACAAAACCTAGGTTCTCGAGCTCTTGAACTTGTTCCTTCAATTCTGATTATTCAGCGGGGCCATTCTGTAGGGAACCTTGGTGATCGGTACGGTACCCGGTATAAGCTCAATACAGAACTCTATACTTCTCTCGGGCGGCAAACCAGAAATGTCTTCAAATACTTCTTCAAAGTCCTTGACTACAGGTATAGACGACGTTGTCGCTTCTGTACTGACGACTTCAATGTTCGCTAAACATCTAGTGAGGAACATATCTCCTGAAGGGTTACATTGAAAATCAAAGGGTTGATTCTCGTTGTCGGGGAATGTAATTCTCCTCCTCGCACAATCCAACTTCACTTGATTCTGAGAGAGCCAATCCATTCCTAGGATTATGTTGAACTCTTTCATTGATAGGACAATCAACCTTGCAGAGATTTCACGGTCTCCTAGTCGCAAAGGGCAATCCTTGCACACATGTCCTAATCTGACTGCAGCTCCTAATGGCGAAGTAGGCTTCAAAGCTTTCTCTAAGCGATGAGGTAAGATACCCAATCTCTGAATTGTGTTAACAGATATGAACGAAAGAGCAGCACCCGTATCAAATAACACTTTAACATGGGAGTTAAATAGAGTTAATGTACCTTCCACTGCTTGCTGATCAGGTTGAGCTTCTCCATAATCTCCTTCTTCATACACAGTTCCATCATATCCAGCGACATCAGGGATAACAGCATTCAAGCGAGTCTGACCCTGTTGACCATAAGTCACCTGCTTAGGAGCAGTGCAGAACCTGCTGATGTGACCTAGTTCACCACAGTTGAAGCAGACTATCCCTTGCTGAGCAGCACGCCTTGGTGCCTTACAATCTCGAGCCAGATGTCCAGGGTTACCACAGTTGAAGCACTTTCCACTACTACTTCCTTCTCCTACTTGGGGTTGAGTCGAATAGGTAATAGTTTGGGTCTTCCTGCTTCTGTCGAAATTCCTCTTCTGTCCCTGAGTACGATTTATTGGTGGTCTATTCCAAAAATTACCCCTTTGAGGCAGTCGGAATTCAAATTGTTTTCGGTTCACTCGAGCATCTTCTTCCAGGTCAGTAGCCAAACCAACAAGTCCTTCAAACGATTTATCTAAGTGGCCGAGAGTCAGGCGAAGAATCTGCGGTGTCAGCCCTTGGTTATACTTTCGTATCTTCTTGTCTTCAGTATCAACCAGGTGTGGAGCGAACCGAGACAGTCTTTCGAACTGTGTGGTGTACTCTTGCACCGACTTGGTTCCTTGCGTCAGGTCCATGAATTCTTTCTCTCTTCTATGCCTCTCCGTAGCCGGGAAGTACTTTTCTAGGAATCTCCCCTTGAACGCAGTCCACGTCATTCCCGTAGCAGCTGTGTTCCCAATAGTGGCTATCACCGAGTCCCACCAATCTACAGCGGCGTCGGTCAATTGAAATGTAGCCAATCTCCTCTTATCCATCTCGTTGCATTGGACAGCCTCGAACATGCGGTCCATCTATCTTAACCACTGCTCTGCTTTCCAGGGTTCGGCTATACCTGCAAACTGCTCGGGCCTTAGAGCACGGAATCTCTCCAGCAGTTTGTCTCCAGTCTGGCGGTCTCGTCGGTTGTCATTCGTATTACTGATTCTTTCTAAACGTCTGACAAATGCTTCGAACATCCCCGTAGGATCGGCAGCCTCAGGTGCTCCCTCGATTAAATTCCTGTTCCTCCTTAGTCCCCCGGCCATTCTATGCATAATAGTGATAGTAGAATGAGAAACATGCATGCAACAGTACTATGAAGCAATTCAAATGATGACAATATCCAAAAGAGTATATTATATATATAACTTCTTGTCAAGTTGATACAAAAAGCATGTATGGTCAGATTAATGCGTACCCTACCTGTATGGGTTAGGACGCATGCAAGAGTTAATGTTACAAAAATGGGTCATTGCCCTACACTCTAATGCATGTAATTACAGTTTGCAAAAAGAGATAGAGCGAATAGTCAAAAGTAGTTAATATGTACAAGGACATATCTAGAAAGTCAATCATCTCCATAAGCAGCTATCAGGAGATCTAGCGAATCGACGGGGCAAAATCGCTGCACAAAGAACGGACCAACCCCGTCATAACCGTGAGAGGTCGACGATGAAGCAGGCACAGGGGCATCTGCCTCAACTACCATCTCCTCAGGCAAGGCTAGCTCAAATGCAAGCTCAGCCTCTAGGTCAGCGGCTAAGTCGCCTAGACCTATGCCGTCCTCTACAATCTCTCCACCCACGGGGACCACATGAACAGCCTCAGCATCGTCCTTGGCGATGGGAACTACTAGTGGGGGCATCTCTAACTGAGCCAGATGGGCGTGCATAATCCGGATCTCGAGGGGAAGATAGAAAGCATCGCTATCGACCAACCTCAAAATCTCAACCAAAACCAAGCGCTGAGCCTCTGTAAAGTAACGAAGCTCTAGGCGGATACGAGTCAAGTCAACTAAGCCTACCACGTGAACCTGGTGCTATACATCAGATACTACGGTCACTGTGGCCAACTGCTCAACGGCCGCATGATACAAGTCGATGAAGGCTGGGACCACTGCCCCAGGTGTCACAAAGTGTCCCCCAAATCCGTTTGGTACATATAGTGGATGAGCTGGATCCATACCTGATAAAAAGGTACTACTTAACTCAGGAAAGAGATAATCTTAGGCGTTTGGGTTCTGAGTCTATCCTCCCTGTCGTAACATCGGGTGTGTAATACTTAATGGAATGTGGAATCGGGTCTATACTGGTAAACCCTAACCTGGCTAAACTATCTTGAGATAAATAATAACCTGGCTCTGATACCACTAAATCCTGCCACGCCCCGACGTAACATAAATAAGGAAAGCGTTTAATTTCCTTTATGAACCCGTAGGTCGTGACAGTTTGAAGGATCGATTCCGTCCCAAACGTCGAACAACAATAAACAATAATAATCAGAGCAGAGCAATCAAGGCTTACAAAAGTTTTACTAACTTATTACATCTTACGATACGGGATCAACTAAGGCACAGACCGCCTTAAAACAAACAATAACTTATCATCTATTACAGTCATCCTTATTACAAACCAGTTCATAACTTAAAATGTATAACTTAAATATGCAATGATGATAATAGTTTCTCTTCCCAAAAGCAGCCGTTCTTAATTAGCATAGTCATAAGGCTCAGCATAGTCGTAACCTGAAAAACCTGAACACGAATGTCCAGGACGCATCAACGTCGTCAGCTTCAAGAAGCTGGTGAGTATTAAAAACATAACTATGAATGTAAAACATACCCATTTACCTTTGTCCATTTTCAATTTGTAAAATCGATAGTTTAACCATAGAAAGAATCAATCCAATTATAAAAGTAACAGGAAACATATTTTAAAGTTATTCATTCACTTAAAACATATGATCGTGTATGAGACAATGCACCACACTCATCTTACCGACTCTTTTCTCTCGACAAACACAACAACCCACTATCTCACTCCAGTATCTTTGAAACACTAAGGTAGCCACACTTTAGCAACGGGGTGCCAGGGAATGTCCAGTTTGCCTCACACTTTGGTCTAGGGTACCAGGGAGTGTCCAATGCCTCACACTTTGAATACCTAAACCACCATGCAAATACCGGAGGAACCCTCACGTAGTATCCAGACTCGGGTATCAGGGAGTGTCCGTAGGCCACACTTTAGCACTACCATGGGTGCCAGGGAATGTCCAAGTTCGGCGTCACACACTTTAACGCTACCATGGGCGCCAGGGAGTGTCCAAATTTGCCACCGTCGCATTACAAAGATACTCTCACCGTAAATCTCAACACGTCACACTTTGGTACACCATAACCAGGGAGTGTCCACCACACAATCTCAATCTCAATCTCAATCTCAATCTCATACTCTTTTCCACACTAACTGACACCCACATGCATGTACCACTGACTCCACATGTATGTCATGAAACTTAAACATAATGAATTCGCTGAATTTAAGGAGCAACGTACGTACGGGGGTTGATAAGTCATAATTCATTGTTTTAATCTTTCAAACGTAATAAATAGTATTCCATTTCAATAAAAATTCCCAAACAGAACCTTAACAGTGCCTTAAAATTAATCCAAACAGTCCATTATACGCGCGATATACCCAATTTTCGTTTTATTATAAAAACCTTTTCTTTCTGCCTGAAATCAGCCATCTCGTGCGCGCGGGTCGCTCGCGCGAAAAGTATCTCGTATGACCTGCCTATTTTTCATTTATTTATAAAACCTTTTTTGTCTGCCTGAAACCACGCGGCTTGCGCGCGCGGCTCGCTCGCGTGAGGGGTCGCTCACGCAGGCCGCTTGCGCGATGCTTGCTCCCGGGATCGCGCGCGCGAGATGAAGCAGAGGCTTCATCTTCCTCGTTAGAACTGCTCTGTTTCAGAAAACAGGGTCTAAATTGACCTATTTTCAGAACTGTTAGTATATATATCATGTTATATATGGATCTCTTTGTTTTTCAATGAGGATTAAGAATCCATAACTAATTTTACATGAATCAATCTAGAACTCAAGAATTTTATGAAAAACTAAAAGATCACAAAACTAATTTTCTTATAAACTTTTTCATATGAACAAATTAAGGTCTATTACTTTAAACATGGCATATATGATGCATAATCTTTCATAATTATCTAAGAAAATGAATTTTGGTTGAGTTTGAAAAATCTTGATTTTCAAGCCATGAACTTCAAACGTATGATCATCAATGGGGATTTCAAAATTTGACAGGCATAAAGAAATTTAGAGCAAGTATTACATCCTGAGTGAGTTCTAAATACTCACTGATATAGAAGCTAGAAATTGTTGAGAAACAAATAGCAATAATAAGAATAAATCAAAGCTTGGCTATGGAAGTCTTGCTTTTATCTCTTTGAATTTGCTGAAGAACTCTCTCAAACTCTCTGTGTTTTCAAGTTAAAGGCTTCCAGATTGTGTTTAGGTAGTGTATGTATATATAGAGAATGAGTGAAAGTGCTTGGGCTCCAAGTCCCTTCAAGGATACTCTACAATTGCATTTGTTTTCCAAATTGTTCTACACCAAGTATTACATGAGCTGAGATATATTCAATTACACAGATATACGTATGTATACTCCTACAAGGGCTCTGCAGATGTTCAAGGGTCAAGTAGACTCATAGGGGCCAAACAAAAGTGTTTGGGAAAGTAGCTTTTGGCACAATAATAACATACACATAGATTAGTTTGCCAAACAAGGCCCTATCCAATGATGAGTTGCCATAAATGGAAAGTAAAGTGTATGTCACATCTAGCTTTACATCACTTCCAAAATCTGTGGAAGTTTAGCACAGCGTGGACAGTTTTGAGTATAAACTGGTATTTTCGGAGCGCAGTGGTCACCACAAAAATACAAAAATTTTATTTTAACGTAGGAAATGATTTTCCGGTTTTATAAAAATACTGATTGAGTCCAAAGTAATTTTTTTCACCGTTTTGAAATACAGTTTTGGAATCAAACACAAGCATTGCCAAATTTACAGAAATCGCATTTTGACCCCAAAAATAATTTTGATTATGAGATCAGGCAAGAAATAAATTTTACACAGAAGAATTGAAATTAAAATAAAAGCAGACAATGTATATTTAATTTTAAATATGACAAGACAAATGAATGAAAATGCAGGTTATTACAATATCTAGAGTAGTCATTTTGCAAGTAGAATCCTTCACCTTGTAATTTCAATTAATACACTCTATGGGTATCCTAGAGATTAACACATGTATTTCACAATGTCTAAGCACATGCTATGGTTTACATGGCTTTACAGCTCCACCATTTCTCTGCCACATTAGTTTGTATTTCTTCTTGTATGTAATGGAATAAGCAGTACAAATTCTCAGCTATTCGTTTTATTTACTCTCTAGCTGACTCCCTCTCAATTAATTTAGTTTCAATATTCAATATGTTATCACAATCAACCTCTTAAATTTACCAATTCTTTAATTCTCAATTATTCAAGTGTGCTTAAGTGACAAAGCTCAAGTTTAATATATCCCTATATATAAGAGTACCGTTTGATTAAAAAGGCTGTGTCACACTATTTATTTGTCTTTTGAGAGAGAGAGAGAGGGAGAAAGAGAGAGAGAGAGAGAGAGAGAGAGAGAGAGAGAGAAAGAGAGAGAGAGAGAGTGAGTTCATATCAGCATAACTGTCACTGTGTGTTCATCAATCCACCATTGAGACAATTCCAATAAACTCAAAAAGTATTCAAGAAAAGTAGCTTTAAGTCAGCAATTCAATGGAAGACAGCAATTCAATGGCTCGATCCATAATGGATCTACCGGATGATCCTTCCTCAAATATACTTTCAAGACTTCCAGTGAAATCTATTTTCAAATGCAACTTGTGTGTACAGGCTGGAAACGCACCATTTAAGGCTCAGACTTTGCCAAAATTCACACACAAAGATAACCAATTTTATTCTATAGTGTACTACCTAATAGGGAAGGTATAGTTATCACTGAACTCTATAATGGAGATAGTACCAATTCCGATGATCTGGGTCCTCTTATTCAAACTAATCTGATACCAAATTCCAAGATTCCTTTCCCTTCGAAATGAATCGATCAATTCACATCTTGTAAGGGTCTGATATGCTTCGGATAAAGCCTTACCTGGGAACCTTGTTACGATATGTTATTAACATTGATCATGGGTTTTACCAACCCTTACAGTTCATGCATAATGGAATGCTATTGATGTTATGTGAAGAAGGTGTTGACAGTGTTGTTCTATACTACAATGTAATGGGAAAAACTACACACAGAGGTCCCCTGATTCATGCATGGCAGTTTCCATTCGATGCACTGCACTTTTATGTGTTATAAGACTTGGGCTTTTCATATTTGACAATAAAAGAGATATGAATAAGTAGAGAAAGCACATGAGTATGCACTTTTTACTACTCAGTCAATAATCTGCATATTTCTATGAAGTGTAGTTTTTTTCTTTAGAAACTTTATAATTCTCAAATAATTTTGATGAAAGCAGCCCTACTTATAAATAATAGTTAGTACGGTCAATGGACAGGATTTATATAAGGGGTGATCATCTAATTGAATAGAACTCATGATAATATTTTAGAAGTTTTGTACATCCTAATAAAGTAATCTTTCTAGAAGGTCAGCCCTACTTATAATATTTTGTACAAGTCTCTCAAAGAATATAGAGAATTTAATGATTATCTTTAAGTCTAGGGAGTTCCGAGAATTCTGTACAAGTCCATGCAAAACCACCTACAGCATAGTAAAACTCCCTTAAAGTTTGTTTTTTATTTTTATTTTTATTTTTTTCCAAACAGAGAGAAGTTCCCTAATTTAATTATCATAACACAATCCCTAAACCTTGTGGATGGTCAGGATAAAAGGCATATAACTTTTGTTATGCCCAATGGTGGCGCCATTAGACATGATAAAATAGTCCTGAACTATATTTTTATCCCATGAAGAGTGCAATAACACTAACCCACCGGGAGGGGGTGTTATTAGGTGGGATTAGAAGTTTGAAATAACTTCTTGGGACAAAAAAACTTTTTATCTTTTCTTTTCTTTTCTTTTCTTTTTTTTTTCTTAGATATCCTTTTTTCTTTTCTTTTTTCATATCCTATTTTTATTCTTTTTCATTCTCAGATCTGTTTTGTTTTTTCCAAATTCTTTTTTTTTTCCTCTCTTTTTCATTTTTCAGATCTGCTTTTTTCTTTTTTTCAGAACCAATTTTTTTTCCTTCATATCTAATTTTTTTTGTCTGTTTTTTTTTTTTCCTTTTTCATTTTCAGATCTCTCTCTCTCTCTCTCTTCTTTTTTTTTTTTTATGGATTTGCAATTTTTTTGGTATTGAAAAGCAATATTTTAGTTATTATCCGGAACTTATATACGGGCACATTCCAAACACAGGACAACATAATAGCCTATTAGACAGAATTACTATCCTATACAATATTGCCTTATCATGTCTTATTCGCCAGTTTTATCCGGCTTGTCAAACGAGGCCTAATAGAATAGGAGGCTTAATTAAATTTTGAGGGGGGGGGGGGGGCTTAACTAATATATAGCTTTCTTTTATAGAGCATATAAAGAATTTCCCAAAACATAGGGGGGAGGGGGCTTGAGCCCCCCCTTGCCCCTACATAGATCCGCCCCTGACTATATATATACATATGTATATATTGTTGCATGACTGAACCGGTCTTATTTTGTGTATTTCCAAACAAGCCCTTAGTGTCAATTGGGGATGGTGTTTTTTTTTTGGGCAGCTACAGTCACCTATAAATGATTGGTTAATAAGATTTTGACGATTTGAGTTAGAGTAATGTTATGTTTTTCAAATTTGAGGTGGTTCCCTACGTGTGCCAGTGGGTCTACTTAATTTTCATTAGAGGATATTAAAGTGGTCCTACCTTATGGAATGTGGTCTAACTGCCATATGTATTGGAAGTTACAAAATTAGGAAAGCACAACATTACTCTTTTAATTAGCATTTTCATAGCTTTTTTAAAAATTGCAATTTATAGATTTTCAAATTCTCTTATCTTATAATAATGAGTGATTTTTTTAAAAAAGTTATAAACTAGGCCCTTAAAGAGCTATAAGTCAGAGCAATGTGCAAAATCTCATCCATGTAAATACTGTATAGATTTATGTGTTTCTTTTCAGTATGGAGGAACAAACTTCTGGGGAGTATTCTCTGCTTTCTTGGGGTTCACTTTGCATATTCTTAACATAGTACATACTTTTTTACAATGGGTAATACTTAAATCCAAAGTCACAACTTTTAGGACACAACCCAAGAGATGTGTCAATCTCTCTCTTGTGTCACTGTGAGGGTTCAATAACATCACAGGAGAGATATAAACACATCTTTTGGGCTATGTCCCAAAAGTTGTGTCTTTGGGTGTGTCTCAATCTTTACTCTTTTACAATATTCCTATCCCTGATATACCCAAAAGTCATTTGTCTTTTCTATAGGACCAATCCTGCTGTGATATGGCACTTAGACAAATTAAGTTGGAAGGTAATTGATATCAACATGTTCAATTTCAGTATATCATCTAGTATAGAACTTGAATAGCGTAGAACAATACCAAAAGATAACTACCATTGTCAGAATTTAGGGTGCATTTGATTGCAGGGTAAGGCTGTGATACACTCTTAGGGGTTTCGACCGTATGTGCGGCCAATTTCTGGCCATTGGATTAGCTTTACTTTCTATCGTGGCCCTCCATTCAAACCCACCCCAAAATCACTTGTTTTGAATTTAAACTATCAAAAATGACTTACCAACCAGTAACCGGTAGCTCCCACCCAAACCACTCTCTCTTTCTCTCTCTCTCTCTCTCTGAGACACCCCATCCCCATCTCACACACACTCTCTCTCAACCTCTTTCCCTCTCAACAGAACCACCACCACACGCCACCACCAGCACAAAATCCCTTGCCACCACCACACACCACTACTACCATACCCAAATCCCCCCTCTCTCTCTCAGCCTCGTTCCCTCTCAACCTCTAAACAGAGCCACCACACCCCCACCACCATACATCACTACCATCACAGAACCCCTGCCACCACCATACCCAAACCCCTTCTCCCTTTCTCTTTCTCTCTCTCAACCTCTTTCCCTCTCAACTTCTCAACAAACCTACCACCACCACACGCCACCACCAGCATAGAACCCCCGCCACCACCATACAAACCCCTTCCCCCCCAATCCCCTCTCACTCTCTCTCTCTCTCTCTCTTAGAGCTCAAACAAACCCTCTATCTTTTTTATTTTCAAATTAGAGAACTTTAAAGAGGTTAAATGCCCAAATCAGCCCCATCAAGTCTTTACCATCATGGTCACCGTCACTGTAACTGTAGCCTATTTCTCTCTCTCTCTCTCTCTCTCTCTCTCTCTCTCTCTTGATAGTCTCTTTCTCACTCACTTAACACATATACACACATACACATACACATAGTGACATACACTCACTGCGCAGATCACACACACACACACACACACACACACACATACACACTCATGCATTCATACTTTATGTTTCTTGTGTAAAGTATAAGAATTATATCTCATTGTAAAGTGTAAGAATTGTTTTTCATTGTAAAATTTTATGTTCCTTCTGTATAAGAATTCCCTTGTAAAGTGTTATGTTCCTTATGCAGAAGTTTATGTTCCTTGTGGAAAATGTTATGTTCCTTGTGTTAAATGTTCTGTTCCTTCTCTATAATGTTCTGTTCCTTGTGTAATATATTCATATCCAAGTGTAAAATGTTATGTTCTAAGTGTAAAATTTTCTGTTCCTTTCGTGTAAAATGTTATGATCCTACTGTATAAAGGTTTGTTCCTTGTGTAATGTTTTCATATCCAAGTGTAAAATGTTATGTTCCCATTGTAAAAGATTATGTTCCTTGTATAAAGTGTTTATGTTCCTTCTGTATATAGTCCTATCCCTTGTGTAATGTTTTTCATACCCAAGTGTAAAATTTTATGTTCCAAGTATAAAATGTTATGTTCCCATTGTAAAATGTTATGTTCCTTGTGTGTTCCTTCTGTATAAAGTTATGTTTCTTGTGTGTTCCTTCTATATAATGTTCTGTTCCTTGTGTAATATGTTCATATCCAAGTGTAAAATTTTATGTTCCCATTGTAAAAGTTTATGTTCATTGTGCATTCCTTCTGTATGAAGTTATGTTCCTTCTGTATAATGTTCTGTTCCTTGTGTGTCCCTTCTATATGATGTTCTGTTGCTTGTGTAAATGTTCATGTCCAAGTATAAAATTTTATGTTCCTTGTGTAAAGTGTTATGTTCCTTGTGTAAAGTGTTATGTTCCTTTTGTATAAAGTTCTGTTCCTTGTGTAATATGTTCGTATCCAGGTGCAAAATTTTATGTTCCAAGTATAAAATATTCCGTTCCCATTATAAATTTTATGTTCCTTGTGTAAAAAGTTCTATCTCTTGCTTAGGTAAATCCTTGGGTGGAGGAGGCATTCACAAATTGTTTAGTATGAGGTAGCAATGACATTGAATCGTACATTATTGTCGAATGAATTTGGATGACATTGCTTTGCTAATTTGTCTCTAATTTTTTTAATGTAGGAAGCAAAGGGCGAGAAAGAGTAATGCCGTACAAGGGGATGTAATACCAAAGAAGCCTCCTACACCATACATGTTGTTTTAGTAAGTAAAAGTAGTTTTAAAATGCAGATTAAAGTAAGCTAAGCGTTGGTTTTGTAAACCCAAACATCGATGTATCATACAGATGTTGTATATGTTGGTTAATGCAGTCATGAAAGATGTAAACAGTTGAAAGTTGAAGGTGGAGAGAAGAAGCAACAAAACGAGGTATGTGCAAAATATAACAATTTATTTTAATTATAAAGGTAACATGTTTAGGTGTCAATGGTTAAAACTTCATTATATATGTAGATACAACGAGAATGTGGAGAAATGTGGAAAGAAATGGCAAAAGAGGAGAGGCAGCCTTATGTTGAAAAGGCAAAAGAGGCGTCAACGGTGTATAAGGAGAAGATGCCTACTGAAAAGGTAACTAATTTTCACATAATTTGGACAATGCATTTATGTGACACTAACAACGTCTTTACTTGCTTGTTTAATAGAGAAAACCATAGATTGAAACAAGAATGGCACTTCGTACTTTAGTTGAGTGCATTTCCAAATTTTTGCCGGACCAAATGGAGGTAGTAAGATCTATTGGTATCGGTGCCCTCATAGACTTGCGTTGTACAAGAATTGATCACCACCTTTGTGCTTGTCTTGTAAAAAGGTTCTATCACGCAGATTATTCATTGACTGCACATGGCAGGAAATTTAAGGTAACCCCCGAGGATGTAGAGAGAATTATGGGCATTAGTTCCCGCGGCCTTGATTTAAGTCGAGAAGGGCTATCTAGTAATATTTATGAAATGTGTGATAAGTATGGCTTTCAAGGTGGACTACTGCAAATAAAAGACTTGAAGGAAGATATACAAACCATGGAAGACGCTGGAGAGGAGTGCAAGGTCAGATTTTCCTTGCTTGCCTTGGGATGCATCTATTGCCCCAACTTGAAGCCAAGCATCAATCATTACTCACTACATGGATTGAAGGATGTATCAGCTCTTTTGAAGATGAATTGGGCCAAGTTAGTGTTGGTCTACCTAGCAAATAATATCCACAATCATAAGAGAAATAAGTAAGTTGGAATTAGCGGCTGCTTGCTCTTTTTGGTGGTAAGATTGTATACATGTACTTCTTTGTGATTTAAATGAAAACCAACCAATTTCAAGTAATATTATTGAATATTTTTTTAAGTTGTTCTACTTTGACAGATATATTCCATATGGACTACCCATGTCATCTACCAAAAGCGGTATGTACCCCTCGATTGGTTGGTGGGGGAACGAGGATATTAACGTGCGAGTGAGATTCCTTGCAAGGAAGGGTTTGTACACAGAGTAAAAGGTATATAAATGAACCAATATATGGGTAATTTATGTGATCCAACCAAAATGTTTTATTATAATTTTCTTTTCAAATGCAGATTGAGATGGACTCGACCAAGGAAGACATAATTACGGATGTTGAACCACGAAATGAAACCCCGCCCCTTCAACCAAAAGGAGAAGCAACTCTACTGGATAATGTTGAGTTTGAAGTTAAGAAGATGAGAAAAGAAATTACAGAGTTAAAAGACGTGATGCTCTCATTGAAAGATGAGGTTGTTGGTAGTGTGAAGGTATTAAAAAAGTTTATGTCGAGTGGAGGAAAACAACAGCAACAACACGATTGGGGTGAGTGTCGTCCTGAAAAAGAGAGATCACCTTCATTTCGATATGATAGATGGGATGATGAACGGTTCCGACCCGGTTCAAGAGATCACTCGAGTTAGGCCACGTATAACAAAGCCCACACACCAAAACTTACACTAATCATTAAGAAAACATGATTTAGACTCCATAAAAGAACTTTCTAGACACAAAATAGCCCCAAGGGCAAAATTGTCGTTAATAAAGTATAGCCAAATTTTATACCAAAAGATAGATCTTTGACTCCCAGATCCAACACAAAAAACGTTGCACAAATCCAAATGTTCTAGAAAGAGTTGTGTCTGTGTCTGTAAAAGTCGACGTGCAGTGAAAACAGAGGTGGATCGATCCGCCCTTTGAGGCCGGATCGGTCCGACTTCACATTTTCGAGCAAAATGTCCCCGAAAAGGTGCGAATTGATCCGCAAGGAAGGCCAGATCAATCTGGCTTTGCAGAAGTTAGTTTTTACTGCATAAAAACTCTATTTTTTAAGTCCAAAACCATTCTAAACCAAACCAAACTTTATAGGGAAATCAAATATTATTTCAAAAACATTTCTAATTGTCACCAATTCATAACTAAACATCATAAGAGTTTCTAAGAATCAAGTTCAACCACTTGGATTGCTATTAACATGCATGATTCGTGTCCAATATTGCATTCTTAACTTCATGATTTTACCTTTATTGGACACAAATCATCACTTATATTGGGAGATTTAATGGATAAATTGTACTTTTGCTATTCCTACTGTTGTTCACTTGTTGCTAATAAAAATCTCTTTCTTGTAGAGTTTGGGAACTTGTTCAAAGTGAGAACCAACTCTGTTTGGTTCTTATCTCATAAAAAGGGAAAGGAAAGAACTTCAGCAAAGGCTGATCCATCCGGCCCTTTGACCGGATCGATCCATGTGTTTTAGAGGAGCTTGGTATCAGTTTCAAAAGACGCGGATCGATCCGGCCTTTTGAGTGGATCGGTCTGCGATTCCGAAGGAACATTTTGTCAAAAAAATCCCAAGATGGATCGATCCGCCCCAAGGAAGGGATCGATCCGCGGCTTTTCGAAGAGATATCAACTGCCCAGATGAAAGGCGGATCGATCCGGCCCAAAGAAGTGATCAATCCGCGGCTGTAGTTTTCCCCTTTTTTATTTACAAGTTTGCCATTATGTGGGTTTTGTATAAATAGAAAGAGATAGGGTTTTTGATAATATGGATATTCTATCTTGTGTTTTTCTCCCAACATTCTTCTTCTTCTCTCATTTTTAGGAACCCACTTGGGTTCCATTCCATTTCTTCTTCATTTGTATAAACTTGAAGCTTAGATTGAAGTTTTAATGGCTAGGTATATTTTCTATCTCCTCTCTTTTGATGATCTTTCTATGTTTTCTATTATTAGTTAGATTTACTTAGGTTGTGGATCATGAACTCTTGGATTTAGTGTAGTAGCACTTTTAGGGTTCATTTGTGTAGGATTCAAAACTAGGGGCTTCATCGTCTTTGTATTGCATTTTTTATTGTCAAAACTTAGCCTTTGAATCCTACCCTATGTATTTCATATGGAATATTATGTAACCTTGTGTTTTGCACTCCATGTGTTTGATAAATGTTGTGTGTGGGATTTATAACTTGGGGTCTTCATCTTTGATTGTTCAAACTCTTGGGTTTTAAATACTATCTTTTGAAGGCTTCATAGGTGATTTGTCCACCAAGTAGATTAGTTAGTGTAGGGTAGACAAATCATTCGGATTAGAAGACCTAGAGGCTTCATCTTGTATGTCATGCATCCTTGATAGTCAAACGTTAGCTTCAAATCCGTTTCTATGGAAATCTCAAAGCTTCCTTCATCTTTCACATAGATGCACTCCTTGTGTTTGATAATATACTACAATGGAGTGTTACCTTAGAATGTGCTTGAAACACTAGTCCATTTCATCTTGTTGTGACCCATGATGGGGGGGAATGATCCCAACCTATTGCTTTTTAGATTAGTATTTATTTACACTTCTCTTCTCCAAAAACCAAACAAGAAGCCGCAAGACGCAAAGTCATTTTTATTCATTTTCATCATCTTTTCTTATTTATTTCTTTTAGCATTATAATTTGTTTTCTAAACTTCCCAAACGTTGTTCTTGTATCAATCCCTGTGGACTCGACACCCTACTTCCAACATACTACGTTTTTAATAGGGTTAAATAAAAACTTGATTTTGACAACATCAAAATGGCGCCGTTGCCGGGGATTGGCGACAATGTTAAGTTGTTTAGTTTCTAATTATATGCATTTTTGCATTTGATCTTTTTATTTTGTCTTTGTTTTGAAGGATTAGCTACTCTTGAAGAGCTAAACCTCCATCTAGGATATTGATGACACATTGGTCTCGCATGGGGAAAGGTACTAGTATCTCCTTTGGTTGTTGTTCTTTAAAATTTTGGCATATGTAATTAATTTTCGTGATTTCTTACATAGTTGTGTTTAATAGAAGTGGTGTATTGTTGCACATGAGTCATTCTAAGAGAAGTTGATTTGTCTACCATGTAGCTTAGTTAACGTAGGGTGGATGTGTCATTCTAATCAAAGGTGTAACATAGTGTTGTAATTTACCACTTATTTGTCATTATGATAATTATGCTTTGTGTTAAGATGCATGACTCATACCAAGAGAATGTGATGTGTTCCACCATGTAGTTTAGTTAACTTAATTTAGTTAATGTAATTTAGTTGTAGGGTGGGCAAATCATGTTAATCAAAGTAGAGCCATAGTATAGTAATGCAAAGTTTGATTATTTTGCCAAACTTTCTAGAATACCTCTTTTAAAGGACTATTATTTCTCTTTTGCATGTTGGACTCGTGGTAGAATCAACATTCTAACATTAATTCAAATTCATCAGTATCATTTCCTAGTCATTCCATCTTCATTTCTTTTGTGTTTTGGCTTTTCTTTTTGTTTTCTTCTTTTATTTGCTTGATGTGCTTGGTAGTGATTCATGTGCAAGAACATCATTTTTGTGCTCGTTGGGGATCACTCCTTTTGTTGGTGATATCACTCTATCCCTACTCATTTTTTGTCCTTGTTTCGAACCATTTGCATTAGGGACAATGCAATGTTCTAGTCGGGGGGTGTGGGATATTCACCCATCATGTTGGTGTTCGATTTTCTTCTTGCCATTAATTTTCCAAGCATGTTTTGGTTGTTAATAAAAGAAAAGATGATTCAAAAAAAATTTTGATTTAAATTAAAAAATCATTTCTAATGATTTTAGTATAGTTGCCTCGTTCTAATGTCGAGCGATGACGCTTGTCTTGAGTTTTCATACGATATTGGCATGCGTCACGTGTTGAATCCCATTAGTTCTATAACTATCTTGATTATAGTAAATTTCATGAAGTTCAAATCTTGGATTATCGAGCACGTTGTATGATTACTTGTGTTAAGATAATGTTTAATGCAATTGTTACCCGAAAATTGTTTAAAACATTTGTGGAGACCTTACCTTTGTGAGCTTTAGATCTTTTTCTCCATTGTTGAGTGTTACATACTTCAATTCTCTCTTTTTGAAAAACATACAAAAGTCGTAGATAATCTCATCTTCTTGCTTTGATTGTTCATTAGAGGAATTCTTTGGTGGAATGTAAAATTCTTGTTTGCTTGTCATTGTAGTGGAGAACAAAGAATCACATTGTCCGAGGAAATAATTTTAGGATCTTTTCACCATTTCTACCCTCAACCACATATACCCTTCTTTTACTTAACCATACATCTTCCATATCTGCGTTCGAATTACATTTTTGGGATATCTTGACATGAGATTGTGTTTGTAAGGTTGAAAAAGAGATTGAATCGTGTGGTTGTGAGAGTACAAAGAAAAAGAAAAAGAAAAGAAGCTAAAAAATATATGTAAAGTAAAAGAATTATAAAAAAAAGAAAAGAAAAAGAAAAAGAGCTTCATAGTCAATTGTACTTCTCTTTTTGAGTTTCAAAGAAATATTTGTGGATGATTCATCTCTTGTGGTCATCTGTATCCATGCATTCTAATAAATCCCAAGTTTGTACACAAACACCTCACTTCATTTCCCCTTGTCCTTCACCTAACATCACTTTTCCACTCTACAACCCCCCTAAAGGTCCTAACTGATCCTCAAGTTGTGTGATTCGGAGTTTGAAACGGATGTGATAAGCAGTTAGAGTTATTCCCCATCCTCTAGTAAATAGTATCTTTCATGAGATTAATTTTTACTCATTTTTCATGCCTACGTATTTCATCATTGGCATGTACGTGGCTTTGGTATCCATTTCCTTTACTCTTTTTGCCCGCATGCCCCGAGTGTATTACCTTTTTCGAGCATTTCATTTTTAGAGTATAATACTGGTGAGAATTGAGTTGATGCGCATTTTGAACGAGATTCGGATTATGAAAGTATTGTCATCTTCTTGATAGTTGTAGTTATGCACTTCACACCACACACACATCCAAAATTGAGCTTAATGAAGCGTATCTAATAATCTTGATAGTTTGAGAATTTTTTTGGATTTGCGCATCAGGTGCTAAAATCTTTTGAAAATTCCTGGGACTATGTTGAGTGTCGGCTTTAGATTGTGGGAAACTATCATGAGGAAACAAAATGTTTGTGGGTATCATTCTGAGAACCCTCCGGAGACAAAACTCTGCCTCTACGGGTAACCTAGAGGTTTAACGGCTTGTTGCATTTGCCCAATGCAATCGTGTTTCCCACGAAAACGGTTTATCTTTCATTTTAAATAATTTGTTGTACAAGGTTATTCTTAAATCTCTTGGTATTTATCTTTGTTGCTAAGAGACTAGAAACATGCTAGTTGGGGGGTGTGATTCGTGTCCAATATTGCATTCTTAACTTCATGATTTTACCCTTATTGGACACAAATCGTCACTTATATTGGGAGATTTAATGGATAAATTGTACTTTTGTTATTCTTGCTGTTGTTCACTTGTTGCTAATAAAAATCTCTTTCTTTTAGTGTTTTGGAACTTGTTCAAAGTGAGAACCAACTCCATTTGGTTCTTATCACATAAAAAGGGAAATGAAAGAACTTCAGCAAAGGCGGATTCATTCAGCCCTTTAAGCGGATCGATCCATGTGTTTTAGAGGAGCTTGGTATCAGTTTTAAAAGACGCGGATCGATCCGGCCTTTTGAGCGGATCGATCCGCGATTTCGAAGGAACACTCTGCCAGAAAAATCCCAAGATGGATCGATCCGCCCCAATGAAGGGATCGATCCGCGGCTTTCGAAGAGATATCAACTGCCCAGATGAAAGGCGGATCGATCCAGCCCAAAGAAATGATCAATCCGTGGCTGTAGTTTTCCTCTTTTTTATTTACAAGTTTGCCATTATGTGGGTTTTGTATAAATAGAAAGAGCTAGGGTTTTTGATAATATGGATATTCTATCTTGTGTTTTTCTCCCAACATTCTTCTTCTTCTCTCATTTTTGGGAACCCACTTGGGTTCCATTCCATTTCTTCTTAATTTGTATAAACTTGAAGCTTGGATTGAAGTTTTAATGGCTAGGTATATTTTCTATCTCTTCTCTTTTGATGATATTGCTATGTTTTCTATTATTAGTTAGATTTACTTAGGTTGTGGATCATGAACTCTTGGATTTAATGTTGTAGCATTTCTAGGGTTCATTTGTGTAGAATTCAAAACTAGGGGCTTCATCTTCTTCGTATTGCATTTTTTATTGTCAAAACTTAGCCTTTGAATCCTACCCTATGTATTTCATATGGAATATTATGTAACCTTGTGTTTTGCACTCCATGTGTTTGATAAATATTGTGTGTGGTATTTATAACTTGGGGTCTTCATCTTTGATGTCAAGCATCTTTGATTGTTCAAACTCTTGGGTTTTAAATACTATCTTTTGAAGGCTTCATAGGTGATTTGTCCACCAAGTATATTAGTTAGTGTAAGGTGGACAAATCATTCGGATTAGAAGACCTAGAGGCTTCATCTTGTTTGCCATGCATCCTTGATAGTCAAACGTTAGCTTCAAATCCGTTTCTATGGAAATCTCAAAGCTTCCTTCATCTTTCACATAGATGCACTCCTTGTGTTTGATAATATACCACAATGGAGTGTTACCTTAGAATGTGCTTGAAATACTAGTCCATTTCATCTTGTTGGACCCAAGATGGGGGGAATGATCACAATCTATTGCTTTTTAGATTAGTATTTATTTACACCTCTCTTCTCCAAAAATCAAACAAAAAGTCACAAGACGCAAAGTCATTTTTATTCCTTTTCATCATATTTTCTTATTTATTTCTTTTAGCATTATAATTAGTTTTCTAAACTTCCCAAAAGTTGTTCTTGTATCAATCCCTGTGGACTCGACACCCTACTTACAACATACTACGTTTTTAATAGGATTAAATAAGAACTTGATTTTGACAACATCAATGCACAACCCTCACAATGCTCCAACTAGGAGCTAAGGCATGCACCAATACCACACTTTCATTCCAACATGGGTATAAACACACAAACTCAAGAAATTAAGTTAAAGTTTACAGCAAGTTACTCATTTCCCAAAGTCTCCAACTATTATACACAACATGTGGTTTGCCAAGTACAACCCACACCGCAAGATACAACTAACACCAAATTAAACCTTACATATTACAAGATTTCCAAAAGCACGAGTTGTTCTTAACATCTCCAAAAACAAAAGTTACATTTTAAACTTAAATCATCTAGGCATATGGACACATTCACAATTCCCATTTTTAACTCGTTGCATCGGTCATTTTTCCTCCTCTTCTCATTCCATACCTGCAGTGGTTATTCAATAATCATAACAATCGCTTAGTGAGAACTAATCATGCTATTGGAATGTTTAACATGTAAATGCAACAATTATCATAAACATCGATAAAATGATCTCCGAAAAGTCAAGTAACTCCAGCCACCACCCCCGGGTCCTTCTCTCCCAGATCTTCCTCACTCTTTTGTCGCATATAACGTCTCTTTCACACTTGTGACCCTGAAGGCATCACTGTCATTTCATTATGGCTGTCACCACGCCCTACTCTTGAGGGCCTTTTTATCTTTACATATGGGACCTATAAATTGTGGTCACTACTTGACCTCCCTTTGATCCACTTAAGCATTTAAGCAACTTAACATATAAGCATAGAAATTTCACATTATTGACATGCTTTTACCCAAATTCATCATAATCAAAGTTACATAGGCATGAATTAAGTATTCTAAACTAACAGTTATCACATTAACACATCTACACACCCAATTTTGAGATTAAAACACTCACCTCTTCTATTTACTAACAATTTAAGCATAGGAACCCAAATCCTACTGGTGTAAATCTTACATAGTTTTGATACATCAATCGTCATCTATCAAGAACGGTCGCCAAAAAAACGTTACCAAAACTGAAAATAAAATATATGCATGTGATCCTCTTACCTCCACGAGTCCAAAAATGGCCTCGGTTCGCGAAACAATCGTTGGACGGCGAAGATACGGTAATAATACGGCGTCAGATACCCGTCGTCTTCGTAAAGAGCTATTGTTTTCCTTAATTTCTGTAAATTCTTGCTGTGAATTGTGAGGGTGACACATATGCTATACATGCATATGTGTTGACACCTCTTACCCATATTTCCATTTACACCTCCAAACTTTCTTTAAGCTTAATTCTGAAACTCCCATGTTACTTACATTAACTACCCACATTTTTTAAATGCATTTAATCTATGTCCCGCGTGGGTCCCAAATGTGATCCCACATATAATATAAAGGTTACTATTAAACCTACAAATTATGAATCATTTTCAAATACGCCCTCACATGGGTACCCAAACTGGTCCCCATTACCCATCATAAGACAATATAATCCTTAAACTTTAAAACAAGTAATCATATAAACATATAACGGCATCTAAATGCAAATTGTATATATTAACTAGACCCTTATTGGGCCCCACTTTTATACAAGCCCTACCTATCACAGGACTTTCATCTGTGTCGGCATTTGAACACCATTTTACATGTGGGTTCATATCCCCACCTTAAACCATCTTATGTGTTAATTATCTTTAATTAATACATATTAATACCACATTAGCCTTCTTTTCCAGGTACGGGTGTTACATTTCTCCCTCCCTTTTAAGAAGTTTGTCCCCAAACTTTTCCCATCTTGTGGTATCAATGTATATACATATTTCCTTCTCAAACTTCATATAGTTCACAAGCATTATCCTTATTCAAATATGACGATTAACACTATAACACGAAGGCTTGAAGCACATTAAACCCCTTTTGTAACTTCTGACTGCAGCTTCAATCAATAAGTCATAGGTTACCAGTTCGCATTCCTTTCAATCCTTCAACTCATATTACGTACCAAAGATAACATTTTTATGAACATTTCTTTCCCCACAATAGATACTCTTCCTTAATTTTTCTGAGAATAGAACTCAATTACTTGTAGTACATTTTTCTTGCTAATCATTAGCTTGTAGTGAATCGTTCTACTACGACTCAGTTTCATTTCTATTGCTTCTTGGAAAATGTCAAAATTTCAATACATTCACATACGTTGTTCCAGAAATGGTAAGTATCAATGCCTACATAATATCACAGTTTTCTTTCACATATAATTCAATTAACCCTTGCAAATCCGTAGCTTTAAGTAATAACCATTAATTGACCTGGTCAACAATGTTCACTATCATTTATATATCAGCATCTAAATCACACCAACTTGACAATCCTACCATGCAATTCATCACGACACATGCCCTTTTCCATTGATCATCAATATCATTTGTAATTACCCCGCAAACCCTCGGTATCTTTGCCTTATTTTCTCATTATACCACACGTCATATAAAGTGCTTTAGAATTACATCTAAGACAATCATCACATTATCCCATCTTTTTAATTAATAGTACTCAGATTCCAAATCAATCTTCAAGAAGATTTAGACCCCTTGTAACTGAATATCAGGTCATCACATACAAAAAAATGCGATAAATATCATTCCAAACCCAATAATTAATAATTTAGTCTCCACAATCTCATTTCCGACTTCAATATTTCTTCTGAATCTTCTTTCTTGAGCTATCTTCATTCGGAATATTATATATATTTAACTTCTAGATTCCACACATCTTACTGTAAGTAGAATTTAATCATTCTTCCTCAACAACTTATAACATCTCCTTTATAGAGCAAACAAATAACACAGATTCTGAGTCTAACTTCTTATTATCTGACACAATATTGTCAGTTGATTTCAAACTACGACCATCTCTTCCTTTCAAAATTCCAGAGTAATTTCAGCTACTAGCAATTCTAAATCTCCACCAATTCACCTCAAACAATCAATTCACATACTATATTTCCCTAATCAATCACTAACTCGTAGCTTCAACAACCACTTGACTTCAATGTCCAGTGTTAGGTTTTCATATCATTGTTTACCATGAATTCCAACTGTTTCCTTTATCACGTACTCGATTTCTGTTACATAAGTCATATTTTAAATCCCAACAGCCCTTGTTAGCTCCTTACTTATAGAAACATCTCTGTCTATTTCAAACCTTGTGTCAAAGAATATACTCATCAAGTTTCAATCTTCTGTGAAGCATATGCAATTGTTACAACACCATATAACCCAATCTGTGACATGGTACCTCATTATAACTGGTAAATTTCTCAATGTTAGTCAATCTAGCTAAGATCATTGTCTTCTCAAATCAACGCTTTAACTCTTATAAGCATTCACACGTACCCCAAACCAATAACCAAACATGTTCTACGATTATAAATATTAACAACCTATAGTTTTCTATCATCTTGTCTCTTTTTCACATAGTTTATATCCATTACAAAGCATCGGAAGTCTCGTTATCATAATCTATCGAAATATAACCTTGTCCTTAGCATAAGCTTTTTCCTCTAGCAAAATCCCCTGGTGTCATTAGAATGGATGATAGATAATTCTATCACAAGTTCATTTCATTACATCCCAGATATTTAGATTATAGCATCAATAGTCACAAATGGTACTCAGGTTACTTTAAATATCATTACAATCATCATCTGCTCTAATCTTGTACCAAAATCCCCATAATATCCCTTACCTTAATCTGTCCTAAACCATTCTCGGATCCTGGTCAACAAGTACTGACATCTCTAAGATTATCCAATAATTTAATTCATTTGCTATTTAACATCTATTCTCAACTGTAGCTTCATTCAATCTCAATTCTCAATAACCAATCTAGTTGTTCCGTTTGTCTTTTCATAGTAATGTCAATAACCCCCTTCAATATACTACCCAAAGAGTTAATTATAGTTCTAACCTTTTGTAGTCCAATTACCATCTACTAAGCAAGTTATTCAATTAGTCTTCTCATAATGCATTCAATATTACACCCACTATCAAAATAGCCCATATGCATATGCGAAACTCCCACTGTCAAAATATTCTCAACTCAATTCAATGTATATTCTTACTCTAATAAGTACAAACTTCTGACTTTTCCTCCTCACTATACGGTAACTTAAATGATAACACAACATGAAATAATCAAATTACGTCAATTTCGTAGAAAATAGAAGCTTATTCAATTCAACACTTATCTACTACCCATCATACTGTAGTTACCTAATTGACAATCATATCATACCCAGTGCTTCCACAAACGTTGAGTAGCTATCAACACCATTTTATGGTTAACAATATTATATTTCCCTTATACCACATTTTCTTGATACGAATATGTTTCATTTATAGAAACTTCTAACAATTTCCCCTTAGTAAGCCGACAGACTCTAACAGTCTCGCAATATTGAATAACAACATCATATTGACTATCTTGAAAATAAAACTCCATTTAACTTAGTGTCTAATCATTAAACAATCAACTCTATAATTCTGGATTTGTGACCCATTCATACCCAGTTGTGCATTCAAAGGACAACACTATAATTGATGCTAATAGTTTTGGTTTACCATCACATCATTTACCCCTGATATGCCAGAACCAATCACGAATACCCTGATTAAAAATATCACCAACTAAGCCAACCTTCCCAGATCCCCAACAATACACTTGATCATTCAACAATCGTTACGATACAACCAATACATAGTTCTTTCAAGATCAGAAATACTTGCGTTGGTTATAAACAAATAAATAAATAACCCTACATATTACCTGTTGGCTGTGGTGATGTAAGCATTAGTTAAGAACTCCTATCTTCTTGTTGTTCTCCCCTCATTTGGCAATTGAACAGATCCCTAGGTAGTCTTAGATGTCGGAAAGCTTGGACCTTCTTGTTGTTTATTAGGATAGTCTTGCTCCCGATGACCTTGTTGTCTACATTCAAAACAATTTTCCCTAAACTCTGTACCCCAATGCAGACAATTCTGCTCACGGTGCCCAAATTGCATACAAGCATAGCAAATTAGGTAGCATACTCCCCAATGTCGGAACTCCTTTGGAAGAACTTCTGTGATTGGAAGTTCTATTCTTACCTCTAGATTTGGAGTTCCTTGTGCCGCTTCCACGGTTCTTATTATTATCTCTATAACACTTTTCACCTGTTTCTCTCTTGATGATGAGGTATGTCCTTTTCCCGAATCCATTACCACTAAACAATTACTTCGCAGCCCGGTCCCACAATAGCAGAACCGGAGCCCGTGGCACGCCACCGAGGCTAAACCAATTCATTAATGTTCCCAAAAATTAGTTTGAAGAACACACGCAGCGGAACAAAACAACCCATTTTGAAAGCAAGCAATCTAGTCAACTGGGTCAGCCATTTAGTCGATTGATCCATCAGTCACAGAGAATAAGGAGTTCCCAATCAACCACCTTCAGTTGACTGACCCTCAGTCCATTCGACTGGGGGCATTTTTGGTCGACTGAACTCATCCAGCAGAAAGCCCAATTTTCATGTAGAAACCAGTCGACTGGATCGGGGCTCCAGTCGACTAAAATCCTGAAACCCAAAAGAATTTTCCTTACAAAACAAGGGTCCAGTCGACTGAAACAAGGCTCGGTCGACTGTTATACACCAGCAGCTCCTTTCTGTAGCATTTCTAAGTTTAAAAGCTTTTCGAAATCAGCCAAGGACTAAACACGCATACCAAACTCACTCCAAAGTAATCCTAACTGTATTAAAACATTACTAAAATATAATTACAAGAGATTATAATCTATTATAACACTATGGACATGTTCTACAATTCCAAGTTAACATAAGTTAAAACAACCAAATCCTTATTACAACATTTCCATTGTCCCAAAACTACAAGATCAACATTCAGGTTGTCTTCTAAGTGAACTCTCAACCCACGTGCTCACTTTTGTGATTCCTCGCCAGCATTTATACCTGCAATGGTTATTTGAATAACCATACATATTTTGATTTGTTTAAGCTAACGCTTAGTGAATAAAACAACAAATGCACGTGAATGACTAACATGCTCGCATTCACATCACTACATTTCATACTAGTCGCAGGAGACTCACATGCACATTACATACTCCCAATCCGCGACTCCTCGCCAATAAGTCCACGCGAAAGGGTAAGACCCATGATTCTTCTCTTCAATCGTGCGATCTTAATGCCTATATCGGCTCCACAAAATGGCTTAGCGACCATGTGCTCTTTCTGACCCAAATAAGTAACTCAACATGCTCAAATACATATCACTATGCTATTAGGCCTACTTATCAATATAATTGCCCAATATGAACTACACAATATATCTCTATAAATTAACACACACCTTTCATATCAAACATGAATACATGTTAAGAAATCATTCTAAAGTACAAAGTTGAATCACTCACCTCCGATTAACGCTCTTAAAGGTCGGTCTAAAGAAAACCCGTGCACAAAGAACGTGCAGAAAAACTCCTAATACAATTCCTATGGATCAGAAGTCCAAATATCAACTTTTATGAAAGATTCCAGAAATTAACTTTTTTGAAAACTTAGCCAAACAGGCCCTAATAGATATCAAAATGAAGCTCTTACCTCGAGAAGCTCGAATATGAAATCTAGAAGAAATCAGATGGGCAGAAGGCCGTCGTTTGGCGTCGAGAAGCTCGAAGCAACTATATCTCCTTTTGGCCTCTTTTTGAAACTTAGGTTACAAGCTTTATGAAAATATCAAGTTCATCTCTATCTATATATAGGCAATATTCTCGGGAATTATGTTTACCTCCCCTCGAGTTTTCAAAACTCCTAATCAGTCTCTGAAACTTTCTACACAGTTAATTCATAACTTCACGAGTAAAACCCCAAAATTATAAAAGTTTTTGACTAAGTTCCGTTTGGTTGCTAAAACGCAAATTCTTATATGACGTTTCTGAAGTTGCTAATTAGCCTACCAAATTAATAGCGTGTTAATTCGTCCTCACCAGGATACTAAATCTAACAACAGAAATATAATATAAGCTAGAAAATAATACAGATATTTAAATACATAGGTAAACATTTATTTTCAGATAAACATTTAAGGTATTCCACAGTGACCGTCTCATACTCGGAGAGACGTCACAACATCAAAACATTCACTTTACACTATCTCAGAGGGTTCTCTAACACAGACACCCAATCGACTCGTGAGTCAAAACTCACTCAAACATGTGTCATAAGACACGTCATATCACATTATCATGCATGACAATGAAATGAAATGCAATAACACACATGTGGGTGTTATAAATTAAGCCTAACATCCATATAGTAATTCATGTACATGTTACTATAAATAGCGTGTGATGCATGCTAAATAGCATTTAAGAATGCTAAATAAACATGTATGCATAATCTTCATAGCTACGCATCCTTTTATGCTTTTTATGTCATATTTGCCACTCGTCCCCAAGGCTCTAGCCTATCTAATACTAAAAATTGTCATAGCCCAACCCATCTCAGATGAGTTAGGACACATGTAACAAAGCCCACACACCAAAACTTATACTAATCATTAAGAAAACATGATTTAGACTCTATAAAAGAACTTTCTGGACACAAAATAGCCCCAAGGGCAAAATGGTCATTAATAAAGTATAGCCAAATTTTATACCAAAAGATATATTTTTGGGTCCCGGATCCAACGCAAAAAATGGTAAGCGAATCCGAATTTTCTAGAAAGAGTTATGTCTATTTCCGTAAAAGTCGACGTGCAGTGAAAACAGGGGAGGATCGATCCGGCTTCACAGAAGTCAGTTTTTGCTACTTAAAAACTCGGTTTTTTAAGTCCAAAACCATTCCAAACCAAACCAAACCAAACTTTATAGGGGCATCAAATATTATTTCAAAAACATTTCTAAGTGTCTCAAATTCATAACTAAACATCATAAGAGTTTCTAAGAGTCATGTACAACCACTTGGATTGCTATTGTAGACACCCTATTTTGGTTCGTCCATTCGACGGAAGGAACCCCGCCTTAAGAACAACCCGATGATTGGAATCAGGATTTTTCAGTTTTATAAAGCAGAACTCCGTGAAGCACAGTGGTCTCCGAGATACATTAGAATAACCTCTAGGGAGACTTAGGTACGTTAGAAACTCAAATCAGAGCCAAAAACCCAATTTAAGGGAGCTTTTCACATGAAATAACGAAAAATTGCCTTTTACTGAGCAAAATCTAAACCTTAGGGTGGGATCCTGAGAACTCCCTTTACAAAATAGTCCTAAAATAGGCTAAATTAGTGGCCCAAGCCTTCACATTGGCCAAAAACCACTTAGGAGAATTTTCACCCTTTTTGCGCCTCACAGGTTTGCTCCTCATTAGAGTCAGCCGCACTCTTTTGACCATAACTCAAAACCTACAAACTCTTTTTGAATGAGACCAAAAGCATCTTAAACTAGACTTGCATACCTTTTCAACGGTATATTCACAAGCCCAAAAAGGATAACCGAGGTGAGAGAACGAAGTCCGGGCTGAGCCATGTTGGCTCTCATGCTTAGTATTGTGCGGCACTCTCGGACTATCGTGTGGAAGCTCTGAGTGCCACTATGGCTCTCAAATAATTCAGATGTATTTTGGACACTTGATTTGACACCAATCCACATGAAAACATCCAAAAACGTGAAAATTTGTGTTTATTTTGTCCCACATCGCTTAACTACAAGCTTTTTCACCAAAAACTCAAACTATAAAAGGGGGTTCCTCCCCTCCCTATCCAAGATACCTAAAAATCCTAAGGATTAGAGAGACAAGGAAACCCCCTCTGGAGGATTCCAAAGCACTCCTAGAAAATCCTTAGGAAAGTATAAGTTTTTATAGTCTAGGATTGAGTCTTGGAGTCCGCCGTGCCAACGAAGCCCTGCCGGAGGAGCATTCTGAGGGGAGTTCTTGAGATAAGTTCTTCCTTTTTATTTTTTCTTCTTTTTATTTTCTATTTAGATCCTCAAAGTTCTAGGATAGTTTTAATTTAGTGTTTGTAGTATCCATTAAATTAGAGTTATCCGAGGCAGAGCTACCCCAAAATGTTGTGGTAGCCGAAGTTGTGGGGTTGGTATCCAATCCATGGATATTCAACCCAGTAGATAACAAAGCCTTAATCAGATCTATGAGTCTAAAACTAGGGCATGCATATAGGAATCATGTAGTAATCCATAATAGTTTGGATAGTAGGCTATCCATGCTATCCCTGTTTTATCCATGCATAGTAGTTATTATCCATGTATTCATACATGCATACACTTGCACATTATCCTCACTTAGAATAGTAGGTTATCCATACTAGGGATAACATCTTAATTGAGCTTACACATGCACACTATTGCACATAGTCGTCATGTTTGGACATGTATACATGTTATCCATGCTTAAAATAGTAGGATATTCTTAGATTGTCCTCTGTGTATTATGCTTTATTGCCCTGACCATGATTAATTAGGATAATTGGGAATGCTATGCTATCCCGGGTAAGTTCATATATTCCCTTTTATTTACTACTTTCTTAGGATCATATAGAAGTATGCTTAGGTGGATAAAATACAGATTTTAATTCCTTACATGATTACTTGTGCATATATATCCAATTTTTATAGGGTTTTTGAGTGTGGCTTTCACGTTTGATTTCCTTTTATTTCCTTTCACATGCATAAGGGAACGTAGTAATATGTTTAGTCCCTGAATTACTGTTTTAGCATATGCATAGCATGTAATTGTATGATTTTCTTGCATGATTTTCTTTTTATTAGTTGTTTATAACTTGACATAGAATTGTATTAGTGTAATTGAAACAGTCCACATAATGTCTGGTCAAACACCTTGAAAGCTGAGTAGAGGCCCATCTCACAATGGGGCAAGAGGGGGTGTTTTATCACAATCTAGCTCCTTTCTCTCTCGTACCTTAACCCCCGAACCGAGTGTGGGTACCCGTACCAAGCTTTGGACCTAGAAGGATTGAGCGCCCACTTGATTATTCCATTTCAAATCTCATGCCAACAGTCACGAGTGAGGTTTACCACCCTTCATTAGCCTTTATCTGATCCGACTGATTTGGATTACGCATATTTTGGATTCCGTGGGACTTTTTATCCAACTCGTGGCAACTATCGATGCCCATGATCCATATCTGAGGCTATACGAGTGAATAATCCATGTATACCCCACAAGACTAAATCCAGAGAGATCCTCACTAATAGAGTCACCACTTGGTTTGATAAATGAAACCAAGAAAACTAAATCTATCAAGTCCAATGGATAGAAAGCACTGTCCCGTCATCACCAAAGAACTCGGTTCGGGGATTAAGGTACGAGAGAGGAAGGAGCTAGATCATGCTAAAACACCCCTTCACGCCCCATCGTAAGATGGGCCTCTACTCAGCTTTCAAGGTATTTGACTAGACATTATGTGGACCATTTCATTTATTTCTAATGCAATCCTAATTCAAGTTATAAACAACTAATAAAAGAAAATTGTGCAAGAAACTAAGCGATTACATGCAATGCACGTGCTAAAGCAGTAAATCGGGAATTAAACGTATTACTACGCTCCCTTATGCATGCAAAAGGAAATTAAATTAAATTAAATTAAACGTGAAAATCACACACAAACCCTACAAAAACATGAATTCTATACACATATAATCATGTAAGGAATTTAATCCGTATTTTATCCACCTAAGCATGCTTCTAGGTGATTCTAAGAAAGTAGTAAATAAAAGGGATTCTAGAGAACTTACCCGGGATAGCATAGCATTCCCAATTATCCAAATTAACTAAGGTTAGGACAATAACAGCAATACATGTAGAGGATAATCTGAGAATATCCTACTATTCTAGGCATGGATAGCAAGTATGTGTGTCCAAACGTGACTACTATGTGTAGTAGTATGCATGTGTAAGCTTGATTAAGAGTTATCCCTTATGGATAACCTACTATTCTAAGTGAGGATAGTGTGCAAGTGTATGCATGTATGAATACATGATAATAACTACTTTGAATGGATAAAATAGGGATAGCATGGATAGCTAGCCTACTATCCAAACTATTATGGATTACTACATGATTCCTATATGAATGCCCTAGTTCTAGACTCCTAGATCCGATTAAGTCTTTGCTATCTACTAGGTCGGATATCTATAGATTGGATACCAACCCCATAGCTTCGGCTACTACAGCATTTGGGGGTAGCTCTGTCTGGGATAACTCTACTTTAATAGATACTACAAAAAAGGAAATACAACTATCCTAGAACTTTAAAGATCAAAAGCAATAAAAATGAAGAATGTGAAGAACAAACAAGAAAACGAATCTAATCTATGAACAACGAAGATCAAAACTAAGGAAAACTAATGAAAACGAGAAAGAAAAGAAGAAGAAAAAAGCTTACCCCAAGAACTTCCCTTAGAATCTTCCTTCGGCAGAGCTCCGCTACCACTGCGATCTCCAAGACTCAATCCTAGACTCTAAAACTTATATTTTTCCTAAGGATTTTCTAGGAGTGCTTCAGAGTCCTACAGAGGGGTTTCCTTGGCTCTTTAATCCTCAGGATTTTCCAAGTGTGTTCAATGGGAAGGGAAGAGCCCCCTTTTATAGTTGAAGATTTGGATGAAAAAGCTTGTAGTTAAGCGATGTGGGACAAGAAAAACATAAATTTTCACGTTTTTGGGCATTTTCACGCGGATTGGGGTCAAATCAAGGGTCCTAAATACATCTGGGGTATCTGAGAGCCATAGTGGCACTCAAAGATAACACGCGCCATTCTGAGAGTGCCGCACGGCACTCAGCTGAGAGCCACCATGGCTCTTAGCCCAGAAGTTGTATTTTTACTCCTGACTTCCCAGACTTCGTTCTCTCACCTCGGTTATTCTTTTTGGGATTGTGATATACCGTTAAAAAGGTATAGAAATCTAGTGTAAGATATTTTTAGTCTCATTCAAAAAGAGTTTGTAGATTTGAGTTATGGTCAAAAGAGTGAGGCTGACTCTAAGAAGGAGTAAACCTGTGAGGTGCAAAAAGGGTAAAAATTTTCCTAAGTGGTTTTATGGCCAATGTAAGGGCGTGGGTCACTAATTTAGCCTATTTTAGGACTATTTTGTAAAGGGAGTTCTCAGGATCCTACCCTGAGGTCCCAATTTTGCTTGATAAAATGTCATTTTTCGTCATTTCATGTGAAAAATCTCCCCTGGATTGGGTTTTTGTCTCTAATTGAGTTTCTAACGTACCTAAGTCTTCCTAGAAGTTACTCTAACATACCTTGGAGACCACAATGCTTCATGGAGTTCTAATTTATATAACCAACCAATCCTGATTCCGATCATCGGATTGTTCTTGAGGTGGGGTTCTTTCTATCGAACGGACGAACCAAAATAAGGTGTCTACAGTTTGCCCCTATTTGACAGAGCTTTGTAAAAAAATGCGCGTGATAAAGGAATGTCAAAGCATGCATGACAGCCTTTTTGTGAGTCTGAAATACTTTAGGAAGAAAATTGAAAAAATCAACACATGCAAGCACACAAAGAAAATCTCAAAAATCAAAAGGTCACGCTCGAAAGAGCTGCCTACATATTACTTCACACAGACCAACCATAGGTCAATGAGTACACCACATGCAAGCAATAATTTAAGCAAAACACAAATGAATGCTATGAGACTCAAACTACTACTAACATGCAACATACTCAGGATTTCACGAAAGGTGTCCTTAGCATGGATGATGCAATAACGGGGAGTGCCCTTAGCACGACGATGCAACGATGGAGGGTGTCCTTAGCACAGATGATGCAATAATGGGGTGTCTTATCGCGGACGATGCAAGGGTGCCTCATCGAGGACTTTGCGACATCTCCGTGCGTAGCTCTTCGTGCGAGCTAGGTGGAGACAAAAAAGTCTCCAGAGCCACTTAAGGCAAGCTGAACCTAAAATACACAGTGATGAGCCAGTTATGGCAAACATCATGAGCGTTTGCGGCTGTGGGGTTGTCCTTAGCGCGGATGATTCATGCGACATCTCCATGCGTAGCTCTTCGTGCGAGCTAGGTAAAGAGGGCAACGAACTCAGGTCCATGGAGCCATTTAAGGAAAATCATGGGATACGATGCAATGCGATGTAACTCTGCTGGGGAAAAGGTACTCGTGGAGCCGCTAAGGCAAACCAGGAGCACTACACATGATTCAAGACTTCACTTGATTCGACTGGTATGACAGTGCAGAAGGCAATGATATGCAACTGGGATTCAATGTCCATTCGACTCGACTAATGCAATGATTCAGGAGATTATTGCGATGAGGTTGAATTCTTTGCTTGGGAATATATGCGACATTATTTTGCTGGGGAAATTATTTCTAGAGCCTTCGAGGCTCACCATGCTTAATTCGAAACTTACTTGAATGGATGAATGCAACAATGTGGGACTTCTATTAACTCAATGCAATACAATGCTAAATGCTCTATTGGGGATTCATGTGCATGCAAATGATATTCTATGAACACAATGGCGCCTTAGCAAATTGCAACAGTTGAAAAATACAAGAGAAATTGTGAACAACTGAAAAAGAAAAAACTAAACAAAACTAGGAACTAGCTGTTCATGGATTTGTCACCAATTCACCAAGCACCTTGAATCCCGTCACAGCATCTCTGAGTGAGACGAAGCTAAGTACATGACCAACTATCATAAACTGTGATTGAATTCCATAAATATTAAGGAAAAGTTATTCAGTGAGCCCGTCACCCCACATCAGTGACCATTTAATCTTAACCACCCAATTGCCCCTTACTTTTAAGGGGATCATAACGGCTAAATATTGGATTCAACAATTATGTCTATAACATGGTATCACAAACTAATGAAATCTCTTCATTTATATGTACATTTGGCCCCCTATTTCCAGGGGAATTATCCTCCACATAATCACAGTTTTCAAATGATGTGAGATGGGATAGATGCTGACCTGGTATCCATTACGTCCAATATTTACTCGATCATAATAAGTGGTTAGTGAAATTTCAAATTTTAAATCTGATAACCATTTGTCATCATCTCCTGGAAGTAAAGGGCAAGTGGGTGGTTACAATCCACGTGACATGACAGGCCCCATGTAAGTGGGTTAAATGGAAGCATCATCCCCACGTAGGAGCTGAACCCCAAAGTTAACCTCATAAAGGAGGCTAACTGTTGTTATTTTTTGGCCAAATTTTGAATTTTCATCAGTTTTGAGAGAAAATCTTAACAGTTTCACTTTAATCCAAATCCATGGGGGGTAAAGTATCCACTTTTCAAACACATGAGATTAAATTGAAAAAAAAAAAGAGGTAAAATGTAATTAACCAAAAATAAGGATTAATTACATTTTACCCCTATGATTAGGTCTATTTTCACTTTACCCCCTTGTGGTTCAAAAGTGGAGACTTTATCCCTGTGATTTCAGACAGAAGTGAAACTATTATGATTTCTCTATAAATAGCCCCACATGAAGATTAAGTTTTACAATTAATCACACAGAGAGGATTTAGGGGTCAAAGTTAACCCACAAGGCAGTTAATCCCAAAATTAGCCCCACAAAAAGGGTTTAGGTGTAAAAAATTAGCCTCATATACGTGGGTTAAATGACAATATTATCCCCACATTTGGGTTAACCCCAAAATTAACCTCACACTGTGCTTTCTTCATCGTCCAGTCGTGGAGATTCTCTATTGCTCTCTAATAATTTCATAGATTAATATGTACAATATACCTATATGTATCTATGTGCACACTTATATGGGGTAATAGGATGCTAACCAACCAAACAACACAAAAATTCATTTACGAATCCACCAGATTTGTGTTTTTTAACTTTTAAATGTGTAGTTTTTTGGGGGAGGAAATTAGGCTAACCCAGCATGTCTCTTGACCAGATGTAATTATAAATGGCGGTTTGAGATGAGAGGCCTATGTGCTACCAATTGTTGTTGTTGTTGTTGTTGTTGTTGTTTTTTTTTTTTTTTTTTTTTTTGTTAAAGAAAAAAGCAACTATGATCATCGCTGTGGGGCAATATCAATTATAACCTGATGATATCATTTCTTTACTATCTTTTGAAATTTTAGTGGAATTATACTTCATGAAAGATAATAACTACTCCTAAGAAATAATGGAATGAAAAACAATTGAGTATCCAAATCTACAAATATAGAATTTGCAAATGCTGAAAATATTCACAATGAAAGCACAAATTCAAAGGCTCAAAGCTAGCTCATTCTAAGACATTAAGTCACTGCTACCATTTGACGAGATTAAACGCATAATTGATTCATATAGTCATTATAGCACCTTCTTTGCAAATTACAATGCCTCATATTTGAGTGTTTAAGAAGATTTATTTCTCTGTCTGAATCTTATAGCATTGCTTCACTGACTTAGAAAGTCCCTTGAGTGAAGTCAAGTTTAGAAAATAAGCTAATGCATCAAACTTTGATTTCACCCCACTTGTACTAAGATTGGTGAATTTTTCTAGGACTGGATCATAAGAAACAAGATCATGGTTATTAACTAACATCAAAATTTCCCCATTCTTTGTGACGAATATAGGCACATAACCATCTTGAGGCTTCTTGAATATTCCTCCTAAATTTCTAACCGTAAACACTTTACTCCAAGACTCACCAATTCCATAATTCTTCATAACCCATATGTCAAAATGATCGTCAAAAGCAACATCAGTTATGTAGAGACAACCTCTTAGCACTCCCACATTCATGGAATCCGATGTCTTCTTTTGATCGGAGCCAAAGTGATTAGGCGGTGGAAGTACTTTGAATACCTCGCTATCAAAATCAAACGATTGTATAAATACAGAACTATTGCAATCACAATCAATCCAATGAAGAGCCCCATTCACAAAGGCATTAAACGATTGCCTTTTCGGTATAGAAGGGACAATTCCAATGTATTTCCAATAAGGTCTGGGCCCGTTGTGGTGGATTCTATCAATGTACATATATATTTTCAATGGTTCACTTGCAAGTCGAACACATTGCAACACCTTGTACTGTTTAGTCTTCGGAGAGAACCCAAACCCCATAAAAACTGTAGTATCAGAAAAATAACGAATTGTGAAGTACTCGCCGAAAATTGGGTTGCATATGAAAATTTTCCCATGAAAATCTGCTAGGCAAAAGCAAAGTAATCCATTACACGAACTCACAAATTCGAATTTACGATCTGGAATGTTAATTTTGGGCTTAAGCTCCAATTTAATGCTAAGATCTTTACGGGTATTGGGATTATTAAGATCAACCAGAGATAATTTTCTTGAGCACCGTCGAGTAGTGATTGTTCTAAACAAGAGATAGAGCTTATCGGAAGAGCAATTGAAATCGTACTTACAAATTAATTGGTATTGGAGTGGGAGTCTTGATAGAATGTCCATAACTACGTGGCTAGGTAGTCCCGGAAACATTCGATTCGCTATTTTCCACTCTTCCTTTTCTTCTTTCTCTATTTTTTTGCTGTTTCTTCTCTTTCTTTTCATGGTGACTTTCTCTTAATTTATCTTGATGGAAACTTAGTTTTTTCATTAAATTTATACAAGTATTTATGGCATATATGCAAATTGGAAACTGGTAGATTGGTATTGTTTGCAGTTTAGGTAGAGTAGGATTAAGGCATACTAGCTGGACTAGAATACATAAGAAACGTGGCATAATTAATCCTAATTGGACTTGATATTGTTTGACAACATAGTTTATTTGCGACAACCCCAAACCCATTTACATTAGTCATTAGAAGTTTTAAGGTCATAGAATTCCACCTTAAGGCAATAGTTCTCACAACTGGACCCCAATCGACCGTTCATTTATTTATTTTTTATATTACTATATGGGAGATGGAAAGGTTCGAATATAGAATCTGGATACATTAGAGACACTATATGTTTGGTAGACCGGAATACCCTTGTAATGGAATGGTCATTCATAAGTTCATTTAGTTTTCATCTTTGTTACCACCAAAATTGGTTAGAATGACCATTCCAAAAGTAATCATTATTTCCACAAAAGTATGAATGATCATTCCTTCCAAAAACCTAAGGAATGAGATTTCATTCAAATGGAATGAACCAGTAAGGAAATAATATCTTCTCCACTTTCCTTGTTTCAATCTTTCCTATTATAAAACAAATAGTTACCTTTTTTGTTAATATTTCAATTAAATTCAATATTAGCTTCATAAATTAGGATACCATTTTAAAATAAAAATTATTGTATGTCATTTCATTCCTAGTTACAATCAAACATGTGAATGGAATTCTCATTCCTATTCCATTCCGTCTTCATTTCATTCTTGAGTTTCATTCCATTCCTACCTTATTCCATTCATGCGTACCAAACGTACAATGGTCCAGTTTGATTCTTTAATTGGGTCTTTTGTAGCATTAAATTGATAAAAACAAGTACTCAATTTTCTTTGCCTATTTTTTCCGTAATAAAATTGGGAAATTGTGGTGTAGTCCCTGAGCGTGAAAGAGCATCATCATTTTAAGTTCACGTTTTTGGTTTTCTCTAATCATTTGGGAGACACTTTTGGGATAAAAATTTGGGAATCATAGCATTACTCTTTAATTCTTTACTGTCTTATGAATTTTTTGGTGGAACTAAACTTTATAATGAACGATAACAAACAAGAAAACAAATAGAAGGGAAAAAAGTGAGTTCCTAAATCTCCAAAAATGAACTTGCAAATTCTGAAATTATTCACACTGAAAGCAGAAATTGAAGGTCTCGAGTTCGAGTCTTGGGTATGCAGCTGCGATTAAATTCTTGTTGGGAGAGCTTTGTCACCCTAACGGGTCCTACCCGGCTCGATCCGAATTAGTCAAAGCCCAATGTGGTTCCGGATACCGGAGGTCTAGACCAAAAAAAAAAAAAAAAGAAATTGAAAGCTCATTCTAAAGGCCCTTGATATTAGCCATCACTTGAGCATAAAACTGTAAAATATAGTTTTGGCATCTGAAAATAATAATTAACATGGCTTAAGTTGAGGCTCAATATAGACCACACCCTAATCATAACTCATGAAAACTCCAATATCTAAAAGATTTGAAGTACGAAAACAGGCAATATTAGTGGATACCAAAGAATTATCTTTGAAATAAAACCATAAAGATTGGCCTTGACAATGTATGCCTATATACCTATACCACACCTTCATTGCAATACCACATTTTGAACGTTAAAAAGACATTTTTTTGCCCCTCAAAATCTCAATTGGAAGTTAAAAGTCTTCTGACATTGCATCACTGACTAAGAAACACCCTCGAGTGAAGTCAAGTTCGGAAAATAAGCCAATGCCTCAAACTTCGATCTCACCCCACTAATACAAAGATTGGTGAAATTTTGTTTCACTGGATCATAAGAAACAAGATCATGGTTATTAACCAACATCAAAATTTCCCCATTCTTCGCGACGAATATAGGCTCGTAACCATTTTGAGGCTTCTTGATTCCTCCTAAATATCTAACTGTGAACATTTTAATCCAAGACTCACCAATCCCAAAATCTTTCATAACCCATATGTCAAAACGATCTTTGAAAGCAACGTCGGTAATATAGAGACAACCTCTTAGTACTCCCACATTCATGAAATCCGATGTCTTCTTTTGTTCCGAACCAAAGTGATTAGGCGGTGGAAGTACTTTTGAATTCCTCGCTATCAAAATCAAAGGGATTGTATAAACACAGAACTATTGGAAGCACAATCAACCCAATGAAGAGCTCCATTCACAAAAGCATTAAATGATTTCCTTTTAGGTATAGAAGGGACAATTCCAATACCCCTCCAATACGAGCAGTACTCAAATGTTTAATATGTACATAAATATTTTCGATGGATCCCTCGCTTGAGCACATTGCAACACCTAATTGTACTGTCTAGTTTTTGGAGAGAAGCCAAACCCAATATAAATTGTTTTAGAGAGTGTCCTACTCGGGATTTTGAACTACTCGATAGCCAAAAATTGGGTTGCATATATAAAGAGGCTCACCAAATTTAGCAAAGCATAAGCAAAGCAATCCATTGCACGAACTCACAAACATGAATGTACGATTTGGAATGTTTAGTCTGGGCTTGAGTTCTTTACGGATTTTGGAATTGAGATTGTTAAGATCAACTAGAGAGGATTTTCTTGAGAAGCTTTGAGTACGGATTGTTCTAAACAAGAGAGAGAGTTTATTTGAAGAACAATTCAAATCATACTTACAAATTAATTGGTAGTGAAGTGGGACTCTTGCTAGTATGTCCATGACTATGTGGCTAGGTAGTGCCGGAAACATTTTATTTGCTATTTTCCATTCTTCCTTTTCTTCTTTCTCTGCTTTTTTGATGTTTCTTTCCTTTTCTTTTCATTGTCACTTTTTTCTATCTCCATCTCTTCCCATAACCAAACCCTAGTTTTATATTTAATTTAGATGATCTAATTTTGTGGATATAGATGTACAATATATGCATAATCCTGATTTTGACGTAGTTGAGTGTAAGCAAGGCATGGTGAATGAATTTTATTTATTTTTTTAACTTACCACAAAAACACACACACACTTAACCAACACAATCCAACCCAACCTCAAAGTCCCACAATGGCCTACAACAAAGTCTAACAAGAGTCACTCATTCCGATTGATATATAGCTTATGCACAAACTTGGGCAGATTAGTTAGGATCCTTTTTTTTATTTTTTAGGAAAATTTGGTGATAGACCCCTCAATATTAGATGGATTAGCTAAAGACCCACACAATTTGGCAGTTTTTTAAAAACCCCTCGCCACTTTTCTAATTTAGCGGAAGCCCCTCGCTGGAAGTTTTACTGTCAAAAACATAGCTAACTTAATATTATCTGTCATTTTTAATTCACCAACTTACTTGTTTTTGTCTTTTTTGGTGATTTATTTTTTTTTTTTTTTTGAGATTTCATGTATTTGGTAGAGATCTAAGCATTGGACTTGAAAATCGTACCAAAAAATGTCATTTGAAACCTCATTTTTCGATTTTATCTGTCAAAAAAGACAATACTATCTGTTGATTGACAGATAGTATTGACGAATGCATCTATAATTTTCTCATGTATTGGCCTTTTTTGATGATTTGTTTTTTGCATTTCATGTATTTCCTCGATGTCTATGCATTAGACTTGAAAATTTTATAAAAATAAATAAATAAATAAAGATAAGTTGCAGCCTGATTTTGATATTTTATCTGTTTGCAACAAGTAATATTATCTATCTATTTGTATTAACGACGATAACTTTCTCAATTCTTGAACTGTTTGGGTGATATATATTTTTTTTCCTGTTGTTTTACGAGATCTACGTATTACTTAAAAAATTTATAAAAAGAAATTTGCAGCCTCATTTTTTAAAGGGTTACTTTTAAAGGGAATATATTATTATATAGGGTTCTATGGGCGTGGGCAACGCTTTTGAAATTTCCTGAAGATGAAAAACAGCAGAGTAGAAGAAGAAGAAGAAGAAAATGGTGAAAATGAATCAAACCCAAGTCAGACTATGTTGCTGCCGCAACTACCTGAAGTAATCATATCAGACATTCTCTCAAGACTACCTGTAAAAGCCATATGTAGATTGAGATATACATATGTAAATCATGGCACACATTGCTATTATCAGACCCTTATTTTGCTCAACTCCATCTATCAAGATCACCCACCACCACTCTCATTACTAAAGACCTTAAAAACAGAGAGTTATACATGGTTGACCTCGTTGAAAGCACAGACACATTAAGCATCCTAGGCCCTCTAAAGATCAGCCCTATGTTCTATCAATTAGCCTCCAACATGAAACCAATTGCTTCCTGTAATGGCTTGATTTTGCTAACTAATTGAGATATAATTGGTAACAACTGTTCTAACCTCTATTATAGTAAGTATCTTGTATGTAATCTGATTATGGGACAATACATGAACATTCCGGAGCCTACAATGATAAGAAACGGTTATTATGGACGTTTCGGGGGTTTTGGTTTTAGTCCAAATACTAAACAATACAAGATTATGCACTTTTGGACTCGTGACCTTAAAGATTATGTCGAGATTCACACGCTTGGCACGGATATGTGGAGAAGCATTGGTGGATTTGTCCCTAGAAAACTTGCTTATTACTCTTCTGCTGCCTATTTGAATGGTGCTCTTCATTGGATTGCTCATACGCACGACAATGTATACATAAACCGGTTTGACCTTGGGAGCGAGCGATTTGAACGCATTCTTGGGCCCCCTTCATTGAAATACTTTTATAAGCAACAATTGCGGTTTGGAGTTTCAAGGGAGCATCTCTATATAATTGACCGTTCGTTTAAATTCGGTCTTGATGTGTGGACAATGAAAGATTATGGAGTGAAGGAGTCATGGACTAAAGAGTTTGAAATAAACTCTATTGACATCACAATGATCACATGTCAATGCCATCTATACCAGCGAGTGAAAATTCTGCATTATGGTACAAGCTCGGTTCTAATAATGCGATGTGGTACCAACTACAATAACACACCTTTCGTGGCATATAATTTGGAAAGCAAACGTGTGAGAGATGTCCATGTTAGTTGGCTTTATTGTAAAAGACGTGAAGATCAGGTTCCTCATGTTCCAAGTTTTGTTTCGCTCAGGGATGCGGTGATCGATGGAGAAAATTTTCAGGTTTTATATGAATTCAATCTTCATTTTGTTAGTTCAATATGGCCACTTGTTTAAAATGTTACAACTTAATCTTGAGATTTTTTTTTCTTTTAACTCTATAATCTAGATCAGATTATATAGATTTATGAAATTTTACAACTTATTTAATAAACAAGAGCGTCTTCATACTTATGCGAAAAGCCGTTTTTAAGTCGTAGTTGGTATATATATTTTAATAAAATGCTTTTTTAAATAAATACATATAAATCTTAACGTATACTTTTAAGTCCATAAGTCTTAATGTGTATTTTAATTCCTTTAATGTGTATTTTAATTCCTTTAGTTAATGTATGTGCTTTAAGTCTGTAACGTTATAAGTCATATGGCGTTTTGGTTGGAAAAAATATATAAGGACTAATCCATATACATATTGGGGTGACATATATTTGTTCATATAAAATGCTAAAAAAAATATGTTTCTTCTTTGATCTTTTGATCAAAACACAAATGTTGCACATGCATGGTAAGGATGGGAATCATGGGATTTCTACAGTCAGTGAGTTTCTATTCTTCAAAAAAAGGAGAGTTTTTCATTTTAATGTTGCCGAGCAATCATATCTGAAAGGGTGTTTAGTATACCAGTTTTTTCTTGGTGCAAAGGAAAACTGAGACAGAGGAGATTCTGGGCTGTTTTATCCTGGGGACGGCGTGGCAAGTACGAACTGCTTGCACACTTTAGGCAGAGCCGCGAAACGTCTTAAAGAGAGCGAGATCCGCGACTCGGCCCTAGATTTTTATCAAGAGGCTACTGATCCGGTAATTTTGTTCATATTCTATTTACATGTTCTAACAATTTTAAGACGATTTCTTCTGCTATAATTTATGGATCATCCTCTTAGTCCTAGATCTTAACAAACCCTTTTAGATTTGAGGATCATCGCTTAAAGAAGTGGAGACAGAAAATGCTATTTTTTGGTAACTACAATGAAATTGGTATTTCTTTGAGCTCTTGAAAATTCTGTTGACCCTAACATAAAAATTAAGTATTTATTCTGTTAAAATTTGGACAGCAGAAGGTATGTGTAGATATAAATATCTGTGCACTGTTTTGCAATATATTTTTTCATGAATTGGTTGCTGCCTTGCAAGATGATATCCCTACGATGATTAATAGTCCATCAAACTTCGGTTTAGTGGTGAACGTAAATATGGAAGACCTAACCAGAGAAGGTTCATGTTTTGGGTTGAGCTACATGCTAGAATATTTTAATAGACTGTGTGAGGGTAAAAATAAAAAAATAAAAAAAATAAATTATTACTTCTAAGGACTATGGCTAAGATACTCTAGAGAAGTAGACATTGGGTTTTTGGAAATGGGTCAGTGTTTCAATTCTAATAAATGGTCTTTATGACTCTTACTGCAACATTTACATATTATGTTCCCATGATCAATATATTTTCATGTGTAGACATGGTCGTGAGCTACAAATTCACAGTTATGAGTTCTTTGAAATCTTTCCATTAATGCTTTGAAATGAGGATAAATAGAAGAGCCATGAGACTGAGAGAGAATAAGCTCTCGGTTTCACAAACACTGAAGAAAAATAGAGAAGAAGAGATCCAGAGGATGAAATGAAAGACTGAAAAAGAAAAGAATAAGTTTTGCTGGCCCGCACTAATGATGTGCTGGGTTAAATGATTGAATTCATATCTTATACGTTGTATAACATATTATTTTATTATATGTATTATGGTGCAAATTGTGCAATGTGTAAAGATATATGTGTTGTATATTTAATATATTATATATACATCTTTTGTACATATAGTGGCGACCGACCATGGCTGGATGGAGCACATGGTGTGATATAAGTTTTGGATTGAGATGTTATAATGCGTGGCAGCTTCACATGGACTTGTTTTGATTCTTTTGGCCCAACAATTTTGACTCGTGATATTTTATTTATTTGAGTTACGATTCAGATATTTCAAATATTTTGGGATAAGTTTTAATAAATTGTATGTTTTATTTTTGGAGTACCCCAAAATTGATTCCTTTTGAACATTGGAAAATTCGAAAGCCCAGCTTAATTTATTTTTTAAATTTGGGTTATTTGGCTTATGTCAAAGTTTTTTAATTCTGTTAAGTTTACTAAAAAATTTTATGTCTTTTGAATATATAGTTGGTAATTTTTATGATAATTCTTGTTAAATTGAGGTATAGTGGGGGGTTTCAATCTCCTGTTTTTATCCCTTTGTATATTGAATATAGAGTGCATGATAGAAATCATGACTCACTATTTGAACCTCAAAATTGTAAGAGAGCGAACGCTCAAAAGTTTTGAAAAGTGATTTTTATACACTTACTCTAGAAGGAGGTCCTATTTGCTCTAAAGGATACTCTTATTTTTTCCAATTGTGATGAGATGATTTATATTATTTCTAACCATGTCTTTTGCAGCTTGTGGTTTTCCCATTTGAATGTCAAATGATAGGGAGTAAATGGAGTCTTATAAAGGCTTTTATACATGATGGTTTTATTGAGAAATGTAAAATTACTTTAGTACTGAAGGGTTTTAAGTGGAAGGGAAATGTTGATTTCTTGGATACCTATTCTCCTTATTTACATCCATATAATTTTATTAGTTGTTACTAATATTTATAATTTACTTAGCAAATGGATGTTAAAATCATTTTTTAATGGAGAATTAGAGGAGAAGTTTATTTGGATACTCTGGAAGGGTTCTTAAGATCCGAATAAGAAGAAAGCATGTATATCTACATACCATTCATGTAATTTAAAAATGACACCCAATTAGTGGTATTAAAATTTGATCAAACAATTTCCAAATGGCTTCAAATTTGTGGAAAGTGATAAACGCATTTGTCATAACACAATGGTGGAGTAAGTGTTATGGTATTTATGATGTATTAATTTTGTTTCTATTTTAGAGATTGCAAAAAAAAAAAAAAAAAAAAAAAAAAAAAAAACTTATTGTCACTTATTTTTATATTGGAATGTTTTTTTTAGAGATTACTATTATTCTGGATACAAATCGTTTACTCTCCTTTTGATCCTAGTGTAGGATTATTCATGAATGAGTGAGATATTATTCATCAAAAGGAATATTATGGTATTATTGGTAGGTATGCTACATATTATATTTCACTGTGACCGAAGAGCCGTCTGTGGCTGTGTGTATGGGAGTAAATTCATGACAGCTTCTGAAGAATGGTTAATTGATATGAGTGCCTCTAGGCATATAAATAACAATCACAATTGTTACTTGGTAATACTCTCCAATGGAGGATGGAAACGTGTTACTTGGTGATTTACAAAATACCAAGGTTTTTGATAATGGCAAAGTGAAATTGAATTTTACCTCCGGGAATGAAATAAATTTTGGAAATGTAATGTATACCCCGGAGATAAGAAGAAATTATTTTTTAAAAATATTTTGCATATTTCAAAATTTGAAAGAATTTAATATTTTGGTTTTCAGGGCTGGTTATTAACCTTATTGTTTTTGGTGAAATAAGTATACAAATTTCGAAGTTAGGAATGCAATTCGAAGAGTTGCGAGTTTTTTTTAAAAAGAACCTATTAATTTAGGTATTTTCGATAAAAAGAGGTTTTTCACTGTACTTGAAGGTTACAGTGATGCCAATTGCTACATAATGAAAGATCCATAGCCACAAGTGGCAATTCTTCCAATATTGGAGAATTGTTGACAAAGTCATGTGTTACCTGAAAAGGACCATGAACTATTGATTACATTGTGTTTTCCGCTATCTTTAAAGGATACAACGATGTTGATTGGCATACCCTTTTTGGATGAGTTTAAGGCCACCAGTGGATATGCTTTTTGGTATTATTGGGGGCGTAGTTTTATGGAAGTCTATAAAAATAGACTATTTTGGTTAAATCCACGATGGAGTCGGAGATGATACCATTAGCTATTGCTAGTGAGGGAAGTTTGGCTAAGAAGCCTGCTATGAGATACCCCTTTAAGGGAGAGATCGATACCAGCTGTTTATCCACTGTGATAGTACCGCGGCTATTGCAAAAGTAGAAAACCGATTTTATAACGGTAAGAGGCGACAAATACGTCGTAAGCACAGCACGATTAGAGAATTTCTCTCTACTGGGGCTATAAGAGTGGATCATATACGGTCTGAGGATAATACAGCTGATCCTTTGACGAAAGGGTTAGCTCGTGAGAAGGTTTGAAAAACCTCAAAAGGGATGGGGCTAAAGCCTATTGGTAGTTGAGTCACTTGTGATGGTAACCCAACCTGTAGACTGGAGATCCCAAGAAATAGGTTCAAAGGGTAATAACAAGTCACAAAGTGATATGAGTTGAATCATGCTATTGTATATACACGGGGTTTACTCTCCGAGTCCATCCCTTAAGAAGCATGATATCCTGAAGCGATACACGGATGAGTTATTTGTAACTCTTAATGAGATCTAAACTCTATATTGAGTGGGATACCTAGCTACAGGAGTATCCCTGTTAGACTCACCTATGCGGATGTGGAAGTGGGGCCGCTTCCTATGGAATTTGGGCAAATTCTCTAGAGCATTCGCTATACTGGGATATAAGCACATGGCCATAAAAGTGCTGGCTTTTGGACTACACCCTAGTAGGGTTGTGTGTGTGGTGTTGCCTGAGATAGAGTTCAAAACTACGGTTACTCTTGTATAATCGGGAGCACTGTCACTACGTAAAGGTTCAAGTTGAAAAACACATTTACTTATGCACAATCTTATGATACGTTGCTCGATGAAAATTTCTTTTTCTATCTAAATTTTATTAAAATAAGTGGGGGATGGGTATATATATTTTAATAAAATGCTTTTTTAAATAAATACATATAAATCTTAACGTATACTTTTAAGTCCATAAGTCTTAATGTGTATTTTAATTCCTTTAATGTGTATTTTAATTCCTTTAGTTAATGTATGTGCTTTAAGTCTGTAACGTTATAAGTCATATGGCGTTTTGGTTGGAAAAAATATATAAGGACTAATCCATATACATATTGGGGTGACATTTGTTCATATAAAATGCTAAAAAAAAATATGTTTCTTCTTTGATCTTTTGATCAAAACACAAATGTTGCACATGCATGGTAAGGATGGGAATCATGGGATTTCTACAGTCAGTGAGTTTCTATTCTTCAAAAAAATGAGAGTTTTTCATTTTAATGTCGCCGAGCAATCATATCTGAAAGGGTGTTTAGTATACCAGTTTTTTCTTGGTGCAAAGGAAAACTGAGACAGAGGAGATTCTGGGCTGTTTTATCATGGGGACGGCGTGGCAAGTACGAACTGCTTGCACACTTTAGGCAGAGCCGCAAAACGTCTTAAAGAGAGCGAGATCCGCGACTCGGCCCTAGATTTTTATCAAGAAGCTACTGATCCGGTAATTTTGTTCATATTCTATTTACATGTTCTAACAGTAGTTAGTAATCACGACTTCAAGAAAATAACAAAATCGTGCTTTATAACAACTTTATCAATTCCTACATAGCATGACTTAATATTTTATGTTTTTGTTAAGATGTCGCTAATCACGACTTGCATGGTTTCTCGCAATAAGTTTTGAAGTTACTCTTGTTCATAAGTGAGTATTAAAATTATTTATGCAGATGAAAACATCTTTGCTTACTTTTGTATAAAAGATGCTTTCCTTATGTATATACAAACACACACATACACGCGCTATTACTTATGTACAATATCGTGTTGTTGATTGAGAACCTTGTTCACATTTACCTGATCTTGCGTTTCTTCACCTATGTTGGTAAGGTAAAATATAAATGTACTTAGTGCATAGCAATTTTTAAACTAAATTAAAAGAGTTATAGGTTCTTTGAACATCCTACTCGTTGAACTTTTTGTCTCTATTCTTCTCACATTTAGCGTATGCGTTTTGTGCAGATTGATGAATTTGGATGTGTCTCAAAGCCAGACCTCTGCAATGTACAAATTCAGCAAGCCACAAGTATACAAATTAAGCAAGCCACACCTTATTTGGATGCTCTACTATCCAATATTGTTCCGACAACCAAGGGCTAAGTGAAGCAAAACAGCAGAAACTCAAGCGTAATCAGTTCCTTCATTAGTCAGAAGAAGAAATATCTATGGACTTCTAATATGCTATATGATCTCTCTCTCTCACACACACACACTTTCAATTTTATGTATAATATTTGAATTTCCAGAAAAAAAAAATTAATAAACTTATTTCTTCGTGGTAATTTATAGTTTGAGACTATATATATATATATTAATATATATATATATATATTTGTATGCGTGTGTGTGTCCCGTAGCAGTTGTTCTTTCAAAAAGCTATCTACAGGTGGTGGTTAAGACTCTCTCTATTGAGTGTTAAAAATGTCTTTGATCACTTCACTCTTTCTTCATAGATGTGTTTAAAATTGTTACATTTGTAGTATATGATTGGTAGTCTAGAAGTCCCTGATTCATTAACAGAAGTTGTACTCAACAATGCATGATATAAATAGTGGAACTAGACTACTTTCAACCTCGGACAATTAGTGAAAAGGACATTATGATTAGATTTTTTAGAGTCAAGAACAATTAAAATTCTTGATTAGGAAAAAGATTCTCAATACAAAAATATTAAGTGAAATTTCACTTGACATACATGTATTAAGTCAAATTTCACTGAACTCGTAGATGAATATATAATTATATATTAAAAGCAATGTTGTGAAAACCGGACCGGACCGGTCGGTTGAACCGTCGACCAGAGAGCAAGGGCGGACAGGGGACTGGGCTCAGCTGGGCTGTAGCCCAGTGCAACTTTTGGGAAAAAAAAAATATAGTAGTGGTCTAGCCCAGGCTGCCCAGCCCGCCCAGCCCAGTCCATCTATGATCTATCTATCATCTCACCTAGCCCACTGCCCAGCCCATGAGCCCATCTATGTTTAATCTATGCTAGCCCAACCTAGCTTGATATATCATATATTCTAAGTAGACTAAGTAGTCTAACTGTCTAAAGTATATTATATATTATAATATTATGTATAACTTTATACGTATCAATGTAAAAGATCTTTAGGAACTTTAAGAAAGCTTCCAGAGAAAGCTTCCACGCTTTCAGCAAAAAAAAAAAGAGAAAGCTTCCACGCCGGACGAAACGAACGAGGATCGAAGATTCGAAGATGACGCCGGACAAATTTTAAAGGCTTTTACTTCTAGCCTGGTCGGTTCAACTTCTTAGTTCTTGACTTCTTGCTAACAGTAACAGAGCCTCTGTTATAGAGGCCCACAGAGGTAATTTTTTTTCCCCTTTTTACCTTTGAGCCAACCAAAAATTGTCTAATTGACATCCATGACATGAATCATAGTATTATAGTAATATAGTATCATACAATGCTTGAATTGAAAATATACTTTATGTTATTATTTTTTTATTTCAAAATCAAGTGATGGTGGTGGTGGGTCAGCCCTTGTCCCCTTAAATTAGTGAGAATCTGACTTAAAACTTTGCTTGTTAATGTTATTCGGTTTTTTATTTTTTTTTTTGGTCCTTTTATCTCTGTTTGTGAATTGTGGTTTCACTGGTTTGTATTTTATTAGATGCTATAGTGATTGCAATGGACTTAATGAGTTTAAGCTTTGGATAAAATAATCTCCACTAATTTCGTCATTTCTTAATTTCTTAGGTTATAATTGTGAACTATAATGGAACATAATCAACCTCCGGCCAAGCGAGGAAAAACTCTTTTCTCGTTCTTTAAAAAAAAAGATGATCAAAATGATAATCAATCTACAATGGATACACCTTCTGTGTCAAATGTCGAGACTTCAGTTCCTGACGTGGAACCTCATTTGACACCTCAAGTAGCCGAACAAAGAGATTTTAATACGAACTCTATTGAAAGAGATCCAGGCTTGCGTATGCAAATTCGGGAATATCCTGTTAATCAGCACGATGAGATTAGAAGAGCATATATCAAGGCAGGGGCCTATCAACCTAAACTTTCCGAGTATCCGAGGACCAAAATAGGAAATCAATATCGTCGATTTCAATATATTTGGTTCAAACAATTTCCTTGGTTAGAGTATTCGCCTTCAAAAGATAAAGCATATTGTTTTCCATGCTTTCTTTTCGAGATTAGAAGTGATACTGGGGGTCGATCTGCATTGGTTAATGAAGGGTTTAATAGTTGGAAGAGAGTCAATGATGGAGATAAGTGTGCACTTCTTGTTCATGTTGGGCGCTCATTCTCTACACATAATAATTGTGTAAAAGGTGTTGATGATTTAATGAAATCGTCACGACATATTGACAAAGTGATCAATGCACAGTCTAAAGAAGATATTTTCAAGAACCGGTTACGTCTAATGGCGACAATCCGAAGTGTTCGGTGGCTAGCATTTCAAGGATGTGCTTTTAGAGGTCATGATGAATCCCCAAGTTCAATAAATCGTGGAAATTTCATTGCAATGTTACAGATTCAAGCAGAAGTAAGTGATGACATTGCAAGAGTTATATTGGACAATGCTCCCCAAAATGCAAAATATACTGCTCCAAAGATTCAAAAGGAGATTTTGCACATTCTTGCTAACAGAGTGAGAAAGATGATCCGAGAGGAAGTTGGGGATGCTAGTTTTTGTATTCTTGTTGATGAAGCACAAGACGAATCTAAAAGAGAGCAAATGGCAATTGTTCTACGATTTGTCAACAGTGATGGCTTTTTAGTAGAGCGTTTCTTTGAGATTGTGGGTGTTGAAGACACTAGTTCATTAACTCTTAAAAAGAACATATCTGATATTCTTGTTCGTTACAATCTCAATATTCGTAATATGCGAGGTCAAGGGTATGATGGTGCTAGTAATATGCGTGGTTCATGGAATGGACTTCAAGCATTATTTCTTAGAGATTGCCCCTATGCCTATTATGTACATTGCTTTGCCCATCGTCTACAACTTGCATTAGTAACCGCAGCTAAGGATGTCACTTTAGTATGGCAATTCTTTTCTTATTTGACTTCTGTTGTCAATCTTGTTAGTTCTTCTCCTAAACGTCTTAGTGAGTTACAATCTACTCAGCGGGATGACATTGCACATATGTTGGCTAGTGGTGAACGTAAGTCTGGTACAGGGGCTAATCAAATTGGTACCTTGCATCGTGCAGGAGCTACTCGTTGGAGCTCTCATTATGATTCTGTTAGGAACTTGATAGATATGTATGGTGCATCTTGCACAGTTCTTCAAAGCATTAGTAAAAATGGATTGAATGGCAATATGCGTGGGGAAGCTAGTGGTGTTTACAAAGCAATCACGACATTTGAATTCGTATTTGTCTTGCATTTAATGGATAAAGTCATGGGAATCACTGACATACTTTGCCAAGCCCTGCAACGCAAGTCTCAAGACATTTTAAATGCTTTGAAGTTACTCTCAACTACAAAAGCTCTCCTTCAGAAATTGAGAAAAGATGAGTGGAATATCTTCTTTGAGAAAGTGGAATCCTTTTGCAAACGACATGACATTGATATACCTGATATGAGTCGTCGTTATAAAGAGGGTCGCTCTTGTCAGCAACAAGATCACATTACAGTTGAACACCATTATCACTTTGATGTTTTCAACAATGCAATAGACTTTCAGTTGACGGAGTTAGATAATAGATTCAACAAGGGAGTAGTGGAACTTCTTACTCTTAGTTCAGCTTTGGATCCTAGTGATTCTTTTAAATCATTTAACATAGATGATATTTGCAATCTTGCCACAAAATTCTATCCTCAAGATTTCACCGGACAGGAGATTCATGCTTTAAGATGTGAGTTAGAACATTATAAGCTTGATGTAACTTGTGATCTTGAGTTTCAGAAAATTTCCAACCTATCTGAACTATGTCGAGAATTGGTTGTAACAAGAAAGTCAAAGAACTACTATCTCATTGAGAGATTGATTCGTCTTGTTCTAACTCTTCCAGTTTCCACGGCGACTACGGAACGAGCATTTTCAGCTATGAAGCATGTTAAAACAGAGCTTCGAAGCAAGATGAATGATGAATTTCTTGGTGATTGCATGACTCTTTATATTGAACGAGAACTTGCTGAGAAAATTAATTTAGATTCAGTCATAGATGAGTTTGACTCTCTAAAGTCTCGCCGTGCACAACTTCAATAGGTATTTTGACATCTTATGTTAACTTTTTGGCAATTGTTGATATGAACTTATGTATGTGAAAAAAAAATTTTGTTACTAGTTTTTGTTTGAACATTAGCCCACCCCTTTGTAAGTTCCTGGGTCCGCCCTTGCCAGAGAGCACAACGGTCCGGATCTACCCGCTATACCGTTTTATGACTAAAACTGGCCAAAATCGATGACCCAACCGGTTGAACCGGAAAACCGGAGAACCGGTGACGGTACTAATAAACTGGCCGGTTCATTACCCACGATTTTTTGCCTTTGGTGTTTAGGTTTTTAGGTCAAAATTCATATTACTTTTTTTTATTTTTAAGATCTCACTTCTCTCTCTCTCTCTCAGACGCTCCCCGCCCCATGACCCATCCCGCCTTCCCCCTCCCCCACCTGTGCACCACCACCTCAATCTTCACCATCGCGACATCGCCGCCACCCCCACCATCAGCTTCACATCCATTTGATTCTCATCTCACTTCTCTCTCTCTCTCTCAGACACTCCCTGCCCTCACGAGGCCCATTGCCTTACACCCCCCCCCCCCCCCCCATCTATTCACCACCACTTCTTCACCATCGTCGCCATCCCCCACCATCGGTTTTACTTCACCTCACCGCCGCGCCTACTAGTCGCCGATTGCTTCCCCTACGTCGCAGATCTGGATTTCTTCCCCTGAAATTCAAGAACTCAAGGTAATAAATTAATAATGTCCATAATCCATATACCCTGTTTTAGTAGTCTTATTTCATCTCTTTTGTTGTTTTGGAATTTTTATGCTACTGTATATTTCATCTCTTTGTAGTCATTTGATTCTTTCTGTCTAATAGGCATATCTCAGATTCTCAATTAAGTGATTAACAATATTGGGATTTTGTCTCCACTTTCCAGAACTCCATGCTATTAAACTTTTGATTTTTTTTATGTGTGAATTAGAAATTTGTAAGGGTACCAATTGTTCAACACTTCAACTATACCTAAAAAAATATTTACGAATTGTTGTTTTGCTATATTTTTTTTAGAGTTGTTATAGATATTTTATAATTTTTATGTGATATTAATATTTTTTTAATTATATATTACTATTAATTTATATAAACAAATTTAATTATTGCGTAATTATGATGTCACCGGTTTGATTCCGGTTCACCCGACGGTTGAACCCCTAACCTGTGGCCCGGTCATTTTTCCGATTCGATGACCGGTCCGGTTTTTCAAAACATTGTAAAAGTAAATTTCACTTAACTCGGTCTTTGAAGAACTTTTTAATAAATTACGAATCAAATTAGACTTTAAACTCTTGACAGTTACTTCTAGAAACTTTTGCCTAAATTTCTATTCAACCTATAAAACTCAACTCCTGTAAACCTCTCCTGTTTTTCATACTATTCCATGTTTGCTTTGCACTCTCCAAATAAGATCCTTTTGAATAAAACCCAGTATTTGACCAAAAAAAAATAAATATAACCCAGTATTTGTTCCCCACCAATAATAAAAACATATACTAAGGTATGCCACAGACCCAATGTCAAAAGTAAGTAGATTATCCACCAATGATTTTTTTAAGAATAAATTTCAATTACTAATAATATCGAGTACTTTTTAACTAATAGTTTAAACTGCATTATAATTCTCCATGCAGATTGTTCTATAGCCTAACCATAGTGAAAATGGAAATTAAATAAGCAATCAACGAGGTTACTTGTACTAAAAAAAATTACATAGTGCAGCATAACAATATTTGGCGAAATTAGCTCTCCTTGGCCTGAATGACACCACAAATTAATTTAAACACCGCCTCTGTTTGCTTTGGCCAACCTGATCCATGTTGCCCCAGCTAGTTTGAGTTAGAGCATCTATAATGATGCATGGTAGTACCAAAAAAAAATTTAAAAAATGAGAGCTGCTCTCATTTTATCTCACTCTAGAGCACCTCTAATGCACCTTTCATTTCTCACTTTATAGTCAAATTATAGCATGGATGTTCAAAAACACCTCTCTAATGCACTCTTTTTCCTCCTCGCAAAAAATAGCAATGCTATCTCTCAAATTTGAGAGCAAGAATAGCATTGCTATAATTTGAGAAGAGTGATAGAAGGTGCATTGGAGAGGTGTTCTTTTGGATTAATACTATAATTTAACTTTTGCGTTCATTCCAATAAAAGGTGTACAAAACACACAACTTAAAGTACAACAATAATAGCCAATGTGTCACAAAATAGCATTTATTTTAGAATGTAGCATTAGAGTAGAAATATCAAAATATAGTATTTAAGCCATGTAGCAATGCCAAAATATAGATTTGGCAAGGGCAAAATGACATCTTGCATTGGAGATGCTGACTTATACCACCTCTCAAAAATGACACAGTCATTTGTGTTCTCAAATTTGAGAGAACAAATGGCTTTTCCAAATGAAGTGGGCCCATGTACAATAATCACAAAAAGTGACGGCTACCACTTTATTACAAAACCCAATGGATATATGTATTTTTTTTTTTTTTGGCAGGAACCCAATAGCTATATTGGCAACAACGGCTATATTTTGTGATTTTACTTTTATACCCTTCCAAATGCCTATAAATATAAAACTTGAACCCAACTTCTACATTGTGCTCTCTTGTCCAATTTTTTTTCCCCCATTTTTTCCTTACAATTTTTAAAAGAAAAATGAAAATCAATCAACAATCCACAAAGAGAAAAAAGGCATTTACTGTGGATCAAGATGTAGCAATTTGTCATGATTGGTTGAGTATCACCCAAAATCCAACTGTTAGTAACTTGCAGTCACAAATTAATTTTTGGAGTCGAGTGTTCCAAAATTATATCGAGAGCACGAACGATCAAACGTCACGATCACGAACGATCAAACGTCACGATCACAAAGTTCTATCCAATCTTGTTGGAGCATAATCATGAAGCGTTGCAAAATTTTCATGGATGCCTTACACAAATTGAAAATATGCACCAAAAAAAAATATTAGAATCAATCAAATAGACTTGGTAAGTGCTATTGATAATCTAATTCCATTTTTTTTTAGCATAATTTGTATGACAAATATAATTCTATTTTGCAGATATAGATATAGAATATGCAAATCCCCCCGCAGTTGAGTTTAAGCCGAGCAGAGTGCAGGTACGTATAATCTATACATAGGAATATTTTTTCATAGTGTATGGAGGAAGGCCCAATCAGTGTATGAGATGCTTGGGAGAGGTGTGCCTTCCACGGCATCGACTGGATGAATACGTACCACTCACCCTTGAGACTATTTCTATGTGTTTTTGATATGTGTAAGCATGAATTGTCATACAAGCATACGTTTAGAATTGTACACTCAGCATATAGCTGAGCAATGGAGATTTACTTCATTGCAGGTATGAAGAAAGGAAAGGAGAAGCATGAAGAGTGAGGCCGTGGGAATGCCGGGGATCACCTTTTTGCTTACGTTGATTTCCTTTCCAAATGTTGTAATAATGAATGTGTGGAACTAGAACTATGTTTTGCTATTAACTTGGGAAACCATAGAATGGTTATGAAATGTTGTAACAGTTAGTGGAATTCATTTTTGGGAATAAAATAAAATAAAATAAATTTTGGATTTTGGTTATGTTTAAAATGATTTAGAACTCATGAGTTCATATTTTGAAAACTTAACTTGTTAAATTCGGATTTTGAAGGACTGTGGCTAGAGTTTTGTGAATAGAGCCAAACACGCCTTAGCTTGTTCCGCTATTGTTCCTTTTCATGGAATTATAAGTCTAAACTTTGTTTTTGATAGCATGTTAGAGCTTTCGAAGTTCGATGTTAGTTTGTTGTTGGAGTAATGTTGAAGAGAAGGTCGGACTGGATCCTTAGGCAAAATTCTGCAGCATTGTGTAGGATTCTGCTAAACACTACACCATATGGCCCGATTTGTAACGGGAATATCCGTTACAAAAATTATTTGTAACGGTTATATCCGTTACAATTTTTGCATTGCAAATTTGTAACGGATTTTTGTAACGAATATATCCGTTACTCATTAGTAACGGAAATTTGTAACGGATATACCCGTTACTAATATCATTTTTGTAACGAATATACCCGTTACAAATTAGTTTAGTAATGGATAAATATACAACTTTTTGTATTTTTGAAAACATTCGTAACGGTTTGTAACGAATTAGTAACGATTATATCCGTTACTAATATCCAAAATGCATAAAAATTATTAACGGATTTTGTAACGGATATTTCCGTTACAAATTTTAATTGAAATAAAAAAATTTATTTATTTGAAATGTTTCCCAATTTTTTTCCCACCTAATTAACAAACATTATAATACATAAGAAACACAACAAAAATAAATGAATAAATAACAATAAGCTTAATCCATAATACATAATCTATACCAAACACAACAAACATAATCCATAATCCATACCAAACACAATAAACGTAATCCATAATCCATAATTCATAATACATAATCCATACTAGACAAAAAAAACATAATTCATAATCCATACTAATCATAACAAGTAAAGAGTTCATTCGACCAAACTTAAACTAACTATAACAAACCATGTCCGAAATTTAAAGAGTTATAGAAAATAAGATAATCGAAGTCAAACATACTTTAACATATTCTCAAGCCAAATCACATATCCACCTTGAACAAAGCCTCCTAAAGTATCGAAGCCACCTTGAGGAGGGTCGAGCAAACGAGCATTGGGATCAATCACTTCCTCGATATAAACTTTCTTTTCGTCAATACCAACGGTTTTGAAGTGACATGTTTTAGCACTAGCATCCGTCACAACATACCCCTTTTCTAATTCTTTTCCAAATTTATCAAGTAAGATAACCGGGGGTTTGTCGGTGGGAGTAGGCATAGAATGAAGAGAATTTCGATTTTCCATCGCGGCAAAAACGTTATTCAAATTTTGACCTAAATGAATAGGGCGATTGACTGAATTGGATGCAAGATCACTTAAAGGAGTAGTCACCATTGGAAGGGTACTCACATTTCAAAATTTGGTAATAAAAGACATCATTACACCCTCAAAATTGTTAAGTCTTGAGATGACTTCATCCTTAAATGATTTGTCTTACCTTTTTGTTCAATTATTGACCTTGTCACCCCAAGTTGACTTAGTTGCTTCTTAGAGACATGAGAACCCACCGCACGAACCCCCCCTCCCTTGAGTTCCTTTCCAAATACTTCTGCTAATTCATCATTGTCAAGGTCTTCACACATGTCATTACATCCCGAATCAGACAAGCTTTGGCTTTTTTTTCTATTTCCAGCAGCTATAACTTTGTCCTACAGTATATAAAAGTGAAACTTGTAATGTTAAAATAAAATAATTATGCTAAACTTTAAACCTACAAACAATCAAATATGTTACTCACATATTTACTCTTAGCACTCTCCAACACAGTCCCATCTCTACGCTCATGTGCCGCCAGCCATTTGTCTACGCGTCGAATTTTTTTTCCAGGATTTTCTTGTTCCTAGACATTGAAATTTAATTAGTTAGTTAAAAAAAATTTGTTAAAACACAAAATGTGTAAAAAAAAATGATACAAACCATTAAGAATTGTTTTTGAGCATAGGAACAACGCCCAAGAGTATGGGGAGTCTCATGTTGTTTTCGATTGTTACAATTTGTAACATTTTGCTCCTTCTTTTTGGGATCACTCTCATTTTCTACAAACTTTCTCCAAATATGTGGATCAATACCGGCCGGCCCAACTTCTTCATTCAAAAGGGGCCGCAAATTATTTTTGTGAGATCTAATCTTTTGGGGCCACGACTTCTCCGCCAATGGTCGAGCGACATCTGGTGGAACCTCTAGTTCAAACTCACCCTAGTAGTGGAATAAGATAGTTATGTTACAAGTAAATAATTAAAGCAAAACAACTAATTGGATAAAGAACATATAAACAAAAGTTTACCATCAAAGCATTCCAAACATCGTCTTTGAAGTTCTTTGGCATAGTTCGAATATCTTTGTAGCTAATTGGAAGGTAGCTTCTCACAAAATCCCCCGTACGACTACTCCATACCTTTGCATATTCACCCACAACAGACCCGTCAGCTTAAATTATGACTTTCATTTTCTCCTTAGGGCCTTTTGGGGCTTTGCTTCCTGATGACTCAGATGCAGGCGGAGCTGAAGAAGATGGCTGCGATAAACACGGGTTTGTATTACCTGCATTTGTTGACATTATACCGAATGCCTATCATTTTAAATTAAGGTATTAGTTCGCAAGCAATATTAAATTAATAATAACAATATTAAATGACATAGCAACAATTAACGGACCACAAGGACATTTTTACAATAAAGGTAGCAATTATATTCCAAAATTAGAAACATTTAACTAACCATAAGGAAATTTCCTAAAGTTTTAAAATACTCAGGGTTGTTTTAAAGTTCTTTCCGCTGCGCATAGTTATATGATGTTTGGATGAGCCTTGATGGCGTGCCACGTGTCCTATTTCCACGCGTAGTGGGATGGGTCGTGACAGGTACATTCCCAGTTGGGGGTGGCTCGCAGTCCGATAACGAGGGGAGTGAACGATTACATGCATGGCTAAGAAGCCTCACATTTTCATTGCCACGGTGGCAACCTCACTGCATCACATTTCATTCTTAGTCATAGAAAATTACTCTGTGTCTTTACATACATTATCTACTTAGCTATCGCGCTAAGGGACTACGATCCCAAATTATTTTGCAGGTAATATTGACAAGGGGAAAGACCCCAAGCCCGTGTAAGGAGTAGGATCAAAGGTATCCATTTTGAAGCCTCTTGTTGGAGGACTTTGTTTTGAGAGCTAGCTCGTGGATGGATAGAGTGACATGTAATTTATATGATCTATTGCCGGAGAATAGGATTAGATTGATAGAATTACATGTACTAATTTATATGAACATTGTATATGAAATCTGTAATAGATAGACTCATCTTCTTTTGGGACCGGCATATGTTAGCCGAGTCGTTGTGTTGTGTACATACTAAGAACTTCATGTATGATGTAAAGGACTTCTCTTTTATCTTTAGCTTCAAGTATATACTCATGTAGTATAAATTCCTTTTGAGCTATTAAACCTAGCCTGATTTGTTAGATTTTACTTATTAAACTTCTTTCTGTCATCTTGCCGTCGATATTGTTTTTTTTAGAAACTCCTTTTGAATATTGTATAGAGTTCATGTGAAAATTTTCTAAATCGAACTTTTAGTGCTTAATCCAACTTTTGTGGGGTGAACTTTCTGCCCATAGTTCGCTCAATCAAACTCTTCTCCGCTTGATCTAACTTCTGTAGAGTGAATTCTCTGCCCAGAGTTCACTTTATCGAACTTTTCTCTGCTTAATCTAACTTCTGTAGAGTGAATTCTCTGCCCAGAGTTCGCTCAATCGAACGCATCTCTGTTTAATTCAACTTATGTAGGGTGAACTCTCTGCCCAGAGTTCGCTCAATCGAACTTTTCTCTGCTTGATCCAACTCTCATCAGAATACCGTTATGGAAGCTATTTATATTTCTTTCTCTCCCCCTCCTTCTTCTGCTCTCTTTGTTTTCAGGGCGTTACAGTGGTAGTGTCATATAATAGAGTAAGCATAAAATCAATGAGCGATTTGGACTTCTAGTGTTTTTAATGCAGTGAATAGATTACATGAAAGATGAAATGGTACAAACTGAAACTGATATCGATCATTCAATCAAACTCAAATTAGGAGCCTATAAATACATTTACCTAGGGAAATAAGTCCCAAGATGGACATCACTGTTAGAACTAATATGAAAAGTATACCAATTTGTACCCCCAAATGCTCTTCAGTAGTATAGCTGAACCAATGTGTAACATTAGCCTAAAACATTTCAAGAATTATAAATATGAAAACTAAAATAACTTGCATCTTGTTGTGAGGTTCTCTCCGAGACTGAAAAGCTCACTCCATTATACTCATGACAGTCGCCCGTTCTCATCAACAAACATGTCAACAGTTCACTCCATTACCCGCGATCGGCTATGATCTAACTAGTGAGTAAACCTCAGGAAATATTAAAAACTTTTTAAGCAACAAAACAAAGGAAGGAAACCCTAACCGAAGGTACCCAAATGAATCGGCCATGTTCACCAAACACCTTCAACTGTTAAAGTTCTAATTAACGGTTGTAAATAACAGTGAACCCATTCTCTATTTTATATTTTCCCATGCAAAAGTGTAAAAAAAATTCACCTCATTTTTATGCTAATATTTTATATCTACTGATAATGAGATGGAAGGTAAAGCACAAAGGTTAATAAAAAACAGGATAACCTAACTTTTAATTATGCTCTTATACCTTCAGATATAATCAACCTTGGTCAAAAGTGAAGGAAAGAGGGGAGGAGGAAATGGAAGATTTTGTTCACAAATTTTCATGGGCACTTTAGAACACTAGTACAAAAAAATCCAAACCCACAAATTTGGATTCATAACAATTTGCATTCCTAATGATTATAGTATCACCATACCTCTGAGTTTATCAAAACCCCATTTATCACTGCTATATCATGGTCCTAATTATTTTGAGAAAAAAGAATTCATACGCAATCAAACTGTGCATTTATTTAAAATTCATGCACAAATGGATTATGTTGAAAAAACCCAACAAACAATCTCTCTCGATTGTAATTCAATCTAAGATGCATTGACAACAAATTCATCACCAATAAACCCAAAAAAAAACCCTAACAAACTAAAAAAGCACAAATGGATAGGTGTGGGCACAATTCGGGCCAACCAGAAAAACCGAACCGAACCCGAAGTTTTGAAAATTTCAGTTTGGATAATAACCGGACCGAATTTTTTTCAGTTCGAAACCGAATTATGTTAAGAAGTTCAATTCGATTTTCGGATGGAGAATTAATTTCGGTTTGAAACCGAATATCCGAATTTCTAATATATATATATATAAATATTTGCAAAAAAAATTATAATGCTATTACTAATTTACTATAATATTATATATATATATATAATAAAAAAAATATACATATATGAAAAAAATAAAAATAAAAACTTCGGTTGAGTTTCAACCCGAAATTTCGAACCGTACCCGAAGTAAAATTTCGAAACCGAACTGAATTTTCGAAGTTTATTTCAGTTCGGATTTCGTTATCGAAATTCCCAACCCAAACTCAATAACCCGAATTGAAATTTTTGGTTCGAAATCGAACCGACTATTTGCCCACCTCTACAAATGGATTTAGTGGAAAAAACCTCAAAATTTGATGTCCAAAAGCTCCGTTGCCACTTTTGAGTCACAAATATATGTTTGATGACTCATATTATTGAGAAAGAAACAACCAAAAAAAATAGAAAAATAAATTCTTTTACAAAATCATATACCATAACGAAACATAGAATCATAATTGACACATGAATTATAATATACAATTCTTTCAAAGTTCCAACAAAGTGATATCTAAAAACATATATAAAAAAAAAAAATCAAAGATCCAAACATGAAAATATTATCCAGAACAAAGTATTTATTATTACATAGAAGCAAAAAGACCCAAAATGTGACATGGAACGAATTGGGACATGAAATGTGCCATCTAGAGTGAGGGCAAGAGTGCTGGAACTCAAAAGGATAGCAAAGGAAAGGAAAAGAAAATATTACAGATTGAAAATCCAAATATAAGCACCAAAAGAAAATCCAAATATAGTACAAGGACCATGAAATTTGGTAGAGATGAACTACAATGAGTTTAGAAAATGATTCAAAAAGCCAAAATGCTCTAGCTATCATGAGATGAGAGAAATGATGCAATGAATGCAAAGTGTTTGAAATCTGTCCACTAATCTTTGGAAAATCATAATTAAATCAAAAAAAATAACTGCAAGCAGAGCCTTATATCATTGGAAAGATAAGAAGTTGAACTTTATAGGAAAAATAAGGGTTGAAAAAAACAGATAACTTAAGATCACATATTTTAGGGTTGAAACAGAGGTCACTGTTCAGGGAATTTACCCAAAAATGTGTTTGTGTGTTTTAAAAAGGGGTTTATAAGAGGAATTGACCCACACCAAAAATAATGGACATGGATTTAGGTGTCAGGAACCATCTCCAATTGGTTTGGATTCAAAATTATATCTCAAGACTTAAAAAAGAATTGCTGTAAGAAAGTGGACAGAATTCAAAAGTGAATGATAGTGACAAAGTGTGCATGTGTTCATGAATGGATCTCGAAATTGAATTTTCTCTTCATCCAAGTGAGCTCAAAATGAAACTCCAACCATGAATTAGAGGCATACTCATTCCTAATCATGAGCTAATCCCTAAATACCAACAAATCCCTAAATTTATTTGAATAGACCAAAATAGCAAATCCATAAATACTCAACTGATCGAAAGACTCTTTAGTCCAAGCCCTAGATCATCACCTGAAAGAGAAAAATCAATCAATATAGAAGAAGAAGAAGAAGAAGAATAAGAAGAAGAAGCCGGAACTGTGGTGGTGGTGATGGTGGTTTGGTGCAGTGGTGGTGGTGGTCCGGTTCTGTGGTGTGGTCCGGCGTGGTGGTAGTGGTTCGAGTGTGAGAAGGTAGAGAGAGAGAGAGAGAGAGAGAGAGAGAGAGAGAGAGAGAGGACAAGGGGTGTTTATGGGGAGTATTATTTCCCCAAAGTGTGGAGAGAGAGAGTGCGACCAAAGGGAAAATAAAGTAAAGGGAAAGTAATGGGAAAAAATTGATTTGTGCGGGAAAGTAATTTTTAGACTTAACTTTTAGCGAGGAAAACTAACTTTCCTCGCCAAATCACACTTTTAGCAAGGGAAATTACTTTTCCTCGCTAATGGTAGGAATTTGGGAGAAAATCTATTTTGTCGCCAAAGCATTTTCCCTGCAATTAATTATTTAGAGTTAACTTTAACGAAGAAATATCAGTTTCCTCGCCCAAAGTAGGTTTTGACGAGGAACTATATTTCACTGCTAAAAAAATATTTTGCATAATTTTTTTTAGACTTAACTTTAGACGAGGAAATCTTATTTTCCTCGCCAAAGTAGGTTTTGGTGACAAAATTTATTTCCTCACTAATTAAAAGGGGAAATAATTTTTATATAACAGGTACTTTAGGCGAGGAATTTTTCATCGGCAGAGAATTCAGTATAGGCTAGGAAAATGATATTTCGTCACAAAAGACAATACTTTTGGCGAGGAAAGAAGACTTTCGTCGTCAAATGTGTGTACCTTTCAACTTTTTTGGCGACAAAATATATTTTCCTTGCCAATACTATACTTTCGAGGGGGAAATTTAGATTTCCTCGCAATGTTTTGTCGCTAAAGCACATTTTAGTTATAGTGTAACTAGTAGATCCGTGGTAACCAATAATGTTTTGAACATGTTTTTCCCACTGCGCACACATATTAAGTTTTTTGCCATCAATTGGTATCAGAGCCTTGCTTAGTTGGATCTATAGATACATTTTTGGAACACTAGTTTTCATTTTCATGATGTTTTAGGACTATTTTTGAAACTGCATCGTCACAGATCTGTTTCTGTAGCAGTTTCGCGACAGAAAACAAATCTGTCTTTGCATAGGATGCATGGCAGTTTCGATCGATCAAAAGTGTTTCGATCAATTGAAGCTGTCTGTTTTCGATCGATTGAAAGCGTTTCGAGTGACCGAAACTATGCTGAGTTCAAGCGATCGAAACTTGTTCTATTTGATCGATTGATCTCTATTCGATTGATGTGAAAGTTTTCTCTGTCCAGCTATTTTTCACATTTTTAAAAGTTTTAAAAATAATTACCTTAATGTTTTAAACTATTCTTAAAAATTTTAAATCAATATGTGAACTTTCTGGTTCGATCGATTGAACTTAGTTTGATCGATCGAACATTTGATCGATTGAAGCTTCTTCAATCGATCAAAGTGTGATAGAGAACTAAAGATGTTGTTTTTATGTTCTAATTGATTCCATGAAGAGTTCATGGAATATGCAAGTCAGTTAGGAGTTCCAATAGTTATAGATATTTGTTATATATGCGTGGATGTGTGTATGTCGAACCCTTTTGTAGCAAGTTAGACCATTATCTCCTATGGCACCAAGAGAATTTTTTAAAATTTGTATTTAATTTTGAGATTGGTGTTGTATTAAATATTTTTTTGGTTTTAAGGCATATGTAAAGGGTGTAGCACCTTCATTCCTACGAAAAGGAAAGTCGCACCAGTTTTCCTAGCCTTTTCATATTTATTTTTATTTTCTTTTCTAGATAAATTGCAAGCTTCGAAAGAATCATAGGAACAATGTAATAGAATAAGAATGTCCATGAAGATGGAGTCGGAGGCGACCAAACCAAGAAGATGGATCTATGAAGATAGAACCATGGGAGATAGAGGCATTTGTGAATGTCTTTATTTCATTTTAGTTTTTCATTTTTATATGATTGTTTGTGATTGGCGTTTTAAATATTTTTACTACATGCATGCAAAAACGAGTTTTCTAAAATAAAAATTAAAAACCATTTTCAACACATTTGTAACCATTTGATGTTTATGGCAATGTGAAGAAACAACTTATTTCAAAAGAAAAATCCTTAATTATTAAGATGAGTGGAGTATTCTGTGTCACCCAGCCATGGGTGATCATTCCATACGGATGGTACAATACTCATTGGTTACTAGATATGAACTTCCTATGGATAGGATTAGTGAGATGTGTTAGAGGGTGACCACCACACGGGGGTACTACTCGAGACGGTTGTCATTGGATCCTAGCTAATGGTGTACACTAGCTAAGCTATGAATAATGGATCCCACACGAGGCATTATTCAGAAACTTAGAGATCAAATTGGTTCAGTCATGACCTGTTTTGCAAGAGTTGCATAGAGGGCAAGTCATGATTAATCAAAAGATCGAGTGATGACAACCACATGGAGGCTTTATTCTTTCGTTCTGATGTTTCGGCGACTTTGTTATACAATAAGAGTTTTAAAGGTTTCTTTATTTTGTACTGTCTAATCTTGATATCTTTATTAAAATGTTTGTTATTTTAAATTTTTTTTTAGAATTCGTAATGACTGGATCCACATTTAGTCCACTTGCCACCATACTCACTCAAAACACATTAACTGGAAACAACTACACTGAATGGAAATGCAACTTGGACATCATTTTAACTACAGAGGATCACATATATGTCCTCACTACCCCATGCCCTACCGAACCTATGGAAAATGCTTCGGTAAATGCCAGACGCGAGTTTGACAATTAGAAGAAATTGAATGCGATGGTTCGTTGCTACATACTAGCCTCTATGACTGGTGTGTTGAAACACTAGTACCAATCGAATGATTCTGCTAGTGCCATCATGACCTCTTTAAAAGGAATGTTTGGGAGCATGGCAGACCTGCTAGATAGATCGCTATGCAAAAGATCATGAGTGCAAAAATGTTAGAAGTAACTCCATTCAGAGAGCACGTTTTAAAAATGATTGGTTATTTAAATGAACTATAGACTCTAGGTGCCAACATTGACCCACAGACCCAAGTTGATATGATCCTCAACTTGCTGCCTCAATCATTCGCTCAATTTAAACTTAATTATAATATGAATGAAATAAATTTTTCCATTAGCGAATTGATGAGCTCTCTTCAGTCAGCGGAAGGGGAGATCAAACTTGGGGGCAACGTTATGAACATTGAGAAAGGCAATTATTCTTCTCGATCTATACCAAAAGGCAAGAAAGGGAAGAAGAAGGCTAGCACTAGTGATTCAAGTATTGGACCAGTCCCAAAGATTGCAAAATCTAAGGAAAAGGGCAAAGGTAAGGGGAAGGTGGGTGGTCAAGGAAAAGGAAAGTGTTTCCAATGCAAAGATAAAGGCCACTGGAAGAGGACTTGTTCGGAATTCTTAGCTAAAAGAGTTCAAGGAATGATTGAATCACATGTGATTGAAGTAAGTTTTATAGCGGATACTTCGAACACTTGGTGCATTGATTCTGGTGCGACTAACCATATCTGTAATTTGTTATAGGGGTTCAGATCAACTAAGAGGTGCAGTGATGGGGAGATCATGCTGACCCTAGGTTCTAGTGCAACTGTTTCTGCGATTGCTATAGGAGCAGTAGTTTTTAATTTAGAATTTTCAGATAGTAAGACTTTAATTTTATCATATGTACTTTACGTCCCTCTAATGAGATGTAATTTAGTTTCAGTTTCAGAAATTTCAAATAAAAATTATTCTTTCTCTTTTTGAACTGAAATTGTGATAAAAAGAAATGGCTTTTGTGTGTTCTAGTATTAAGTCGAATGGTTTGTATGTGATTACTCCAATTATTTCTAATTCTAATATAGAACTTTATAATTCAGTGGTAATTATACCATCTAAAAGAAAGGAACCTTCCTCTAATCCAACAAGACTTTGGCATATGAGGCTAGGTCATATCAATCTAAACAGGATTAACATACTAGTCAAAGAAGGGATCCTAGGCAATTTGGTCCTACAATGCTTCAAGCCTGACCTGACTGACCTCCAATGCTTTAGGTCCAACCCCCAGTGCAGCAGTGCTTGGGTTTGAGGGCATAATCCCAACAAACTCCCACTTGCACTCATAACCTAAGACCTAGACTATCTAGACGACAATCAAAGACTTTCTGTGGCAAAGCCTTTATAAATAGATCTGCAAGATTGTCAATAGTGGCAATGTTTGTGATTGTCACATCTTCACGTTGGACTATATCTCGAATGAGATGATACTTCCTTTCTACATACTTTCCCTTTCCATAGTTCCTTGGATTGAGCCATTATCCCACTATTATCGTAGTATAGCGTAATAGGTGACAATGTCGCTAGTACCACCCCGAGTTCTATGAGGAACTTCTTGAGCCAAACAACTTCCTTTGCGGCTTCACAAGCAGCCACATACTCGGCTTCTGTAGTTGAGTCTGCAATGCATTTTTGCTTAATGCTCCTACAACTAACAGCAGCACCTCCGAAGGTAAAGAGATGTCCGAATGTCGACTTTCTCGAATCTTTATCTGATATAAAATCCGAGTCAGTGTATCCTACTGGAATCAACTCATCGCCGCCATACATAAGCATGTAATCTTTAGTCCTTTTCAAGTACTTAAGAATGTGCTTAACGGCTGTCCAGTGTTCTGGACTAGGATTCGACTGATACCTGCTAGCTATGCCAACGGCAAAGCAGATATCTGGTCTAGTGTATAACATCGCATATATGATACTCCCCACTGCCGAGGCGTAAGGAATTCCTCTCCTCCTGTGTCTTAGGACACTAGTCTTTGGAGAATGCTAAACTATACCTGAAAGGTAATAAACCTTTCTTCGAATTATCCATGGAAAACCTAGTTATCACTTTATCCATATAACCAGCTTGAGATAATCCCATTATCTTTGCTTACGATCTCGAAAGAGCTTTATCCCAAGGACATAGCTCGCCTCTCCTAGATCTTTCATTTCGAAAGTACTAGCTAGCCAAACCTTGATTGATGACAATGCCCCTACATCATTCCCAATAAGTAGAATGTCATCAACATAAAGCACAAGAAAAGCTACCACTTTACCTTCATATTTCTTATATACACAAGGTTCATCCAGATTCTGTATAAATCTAAATGACTTGACCGCATGGTCAAATCAAATGTTCCAACTCTTCGATGTCTGCTTAAGGCCATACATGGACTTTTGTAGCTTGGATACCAAGTTACCTTTTCTGCCAGCTATGTACCCTTTTGGTTGATGCATATAGATGTCCTCCTCAAGATTGCCATTCAAGAATGCAGTCTTGATGTCCATCTGCCAAATCTCAAAATCTAGGCATGCAGCAATGGATAAGAGTATTCTGATGGATTTGAGCATAGCTACCAGCGAAAAGGTTTCCTCATAGTCAATGCCCTTTTTTTTAGTATAACCTTTCGCTACAAGCCTCGCTGGAAAGGTCTCAACCTTTCCATCAAATCCTCTTTTCCTCTTGTAGACCTACTTATATCCAAGGGTTTAATATTGGTTGGAAGTTCTACAAGATCTCAGACCTGATTAGAATCCATAGATTACAATTCAGTTTTCATAGCTTTACCCCAATAAGCTGAATGAATATCAGCCATTGTCACTTCATACATGGCAGGATGAGATTCAGATTTTATGGAGACAGCTTCAAAAACTTCTCCTGAGAACATGTATCTAACAGGTTGTCTGATAATCTTCCCAGTACGATAAGGTACTAGGGCAAAATTGGGTAAAGATGTTGTATTTTCTTATCTTTCATCGTTTTCAACTGTTGGAGGAATAGAGGGCTCTACATCTATTTCTCTCAGATCTAACCTTCCTTTAGGTTTATGGTTCATGATATCATCATCCTCCAAAAAATGGCATTCATACTAACAAACACCTTTTGTTCTCTAGGATCATAAAAATACCATCAATAAGTAACCTTTGGATACCCTATGAAAAAACATACTTCTAATCGTGATTCCAATTTGCTCATCTTTCTTTTCAGCACATGTGCTGGACACTCCCATATTCGAAAATGCTGCAAAAAGGGCTTGCATCCAATCTTCATCTCCCGTGGTGTCTTAGGAATAGATTTGATTGGAACTAGATTTAGTATGTAGTTTTCAAAGCATAACCCCAAAGAAAAGATGGCAACTTCGAATAATTTATCATCGACCTAGTCATGTCTAAAAGAGTTCGGTTCCTTCTCTCTGCTACATCATTCTGCTGAGGCATACCTAGTGTACTCAACAGTGACAGAATCCCATTCCATATCAGATGATCAATAAACTCATTACAGAGGTAATTTCTACCTCAATCAGATCAAACGACTTTGATATGTGTGCCTAATTGCTTATCCACTTCAGCCCTAAACACTTTGAACTTTTCAAAGGCGTCAAACTTGTGCTACATTAGATACACATATCCATACCTAGAGTGGTCATCAGTAAATGTAATGAAATTCTCATAACCACCCCGAGCTCTAATATTTAATGGACCACACACATCAGTGTGAACTAATTTCAACAATGCATTGGTCCTGTGAAAAGAACCATTCAAATAGGCCACAACAGATAAATAAGTTTTCTAGGGACAAATCCACCAATGCTTCTCCACATATCCGTGGTAAGCGTGTGGATCTCGGCCTCATAATCTTTATGGTCATAAGTCCAAAGGTGCATAATATAATATTGCTCAGTACTCGAACTAAAACCAAAACCCCCAAAATAACCACATCTAATTAGGTCAGTTTTCTTTATAGGCTTCGGAATGTTCATGTATTGTACCATAATCAGAATACATATAAGATAGTGATTATAATACGGGTTAGAACAGTACTTACCAATAATATGGCAATCAGTTAACAAAATCAAGCCATTACAAGATGCAATTGGTTTCATGTTGGTGGCTAATTGATAGAACCTAGGGCTGATCTTTGGAGGGCGTAGCAGGGTGCTTAATGTGTCTATGCTTTCAACAATCTCAACCATGTATAACATTCTATTATTAAGGTCTTTAGAAATGAGAGTTGTGGGTGATCTTGGGCTATGGAGTTGAGCAAAATAAGGGTCTGACAATAGCAATTTGTGCCATGATTTGGATATGCATCTTAATCACATAATGATTTTAAAGGTAGTCTAGATAGAATGTCTGATATGATTACCTCAGTGAGCTCAGGCATGGACTCTTTTTTACCTTCTTCTTCTTTGTTGTTTTCCATCTCGAGGCTATGTGAAAAGTGCTGCCCACGCTGAAGCAACCATACCTATTACTCTCACATTTATATGTATATATATGTGTATGTATAGTTATTTGAGTGATCTTAGGAAAATTAGGGATGGAGTCCTATTCAATGAGGTTTTCCAATTTCCACTTAATTTCCCAATCAAATTACTTTCTTGACGTAATTTGTTAGGCTAAATTACATTTTAGTACCCTGTAGTTTGGGCGAATCTTCTCTTTGGGCCTTCTGGTTTTAATTATAACACTTTGGTCCCTATAGTTTCGAATTTGTTTCAATGTAGGTCCTGCCTCTAACTAGTTAGTACAACTTGACGGCGCACTCATGTGCCTTAAAAACTTTAGGTCCCAAAGTGAAACTTCTCCAAAACTCTAGGGCACAAAGTGAAACTTCGTGTAAACTTCAGGGCCCAAAGTGAATCTTCACCTAAACTATAGGGTACCGAATATAAGTTTTTTTGTCAAGTTGCACTAACGGAGTTAGAGGTGAAACCAATTCAAAACTACAGTAACTAAAGTGTTACAATTGAAACTATAGAACATAAAATGAAACTTCGCCCAAACTACAGAGTACTAAAATATAATTTAGCCTAATTTGTTATAAGTTCTACTAATCAATAATGCTATGATACATTGATAATCTTTTTTGTGATGAGACTAACGGATGGCCCAGTGCAAATTGTTGCAAGTTCGAGTCTCAAGAGGTAGTGGCCCTCTAAGAGATTTATGGGTTGTGAGATCACCAAAGTGGTGGGGACACACGAGATTTCATTAATAAAAGGGGGCCAATAGAAACAGTACCCCAAAACATTACAACCCCACAATCAAAATGTGCCATCATAATTGGGCACGTGGAACAACTGGTAAATGACTTGGGATTCAAATTTGGGGAGCGAGAGATTCTGTTTTTTCCATTTCCCTTTTTTTTCATTGTAAAATCCATGAATCAAATAGAGTATTAATGAACTTTATTTATTGTTGTAAAATACTTTTCAAAATTTTATGGTCACGTCAAAGAAAAAGTAAGTGAGTTTTAAACAATAATGGGTTAGTTAGAAATTGGATTTCCAAAGTGACTCTTAAAATGGGACATGCAAAAATAGAATTAAGAACTCTTAATTTGGGACGGATGTGTAGACACCCCATTTTGTCGGCTATCAGATTTAGGAGACCCATAGCTTGGTGGTTCACAATGATCGAAAAAGACTTAAAAGGATTCCTGGAAGTTAGTTCCATCTCTCAGAATGCTCAGAATGACCAAAATGCCCCTGAAAGCACAAAAGCTCCCAGATTTGGACCAAAAGTTCTGAAAACATGCTACGTCATGAGAAAAACAATAAAATGAAGTTTTTAAGTAAAATCGGATGAAATCGTCAGCTCCCAGAGACCCCCGGAAGTCCCAGAAGTTCCCGGAAAGTCCCCGTTGACCGGTTTGACCAAGTTTGACCAAAATCGTCCGAATTCATCGGAATCATTTTAAATCATGAGAAAAGTGTTAAAACGAGTTCCAAAAGAAAATCGAGCGAAAAAATCAGCTCCCGGGAACTCCCGGAGGTTTCTAGAACTTCCCGGGAATCCCAGGTTTGACCAGTTTGACCAGAATTTGACTTTGGAACCGGGGCACCAAAACAATTTTCAAATATTTTTCATGGATACTAGAGGTCAATAGCTTTCCAACGGTATATCGCACATAATTTCTGGATTTAAAACGAATTTATTATGAATTTCCAAAGGCGAAAAAGGCGATCAAAATGGCTTTTATCGCGAATACCGCAAAACTTTTCGAAGTGACCTATCCCCGAACTATTTTTATGTATAGTAGACTCCATTACCTTTCCAACGGTATATCATAACCTCAATTTGGAGTTCGTATGCATTTTCTGTGAATTTCGGACGAAATAGGGCCTTTTCGCGAATACCGGAACTTCAGGGGGCCTAAACAGCATTATCTGGACGAAGGAGGAGCAGTGCCGCCGCGGCACTCTCCTCCAGAATAGTGTATTTTTGTAATTTATTTTGGGGGTCCATTTTGATTAATTAAAAACCAAAACGACGTAGTTTCATGATTTCAGATGTTTGGGACCAATGGGAATACTTCTAAAACCCAAAACCACCCCAAGTTGGCCTATATAAACCCCCCATTGCTCTTCATTTTGGGGGGAGTCAAATGTAAGCTTTGAAAAAGTTTGGGAGAGAAAGTTGTAGAGATAAGGTTAGAATAGAGAAAAATAAGCTGTCTTCTTGGATTTTCAAAACAAAAGTGAGTTCTAAACTTTGTTTTTACTTCATTACTCCTATTTACTTCAACATTCAATACACCCAACCACCATTTTAGTGAGCATTTAAGAGAGAGGAAGCTTCTTCCATATCCAATGTCATCATATATGAGTGAAACACCATTCTACAAGTTCAATACATCATGAATATCATCTATTGATCATTATCTACTTGCTTGTTTATTCATTGTTTATCTCTTCTTACCTCATTTCTTTTTTATTTTTCTTTATTTACTTACTAGTTCATCATCATCTAGATGATGACATGAAGTTTGGGGTGAGTGAATCCTTATGGATAGTAGCTCTTGACCTCAAAAACATGTTTGATAGATGATAATCATAACTTCAATACCTCCAAGGTATTCTTGAAGTTATGTTCAAAATAAAATAAATCTCTCCAACAATCTTGGAGGTTCTTGATGATGAGTTTGATGTTGGCATTTTAAGTGGCTATAATCCTTATTGAGTATTGAAAATATGCTTTCAAAACATCTATTTCAAAACCCCTCTCAATCCCTCTTCTTTTGGTTTCAAGAAACAAAACCTTGTTTTCTCCAAAATCTTCAAAACAATGAGTCAAAACAGTGAGTGAGCTGAGTTCAAGGATTTCTCTAGAACTCAATACTCAACATATGGATGCAAGGCCACTTGGAAAGTCTTCCTAACTCATTGGAGAATACCCATGATTTTTGGTTTGACTTGGAAGTACTTGGAAATGGTCCATTTGGACCCAAACATTCCTTCCAGACATTCTGCCTTTTCTGTCACAGCAGCTAGGGCCACTTCCCACTTGTTTTATAGAACACTTTTCCAAAGGGATGGTCCTAACGTATTTTTCCCTTAAACTTCAATGTCTTAGGGAACTTTCTGTATAACATGGGCCTCTAGATCATTAGTTTTCATTTTCTAAGATATTTCAACATTTCAGTCGACAGTACAGACTCTGTTTCTGAGTGACCTTCATTGTTTATATGATTTCTCTCAATCTGTGATAGCTATCCAAGTTTGGCCTTTTGGGTTGTGTTCTAGACACAATAAGGAATATCTCCATAAATAATCATGCATTGAAAAACATTCCTAACCCCTCTTTTCAAATTCCAAAAGATCATGCTACTGTTCTGTCCACTATTCACAGCAAGCACATTTCAACTTTCATTCTTTGATTTGATGCTCATATGCATTCCAAATTAGTTCATGAAGTAGTTCATACTACATTTGTACATATCCCATGTTAATTTCATTCATTCATTCATACACATTTTAGACTTCTAAGTCACTCTAGGAATCCATGTACCCAAAACACACTACAACCTTTGCACATTTTAGAAACATACATTGCATTCATGCAAGATTTGGGGTTTTTGTAACTCTTAATCTAAGAAGATTATAAGGAATGAACTCGATCACACGTTCATGCTTCCCCTTTGATCTAATCATCCTTTCTCATCCATCCCGGGGATCGAGAGGTCTTCTTTTCTCAAAGAATAACATGCATCATACTAGCTTGTTAAGCATATTTTGATTTCTTTGTTTATTTATTTTAAGAACGATTCATGTCCCCTTTAGATTAAGGAAACTTAATTACTTGATACGTGATTAGACGATTTTTCCTAGATTTATTTGTGTGATCTTTCACTTTACATTACATGATATTTGGCTTAGATCTTATGAATGATATCTTATCTTTAGATCTTCCATTTCAAATTTTTTATGTGATGTAATATACTATCATAATTTTAATTGCCGAACCATACATAGTATAAGATGATTATTTGGATGCTAATTGAGGCTTGTCGAAAGACGGGGCGAGTTGAGGGTGTTTTAGTCGCGGCAAAGGCTCCTTCAACTCTCGTACCAAAACCCCGAACCAAGTTCTTTGGTTATGAAGGGCCGGTGCCCTTATCCGCTTGGGTGAGTCAAATTAGGTTTCTTGGTTCCTTAAAGACCAAGTGGCGACTCTGTATCTGTTTTCAACAGACCAACCATTTTCTTCCTTTGATTAATTTCAAACAATTTCAAAACAAAACCCAAACGACAAAGAGGCGGAAGCCCGGTGTCCACAGGATGTAGTCATTCGGTTAGGACAATAATTCAATACTTTTCATTCAGGTACATTTTATGGTGTTTTAAGATGCTATTGGTACATCTATTTACCGCATATATGCCAAGTAGACAAACTAATTCTGCACGTACCTACTACATTTCAAAGCAGTAGAAAAGTGCCCAAATCTTTTCCTTTTATTTAAGGGGGCTTTAGTGTAACACCCGCTCCCGCGGGCAGTATTTAATTGCAATTAGCATGCATCATTAATATTATATTGATAATGTGATTATATGTGTTAAGTGAGTTTTTAACTCACTAAGATGATTAAGGGTGTCTAGTTTAGAACCCAGAACTAAGCCAAGTGGTAGTCCCAGTTTTGGGCAGTATGAAAGGTCCCAGTGTGAAGGGACAGATATGGAAAATAAATCTTATATGCTTAAATGTTTATTAAGGCATAAATGATATTATATTATCTTACTTAAATAACATATTAATTGTTAGAGACTACTTTTGTGGTCCATTAGGGATACATTTGTGATAGCGAATTAGACACGTTACATAATTAATAGGATAATTAGCAACTTCACAATATTATGTGGGACTACTTATGGGACCCATACGAGACATAAACAAGCGCCCATTTAAGTTTGAGATAGTCTTAATAAGTTTCATTAACTAGCAGGGGTATAAACACAAAACTTATAAAACCTTGGGGAGATTAAAATGAAATCAAGAAATTAGCGAGTCACATGTTGAGTGACACTTGCCCCATGACTCACCACCACCTTAACATCTTCTTCATGCCTTAGACAAAACAATTACAGAGAAAGAAAACGAGAAAGTTACACCGACGTTTATGACGTTGATTGACGCACTTAACGATGTTCAATCTTGAAACATGCTACATATTTGGACTTCTGGAGGTGAGTCTAACGCGTTAGTACTAATCTTATCAAATTTTGAGACAGTTTTTCTACGAACCAATTTGGGGGCTCGGCTCATAACTTGTAATTTTTGTTTAGAAGTGAAAATGGAAATCCGCAAGGAAACATGGGACTTGGGAATCATCGGAGTTAATGTAGATAACTTTCTGTTTTGTTCTTGAACTTGTAAAATTGCTGGGATAATTTTTATTCTTGGGTTGGTCATATTGATAACTTTGTTCACTAGCTCATGTGGAATTAGTAATTGAATCTTAAAACTATATTTGTAGTTGTAATTTATGTAAGTTGGATGATATGGATTATGTAACAGTTACTAAGTGTAATGGTTGTAATATATGGTGTAACAACCTGCATTTCCTGTAAATTTAATTTGCATTTCCATATTTAATTTGTATTGTCTATGTTCATTTTATTTCAATAGTCATGTTTTGTAACCTTATAGCCTATCTTATTGTACATTTTAATTCTTTTGAGGTCAAAATGCGATTTTATAAAATTTGGCAATACCTGTGTTGAATTTCAAATCTGTATTTCAAAACAGTGAAAATAATTTCTTTTGACTCAAACAATATTTTTATAAAATCGGGAAATCATTTCCTATATTTAAATGAATTTTCAGTATTTTTGTGACGAACACTGCGCCACGAAAATACCAGTTTATGTTTAAAATTGTCTGCACTGCGTTAACATTTCACAGATTTTGAAATGACGTAAAGTTGAGATGATGTGTGCTTTATTTCCATTTATGGCAAGTAATCATTTGGTGAAGTCTTGTTTGGGAATGCTCTATGTGTGTGAGTGTATTCTTATACCATAAGCTTATTTTCCCAAACAATCTAAGCTTGACCCTTCAATTTGTGAGAGTGCATAAATATACGTATGTATATCAGCTCATGTATAGGCTGAGCATTTCTTGTATATTAGTTATTTAACTAAAATGAATTTGTAGAGTATAGAAGACTTATCTTGGCCTCCAAGTCCATTAATTTGATCTCTATATATACACACACACTTAACCACACTTGATACACATTCTACAAACTGAAACAGAGAGAGTTTGAGAGTTTATAGTTGCTGAATTTAGAAAGAAGAGCTCTTCTCTCCATAGCCAATAGCTTGGAAGCTTGGAATTCATTTGGATTTCTTATTGGGTTTCTTTCTCAAACAATTTCTTCTATCTATATCTCAGTGAGTATTTAGAACTCACTCAGAATGTATTTCATGTTTATTTACTGTTGTATTTGTTTTCATTGGAAATCACCATTGTTATGCTCATCCATAGAAGCTTAGAGCTTGAAATCTCAATTTTTCAAACGTAACCAAAATTCGTTTTGTTAGATAAAAATGAAAGATTACAGTCCCTAGAGGTTATATTTAAAGTTTTAGGGCCTAATTCGTTCATATAAGAAAGTATATTAGAAAAGAAATTTTGACACCTCTCGGTTTTTCGTAAATTCCGAGAGCTACGATTGAAATTAGTTAAAACAGGTCGCGTATTCATAATCCTTGCAGAAAAATGAAGAAATGCATATATTACAAGTCATGTTTTCATTCGGATTTGAAAATGGGTCAAAAATCAGCCTTAAATTCGTAACAGGGGAGAAACTGCTGATGCCAATCGATTGGTATGAGTTCCAATCGATTGATATGGGTTCCAATCGATTGACACTTTTGTCAATCGATTGACATTTTTCAGCACTGACGACTTTCAGTAAAACGGCCATAACTTCCTCTAGAAAACTCGAAAACGCGCACGGTTTGAAGCGTTGGAAACTAGACTCAAAGACCTTTCTTTTGGTATGTAATTCAGGTACAAAAATTATAACTCATTTTTCAGGGCATTGCTTCAAAGTAGACCCATTTGTATTCTAGCAGCGATAAAAGTAGATTAAAGCATTCTTTGATGACTTCACTGGTTGTTTCACATAAGATTTGATTTCTTCTCGTATATCCATGGTTATCATTCCCAGTACTTTACATTTCTGTATTAAGGTTTCATGACATACATGTGGAGTCAGTTGTACATGCATGGGGTGTGGTAGTCAGTGTGAAAAAGAGTGTGAGATTGAGAGTAAGATTGTGGTTGAGATTGTGTTGCGGACACTCCCTGGTAATTGTGTACCAAAGTGTGATGTGGTTGAGATTGCGGTGAGAGTGTCTTTGAAATGCGACGGTGGCAAAACAGGACACTCCCTGGCGCCCATGGAAGCGCTAAAGTGTGTGACGCCGAACTTGGACATTCCCTGGCACCTATGGTAGTGCTAAAGTGTGGCCTACGGACACTCCCTGATACCCGAGTCTGGATACTGCGTGAGGTTACCTCCGGTATTTGCGAGGCGGATTAGGTATTAAAGTGTGAGGCATTGGACACTCCCTGGTACCCCGGACCAAAGTGTGAGGCAAACTGGACATTCCCTGGCACCCCTGTGCTAAAGTGTGGCTATCGGAGTATTTCAAAGATACTGGTGTGAGATAGTGGGTTGTTGTGTCTGTCGAGAGAAAAGGGTCAGTAAGATGAGATGATGCATTGTTTTCGTACACGGTCACATATATGTGAATTATAATTTTTAAATGATATTGTGGTTGTTTTCTAAAATGAACTCTTTACTTTAATGTAAACTTGTTAAATTAAAAAGGATTTTGAAAATGGTAAATGTGTATGTTTTACATTCAAAGTTATGTTTTTAATACTCACCAGCTTCTTGAAGCTGACGACGTTGATGCGTCCTGGACATTCGTGTTCAGGCTTTTCAGGTTATGATCAGGCTGACCAATATGATTATGCTAACTGAGAACGACCACTTGGAAGAAAGTCTGCTATCATCATTTCATGTCTTAAGTTATATGTTTTAAATTATGAGCTGATTTTGTAATAAGGATGACTATAATAGACCTTAAGTTATTATTTTGTTTCAAGGCGGTCTGTGCCTTAGTTGACCCCGTATCATAAGATGTAATAAGTTAGAATAATATTGTAAGCCTTGATTGCTCTACTATGATTATTATGTTTTTGTTGTTGACGTTTAGGACGGAATCGATCCTTCAAACTGTCGCGACCTACGGGTCCATAAAGGAAAATAAACGCTTTCCATATTTATGCTACGTCGGGGCGTGACAGGATTTAGTGGTATCAGAGCCAGGTTATCTCAGAATAAGTTTAGCCAGGTTAGGGTTTACCAGTATAGACCCGATTCCACATTCCATTAAGTATTACACACCCGATGATACGACAGGGAGGATAGACTCAGTTACCCAAACGCCTAAGATTATCTTTTTCTTGACTTAAGTAGTACCTTCTTATCAGGTATGGACCCAGCTCATCCACTATATGTACCAGACGGATTTGGGGGACACTTTGTGACACCCGTGACAGTGATCCCAGCCTTCCTCGACTTATATCATGCGGCCGTTGAGCAGTTGGCCACAGCGAGCGTAGTATCTGATTTATGGCACCAGGTTCACGTGGTAGGCTTAGTTGACTTGACTCGTATCCGCCTAGAGCTTCGTTACTTTGCAGAGGCTCAGTGCTTGGTTTTGGTTGAGATTTTGAGGTTGGTTGATAGCGATGCTTTCTACCTCCCCCTCGAGATCCAGATTGTGCATGCCCATCTGGCTCAGCTAGAGATGCTTCCGCCAGTGGTTCCCATTGCTGAGGACGATGTTGAGGTTGTTCATTTGGTCCCAGTAGGTGGGGAGGTTGTAGAAGATGGCATAGGTCTAGACGACTTAGCTGCTGACCTAGAGGCTGAGCTAGCACTCGAGCTAGCCTTACCTGAGGAGATGGTAGTTGAGGCGGATGCCCCTGTGCCTGCTTCATCGTCGACCTCTCACGGCTATGACGGGGTTGGTCCATTCTTTGTGCAGCGATTTCGCCCCGTCGATTCGCTAGATCTCCTGATAGCTGCTTATGGAGACAATTGACGTTCTAGATGTGACTTTGTACATATTCACTACTTTTGACTATTAGCTCTATCTCTTTTTGCAAACTGTAATTACATGCATTAGAGTGTAGGGCAATGACCCCATTTTTGTAACATTAACTCTTGCATGAGTCCTAACCCATATAGATAGGGTAGGCATTGATCTGATCATACACGCTTTTATATCAACTTGACAAGAAGTTATATATAATATACTCTTTTGAAAGTTGTTGTCATTTAAACTGCTTTATACTTCTGTTGCATGTATTTTTCTCATTTTGCTATCACTATCATGCATAGAATGGCTGGGGAGACCGAGGAGGAATCAGAATTTTATTGAGGGAGCACCTGAGGCTGCCGATCCTACGGGGATGTTCGAAGCATTTGTCAGACGTTTGGAAAGAATCAGTAATATGAATGACAACCGACGAGGCCATCAGAAAAAGACAAACTGTTGGAGAGATTTCGTGCGCTAAGGCCCGAGCAGTTTGCGGGTACAGCAGAACCCTGGAAAGCCGAGCAATGGTTAAGATAAATGGACCGTATGTTCGAGGCTGTCCAGTGCAACGAGATGGATAAGAGGAGACTAGCTACCTTTCAGTTGACCGATGCCGCCACAGATTGGTGGAACTCGGTGATAGCCACTATTGGGAACACAGCTGCTACGGGAATGACGTGAACTGCATTCAAGGGGAGATTTTTGGAGAAATATTTCCCAGCTACGGAGAGACACAAAAGAGAGAAGGCATTCATGGATCTGATGCAAGGAACCAAGTCGGTACAAGAGTACACCACACAGTTCGAGAGACTGTCTCGATTCGCTCCACACCTGGTTGATACTAAGGAGAAGAAGATACGGAAGTATAACCAAGGGCTGGCACCGCAAATTCGCCGCCTGACTCTCGGTCACCTAGATAAGCCGTTTGAGGGATTGGTTGGCTTGGCTACTGATCTAGAAGAAGACGCTCGAGTGAACCGTAAGCAATTTGAATTCCGACCCCCTCAAAGGGGTAATTTCGGGAATAGACTACCTATGAACCGTACCCAAGGGCAGAAGAGGAATTTTGACGGAAGCAAGAGAACCCAGGCTATTACCTATCCGACTCAACCCCGAGTAGGAGAAGGATGTAGTGGTGGAAAATATTTCAACTGTGGCAACCCTGGTCATCTGGCTTGAGATTGCTAGGCACCAAGGCATGCTGCTCAGCAAGGAATAGTCTGCTTCAACTGTGGTGAACCAGGTCATGTCAGCAGGTTCTGCACTGCTCCTAAGTAGGTGAATTATGGTCAACCGGGTCAGACTCGCTTGAATGCTGTTATCCCTGATGCCGCTGGATATGATGGAACTGTGTACGAAGAAGGTCAACCTGATCAGCAAGCAGTGGAAGGTACATTAACTCTGTTTAACTCCCATGTTAAAGTGTTATTTGATACGGGTGCTGCTCTTTCGTTCATATCTGTTAATACAATTCAGAGATTGGGTATCTTACCTCATCGTTTAGAGAAAGCTTTGAGGGCTACTTTACCATTAGGAGCTGCGGTCAAGTTAGAACATGTGTGCAAGGATTGTCCATTGCGATTAGGAGATCGTGAAATCTCTACAAGGTTGATCATCCTATCGATGAAGGAGTTTGACATAATCCTCGAAATGGATTGGCTCTCTCAAAATCGAGCAAAGTTGGATTGTGCGAGGAAGAGAATCACATTCCCCGACAATGAGAATCAACCCTTTGATTTTCAATGTAACCCTTCGGGAGATATGTTCCTCACAAGATGTTTGGCGAATATTGAGGTTGTCAGTACAGAGATGACAACGTCGTCTATACCTGTAGTCAAGGAATTCGAAGAAGTATTTCAAAACGTTTCTGGGTTGCCGCCCGAGAGAAGTAAAAAGTTCTGTATTGAGCTTATACCGGGTACCGTACCGATCACCAAGGTCCCCTACAGAATGGCCCCCACCGAACTATTAGAATTGAAAGAACAAGTTCAAGAGCTCGAGAACCTAGGTTTTGTACGTCCAAGTACATCACCTTGGGGAACACCAGTATTATTTGTGAAGAAGAAGGACGGGACGCTCAGGATGTGTATCGACTACAGAGAACTAAACCGCGTGACTATCAAGAACAAGTATCCCTTACCTCGGATTGACGATTTGTTTGATCAACTACAAGGAGCTACGACATTTTCCAAGATACCTAAGGTCGGGATATCATCAGTTGAGGGTACGAAAGGAAGATATACGTAAGACTGCGTTCAGAACCCGATATGGTCATTATGAATTTTTGGTGATGCCGTTTGGAATGACGAATGCCCCGGCAGTATTTATGGATCTGATGAACAGAGTGTTCAAGCCTTATTTGGATCAGTTTGTCATCGTCTTCATAGATGATATTTTGATCTATTCTAAGTCAGGAGAAGAGCACGAGCAACATCTACGGATTATGATGCAGACGCTTAAGGACCACCACTTGTATGCCAAGTTCAGTAAGTGTGAGTTCTGGTTACAAGAAGTGAAATTTTTGGGACACAAGGTGTCATCTCAAGGAATTTCTGTGGATTCGTCCAAAATCGATGCTGTGTCAAACTGGGTTAGGCCGAGTAACCCTACAGAAGTTCGGAGTTTCCTTGGACTCGCAGGCTACTACAGAAGATTTGTTGAGGGATTCTCTAAAATAGCGCCCCTTCCTAGAATTGAAAGAGAGACTCACTACTGGACCGGTACTAGCAATACCCAAGACTGATGAAAAGTTCACTATCTTTAGTGACGCGCCATATCAAGGATTTGGGTGTGTACTTATGCAAGATGGTAGAGTTATCGCCTATGGATCTAGACAGCTGAAGCCAAATGAGTTGAACTACCCTATCCATGATTTGGAGTTGGCGGCAGTAGTTTTTGCACTCAAGATTTGGAGACACTATCTCTACGGTGAGAAGTTTGATTTGTTCTCCGATCACAAGAGTCTGAAATATTTGTTCACACAGAAAGAGTTGAACATGAGGCAACAAAGATGGATGGAGTTGATCAAAGATTACGACTTCACATTAGAGTACCACCCTGGTAAAGCTAATGTGGTCGCTGACGCCTTGAGTCGGCAGACTCGGGAAACGATTTCCTCCTTAATGGTTAGAGAGTGGCGAGCATTAGAGACATTGGCGGAGTTCGATGTACAGAGTGCTGAAGAAGGAGAAGGACAACTTTTTGGATGTCTTATCCTACAGCCCGTTCTTATCGACCGCATTATTGGAGCTCAGAAAGAAGATGAGAAGTTTCAGACATGGTTCGGGAAGATGTCAAGAAAGACCCAACAGAATGGAAGGTGGGAGTCGATGAAGGATATCGGTGCAGGAATAGATTATGTGTGCCAGGTGATGGAGAGCTAAGGAAGGATATCCTGGAAGAAGCACATAAGTCAAGATATACAGTTCACCCGGGAGGGACGAAAATGTACAAAGATTTGAAGAGAAATTTCTGGTAGGAAGGTATGAAGAAGGATGTGGCCGAATTTGTATCCAAGTGTTTGACGTGTCAACAAGTCAAAGCCGAACATCAGAGACCGTCAGGATTGTTGCAACCGCTACCTGTTCCTGGTTGGAAGTGGGAGCAAATAACCATGGATTTTGTAGTGGGATTGCCTCGATCGCAGCAAAATCATGACGCCATTTGGGTAATCGTGGATCGACTAACGAAATCAGCTCATTTCATTGCCTACAGTATGACATACCCGGTAGAGAAGATGAGCCGAATGTACATACAACAAGTTGTACGACTTCACGGTGCACCTGTGTCAATTGTGTCAGACCGTGACGCACGTTTCACTTCTGGATTTTGGGAAAGTTTGCAAGAAGCTATGGGAACCTCGCTCAAGATGAGTACTGCTTTTCACCCTCAAACAGATGGGCAAACTGAGCGTGTTAATCAGATCATGGAGGATATGCTTAGGGCTTGTGTTATCGATTTTGAAGAATCTTGGGAGACACACTTGTCTTTGGTCGAATTTGCCTATAACAACAGCTATCACACGAGTATCAGTATGGCTCCGTTCGAAGCATTGTACGGACGACCATGTCATTCTCCGTTATGTTGGGCAGAAGTGGGAGATACAGAATTGTTGGAACCAGATTTGGTTAGAGAAACCAACGAGAAGATTTCTTTGGTCAAGAAAAGGATGAGAACTGCTCAGAGCCGGTGTAAGAGTTATGCTTATCGACGTCGGAAAGATTTGGAATTTAGTGTTGGAGATCACGTACTCCTTAAGGTTTCACCGACCTGAGGAGTGGTACGTTTTGGTCTCAAGAGAGGGAAGTTAGCCCCGCGTTTCATCGGACCGTTCGAGATTTTGGAACGTGTCAGGAAAGAGGCCTATCGACTCGCGCTGCCACCAAAGATGTCTGGGGTCCACAATGTATTCCATGTGAGTATGTTGAGAAAGTACATACGAGACCCCTCGCATGTGGTTAGTTATGACGATATTGAGACAAGTCATAACGTTTCTTATAAGGAGAGACCTGTGAAGATTCTGGATCGGAGTATCAAGAAGCTGAGAAATAAGGATATCCCATTGGTGAAGGTTCAGTGGAATCACCATGACGAGAACGAAGCCTCATGGGAAGTTGAAGCTGATATGAGGAAGAAGTACCCGGAGTTATTTCATGACTAGTTAGTCTTGATTTCGGGAACGAAATCCTGTTTAAGGGAGGAAGGATGTAACAACCTGCATTTCATGTAAATTTAATTTGCATTTCCATATTTAATTTGTATTATCTATGTTCATTTTATTTCAATAGTCATGTTTTGTAACCTTATAGCCTATCATATTGTACATTTTAATTCTTTTGGGGTCAAAATACGATTTTATAAAATTTGGCAATACCTGTGTTGAATTTCAAATCTGTATTTCAAAACGGTGAAAATAATTTCTTTTGACTCAAACAATATTTTTATAAAACCGGGAAATCATTTCCTATATTAAAATGAATTTTCAGTATTTTTGTGACGAACACTGCGCCACGAAAATACCAGTTTATGTTTAAAATTGTCTGCACTGCGTTAAAATTTCACAGATTTTGAAATGACGTAAAGTTGAGATGATGTGTGCTTTATTGCCATTTATGGCAAGTAATCATTTGGTGAAGTCTTGTTTGGGAATGCTTTGTGTGTGTGTGTATTCTTATACCATAAGCTTATTTTCCCAAACAATCTAAACTTGACCCTTCAATTTGTGAGAGTGCATAAATATACGTATGTATATCAGCTCATGTATAGGCTGAGCATTTCTTGTATATTAGTTATTTAACTAAAATGAATTTGTAGAGTATAGAAGACTTATCTTGGCCTCCAAGTCCATCAATTTGATCTCTATATATACACACACACTTAACTAACCATACTTGATACACATTCTACAAACTGAAACAGAGAGAGTTTGAGAGTTTATAGTTGCTGAATTTAGAAAGAAGAGCTCTTCTCTCCATAGCCAATAGCTTGGAAGCTTGGAATTCATTTGGATTTCTTATTGGGTTTCTTTCTCAAACAATTTCTTCTATCTATATCTCAATGAGAATTTAGAACTCACTCAGAATGTATTTCATGTTTATTTACTGTTGTATTTGTTTGCATTGGAAATCACCATTGTTATGCTCATCCATGGAAGCTTGGAGCTTGAAATCTCAATTTTTCAAACGTAACCAAAATTCATTTTGTTAGATAAAAATGAAAGATTACAGTCCCTAGAGGTTATATTTAAAGTTTTAGGGCCTAATTCGTTCATATAAGATCGTTCATATTAGAAAAGAAATTTTGACACCTCTCGATTTTTCATAAAATCCGAGAGTTACGATTGAAATTAGTTAAAACCGATCGCGTATTCATAATCCTTGCGGAAAAATGAAGAAATCCATATGGGTTCCAATCGATTGATATGAGTTCCAATCGATTGATATGGGTTCCAATCGATTGACACTTTTGTCAATCGATTGACATTTTTTAGCACTGACGACTTTTAGTAAAACGGCCATAACTTCCTCTAGAAAACTCGAAAACGCGCACGGTTTGAAGCGTTGGAAACTAGACTCAAAGACCTTTCTTTTGGTATGTAATTCAGGTACAAAAATTATAACTCATTTTTCAGGGCATTGCTTCAAAGTAGACCCATTTGTATTCTAGCAGCGATAAAAGTAGATTAAAGCATTCTTTGATGACTTCACTGGTTGTTTCACATAAGATTTGATTTCTTCTCGTATATCCATGGTTATCATTCCCAGTACTTTACATTTCTGTATTAAGGTTTCATGACATACATGTGGAGTCAGTTGTACATGCATGGGGTGTGGTAGTCAGTGTGAAAAAGAGTGTGAGATTGAGAGTAAGATTGTGGTTGAGATTGTGTTGCGGACACTCCCTGGTAATTGTGTACCAAAGTGTGATGTGGTTGAGATTGCGGTGAGAGTGTCTTTGAAATGCGACGGTGGCAAAACAGGACACTCCCTGGCGCCCATGGAAGCGCTAAAGTGTGTGACGCCGAACTTGGACATTCCCTGGCACCCATGGTAGTGCTAAAGTGTGGCCTACGGACACTCCCTGATACCCGAGTCTGGATACTGCGTGAGGTTACCTCCGGTATTTGCGAGGCGGATTAGGTATTAAAGTGTGAGGCATTGGACACTCCCTGGTACCCCGGACCAAAGTGTGAGGCAAACTGGACATTCCCTGGCACCCCTGTGCTAAAGTGTGGCTATCGGAGTATTTCAAAGATACTGATGTGAAATAGTGGGTTGTTGTGTCTGTCGAGAGAAAAGGGTCAGTAAGATGAGATGATGCATTGTTTTCGTACACGGTCACATATATGTGAATTATAATTTTTAAATGATATTGTGGTTGTTTTCTAAAATGAACTCTTTACTTTAATGTAAATTTGTTAAATTAAAAAGGATTTGGAAAATGGTAAATGAGTATATTTTACATTCAAAGTAATGTTTTTAATACTCACCAGCTTCTTGAAGCTGACGACGTTGATGCGTCCTGGACATTCGTGTTCAGGCTTTTCAGGTTATGATCAGGCTGACCAATATGATTATGCTAACTGAGAACGACCACTTGGAAGAAAGTCTGCTATCATCATTTCATGTCTTAAGTTATATGTTTTAAATTATGAGCTGATTTTGTAATAAGGATGACTATAATAGACCTTAAGTTATTATTTTGTTTCAAGGCGGTCTGTGCCTTAGTTGACCCCGTATCATAAGATGTAATAAGTTAGAATAATATTGTAAGCCTTGATTGCTCTACTCTGATTATTATGTTTTTGTTGTTGACGTTTGGGACGGAATCGATCCTTCAAACTGTCGCGACCTACGGGTCCATAAAGGAAAATAAACGCTTTCCATATTTATGCTACGTCGGGGCGTGACATATGGATTGTCTTGTTAATCTATAATGGGAATGTTTAGATTCTTATGACCTTATTTGGTTTGGCGATGAACTCGGAATCCTACTCCAAGGAGTTTAACCTAAAATGGATTTGCATTTATACTTTCTTTAATTTGTTTTAATGATGGTTATGAATTCTTAGAGCCCAAGAGATTGATCTACTAGTGTTTTCACATGTTTTTGGAGTAAACTTAATGTTTGGCATGTTTTAAAGTGTTGCAAACTTGAAGTCGTTGACTGAACTCTAGGCAAAAATTCTGCAGCAGGGAGGATTTCTGCCAGGGGGTCATTCGACCGGTTGAAAGGGGCAATTCGACCTGTCGAAAACCCCACTGATCCTCTTTTGGTTTGACCGCTTTGAGTGTTTTGTTTTACTTCTAATTAAACATGGGTACCTTTGGGATCTCTTTGAACTATAGAAGTATAACTTTTGAGAAAGAGCTTCGTTAGGGTGTGTTTGAAAATGTATTTGTAAAATCTCTTTGGAAATGTTGGAAGTATGTTAAGTTCATGAGTCAAAACCTTTACTAATGTGTTTCATAGAACTTTAATGACACGAGGACATGCCTTAGTAGCATACCACGAGTCCTAGAATCGTATGTGCGGAGCCTTCAACCTAAGGTCCTTAAACCCAAATGCAGCCCACATAAAACCCAAGTATGTTTTGTATAACCCATTAAGTCATTTGCCAGATAATATTATGCATTAGTGAGTACTACTGTTAATGAATCAGGACTTTTACTAGACTACCAATTATATGCACGTAACAATTTATTCATACATATATGGATACTGATTTTTAAAGATGGGGCTGCTAACCTACAACATGATGGTTGTAGGTTAGTAGCATACAACAGCTTCTTTAGCGACGAAATATTTGTGGCTAAAGGTTCCAACTTTTAGTGACGAAAAATTTCATGGCTAAAGATTTGAAAAACATGTCTAAAAATTTGAAGTTATGGAAATTTTAAAGTATATAAATACTAATGATGAAATGGCATACCTAACTTTTAAAGGCTAAAAATGACTAAAAATTAGGAGATATGTGGAAAAAAAAAGAACTCTAATTATTAGTACCAAGAAGTGGCGAAGGCCCTAAGCTAAAACCAAACATTTGGATTTTTGCTTGTTCTATTTTATTTTGAGATTTTTCATAAGAAATCTCTACATTTTTACCTATTTTTGGGGTCACTAGCCATAGGTCCCTAATTTGGTCCAGAATAGGCAATTAGTTCACATGTTTTTTTTTTTTTGGTCCAGAATAGGCAATTAGTTCACATGTTTTTTTTTTTTAAGCCAAAGCTCTTCGAGTTTTTCCTGGACCAAAATGACCATGCAATTCACGTGTTTCTTCCCAATTTTAGCCAACTAACTTGCACATTTTCCAAAAAATGATTTTTTTTTTATCAATCTTTAAAACGTCATACCTTTCCAAATACAAATCCGTTTTTTAAAAATTAATTTCATATATCCGTGATCTACAAAACAAGATACATATTGATTACTAAATTCTTTGGAAAAAAAATTGAAATTTTGCATCTCAAAAACGATTATCGAAAAAATGTTTTTATTTTGTAAAATTGGCACTTCCATTGCATAGATCTCAAAAAATTAGCCCAAATAAAAATAAAATAACAAATAAAAATTGGTCAAAACGACCAAAGAATCGCAAAGTTATGGTCATTTTAGCAGATGATATTGTCTTTACGATACTGCCTAAGTAAAAACAATGACATGCATGATATTATCTTTATGATATGCACATGCATGTTATTATATATTGTGAAATACAGTAACATGGTACTGCACAAAAGATAATAACATGTCTTCAATAACAATAACATTTAATCAAATCGACCGAAAAATTTGTAAAATTATGGTCATTTGCCATATTTTAATGTCTTTAAATATTATCCTTGTGGAAAAAACAATAACAAATCGTCAAAAATGTTAACATGGTATTACACAAAGGGTAACATTTGGGTCACAAATCAATCTCACAAACACTTACACCCACAGTCTATATCTCTCTTGGGTGGCACTGTGGAGTCTGGATAATTTCAGTGGACCCCATAGTACCACTCAGGAGAGAGATAGACTGTGGGTATAAGTGTTTGTGTCATTTGCTTGTGCTCCTAGCATTGTTGTTGCACAAAAGATATAATTAACAGTGACAAAAACATTCCTTCATATCAACCAAAAAATCGCAAAATTAGAGTTATTTAACAGATATTACTGCCTGTACGGTATTGCTCAAGTAAAAACACTAGCATATTATTAACGATAGTAAATTACTGAACAAAATACGTGAATGTAAATTACATTCCCTTTCTGACTGAATTTCCTTCTTATATGAGTTGAGCTGTTATAGGTTAAAAGTAATCAAATTCAACTATATATCATATTTGGGTATGTCGTTTGGTTGATTGTTGGAGTGAAAACACGTTCAATAACACAAAGAAAGGAGACTATAGGACAACTCCTGGAGCATGTGAATTTAGTTTTTATTGTAAATTACTGAGTCCTTGATTTAATAGATAAATTAAAATTTATCATAAATAAAAAACCCTTGTTGGATAATCTTCTTACTTTTGACATGTGAGTCTCTTCCATACCTTCATGCTTTTCTTGTAGGTGCGGTTACAAAGACTGGCTTTTATTCAAAAGGATCTAAATTGAGAGGGCAAGTGTAGAGGGAATAGTATGAAAAACATGAGAGGTTTAACATGTCGGGTAATTATAGGTTGATACTAGTTTAATTCAACTATATATATTATGTTCTGCGCCGGCTCACTCAGGGATGGACATATACATATGGGAGCAAGGTGGACTCAAGCCCCCCCTCCCCCCTTGATTTTTGAAAAAAAGCATATCTACATCATTATCATCATTATATAAAAGAGTCTTAAGGAATCTTGAACAGTAGTTTTCAAATTAATTTGGCCTATTTTGTAATTGGTTGATGTTAATGCCAAAGCACAAAGTGCTAATGCCAAAGCACAAAGTGTCACTAAAAGCTTTAGTGACACTTAGATATGTGTCACTAAAGCTATTAGTGACACTTTGTGCTTTGGCATTAGCACATTGTGCTTTGGCATTAGCACTAGCCTTTGTAATTTTGTACTATGTGGTTTGGTTTTTATGATATTTCACATGTTTGTGTATCTACTGTTAGGCTAAAAAGCCTCGCAGTGAATTCTTCTCATCCAGAGAGAGAGAGAGAGATTAAATGACGTTTCTTCAATTTCTAGATTTAATTGAATCCTTCTCTCAACCCAGCCATGGCCACATTCGAAAATCTAAATTGAGTAGAATCAATATTGGACAATGAATTGAATCACAAGTCCAGTACCAAACTCACAATTATTACAGTCCCAATGTGACAAAGGCTTTTCAGCCCCATCCTGGTCTAAGTATGAACATATAATCCTTTACTTTTTTGCAAATTAATTTACGCAATCAACCCTTATTATTTCTACATCTACACTATACTATAAAAAAGGCTTAGAGTGGTTTCAATTTCAAATTTGTCCTAATTTGTTATTTCTTGATTTGTTTGAAATCACGTTTTTACCCTTACTTTTCTTTTTTGTTCCATTTCCCTTTATCTACACTATACTATAAAAAAGGCTTAGAGTGGTTTCAATTTCAAATTTGTCCTAATTTGTCATTTCTTGATTTGTTTGAAATCATATTTTTACCCTTACTTTTCTTTTTTGTTCCATTTCCCTTTAATTATTACTTTCATTTTTTTGTCATTTTGTGAGGGTAGGTTGGTCATTTCACCCACAAAACAACCCTTATAACTATTAGGTCAACTTTTAAAATTAATTATTTAGAAATGATGATTCAATCAACTTTTCAAACAATAATTATAAATTTTTATAATTTCATTCAACTTTTAAAATTATTTACTCTACAAATGATGATTTAATCAACTGTTCAAGCAATAATTATAAATATCTACAATTTGGTTCAAAAACCCAAAAGTCAACAATTGTAGGTTGTGCCTTTTTTGGCACAACCGACTTTGTGGTTTGTAAGTTTTTTTCGTTGTTCCCAAATAAGTCACTAACTTGTTTGGTTTTGTTTTGTTTTGTTTTATTTGGTGTTTTGTTAGGTTTTGTTTTTTTTTTTTTTTTTTTGGGGTTTTTCCTAACATACCACTAACACAAACAAAGCACAACACAACTCGAATTGGGCTATACTTTGTTTGGTTTTTTTTATTTTGTTTGGTTTTGTTTTTCTTTTCTTGGTTTTCCCAAACAAAACACTAACATTTGTTTTATATACCCGATAGAAATCTATATATATATATATATATCTACACCCTATATAAAAGAAGGGCAATACTTCGGACACACCCAAATACAGAACTTTTGGGACACAACCAAGAGATGTGTCTATCTCTCTCCTGTGTTATTGTGGGGTCCAGTGACATCACAGGAGAGATATAGACACATCATTTGGGTTGTGTCTCAAAAGTTGTGTATTTTGGTGTGTCCCAATCTTTACACTATACTATAAAAGAGGCTTAGAGTGGTTTCAATTTTAATTTTGTCCAATTTTGGTATTTCTTGATTTGTTTAAAATGACGATTTTACCCTTACTTTTATCTTTTGTTCCATTTTCCTTTAATGATTACTTTGAGTTTTTGTCCTTTTGTGAGGGTAGGTTGGTCATTCACTCACAAAACAACCCTTATTATTATTAGGTCAACTTTTAAAATTAAATTATTCTAGAAATGATGATTCAATCAACTTTTCAACCAATAATTACAAATATTTACAATTTGATTCAACTTTTAAAATTAATTAATCTACAAGTGATTATTGAATCAACTTTCAAGCAATAATTACAAATATTTACAATTTGGCTCAAAGCACCGAAAAGTCAACAAATTGTAGGTTGTGGCTTTTTGGCTTTGTGGTTTGTATGGTTTTTCGTTCTTTCCAAACAAGTCACTAACTTGTTTGGTTTTGTTTTGTTTTGATTTGATTTTATTTTTTTGGATTTTTCCAAATAAACCACTAACACAAACAAGGCACAACACAACCCGAATTGGGCTATGCCTTGCTTGGTTATGTTTTGTTTTGTTTTGTTTTCTTTTTTTGGTTTTCCCAAACAAAGCACTAACGTTTGTTTATGTTTTTTGTACTCTTCCTTTGAATTACCAAACAAGCTTTAGATAACTTTTATAAATTAATATGCTTGTTTGGCAAGGCTTGTTTGAACCTTAAGGCAATTTTTTAAGGAATCTTTGAATTACCAAACAAGCCTTCAGTCACTTTTCTAAAAACAAGTCTTAGATTACTTTTGAAATTTAATATTTGGCAAGGCTTATTTCAGCCTTAAGACAACTTTAAGGAATCCTATAATTACCAAACAAGCCTTAAGTTACTTTTGTAAATTATCTTTTCATATATGTGTGTGTGTGTGTGTGTGTATGCATATGATAATTTATTATTATTATTTATGGTTTTAAAGTGTGTACAATTTGAAATCGAATTACCAAATTACCCTTTTGTTAAATAGAATTATTAAATTACTCTTTTGCCTTTTGTAATTACCCTTGTGTGTATATATATACATATATTATTTCATTACATTATTAAAATTACTATTTTGCCTTTTGTAAAGTACCATTTTGTCAAAGTTTAAAGTGTGCATAATTATAAATTGAATAACCAAATTATCCATTTGTTAAATTGAATTACCAAATTACCCTTTTGTTTTTTTGTAAATCACCCTTTTGTATATATGTGTATATGTATATATACATATTATAATTTTATTATTATTATTATTATTAGGGTAAATTACTTTTTACCCCCTTGTGATTTGCCTCTATGGTACTTTGGCCCCCTGTAGTTTGAAATGTGACACATAACCCCCCTGTAGTTTGCCTCTGTGGCACTTTACCCCCCTGTAGTTTGAAATGTAACACATAACCCCCCTGTAATTTGCTTATGTGACACTTTACCCCCCTATAGCCAAAACAAATTGTTTAAATGACCAACAATTACAGGGGGGTAAAGTGTCACAGAGGAAAACTACAGGGGGTTATGTGTTACATTTCAAACTACAGGGGGTAAAGTGCCACAGAGGCAAACTACAGGGGTGTTATGTGTTACATTTCAAACTACAGGGGGCCAAAGTGCCATAGAGGCAAACCACAGGGGGGTAAAAGGTAATTTACCCTTATTATTATTATTATTATTATTATTATTATTATTATTATTATTATTATTTATGTATTTAGAGCGTGTGCAATTATAAATTGAATTATCAAATTGCCCTTTTCCTTTTGTAAACTACCCTTGTATGTATATATATACATTTATTATTTTATTATATTATATATATTGAATATATTATATACCAAAATTGAATAAAATTGTGTACAATTATAAATTACGTAGCCAAATTACTCTTATGCCTTATGCAAATTACCCTTTGTTTCTATGCCTTAAAAAAAGAGCTTAAAGTTTAAAATGTTTACAATTATAAATTTTCGTTTGTTAAATTGAATTACCAAAAATCCTTTTATTATATTACAAAATATATATATATATATTGAATAATCAAATTACCAAATTACCCTTTTGTCTTTCATAAATTACCCTTTTGTATATACGAGTGTGCGTGTCTGTGTGTGTGCATATATATATATATATATATATAATATACGTTAAAGAAAAGAGCCTAAAAATTTAAAGTATGTACAATTACAAATTGAAGAATCAAATTACCCTTAAACCTTTTGCAAATTACTCTTTTGTTAAATCGAATTATCAAATTGCCCTTTTACCCTATTTATATTACCCTTTTTTGTATATATGTATGTATATATATATACATATATATTATCTATACATTAAAGAAAAGTGCCTTAAATTGTAGGTTAACATCAATTGATATACTAGTTGTTAAACCATATTTTACTAATACCTTATTAAGAATTAATAAAACTTATTTCTCTTTCTTGTCCACATTAAAAAAAATACATATACATTACATTTTCTCTACAAAATTCAACCCGTGCATTGCAAGGGCCGTCTTCCTATCATGCTTTAAAAAAGTATATTTTTGAACTTAAGTCCCTCTTCCAAATTAAAAAATTCTCTATTTTACACTTAAGCCCCCACTTCCAAGTATGAAACATTCAAATTCTTAAACTCAAATTATAGTAACATATGTCATTTTAATGTACATTTGGTGTCAATCAATATTAAACTTTCTAATTCCTTCGTCTGTCCAAAAAATATGTACGTATAAATAGACTCAAAAAAATCTCCTCGGAGACACTGCCCCGAACCGTCCGAATTAAAACTCGTGCCACCCTTTCATCCTACAAAGCCCCCAACTCCAATTTTCTACATCCGTCCCTCAGCTCACTCCCTTCTTGTAACCTTCAACCAAACTGGGATAGGGCCTTAGCAAATCAGCACTTATTCTAGACTACCAGTTACACACAAATGCAACAATTTGTTCCAAATATCATTTTAAACACATCAGCGAAGACAGAGATGAAGTGAATGACATTTTGACACTCCATAGAGGAAATCTTAACAACCAACTATATAGCTTTTTGAATAGAACAACTGCCACATAAGAAATCCAAGGAAACATATAGAGAGCATTTTTGCTCACCCAAAATTTGGTACACCAATGTTCACCCAAGCATTTCATTGGCCAATGCAGTGGGGCCCAGGATTAAACAAATGTTGTTTAATATTGTTTAATCCTGGGCCCCACTGCATTGGCCAATGGGATGCTTGGGTGAGCATTGGTGTACCAAATTTTGGGTGAGCAAAAGTATTTTCAAACATATATATTCGTAGAAGTGCAACATAATATTGGATGTAATAGTACGAGAGAGAGAGAGAGAGAGAGAGAGAGAGAGGATCATAACATATTAGAATAGCTTAGGAAATCAGACCATGGATATTTCTTTTTCTGACTAGGGAGCTGTTTTATTACACTTGTGTTTTTGCGATTTAGCTTCGCCTGACCTTTTGAGGTGGAACAATATTAGACAGTAGAGCATCCAAATAAGGTGTGGCTTTCTTACTTTGTACACTGTAGAGGTCTTGCTTTGAGACACATCCAAATTCATCAATCTGCACAAAATACAAAAGCTAAATGAGTGCAGTATTGCTAATCGCAAAATTGCTCACCTTCCTCTCAAAATATATACATAAGTTGGCTAATACAATGGGGCTCAGTATTTTATACCATTAATTAATTCTTGTTTAATCTTGAGTCTCACTGCATTAGCCAATGGGAGGATGGCCTTAAACAAGTTGGCATAATATTGAATTTACAAAATAAAGGTTGAATTCATATGGTACCCGAAAATTTTCTCCATCAACCACCGCATCCTTAAGCGAAATAAAACTTGGAACATGAGGAATCTGATCATGAAGGCTTTGACAAGAAAGCCAGCTAACATGAACTCCTCTCATACTTTTGCTTTCCAAATTAAATGCAACGAAATGAGTGTCATTATACTTGGAACCGCATCGCATTATTAGAACCGAGCTTGTACCATAATGCAGAATTTTCACTGGCTCTTCTATATGGAATTCACAGTTGACGCTAATAGGGCTTATTATAGACTCTTTAGTCCATGACTCCCCCATTCCATAATCTTTCATTATCCATACATCAACATTAGCACTACCAAAACTGTCAATTATATAGAGATGTTCTCCTGAAACTCCAAAACACAAGTTTAGATTACAAGCCTTCTTCACCAATAAAGGGGGGCCAGGAATGCGTTGTTCAAATCGCTCATTCCCAAGGTCAAAACGATTTATACATACGACGTCGTGTGTATAATCAATCCAATGAAAAGCACCATTCAAATAAGCGACAGCGGAGTAATGAACAAGTTCTTTAGGGACAAATCCACCGATGCTTCTCCACATATTAGTACCAAGCGTGTGAATCTCAACCTCATAATGAGTATGCACCCTCCAAAATTGCATAATCTTGTATTGTTTAGTACTCGGACTAAAACCAAAACCCACGAATTCTCCATAATATGCATCTCGTCTATTTGTAGGATTTGGAATGTTCATGTATTGTCCCATAATCGGATTACATACACGATAGTTTTTATACCAGAACTTCTCAATGAAAGAGTATTCAGTCAACAAGACCAAGCCATTACAGGAAGCAATTGGTTTCATCTTGAAGGCTAATTGACAAAACTTGGGACTGATCTTTAGAGGACCTAGGGTGGTTAACAAGTCAATACTTTCATGGAGCTCAACCATGTATAGCTCTCTGTTTGTAGGGTGTCTAGCAATGAGAGTGGTGGGTGATCTTGGGATATGGAGTTGAGCAAAATAAGGGTCTAAGAGCAATTTGTGCCATGATTTACATATGCATCTGAATCTACATATGGTTTTTACAGGAAGTCTTGAGAGAATGTCTGATATTATTACCTCAGGTAGTTCAGGCCTGGACTGACATGGGTTTGTTAGGGTTTCATCCTTTCCTCCTCCTACTTTGCTGTTTTTCATCTTGAGGCTATGTCTTCGTCAATATATATACATATATATATATATATTTTGAGTCTATGTGAAAAACGCTTGCGATGCTTGAAAGAATCCAATATTTAATCTTCAGCAAAAAAAAAAAAAAAAGAGTCCTATATGTAATGTAAGTGTAATATAGGTCGGTTTGTCAAAGGGTAAAGGTGGGGGACTTGACTGATTTTACTGGTTTGGTACAAATAAGAAAAGAGATTTATGAAACGAGATCATAAATGTATAAATATAACAAAAATTAAAAATTCACCAACTATGGAAAATTTTATTCCTTTTTGCATAAGTACAACAAAAATTTATTCCTTTTAAAAAATTGGCACCATAAATGTATAGATCTCGAAAAAATACAAGAAATAAAAAAACATCATCTAAAATTCTCAAGAATTGAGAAAGTTATTGCCGTTAATACAAACAGATAATATTCTCTATTTGCAGACGTACGGATAAGACAGATAATATTACATGTTAGACAGAGAAAAACTCAAAATCCGGCTGCAACGTATTCCAAGCCCATTGCATAGATCTCGAAGAAATACATGAAATACAATAAAAAAAAATCCAAAAATGTTTAACTCTATTGTCTGTCTATCAACACATATTATTGTCTATTTTAGGAGAGTAAGAAAAAATCGCAAACCGCAAACCTACCAAATCGAAAACCGAATGGTCGGTTTTCTAAATGTATGTACAAGCTAGCTAAAATCGACCAAACCCCTAAAAAATCGATCGACCAACCGATTTACACCCCTATTGGTCGGTTTTCAAACACCAAAAAAACCAAACAAAAACTGATCGACCAACCGATTTACACACCTAGTCTAATCACAAAACGGGGTTCCAAATTACTTTTTTTTCTCTTTGGTAGAATCTTCAACTCAAATGCATCGATCTCAAACAAATACATGAAATTCAAAAAAAAAAAAAATATCACCCAAAAAGGCTTCAAAACAAGTAAGTTATGGTGTTTTAAAGTTGACAAATAATATTATCTGTGGGTAGCGAGGTGCTTTTCACCAAATTGAAAAAGTAGCGAGGGACTTTTTAAAAAATGACCAAATCGTGTGAGTTTTTTGGACTTGACTAATATACTTAATATTGAGGGATTTATTATCAAATATCCCTTATTATTATTATTATTGTTGTTGTTGTTATTACGACTATTACTTTAAATTGTGTCCGCTACTGACGATCCGCAACTAGAATTGAATAAGAAAATCTGGGGTGTTAAATGAGCTACAATTAATATTGATGTGGTTTTCCAATTCTTGCGGTTTTTTTTTATTCAGAAAATGATTAATCAAGAAAAGAAAAGTCAAACTGTATCTACAAACAAATCAAAGGGGTATATCCCAGGATAGACAATGTGCACAAAAAAAAACCATAAAAAAAATCTCTAGTAAGGGAAGAGAGGCTATCCGACCCAAGGGACGGAGAGACACCCCTCCCAACCAACAAAAAGAACCTTGGCCTAACAAAAAAAAAAACAGGCTAAACAGAGGCCCAACAAAAAAGATGACATGGTCCAAGCCAAGGGAGAGACAAAACAAGGGCCAGAAAAAACAGGACAATACAAACTATCAAGATCTATGCCTTCCCTTTGGACAGCTCCCACTGAACCTGATCTTTGCTTCCCGTTTCCTCTGTCTATTACAGATAGAGCTTTCAGTTGCCGAGGAACCTTCATCAAACTCATCCTCACAAACATCATCGGGGAGGACTGGGATCCTCGGGACCTGCATCACACACAGAAGAGGGGTTGTGAGAGGGACCAGCCTCAGAATATTCCCTAATGGGGAGAGTACTCACAACATCGACCTCAGCAGGATCGATCTAGTTCAGCATAATCAATATCATGGGAAAGCGCGGAGAACATACTGCCTACGGTCTGAGCTGCATCCACAACGTCACACACTTTACCTTTACCCTTATTCTTTCAGTGTGTGGGGTTCAATTAACTGGTAAGAGCTATGACTCTCCAAATTTTAATCTCAAATGTGGTTTTCAATGTGGTAGTGAAATTAATTTTCATTGGAATATGTTGAATTAATCTCACCGATGGGTGAGTGGAGGAATTTAATTCCTCCTTTCTTTGTAGAATGCCCCTTGTGCTCCCGTCGGGCCGATCTCTTGGGTTCCTACTACTTGGATTGGGTGTGTGCGTGTGCGTGTGTGTGTGTAGCGTGTGTCATCCAGGTAAGTAAATCAAAAAAAAAATATATGTTGAATTGGTCCCACTATTGTGAGTAATGCTACCCTTCCTAAATTTGTATCCTAAATATATTTCTTAACACACGTCACTGTGGAACCACCTTAATAAAGGTGAAATTACTCGATCCCAAATGATTTCTAAATACATATGGTAGTGGGCCTACTAGATTTTGATTGGAGAATATTAAAATAGTCTCATCATTATTGAAAGTGGTCTCACTACTACATTTGTTTGGGAATCATTTAAATACAAATTTTAGAAAGCATGGTAATAGGGGCCTGGATGGAATGGCTTTCAACGTTATGGAACACAACTTTTTACATTTATAAAGTATGTTAAGAGTTCCAAAAATCTATTTTGCTTGAATCAAAATCAGGACTGCTCAAACCCAAAAGTGATGTAAGATTGTGATTTCCAAATTCTCTCTTTCTTTTAGTGGCTTCCCCCGCCAAAATATTTTTGACATAACTGGTTATAATCGTCGTTATCAAAACCGAACTGGATACAAATCTGGTAAGCGGGGTACCTTTAGATTAAAACGGTTAAAATGTCTTTCACCTTACTGATGTGTTTAAAAAGACATTATGAAGTTGCATAATTTACATTTGTATATGATTGGTAGTATATATAGTAAAAGTCCTCATTTATTTTTCCCTGTTCGCTTGCACTCTTTTGAATAAAATCCGGCCTCATGTAGAAAGAAAAAATAAATTTGAGAGGTTTACATGCTCGACGGAACAGAGAATTCTTTATCGTTTTCATTATATAAAAAAAAATGTTCAAAGGTGGAATACTGTAGTCACGACCACCAAGGTCATATTTTCACGTTCATGAAATGGAATGGTATTATTCATGATTTCGGGAAAGTCTACGGTAGTGCATTAGTGGTTTTGCTCTAGGTGGGGGCAAAACCACTATGATTGTGGCTAGTGTTGATCGGAGGGGAGATGGAAGGCTGATATAATTCAGTCTATTAAATACTTGAGAGAAGGAAGGCTGTCATAATGTTAGGGCATAAAATGCCTTACAACCTATTATATATAGCAGTTTGGATTTTCCTAAGAGCTGTTTGGACTTTAATGAGGAGTTTGGACCTTGCAAAGAAATGTACCAAGTTTATAAAATAATTTGCATCACTATGTTGTACCTTATAGAATAAATATTGTAGACAACTAAGCAAAATTCAAGTTTGTTAAAAAAAAAACGATAAATAGCAGATTTGGACTTTATAAGGGTTGTTTGGACCTTGCAAAGAATTGTGTCAAGTTTGCAAAATATTAATCATCACTATGTTGTACCTTATGAACTAAATATTGTACACAACTAAACAAAATTCAAGTTTTAAAAAACAAACAAACAAAGTAAATAGCAGGTTTGAACTTTCTTAAGGATCGTTTGGACCTTGATAAGGGTTATTTGGACCTTGCAAAGAAATGTGCCAAGTTTGCAAAATGCAGAATCACTATGTTGTACCTGTCGCGCCCACCCCTAACTGGAACAGTTATTTATTTTTTTTTTTTTGACAAGTCAAAATAGAGTGTCTACAATATCTTATGGAATAAATGTTCCTTAAGAAATTCCACATAATCTTTGAGAAAGTCCAAATCTAGGCAGTGGGGTTCCTAAAATGTTCTTTAGGAAATCCAAATAATCCTTAAGAAAGTCAAAAGATAGGCACTGGAGGTTCCAAAGATGCTCTTAAGAAAGTCCAAAATCCGAAAGTTTCTTAAGAAAGTCCAAATAATTTTTAAGAAAGTCCAAAAAGTTCCTTAAGAAAGTCCAAATATTCCTTAAGAAAGTCCAAAAGTTCCTTAAGAAATTTTTTTGCTTTAATATATTAACTAAAATAAATTGAACTAAAATAACTTGAAAATAACAATACAACACAAATGAGTAGGGAAGACATGGAATAAAACAACATAATACATCATTAGGAAAACAGATCACCAAAGTAATTATGGAGTGGAAGAAAATAAGGTAGACTAATCGCCTTAGTATTCATGGCAACACACAGACTTGCCATCTTTCATTAGGCAACTATGAAGATAATGCTGAAAATCACCATCTGGATCAACATCACTATAATCCGACAGTTCATAGTCAAATACCATGTCTGGATCCTCCATTATGCTTTCCACAGCATAGTCCGCGCATTCATAATAATTTTTTTGTTCCTCAATCATGTGAATACACCACAACTGGATATTCATTTGATCAATCTCTCGAAGCATCTGTTTTGTGCATTGATCATTGTCTTTATATTGATTTTGTAATAGATCAGCAGACCAATTTTTGGATACTCGTAACCCATGCTAATGACAACGAGATCACACCTTAGGTTGAACAATTTCAGCCACCTAAGGTCATCTCCATTAACAATCCAATTGTTTGGCCGTTTAGTTTTAGCCTCACCAATTATTTACATGGCCCACTTCTGAGGAGGAATCTACTCGAGCACCGCATCCCAATCTCAGGGTTGGGTCTGGCTTGTGATGACCAGTCGCTGGTTGCTGTGTGGCATGAATAATCTGGCTCTAGACCTTAGATAGATCGTGTCAGAATGGTCGATCGAGAGTAATGGATACTCTGACCATTTTGGGTGCATCAGTATTCATGACATGCAACAAGCAAAACTTTCCATCTCTCATGGGTTCCTTAATACGGTACAAATGGTTTCTTAAGAAAATCTTTTTTTTTTTTTTAAGTCTAAATATTTCTTAAGAAAGTTCAAATGTTTCTTTAAAAAATCCAAATGTTCCTTAAGAAAGTCCAAATGTTTCTAAAAAAAGTCCAAATATCCTTAAGAAAGTCCAAATTTCTCTTAAGAAAGTCCAAAAGTTCCTTAAATAATTATTTCTTATGATTGTACAATCATTATTTCTTGAGAACCTAAATTTTTCTACAAGTTAATCACAATGGAGGATGATGGTAAAAGAGACAAAGGCAAGGATCTATATGTTGATTTAACCAAAGATGATGCCGATGAAGAAGAATACACATTTGGTGGATTCGATCAAAAATACACCCGTAATTTTGAGTATAGTTTTGACCCACATTGAGAGGGATGCTGTTGCGATATACACCGATAGTTTTTTTTTTTTCATGTTACGAGAACTAAGTAATGAGTCAATGCTGTCAACACAGACAATTCCAGATAGTGAGAGTCCACATGTTGCTTAAGAAAGTCCAAATATTCCGTACTTAAATCCAAATGTTTCTGAAAAAAATCCATATGTTGCTAAAAAAAGTCCAAACATTCCTTACTAAAGTCCAAATGTTAGTAATCTAAACGCAGTCACATCTCTCCTCAGTTTTTATTTGCACCTAATAAACACAACCACATCGAATAATCTCCAATAACATCACAATCACATCGAATTTACAAGAATAATTAATCTATAAGTAACGTATAACAAGCTCAATCTATAATAAACACGACAAAATAATCCATAATAAACATAACAAGTAAAATCCAAAATGTCTTTCCATCCAAACCAAAACTAACAAACCATGTCTAAAATTTAAAGAGTTCATCCATCCAAACCTAAACTAAACTAAGCTAACAAACAAACAAATGAGAAATTTTACAAAGTCGACATGTCCAATGACCACCAAGCTTGAAGATAAGTTGACCAGTGGTGGTTGACTTCGATCAATGACCACAATATTGATGTGAACCTTTTCTCTACCTATTCTGAACTTTTTAGCAAGAAAATTGAGTTGAAACAAACAAGAATTTCATTGCAAAGTATCCTAGTCGTGTATATATCCTACATTTTTAAGAACTAGAATAAGAAGTTAAGCACTATTGCACGATGCCATATCGACTACAACACCTAGATTCTGGATAGATGAAGTAAAGAAAATAATAAGAATTTCCCAAAAAATCCTTAATAGGCTACATATCCTGTGTTTTATTCTTTTGGAAAAATAGCAATGCTACAACTTGACATTCAAAGAAAAATGTTACAACAAATGAAATAGAGGTATATTAATTAAAGATGAAACAGAGGTATTAATTATTTCAGCCAGAGTATATACTACTTCAACCAGCCAGCCAAAGTATATATTACTTCTTATCCATTTTCATGTTTTCCGACAAAATCTTAGAGCAATCTTTGTTTTTCTGACAAAATCTTGAAGCAATCTTTGCACGCTGAGTATATACTACTTCAACCAGCCAGCCAAAGTATATATTACTTCTTATCCATTTTCATGTTTTCCGACAAAATCTTGGAGCAATCTTTGTTTTTCTGACAAAATCTTGAAGCAATCTTTGCACACACAGATGGAGTAGTTCTCAAGGTGAGTTTGTTTTTTCAAGTAGATGGAGGAGTTCTCAAATGTTAAGCCGTAATTGCCTACAAGATCATATGGTCTAGATACTAATTCTCTCGTTGACCATCCAGGGAAGTTCTAGTTGGGGATTAGATTGTATAATAGTATACTACGCATGTACATGGGCAGTTTCCCATAGACGCTTATATAATAAATACTTGTTTACTAAAAAATATTAACCATAAGTAACATGGGTTTATTCTTAGCAGAGGTCTAAAGTTTTAAAATTTGGTAGCATTCATAAGCTTGATAATAATAAGACCTGCAGGATTAACAGGGGGCATAAAAAATCTAATCTAAATACTAAAGCACTAACTTGACTCCCATAGATCATAAAAGTAGGATTAATGACCACAAAGTTGCTGACTTGCTGTTAATGGAAACTTGAGTGTCACAGAAGGAATCCAGGACTGCTCTTGAGAACTGTTTTAACATAAATTGATCAATTTTTAAACAAACACAATGAGAATGGAAAGAGAATTAAAGAGCATTAAAGAGAGAGTGCCTATGTTTGAGGTGGTCGGTTTGAGGTGGTCGGTGTCAGAAGTGGTGGTTCCTGCACCCAAAAAAATGAATAAAATGGTTGTATTGCTGTCTTAATTTATCAACAATCTCAGCCTGATCATATTGGCAGGAAAGTTGCTTTAATAGGGAAGCAGAACAAGGGATATGTGTGAGGCATTTCAAAAAATTCCAATGGCTGATATGGAAATTGTTCTTGTACTTGTACTTGTACATCACTGATTGGGAAAACAAGCAGCAAAAGTTTGAATGAAATGAATTTAAGTCAATCACTTTTTGGTAAAACGTTTAAGTAAATTTAATTGGTTTATGATAAATTTAGTGGGATAATTATTTTGTTGTTGAAAATTAACCTTTGGATGATTGGGTTTTAAATGTTTTAGTCCATTTTCTTGAACCTGTGGAGTTCAAGCTCTTACTGTGACACGTGCTCTAGGTCCCCTTATATAACCCCTAGTCTCCCGAACCTTCTAGGTAACCAAAAATCATAGTCGAAAACGGAGTTGAAAACCTGATTTACTGCAACTTGGAATCAGTCTAACAACTAGATTACATTTCCAATCTTTACCCAAATTTTTACCCAAATTTTTTATTTTTGTATCCCCTGAACTATCACCATAGCACTTCATTTTTCTTAGTCTAGGAGTGGAGTTTTATAATGAACGTGGAAAAAGTAGCATTACACTTCATCACCAATGCAAAAGTAGCCAGCAAATAAATAAAAGGAACAAGAAATGAAAACAACAATATATGCATCTGTGAGAATGGTAGCTACTGCTTCATTTATCATCATAAGGATTATGCATTTGAAAAATTAAAGCATAGAGAATATATAAGAACAACATAGTTCTTTATGCCCCTCCCTAAAATTGGACCCCCACGGAAAATAGTTTAGTTTATAATTATTAATCTTTTGAATACTATTCAGTAACAATCACGATGTTTAGGGTACATTCTCAGTCAACACTAGTCCAAACATTAAAATCATTCAAGACCACCTAAAATTATGTTTTCAAGAAAATGTAGTAACCTATCTAGAGGTGTCTATAGCAGGCAATATATTGATACTATATTAGGGAATAATATGAACCTATCTGGATGACCACATTCCAATTTGTTCACATGCCTAGTATATATTGCTATTTATAATCTTGTTGCAAAACAAAAATCACAAGCGAAAAAATGAATTTCAAAACTTACTTCGCAGAATCTATCCTAGATCCTAATTCGACCATATAGAGGCATGAGACAAATCACCAAGTGCAATAGACAAATCTCATGAGTATTTGATTGATTTGCTCTTTCATGTGCAATAGACAAAATTGATATTCCTCTTAATGGGTTCTCTAATTAGATGAACACAAACTTGGTAGAAAAAAGCAATTTTTGTTGAAACAATAATTCTAGTGTCACCAAGTGAACTGGGCTTAAAGCAAAACATTGTATTCAAATTTACATGGACAAGCATTTTAGCCTAATTTTCAACAGTAGCCAAGCTAGATAGAATCGACAAAACATATCAGTTAGTGCAGAGGATTAGTTTTTAAGAATTCTGTCTTGGTAATGGGCCTATAACCGATGAACTATTTGGGAAACTAATAGCTTCCTAACTTGGTGTAGGAGACTGCAATAAAATTCAACATTGTTATACAGAGATTGAAGCAAAAATGAAGGCACATGTAGTGATTTCTGTAGATGTTACAGGTCTAGAAATTAGTTTTTTCTTTTCTCTTTTTTCTTTACTTTTCCTTTCTTTGTTTGGTAAAAGCTGATGAAATACAGACAACAAGAAACATTTGTTTATTCATGTTTCTATTTTGTGTACTTTTAGCTACTAATAACAAACTTGACCAAAAAAAGGAGGAGAATTGAGTACACAAACTTGACTAAACGATGAAACCCATGATTTGAACACCAAATTGTTACGAAAAATGCAAAGCAAACAAAAAAAAAAAGAAAAGAAATCTGGTAAAAAGCAGAGCAAAGCAAGAAATTCGGTGATTTGGATTTGCTGATACAATAGTGATTCCAGTTGTTTTAGATCATGGTGATTGTTAGCAATATACTATTTCCATTTAATGGTGTTCAGTTTTTCAGTAATGGTATTGTAATTCTGTAACATAGCTCAATCATTACTAGTATGAAGCCTAAAGAGTTATTCTTCTTCCTCCTCCAAAACATAAAACTGGGACAATGACTTGAAAACAGTTTTTGGCGTGTGTGTATGCCTATTTTACCCAAACAATTAGATCTAAATCATGCTATTCTTCATGTGTTAAATGTCACCTGACTTTTTATTTTTTATGTAGACGATATCTTACAGATTAGGAGCATTTTTTTCATCACAATATGTGACCATTACATGGACAGTTGCTTTCAAAAACTAAAAGTATACAAGAATACATTGTGCTTACATGTAGTCAGCCAGCATTGTTCCAAGCCTATATTAATGTAGACAATAAGGGGCTGTTTTGGAGGTCCCTTTTGTCATAAAAAGCTTAAGAAAACACAGTTAAGTAACTCCGGTACCACAAAACTCCAGTATAAGGGTCAATTTTAGGTAAATTTAGTTATGATAAAAAAAAATCACCTGAATTGGAATCAACCTGATAGAATAGGCCAACAACCTCTATGTTGTGCATACCAATCTGTGTACATATAACCATATCATGTATTTGTGATGCCCAAAATCATATTCAAGTCCCAACAAACATGTTCAATAGGGCACACATTAGAGTAAATAAACCCAAGTATGAAACATTAAATTAAACAACTGAATAATAAAATTAGATGCTAAAAAATTTGTCAATGAAACTAACAATAGGGCACACATTAGAGTATATAAAGTTTAGGCATATACCAAGGAAAAGTTAGAAGTTCTTCCTTATTTCTTGGAATCCTCTGGCAGATCTGCTACAACGTATCATTGCTAGGTCAAGAAAAAGTAGCAACTTATCAGGAGAGTTTTTTTTTTTCACGAAATCCATCACAGACCTAACAAGGAAAGGAGGAAAAGAAAATTTGAAATGCTAAACAAACAATCAAGGTAATCTGCAAGTTGCTGATACAATATCATGATCTTCAGTATTGGTTACATGACTACTTTTTAACACATCACAACACACATGTTAATAAAATACACATCACAGTATATAAATATTTTTAAAAAAAATTTAATGTTCTCTTGGTGAAGTCATTCTATAGGGAATTTAACATTAAGCACAATATCAAAACCTATGAAAGCAACCCATACCTAATAACCCAAAACCCAAAATGGTGATGAAAAAGTGAAAACGCAAATGCAAATAGAAATGCCACGATAGGCACATTGAGCATGTTTCCTACCATCTATCAGTTACTTGATACAAGGGGGAACCTAAAAGGACAGTTACAGTGTTCAAAATCCAATGGCTCAGTAAATTCTCCGATGAAGATGCTTACTACTCCCAACAAATGAAAAAATCAAGTTGCCAAGAAAAAAACCTATAGAAATTTAATCCAACTAAGATCTGCGTGGTAGAAGGTTTGACTATAAAAGGATCTAATATAATGTTACAAAAAAAGGTCCAATATTTAAAACCACTTGCAAAATCGTCTACTTCACCTAATTGAATTCTTAAGCATGTAATAGATACTTTGCAACTTCAACATCTGTATAATTAAACACAAAACATCATTCATATATAATTCAAATAGAAATTGGGTTGTGTTGAAATATTTCAGCAATGGGGTTGAAATATTGAATAGTAAACTAGCATATTATTTAGTTCAATGATTAAATCGGACAAATTTCACTATGAAGAATCAGTTGGTTAAGGTTGAACCGATTAAGTCATATTGTTCTTTACACAAACTTTACATGAGAGAAGAGAAGCGTAGCAAATACCAGTATTACGGTGCCTCTTTCTTGTGCTCTTTCCCAAGATCTTCCTTCTCTTCTATTAGGACTCTGTAGACTTTTGTTAATATATAGGAAGGAGATTCAAAAGCAGCAATGCAGTACAAAGTGCAAAGGGAGAAGGAGAGACCAACTATCTCTTATTTTCGTTCGGGAGGTTAATACATTATATTGGATGGGTTATCTCTTATTGCTTCGATGTCTACGATGCGGGTTCTTATATCTAGCGTATTGCTTCTTCGATTTCCAGAAATATGGTGGAGACATGGAGAGAGAGAGAGAGAGAATCCCTCCCAAAAAAAAACCCAAAAAAACTCTAACTATATTTTTTCAGTAGATCTGAGATTGAGAGAGTAAGAGAGTGCGTATGACAGAGAGAGAGAGAGAGAGAGAGAGAGAGATCACCGGAGGGACTGCGACGGCGGGAGAGTACGGCGACTGAGGGACGGCGACAGCAAGAGCCCTACGATCTGTTTTCCCTCTGTCTCTTCTCTTCTCATTTCCTTCTCTCCGATCTGTTTTCCGCTTTTCCCTCTCTCTTCTCTTCTCTTCTCCTTTCCTACTCTCTTCTCTTCTCCTTTTCCCCCTCTTTTTTGGTTTGGACACGATTTCTATACACTACAGAAGCTTGTAGTGTATACTTATGTTTGATAACCCAATTAAGTGTTGAAAATGAAAAGATTTAACACTTATTCTGTTTCAGTGCATTTGATAACATATCACTTAATTGAAAATGCAGCCAAAAAACCACTAAAAATTTTAAGTGAAAAATTTATACTGAAAATAATCACTAAATGCATTCTATTTCAGTGGTTGAAGCACTGTTTTCAGTATTACAAATTCAATCACTTAAAATTTTCAATACTTAAAAGTTAGCACTTAATTTTTAGTTTTATCAAACGCACCCTATATATCATTTCATTTTCCTTTTTTACTTTTTTGTATATTAATTTTTAATTTTGGGCACAATTTGTAACCGATAATAACCGTTAGTATTGTTTCATTAGAAATTTGGTACTAAATACCAAATTAGGATAATTATTTGGTTATAAGATATAAGGGAAAAATATTTGGAGACAAGGATATGTTTGGTAGAAGTTGTTGGGGGATAAACCCAACTATTTCTAGTTCTGACCAATATACCCTTTTCATTTATTTCCAGTTAGAGAGAGAGAGAGAGAGAGGCGATCGCAACTCCTGCCAGCTTCATCGCAGCTCCGACCACCTCCATCGCACCTCCGGCCAATACTATCACAGCTTCGACCATTATTTTTTTTTTTTTGCAAACACCACCATTTCTAGTTTGCAAACTCTACTACGACCTCCTCTATCTCTCTCATTTTCTCGTACTTCACCACCACAATCACAAACCAGATCGCGCAGTCGCACAACCAATTCTGGTGAGATATGTCTCCTCCAACCACTAGCAAATCCAGATCCACCACCAACACCACAAACAGATCGGCAACCACAAGCTAGTGCCGCAAGCATTTTAAGGAGCGTATCCGGCCACCAGCGCACCGATCTACCATAGACCTGTCATATGTTCTTCGCTGGAATGGTGTGCAGTGATGTTTTTTTTTACACTTTTTTTGAGAAATTTATCAAAAAAAAAAAGTCAGTGAAGTCACTTAACATTTTTTTCCAGATTTTGATATCAACTATGATACTTGTTTGATAGATCTCGTTGAGTAGGTTGTAAAAACATAAATTTTATGCAAAAAATAATTTGCAGATCGATACGAATGCTCAAATTTGTAAAAAGTTTTTGCAATGTTTGTTAGAACACTTTTTTTGTGAAATTTCACAAACTTTGTGAAATTTCACAACTTTTTTTTTTAAAACTTCACAACTTTTTCGGTATTGGTATGATAAATTAAATTTCAAAAACTTATTTTATGATCATTTCATGTTGATGTGGTGGTTTGGTTGTGAAGAGATTGATCAGGTGAGGTCGTTGTGATGATCGGCAGAGGTCTGATGTGACAGTGGTGGTTTCGTGAAATTTCACGAACTCTGTGAAATTTCACAACTTTTTGTTGATAATTTTCACACCTTTTTTAAAAAATTTCACAACTTTTTTCAGTGATATGATGATAACTTCCAGAAACTTGTTTTATGATCATTTTTATGTTGCTGTGGATGGTTTGGTTGTTAAGAGATTGAGAGAGGTCTGGTGTGGCATTGGTGGTGAACGGCAGAGGTCCGTGTGGTGGTGGTGGTGGTGGTGGTGGTGATCGCTGGGGGTTTGGTATGGTGGTGCTCGCCGGAGGTCAGACGAGCTCAGACGAAGTCGCCGAAGCTCAGGCGATGTCATGATAGTGATCGTCGGAGCTCAGGCGATGTCATGGTAGTGGTCACCGGAGCTCAGGCGAGGTCGCCGGAGGTGCATGAACTTTGACACTGTTTGTGTAGAGCAATGTTGAGGGTAGTTTTGTCAAAAGACCAAGAAGTAGACGTAATTCTAAAAAAATTTCCTAGTTATACTTAAACCACCATAATTTCTGTATTTTAGATTTATCACTAATTGCCTCTTATTTATATGATAAAAAATTACTAACGGATATAACGGATTTCTAACGAAAATTGTTCGTTACAAATTAGTAACAGTAAATTTCTGTTAGAAATGTTAATAAGTGTCAATTAGAAATGTACCAGTTTGGTGTAGTAATGAAGTCCAAATGTATTGGAATAAAATCCAGAAGTTTCTTAAGAAAGTCCAAAAGTGTCGCGCCCCGGAACAGCAAAAATAAGGAAAATAAAATTCCTTTTTGGGTCCATAGGCAATGACTGGAGAAGTCACTGAATTGTCCACATCACGCAGTTCTAAACAATAAAGGATGAAGAGAACAGTACTAAAACCAACTGAACATAATATAAACATGTTATTATTACACTACATAGGACCTTATTACAAACATAATACTAAAGTCTGATAGTAGGATCATAACTGTAATCTATCATATCTCTTCAGCTGGCGCACACATAGTCGTTAGCATAGTAGTTCTCTCCAATGTCCCCTACTACAGCAGACCCATCTTCTACATACCCTTCCTCCGGACAGTATCCGTCATTATAAGGTTTTCCACCTGCATTGTAAGCAACAGGATAGTCTGGACGGGGAATGTCCAGGCATAAAAGACCGCTGACTTACTAAAAGCTGAGTGAGCAGAAACTTACACAATATCATTCGGGTGAAGTAAGTACGAGTTATGGAACAATATATCATAATGGTACTAATAATATCTTCTCTTGATTCCAAACTATTATTCGATTACTAACATCTTATTACCCTCAGACTGACAAAGTATTCTTGATTGAAGAACAAACTCGATAGTTCAACTCTATAGATACACCATCATTCCGTCCACCACTTTTAAGAACATATTCACAGCCCATTGCGTATCATGGATACCACGTCAATCCATCCCTCTCGCTTTTTAAGGACATATGTACAGCCCACTGCATGTCAAGGATACAACGTTTGAATCAAGGCATATCAATCTATTGCCACGATTTAGCGATATCTACCAGTGATCCCAGCCCACTGCTTTTAAGGACATATTCACTGCCCACTGGTTTTAAGGACATATAATAGATCACCTGGTGATCGGGAGAGAACAAATCCTATTTATACGCCTTAACGAGCATTTGTTAGTACCTTTTTATCCTGTTTTTGTATATTTTTACTTCATTTTCTATTCTCTGACATGTTTTGGAAGAAATCAAGTATATCAGGCTAAACAGGGTAAAAAATCAGAAGAAAAGAAGCTGAAAAAGCCAAGTCGCGCGCGCGAGCCGCACGCGCGAAAACCTAGAAATCGCTCGCGCGATCTGCGCGATCCGCGCGCATGAGGTACCAAATGTCGCGCTCGCGCGATATGTGTAAAAACCAATAATGCGTATTTCAGTATACTGAAGACTCCTGTGCAAACGAAACTGACTAACTACGTCTAGATTGTAAAATATATCAGTTTCAGTTCATTTCGGGTTAGGAAAGCTTCCAAAACTTATTGTAAATCTATATATACCCTATTTTACTTCAATTTAGGGGTTGCCAAATAATATACACACAATATACAACCATACTTTCAGCCATTGAAGGAAGGAAAGCAAGGAGAAGAAGAAGAAGAAGAAGACCAAGGATTCCCATGGCCTCCTCCATCAACTACTTGTCATCCATCACTTCCATGGACAGCTAGATCTTAGATCTAGGGTTTCAATGAAGCCCTAGCCAAGTAATAGGGTTTTATTTATGTTTTTCTTTTAGTTTTATTATGTATGGATGACAGTCACATGTTTCGAGGATTTTTATAAATAAATCAAACTTCTATTGATTAAATCATTGCTTTCAAAGTTTATTCTTGTCTGAGATCTATTTTGATTGTGATGTGCTCAATGATCTATGCTTGCTGTGCTTGTTTAGATTATTTACATGTGATGGTGCTTTATTGATTTGTGCTATCAAGTATCCGAATAATCCATGCCTAGATTAGACGAATTATGTCACAACCCTAGTTTAGGGTGGGACAATTCGTGCTAACCGAAGATGGATTATGTTGGTGCTTGAACCATAGTTATTTTCTTGACGGAGGAATTGGGCTTGTAGCTACAATTCCCCATTATCATCCAACTTAATAATCTAATTGAATGCATAAATATTCCTATTATGAAGCTAGTGGTGGATTTGCAATCCTAGGTTCCTTTAAACATATTCATTAAAAACAACTATTTTAATCGCTTTCATAATTTAGATTTATTTTTATGTTCTTTGTTTAATTCAAATTAAAATTCAAAATCCGTTTTTCTTAACTAACTAAATTAGGTTTTAAAAATTAAACTGTGTAGTATTCAATCTCTGTGGGTTCGACCTTTACTTCCACACTGCAAATCTTTTGAAAAGTAAAGAACACTTTTTATATCTTGATTATGACAACATCAATTTTTGGCGCCGTTGCGGGGGATTGCAAATTACTACCTTTAGTTTTAAAATCTTAGTTTAGTTAATTTGTAAATATTACATTAGTTTTCTTTTTCTTATTTTTTGTTTTATTTTGAGTCACTAATTTTTTGTTTTATTTTGTAGTTTTTCGAGTCATCAAATTCTAACATTTTCAGGAGGAATAGCTTAGCACATCAAAGGAGCTTACGCGAAAAAATATAAATAAAATAAAATAAATTGTTTCTTTTGAAATTCGCTTCAAATCACTGTAAGTCAGGGCGCTGTGACGCACTATTTGCATTAGTTTAGGGTGAATTGCACTGCATTAGTTAGGAAACCCGGGGCGCTGGGCTTGACACGGTCATTGCATTACAGGATAATTTGCATGCATCATAGTACGTTGTGTGCCTGTTGCCTATTTACGTGATTGTTATTCGTTTCTTTTGTTTAGTTAGTCGTTTTAGTTTATTTTCCTTTGTTTTAGTTTATGTTAGGTACACGTTCAAATAATGTCACGACCCATCCCACTACGCGTGGAAATAGGACACGTGGCACGCCACCAAGGCTCAACCAACAACAAAGATACGCAGCGGAAAGAACTTTAAAACAACCCTGGGTATTTTAAAACTTAGGAACATTACCCCCAGAGTGGACGAATCCATAGAAAATTAGAGTTATAAAAAGTTTTGGAAATGTGAAAACACATTCAAAAGGACACAGTTTTGAAAACAGAGGCTCAGTCGACTGCCCAGTCGACTGTACAGAGGTCCAGTCGACTGCTAGGTCGACTGTGTCAAGCAGAACCAAAAATGTAACATCTTGCAAAGAGGTCCAGTCGACTGATCTGGGGACCCAGACGACTGTTTTTCAATTAATAGAAGCAGTGGCCAAACCAACAATGTCCAGTCGACTGTCCAAGTGGTCAGTCGACTGCTTCTCTTATATTCACTTACAGTGTCTCAATCCCACGAGGTCCAGTCGACTGCTCCCCTGCTGTGCAGCCTGTGTTGATAAGTTAACAACCCATGCTTCTCAAAACTAAAACAATCACAACTATTACTGATTTTCAACATGCCAAACATAACTACAGGCATTCCTTTACAATATTACAATACTGTGAAGCTAATCTATGGTTCTATTACAACATATTACAAATTCCCAAATCCTTATACTAGTTTAGGATTTAAAACAAAAACATATACAAAGGTGATTCCCCGGCGTTCTTTAACGGCCTCACTCATCACGATTCTTCTTGTCTTTCTTCTTACCTGCAATGGAGTACATCTCCACTGCTCAGCTATATGCTGAGCATACAAGTCTAACATATGCAATATATGATAAAACATGCTTTCATCTCATAAATCATATCAATAGTCTCCAGGGAGAAAAATACGCATTCATCCGCTAGCGGCAAGTCCAAGCCTTAAACCGCGATGTCAATGGCAAGTCCAAGCCTACAACCATTACATCCCAACAAGTGCCATGGCAAGTCCAAGCCTACAACCATGCACAATAGTCGTCGCTACTTAAATTCTCAAACATCGAGAAGCTTACTACGGCATGAATTTGTATAAGACTCCCCTTTGACCCACATAGACAACTTAACGTGCTCGCGTAAATTTAGACATGCTTTTCACAATTTAGCGCGTGCATAATTAACGGGCCTACAATTAACACATGGATTTCGCCCGGATCTCAATTTCGTCATCGAAATATAAAACATGTATTTCTCTATATTTCACAAGTTAGGACTTCATACCTCGTGCGATTTCCCCCAAACTTTGAAGGATCGACTAGGAGGCTAATTAATCGCTGGATTTTGAATTTGAGAAAATTCCTACAAGTTTATACCTGTTTTTTCCAAAAGTTCAAAATTAAGATTTTTACAAAACTTGGCCAAACACGGCCTAAGTAGTATCAAAACGTAGATCTTACCTCCACGAGTTCAAATCTGAAATCTGGAGAAAATCTGACAGACGAACGGTCGTCGATCGGCGTCGCAAAGCCCGTTGGCTCAATCTCTCTTCTCTCTCCTCTCTCTAGATATTTGTGAGGATTTGGATGAGAATGAAATCTCATCCTCACCTATATATAGACAAACTTGTCAAAAATTGTGTTTACCTCCCCACGAGTTCCTCAAACTTCTCATTAACCCATGAAACGTCGCACACGTCCATTTTATGCCTTTACGAGTGAAAATTATAAATTTCAAAAGTTTCCGACTAGGTTTCGTTTGGGTCCAAAATCACGTCCCAAACTAAATTCTGTGGAATCTCTATACCACCTACCTTTTTATATCACGATCACTCGCTTTCTCATAACAGTTCTCAAACTGATATATAACAACATCGGAAATATCAGAAATTATACTACACAGGTATAATTCACTATTCACAAAATATCAGATAAAGTCAAATAACATTTAAATCATATAAATGCCATTTACTCATGCTCATGAAATGTGAACTGCCATGTTCCCGTGTCCTCACTGACACTTTACCGTTGACTCACAGTTAACCTCATCACCATTATCAATTAACATTGATAAACTCTCCAATTACAATTATGCATGATAAAACTATAAATTTTTGGAACGGGCGTGACAACTCTCCCCTCCAAAAAGGAAGTTTGTCCCCAAACTTTACCTCATGCGTCAAATAAGTACAGATACTCATTCCTCATGTCTTCTTCACTTTCCCATGTAGTCTCTTCCACTGTGTGACTACACCACAATACTTTTACCATCGGAATCGTCTTAGTTCTTAAGACTTGTTCCTTTCGATCTAGAATCTCGACTGGTTGTTCCACATAGGTCAAGTCTCCCTGAATCTGCAGCGGTTCAGGTACAATGATCTTACTTGTATCGGTCATACAACGTCTCAACATAGACACGTGAAACACATTGTGCACATGTTCCAACTCTGATGATAAAGCCAATCTGTAAGCCACCGGCCCTACTCTTTCTAGGATCTCAAAAGGTCCTATGAATCTTGGATTGAGTTTTCCCCTCTTTTCCAAATCGTACAATGCCTTTTGAAGGTGATACTCGCAAGTATACAAAATTTCCAACCTCAAAATTCATCGGTCGTCGTTTCGAGTCCGCATAGCTCTTATAACGGCTCTGAGCTACCTTAAGTCGCTCTTGGATCAACTTCACCTTCTCAGTAGTCACCTGTATTAACTCAGGTCCTAACAACTTCCTTTCGCCAACCTCGGTCCAATAAACCGGTGATCGACACTTACGCCCATACAAAGCTTCATATGGTGCCATACCAATACTTGACTGAAATCCGTTGTTATAAGCGAATTCAATTAACGGTAGATGTTGCTCCCAATCATTCCCAAAGTCTAGTACACACAATCTCAACATATCTTCCAAGGTCTGAATCATACGCTCTGACTGTCCGTCAGTCTGAGGATGAAATGCGGTACTGAAACTCAATTTCGTACCCATAGCCTTTTGTAAACTTCTCCAAAACCTTGACGTAAAACTACTATCACGATCTGATACAATCACTGCTGGTACTCCATGTAGTCTTACAATCTCTTTCACATACAACTCTGCCAATTTGGACGGCTTAGTAGTCTTAATTAGTAGAAAATGAGCTGACTTGGTTAATCGGTCAACTATAACCCAAATCTTGTCATTCTTGTTACGCGATCGCGGAAATCCTGAAACAAAATCCATCGTAATCTCATCCCATTTCCATTCCGATACTGGCAATGGCTGTAGTAACCCCGCGGGTACTTGTCTCTCTGCTTTGACCTGTTGACATGCCGAACATTCAGATACAAACTTAGCGACTTCCAGTTTCATACCCTTCCACCAGAAGTTTTCCTTCAAGTTTCTGTACATCTTATTACTCCCCGGGTGCACTGAATACTTCGTACTATGAGCTTCTTCTAGAATCCTCCCTTTCAAGTCCTTCACATTCGGTACACATAATCGATTTCCCCACTTCAGAATTCCTTGTTTTAATACCAAACCAGGTCGCTTTCCCAAAGGTATCTCGTCCCTCATTTTGCATAAGTAAACATCGTAAAACTGTTCCCTCTGGATCTCATCAATAATATCTGAGTGTGCTATAATCGCCATCATCAAGCCACCGCTAGTTTCTGGAATCACATCCAATTCTAAGCGTTCCATCTCTTTTATCAATTCTTTTTGTTGTGTTAGCTCATCGGCTAAATTCCTTTGCGTCTTCCTGCTTATTGCATCGGCTACCACATTCGCCTTTCCCGGATGGTACTCAATTGAAAGATCGTAATCCTTCATCAATTCCAACCATCTTCGCTGTCTCATGTTCAAGTCCCGTTGGGTGAAAATATATTTCAAACTCTTGTGGTCCGTGAATATCTCACACTTTTCCCCGTACAGGTAGTGTCTCCAAATTTTCAAAGCATGAATTACCGCGGCTAATTCGAGATCGTGAGTCGGATAGTTAACCTCGTGTGTCTTTAACTGTCGAGAAGCATAAGCAATCATTTTACCACCTTGCATCAATACGCATCCCAACCCTTGATGCGACGCATCACTATAGATCACAAACCCCTCGGTTCCGGATGGTATTGTCAAGATAGGCGCTCTCGTCAATCGTGACTTCAACTCTTGGAAGCTGTCTTCATATTCCTGACTCCATTCAAAACTAACCCCTTTTCTCATTAACTTTGTCATAGGTAAAGAAATCTTCGAGAAATGTTCAATAAAACGGCGGTAGTATCCCGCTAATCCCAAGAAACTTCAAATTTCAGATACAGATGTCGGTCTTTGCCAATTTGATACGGCTTCTACTTTGTGAGGATCAACTGATACTCCATTCTTGTCAATTATGTGACCAAGAAAGGTAATACTAGGTAACCAAAATTCACATTTCTTGAATTTACCAAATAATTGTTTCTCTCGCAATCTCTGAAGTATCAACCTCAAGTGGTTCTCGTGTGTTATCTCACTCGGCGAATACATAAGGATATCGTCGATGAATATAATCACGAAGTCGTCTAAATAATCTTTGAATACTCGATTCATCAGATCCATGAACGCAGCTGGTGCATTGGTAACTCCAAATGGCATAACTAAGAACTCATAGTGTCCATAACGCGTTCTAAAAGCTATTTTCTCAACATCTTCGGCCTTCACTTTCAACTGATGGTAACCCGATCTCAGGTCTATCTTGGAGAATACTTGTGCTCCACGAAGTTGATCAAATAAGTCATCAATTCTGGGTAGTGGATACTTGTTCTTAATTGTCAACTTGTTCAGTTCCCGATAATCAATACACATACGCATTGAGCCATCTTTCTTCTTTACAAACAACACTAGAGCTCCCCACGGCGAAATACTTGGTCGAATGAAACCCTTGTCAAGTAACTCTTGTAGTTGAACCTTCAGTTCCTTCAATTCTACTGGTGCCATTCTATACGGTGCTTTTGATACGGGTCTTGAGTCTGGCATAACCTCAATAGTGAACTCAATTTCTCTCTCAATTAGAACATCTGGTAGGTCATCGGGAAATACATCCGGATACTCGCGCACTACTGGAATATCCCCTACTGTTGATTCGGTCGCTGAGACATCAGTCACTAAACATAGGAATCCCTGACATCCTTTTTTCAATAACTTTCCCGCTCGGATAGCTGAAATCAAGTACGGCGGCGGTATAACCCCATTCCCTTGGAAACAAGAGTTCCCATGTACCGGTGATCGAAAATTAACTTCTTTCCGTTCACAGTCTATCGTGGCTTGGTTAAGAGCTAACCAATCCATTCCTAGTATCACATCAAAATGGTTCACCACAATCGGTATAAGGTCTACGGTCATTAACTTCTCGCCTAATTTGATCTCACAATTCTTATATACAGTAGACGTCATTATCGATTTACTAAGTGGCACAGCAATAGACAATTCATATCCTAACGGTGCCGATTTAACATTCAAATGTTCAACAAAAGCATGCGATACAAATGAATGCGTAGATCCCGAGTCAACAAGTATGCGTGCTAAGTGTGAACATACAAGCACCATACCTGAGACTACTGTCTCTGAAGCAGTCATATCTCCTGGGTTCATCTGATATGCTCTTCCTTGACGTTGTTCCATCCTTTGTCCCTCGTCTTTGGATTGTCTAGGCTTCGACCCACTAGAAGCCATAGAACTAGCTCCTTGCTGAGGATACTTCCTCGGGCAATCCTTGGCTTGGTGCCCAAATACTCCACAATCATAACACTTGCCTCTCATGTTGGGTGTTGAATTTGTACTACCCCCGCCTTGGTTCCTATTCTGGGGTTTGGTCATGAAACATCGGCCTGAGTGCGGTCGGTTGCAAAGTGAACACAACGGTAGGTTACTTGGCGTTCTCCTGAAATCACTGAAACTAGAACCAGAGCCTCTCTGAAATGGCCTCTTGAAAGATCCACCCTGGTTCCTATCCCCACTCTCGTTGCTTCGTTTACCATGTTGATTCTGCCTCGACCTTTCCATTCCACTCTCAGCCACTAACGCCGTTTGTTGTACTGCCGCCACGGTTGAATGTTCATAGGTCTCTACTCTCAACCGGATATTATCCCTTAAACCCTCTTCAAATTTTCTTGCTCTATCTTCCTCTTCGGGCACTGAACCCTTACCAAACCTCAACAACTCGTTATACTTGGAATTATACTCCGTTACAGTCATGTCTCCTTGCTTGAGATTATCAAACTCTCGCTTCTTTGCATTGTAGGCGGCTCGCGGAAAGAATCGGCGATTAAATTCTGCCTTAAACCCTTCCCAAGTAATCGGTGCTCCTTGGTCTAGGACATTCACCCACCAGTTCTGGGCTTCACCCCTCAGTACTTCACTTGCGTTCTCAATCTTTTCTCTATCTGACATCGGAATAGATCGAAAAATTCTCTCCATGTCCATAACCCAATGTTCTGCCAATATTATATCAGGCGTCCCATGAAATTCCATTGGTTTCTTTCTCGCAAATTGTTCAGATATCGATCTCATACCCCTATTCTCAGGCGCATGAACTACTACTATCGGTTCTGGTTCCAATGGAGCTATTGGAGGCAACCGTTCTGCTATATTTCGGATTATCTCCCCCATATTCCCCATCATTTCTGCCATTTCATTCATGCATCGTGTATGTGGCGATAGTTCTCGCTCTTCATCACTCATGATTACAATCCTGTAGTTCTCAATGCATAAACACTATGCATGTATGACAATAACATAATCATGTATGTATAACAACATACCATAAACATCAAACATCTCTAATATGCATAAATGCAATTGAAAACATGTGACAATCACTCATCACTCCACTCATCGTCGAACGTTCCCAAAGTTTTGTTACCTCTAGCTCTGATACCAATAAATGTCACGACCCATCCCACTACGCGTGGAAATAGGACACGTGGCACGCCACCAAGGCTCAACCAACAACAAAGATACGCAGCGGAAAGAACTTTAAAACAACCCTGGGTATTTTAAAACTTAGGAACATTACCCCCAGAGTGGACGAATCCATAGAAAATTAGAGTTATAAAAAGTTTTGGCAATGTGAAAACACATTCAAAAGGACACAGTTTTGAAAACAGAGGCTCAGTCGACTGCCCAGTCGACTGTACAGAGGTCCAGTCGACTGCTAGGTCGACTGTGTCAAGCAGAACCAAAAATGTAACATCTTGCAAAGAGGTCCAGTTGTAGACACCCCATTTTGTCGGCTATCAGATTTAGGAGACCCATAGCTTGGTGGTTCACAATGATCGTAAAAGACTCAAAAGGACTCTCGGAAGTCAGCTCTGTCTCTCAGAATGCTCAGAATGACCAAAATGCCCCTGAAATCCCGAAAACTCCCAGATTTGGGTCCCAAAGTTCTGGAAGCATGCTACGTCATAAGAAAAGTGATAAAATGAGTTTTTAAGTAAAATCGGATGAAATCGTCAACTCCCAGAGACCCCCGGAAGTCCCGGAAGTTCCCGGAAAGTCCCCGTTAACCGGTTTGACCAAGGTTTGACCAGGTTTGACCAGAGTTTGACCAAGTTAGACCAAGTTTGACCAAAATCGTCCGAATTCACTGGAATCATTTTAAATCATGAGAAAAGTATTAAAACAAGTTCCAAAAGAAAATCGAGCGAAAACGTCAGCTCCCGGGAACTCCCGGAGGTTTCTAGAACTTCCCGGGAATCCCAAGTTTGACTAGTTTGACCAAAATTTGACTTTGGAATCGGGGCACCGAAATAATTTTCAAACATTTTTCATGGATACTAGAGGTCAATAGCTTTCCAACGGTATATCGCACATAATTTCTGGATCTAAAACGAATTTATTATGAATTTCCAAAGGCGAAAAAGGCGATCAAATCGGCTTTTATCGCAAATACCGCAAAACTTTTCAAAGTGACCTATCCCCAAACTATTTTTTATGTAAAGTAGACTTCATTACCTTTCCAACGGTATATCACAACCTCAGTTTGGAGTTCATACGCATTTTCTATGAATTTCGAACAAAATAGGGCCTTTTCGCGAATACCGGAACCTCTGGGGGCCTAAACGTAAATTTTTGGGCGTCTGAGGAGCAGTGCTGCCGCGGCACTGGCCCACTGCCGCCGCGGCACTGGTCCAGTGCCGCCGCGGCACTCAACCCTCGCAGAGTCCATTTTTGTAAATTTTTTGGGGGTCCAATTTGATTAATTGAAAGTCAAAACGACATAGTTTTGTGTTCACAGTTGTTTGGGACCAATGGGAGTACTTCTAAAACCCCAAAACCACCCCAAATTGGCCTATATAAACCCCCCATTGCTCTTCATTTTGGGGGGGCCAAGTGCAAAGCTTGAAAAGTTGTAGAGAAGAAGAGAGATAGAGATAGGTTTAGAAGAGAGAAAGGGAGCTTCTCCCATTGATTTTCCATAAGAAAGTGAGTTTTATTCTTGATTTCTTTCATTATCCTTCTATATACTTCACATTCAAAGTCCATTCCAACCCTCATTCTTGAGCATTCTTGAGTTAGGAAGCCACTTCCATGTCCAAATGTCAAAATCTATGAGTGAAACACCAAGCTACAAGTCCAAAATCACATTGATTATCATCTATTGATTGCTATTTACTTGCTTTGATTATATATATGTTCATCTCTCCTTATCTCATTTCTTTTTCTTTTCTTTATTTAATACTAGTTCATCATCATCTAAGTGATGACATGAAGTTTGGGGTGAGTGAATCCTTATGGATAGTAGCTCTTGACCTCAAAAACATGTTTGATAGATGATGATCATAACCTCAATACTTCCAAGGTATTCTTGGGATGTATTGAAGTTATGTTCAAAATAAAAATGAATCTCTCCAATAATATTGGGAGTTCTTTGATGATTCAAGGTTAGATGAGGTTCTAAGTGGTCACATGGTCATCTCAAGAGTTTAAGTTCATGCTTTGAACATCTATTTCAAAACCCCCAATCAAGAACTCAAACTCTATTTCAAACCCAAATCCATTTTCTTCAAGAATGATCCAAAACAGTGAGCTATTCAGATTCAAAGATTTGTTTTGAATTAAATACTCGAGTTATGATGATGAAGCCACTTGGAAAATCTTCCTAATACATCATAGTTTGTCCCCAATTTTTCCCATCAATTATAGAGACGTGAAAGTATTTGTTTTGGACGTGAGAAGTTCATATTCATAATCTGCCTCTGTTCTCACAGAATGTTCACCCAACTTCTTGCACTTATTCTGGATATTTTCATCACTGTACATATATCTTTTCTATTTTTTTTATAAACCTTGGGTGTCTTAGGAAACTTTTGGTATATAATGGGTCATCATAAACCTTTTCTTTGATTTATGAAAAATCATACAAAATCATTCAACAGTGCAGCTTTTGTTTCTGAGTCATGTGTACATTCTGATTTATTTCTTTTAATCTGTGATAGCTATTGATGTTTGGCTTTTTGGGTTATTTTCTAGACACAATAAGGGTGATCTGTGATTTTTCTCACATTTTTCTGGGCATGTTTGACCTCCCATTATAATGTTACAAAGTAATACATACAGTCTGTCCACTATTCACAGCAAGCACATTTCAACTTTCATTCTTTGATTTGATGCTCATATGCATTCCAAATTAGTTCATATCTTAGGAAGTAGTTCATACTACATTTGTACATATCCCATGTTAATTTCATTCATTCATTCATACACATTATAGACTTCTAAGTCATTCTAGAAATTCATGTACACAAAACACACTACAACCTTTGCACATTTTAGGATCATACATTGCATCCATGCAAGATTTGGGGCTTTTGTGACTCCTAATCTAAGAAGATTATAAGGAATGATCACGATCATACGTTCATGCTTCCCCTTGGATCTAATCATCCTTTCTCATCCGTCCCGGGGATTTGAGAGATCTTCTTTTCTCAAAATTAACATGCATCATTTTAGCTTGCTAAGCATACTTTGATTTCTTTGTTTATTTGTTCCAAGAACAATTCATGTCCCTTTTAGATTAAGGAAACTTAATTACTTGATACATGATTAGACGACTTTTCCTAGGTTTATTTGTGTGATATTTCACTTTATATTGCATGATATTTGACCTAGATCTTATGAATGATATTTTATCTTTTGATCTTCCGTTTCAATTTTCTTATGTGATGTAATATACTATCATAGTATTATTTGTCGAACCATACATAGTATAAGATGATTATTTGGATGCTAATTGAGGCCCGTCGAAAGACGGGGCGAGTTGAGGGTGTTTTAGTCGTGACAAAGGCTCCTTCCTCTCTCGTACCAAAACCCCGAACCAAGTTCTTTGGTTATGAAGGGCAGGTGCCCTTATCCGCTTGGGTGAGTCAAATTAGGTTTCTTGGTTCCTTAAAGACCAAGTGGCGACTCTGTATCTGTTTTCAACAGACCTTTCCTTTTCTTTGATTCAAATCAAGTTTCAAAAACAATCTCAAACAAGAGAGAAGTGGTCCGATTCCGCGTGTCCACACCAGTCGACTGATCTGGGGACCCAGTCGACTGTTTTTCAATTAATAGAAGCAGTGGCCAAAACCAACAGTGTCCAGTCGACTGTCCAAGGGGTCAGTCGACTGCTTCTCTTATATTTACTTACAGTGTCTCAATCCCACGAGGTCCAGTCGACTGCTCCCCTGCTGTGCAGCCTGTGTTGATAAGTTAACAACCCATGCTTCTCAAAACTAAAACAATCACAACTATTACTGATTTTCAACATGCCAAACATAACTACAGGCGTTCCTTTACAATATTACAATACTGTGAAGCTAATCTATGGTTCTATTACAACATATTACAAATTCCCAAATCCTTATACTAGTTTAGGATTTAAAACAAAAACATATACAAAGGTGATTCCCCGGCGTTCTTTAACGGCCTCACTCATCACGATTCTTCTTGTCTTTCTTCTTACCTGCAATGGAGTACATCTCCACTGCTCAGCTATATGTTGAGCGTACAAGTCTAACATATGCAATATATGATAAAACATGCTTTCATCTCATAAATCATATCAATAGTCTCCAGGGAGAAAAATACGCATTCATCCGCTAGCGGCAAGTCCAAGCCTTAAACCGCGATGTCAATGGCAAGTCCAAGCCTACAACCATTACATCCCAACAAGTGCCATGGCAAGTCCAAGCCTACAACCATGCACAATAGTCGTCGCTACTTAAATTCTCAAACATCGAGAAGCTTACTACGGCATGAATTTGTATAAGACTCCCCTTTGACCCACATAGACAACTCAACGTGCTCGCGTAAATTTAGACATGCTTTTCACAATTTAGCGCGTGCATAATTAACGGGCCTACAATTAACACATGGATTTCGCCCGGATCTCAATTTCGTCATCGAAATATAAAACATGTATTTCTCTATATTTCACAAGTTAGGACTTCATACCTCGTGCGATTTCCCCCAAACTTTGAAGGATCGACTAGGAGGCTAATTAATCGCTGGATTTCGAATTTGAGAAAATTCTTACAAGTTTATACCTGTTTTTCTCAAAAGTCCAAAATTAAGATTTTTACAAAACTTGGCCAAACACGGCCTAAGTAGTATCAAAACGTAGATCTTACCTCCACGAGTTCAAATCTGAAATCTGGAAAAAATCTGACAGACGAACGGTCGTCGATCGGCATCGCAAAGCCCGTTGGCTCAATCTCTCTTCTCTCTCCTCTCTCCAGATATTTGTGAGGATTTGGATGAGAATGAAATCTCATCCTCACCTATATATAGACAAACTTCTCGAAAATTGTGTTTACCTCCCCACGAGTTCCTCAAACTTCTCATTAACCCATGAAACGTCGCACACGTCCATTTTATGCCTTTACGAGTGAAAATTATAAATTTCAAAAGTTTCCGACTAGGTTTTGTTTGGGTCCAAAATCACGTCCCAAACTAAATTCTGTGGAATCTCTATACCACCTACCTTTTTATATCACGATCACTCGCTTTCTCACCACAGTTCTCAAACTGATATATAACAACATCGGAAATATCAGAAATTATACTACACAGGTATAATTCACTATTCACAAAATATCAGATAAAGTCAAATAACATTTAAATCATATAAATGCCATTTACTCATGCTCATGAAATGTGAACTGCCATGTTCCCGTGTCCTCACTGACACTTTACCGTTGACTCACAGTCAACCTCATCACCATTATCAATTAACATTGATAAACTCTCCAATTACAATTATGCATGATAAAACTATAAATTTTTGGAACGGGCGTGACAAATAAACCAGAATTAAAACCTTTCAACTCTGAACTTGAACGCACCCTAAGAGTTAATAAGTCTTCAAACTTAACTTCTAGAGCTAGGTTTTTAATAGACGACGATTTGACACCAAAACCAACGTCTTTATTTGAGTCTGAAATACGTAGTACCCTTACAAGATTAAAGAAACCACGCTTTCATAACATAGAACCGATTAAAATGGCAGACATTGGAAATAACAATAACAATAACAACCAAAATAACAATGGAGATAATATGAATAATCTTAATATACCACCACCTCCTCCTTATAAATTATTTTATTCCTACTACTTACACGCCACAAGCCGGTATCGAATTACCGGAGGCGACGGCATCTCACTTTGAGATAAAGTCATCTACGATCTCGCTACTACCTTCTTTCCATGGCCGTCTAAATGAAGATCCATATCAACACTTAGGAGATTTTCAGGACATATGCTCTACTTTGAAAATCCAAAACTTAAATGATGATGAATTAAAATTGCGGCTCTTTCCATTTTCGTTAAGAGACAAAGCTAAGTATTGGCTTCAATCACTTTAGCCAAACACAATTAAAACATGGGAAGCCTTACACACCGCATTTTTACAAAAGTTTTTTCCTATTATGCGTACAAATCAAATAAGGAAATCTATCACTAATTTTATAATACAAGATGGGGAAACGCTTTACGATACGTGGGAGAAATTTAAAGAATTATTACGCTCTTGCCCACATCATCAGGTTCCTAAGTGGCAGTTGGTACAGGTTTTCTATGAGGGACTAATTCCCTCTGTCCGTAATACCGTCGATGCCGTTTGTGCGGGAACTTTCCTACACAAAAGCGCCGACGAGGCCTGGAAATTTTTTGAAACATTAAGCGAGAACTCGATGCATCAGGCTGTGTCGGTACGTTCGGAAGGATATCTTCTTCCACCCAAACGAGAGGTGAAGTTTGAGTTGAGTCATTCTATTGAATTTCAAGAATTATCTAAAAAACTTGACCGCCTTATGACAATGAACCAAACAACAAGTGCACCCTCTTACAAAATGTGTGCATTATGTTCAGATCCGTCACATAATATCTTTGCATGTCCATCGGCATCTCAGTTTCCCGAATTTGTGGAGCAACACGTAAATGCTATGCAACAATTCCCACAAAATAATTATACGTCTAGGTCGAATAATTTTCCTAACACTTATCGACCCCAATTTTAACAAAATCAATATCAACACCCTCCTCCTAATCCTAACCCCCCAAGGACTAACGCTTTTGAGGAGACGGTGTTGGCTTCCCTTAAGAATATTGAAACTCAAGTCCAAGCACAAGCACAAATAGTGCACTCTCATACACAATCCATTGCGAAGCTTGAATCCCAAATGGGACAAATAGCTACTGCGGTGAGTCGTAGAAATGAGGGGAAGTTGCCTGTGCAAACTATTCAAAATCCTAAGGGACAATATGAGATTAAGGGGTCAAGTGAACAAGTAAACGCCGTATCGACTAGGACGACTATTCGAGAAGACAAAGTTGTTAAGATTCCAGATCAAAATGACATTAACTTGAATAAGGAGGGTGAGGAGAGTAGAATTCAAAAAGATAAAGAACCGGTCCAAACTAATTACATTCCAAAGTTACCTTTTCCACCTAATGTTGAGGAACCGTCTAATCTTACAAAGAAAAAGTCAAAAGTTGAGGATATACTCGAGGTATTTAAACACGTTAAAATAAATATTCCATTCCTCGATGCTATTAAGCAAATTCCCGCTTATGCTAAATGTTTAAAAGACCTTTGTACGCAAAAGCGCAAAATGCGCAGTCATACTCCTAAAAAGGTCTTCCTTACGGAAAAAGTAAGTTCTATTTTTCAACACGCTCCTCCGAAGTATAAGGATCCCGGTACGCCTACGATTTCATGTGTCATAGGTGACACTATCATTCATCGGGCTCTCCTTGACTTAGGAGCTAGTGTTAACCTCTTACCCTATCACGTCTACAAACAATTAGGTCTAGGTGAACTTAAGCCCACGGCCGCTACCATTCAATTAGCGGATCGTTCCGTCAAAGTACCTAGAGGAATCGTCGAAGACATCTTAGTTAAAGTTGATCAATGCTTTTATCCTGTTGATTTTATGGTCCTTGACACCGAACCGGTGCTAGATACTAGAAAATACACTCCTGTTATTCTTGGTCGTCCATTCTAAGCCACGGCCAATGCACGTGTCAATTGTAGAACAGGGGTGATGAAAGTGTCGTTCGGGAATATAAAATTAAAATTAAATATTTTTAATGCTGCTGATCAACCTCCTAAAGACGACGATAACCTATGTGAGGCAGAATGTGATGTGAGACGGAATATTGAGCCTAAGAACGTAATAAATATGAGTGCGGAGAATAATATAGTGAATGATGAGTGGATGAATCCTAATACCTCGGCCCCTAATGAAGAATTAACTCGAAAGGTAAAGAATCGATGTAATAACGATAAAGGTGAGCCGTCAAATGAATTAACACATAGTGACCTTGTTTCGACGTTTCACCGGAATCTTCCTAATGCCCTAAAGGGTACAAAATCCGAGTTAAGGCCTCCATAAATCTTGAGCTAGAACGGTCTAGCTAAAGACGTAAAGATAGCGCTTCTTGGGAGGCAACCCAAGCTTAATTTCGTCGGTTCTCTTTGTTTTTGAGTTGTTTTGGTCAGTCTTAGAGTTTTCTGGACAGGTTTGGGGGTCAGAATTAATTTATTTTAATATTATATACATAATTTTAGCCACAAAATGGAAAAAAACTAAACTCGCGCGCACGGCCCGCTCGCGCAAGGCCTCGCTCGCGCGATCCGCTGGCGCGAGTTTGTGACTTAGTGGAATTTTCTTTCTTTTTCTTATTTGATGTCTCAGGTTCTTGTTGCGCCTCAAGTCACGGGCGCGAGGCACCTCGTTCGCGCGAGATTCTATAAAAAAAAAAACAAAAAACAAAAACTTGGGATTCGCGCGCGCGACGGCCGCTCGCGCGATACCCCATTTTTCTGATATTTTCTTTTGTTTTTTCTATCAGTCCTCCACACCTGTTCTAGTAGTTTTTACTTTTCTGTTTTTTTTTCTTAGGTATTTTTAGATCGAGTCTTTGATTGTGTTTCTTTTATAATGGATTTTATTGTTGATTTTCGTAGTTTTGTTAAGTCTTATAGTTGATTTTGTTTAGTTTAGAGTAGTTTAGTTTTCTATATTAGATATTTCTATTAGCTATTCTTTTGTTTAATTTTCTTTTATCAAGAAGTAACAGGTAACATTGAACTTTATTGACATATTCCTTTGTGTTCACCTGTTTGTGATTGCCGAGATCAAGGTATTATCGTTCCTTTCTTACCTACTCTCCTTTATTTTGTTTTATTGTTTCATTGGGGATAATGAAAAGTATAGGTTTGGGGGTATGCACGCACATGCACATTATTACACTAAATTTTCAAAAAAATTCGATACTTGTGCTTAAATAAACGATGATTATCGACGTTTTTGCAATTTTAATCCGATACTTCTTAGTATGTAACGTGATTTATTATAGAATAGTATACATGAGAAGATGTAATTAAACAGTTGCTGAAGTCATGATGCAACGTTTTAAGTCATGTATCGTTTGAATCGTAGTTTTATATCATGAATTTGCACACAAACTTATGCACTGCACGTAGTTGATTGAATACATGTTTGATGTGAACTATAATATGATTCGGATTTCTAGATAACACAATGTGGAGACTAAACCCGATGAGCTTTTGAGCCTATCTTTTCTTTTTAGAGGGTTATAAATACATCTTGTGTTTGTTGAATTTCATTGAAATAGCGCATTAACTTGTTGTATAGTCTCATTATTCTTGTTTTGGTTGATAGTCAAGTTAAAATATTTGTTACCATGCTAAATAATCTTCTGTCGTAAATGTTGAAGAACCATATAACCATAGGACATGATTTTAGGCCTTCTTTGTTTGTTTACTGACCGATAAATGCTAAAATTTCCTTAGTTCGCCCCTTTGAGCCATTAAAATGCCATTTTTCTTTCATTACCATTATCCTGTTTTTGCTCCAATTTGGCCAACTTAGAGTTCACCCCTGAAAGATTGATCAACTTTTAGTGGTGTTAAGGCGATGTGTGATTGAGAAGAAGAAGTAAATAAGATGATGTTTGGGGTGGTTGCCTTGTTCTTTATTGAATATTCGTTTTGAAAGCAACAAGAAGGAAAGAAAAACGAGAAGGATTAAAAAAAAAAAGAAGTTAAAAGTAGAAAGAAGAATAGAAAAAAAAAAGAACAGAATGAGGAAAATTTGAAAAGAATGAGAAGATGAAGTTGGTAGAAGAGAGAATGAAAGAAATCGAACATGCCTTACAATGTCATTCTGAGATTACCTACCTAATGAATCCGTTCTATCCTTTTTCATTACTGAGCCACATTACAACCTTTGAAAAGTCCTATTTGATCCTGGAAAACATGGTTTGGATATATAAACGATGGGAGGGGGATTAAAACATGGTAATGATTAATTTCTCTTGATTATTGGCGTCCTATCCATGAGACTACTGTTCTTTCGTGTCATGCGTCTTTTTTGAGTCATATGTGAGCGTAATTGTTTTGAGAACATATTTTCTTGACTCACATATGTTAGATAAAGTACACCTGTCTCTGCGTGTTTTATTTTAGAGTGTAATTCATTGTGAGATTCGTAGTCAAAGCATAGTTGGATAGTTATCCGAGTTATATTCCAAGTTCATGACATGCGCGTGTTCATTTGACTACCACATCACACACGTGCAATTGTATGAGGAACTCTATTGATTTATACGATGCATGTGCTTGAGATTGTTTTTCATGATTTATGTGGATGTTTCATTATGTTTTTTTTTTATGTTCGTTATTCTATTTCAAATCTTTGTTCTATGATAAGGAGTATTGAATGTTTTGTTTTTTTCGTTTTTAATAAAAAAATTTAAGTTTACAAGTTAATAAAGATGGTTGTGGGTGACTTGTTGACGAGAACCCTCACGAGACTTCACTCGTCCGACTAGGGACACCTAGAGGTTTAAAAGGCTTGTTGCATATGCTAAATGCAATCGCGATCCATGCGAAAATGGAGTAGTATTTTAATAGTAGTTTAGTTTTGCTCGAGGACTAGCAAAATGTAGGTTTGGGGGTGTGATCGGGAGAGAACAAATCCTATTTATACGCCTTAACGAGCATTTGTTAGTACCTTTTTATCCTGTTTTTGTATATTTTTACTTCGTGTTCTATTCTCTGACAGGTTTTGGAAGAAATCAAGTATATCAGGCTAAACAGGGTAAAAAAGCAGAAGAAAAGAAGCTGAAAAAGCCAAGTCGCGCGCGCGAGCCGCACGCGCGAAAACCTAGAAATCGCTCGCGCGATCCGCGCGCATGAGGTACCAAATGTCGCGCTCGCGCGATATGTGTAAAAACCAATAATGCGTATTTCAGTATACTGAAGACTCCTGTGCAAACGAAACTGCCTAACTACGTCTAGATTGTAAAATATATCAGTTTCAGTTCGTTTCGGGTTAGGAAAGCTTCCAAAACTTATTGTAAATCTATATATACCCTATTTTACTTCAATTTAGGGGTTGCCAAATAATATACACACAATATACAACCATACTTTCAGCCATTGAAGGAAGGAAAGCAAGGAGAAGAAGAAGAAGACCAAGGATTCCCATGGCCTCCTCCATCAACTACTTGTCATCCATCACTTCCATGGACAGCTAGATCTTAGATCTAGGGTTTCAATGAAGCCCTAGCCAAGTAATAGGGTTTTATTTATGTTTTTCTTTTAGTTTTATTATGTATGGATGACAGTCACATGTTTCGAGGATTTTTATAAATAAATCGAACTTCTATTGATTAAATCATTGCTTTCAAAGTTTATTCTTGTCTGAGATCTATTTTGACTGTGATGTGCTCAAAGATCTATGCTTGCTGTACTTGTTTAGATTATTTACATGTGATGGTGCTTTATTGATTTGTGCTATCAAGTATCCGAATAATCTATGCCTAGATTAGACGAATTATGTCACAATCCTAGTTTAGTGTGGGACAATTCGTGCTAACCGAAGATGGATTATGTTGGTGCTTGAACCATAGTTATTTTCTTGACGGAGGAATTGGGCTTGTAGCTACAATTCCCCATTATCATCCAACTTAATAATCTAATTGAATGCATAAATATTCCTATTATGAAGCTAGTGGTGGATTTGCAATCCTAGGTTCCTTTAAACATATTCATTAAAAACAACTATTTTAATCGCTTTCATAATTTAGATTTATTTTTATGTTCTTTGTTTAATTCAAATTAAAATTCAAAATCCGTTTTTCTTAACTAACTAAATTAGGTTTTAAAAATTAAACTGTGTAGTATTCAATCTCTGTGGGTTCGACCTTTACTTCCACACTGCAAATCTTTTGAAAAGTAAAGAACACTTTTTATATCTTGATTCTGACAACATCACCTGGCTATCTTAGGACTACTTAGTCCAGGCCACTGCTTTTAAGGACATATTCACAACCCACTGTTTTTAAGGACATATCATGACCAAGTGTCCGCCCACATATGATTCCCAGAACTTATCAAATCTACCTACGTTCTATATTAATCTTGACACATGACATTCTCTTGTGGCCTGACTACTCTGATTGAAATGAAACGGATATCAAACTCGTTTATGACCATCATATATCTAATGTTACGAACTGTTCTCACATTACTCTATCTCATTATCATATCGCAATGTTTTTATTCAATCCATACCACATAATGAAAGTACGAGATGGTATTAATATCACAAATAAACAGAGATATCAGCATTCTGGAAATACCATCAATCGATTGGGGTAAATTTTAGTTTCAACTGATTGAGTGAACGGTGATGTCAATCGATTGAAATCCATTTCAATCGATTGATAAAAGTTCAATCGATTGAAATAGTCTTCTTCTCCAAAAACTAGGCAGGAGCGGACTGGGGCTTTGGTTTGCCATTGTGGTTTATTCCTTCACGTGGGGGACCTTGGTCTCCAATGGCCTCCTCTCTTCTCTCTTCTTCTCTCCTCTATTTTCTTCTCTTCTTCTCTTCTCTGCTTTCTTTCCTTATTTTCCTCCTCTGCCTGCCTCTCCCTCTCTTCTCTTTATAGTATATGTATATATATAGGGTGTATATGTGTGTGTGTGTATATATATATACGAGAGTGTATATATGGTATACAATATCTCGCTCCCTCTCTAAACTCTCTTTGGTTCAACAAAGATAGGCAGTGTGCATTCAAAAAGAAGTCCAAATGTTTATTAAGAAAGTCCAAATGATCCTTATCAAGGTACAAAGATTTCTTACAAAAGTCCAAATATTTCTTAATATAGTCCATAGGTCCCTTAGTAAAGTCCAAATGTTTTTTTTAAGAAAGTTCAAATTTTCTTTGAAAGGTACAAGAAGTTCTTTAAGAAAGTCCAAATGATCCTTATAAAGGTACAAAGATAGGCAGTGTCCATAAAAAAAAAGTCTAAATGTTTCTTAAGAAAGTCCAAATGAACCTTATCAAGGTACAAAAATTTCTTACAAAAGTCCAAATATTTCTTAATAATCTCTATAAGTCCCTTAGTAAAGTCCAAATGTTTCTTTAAGAAAGTTCAAATTTTTTCAAAAGGTACAAGAAGTTCCTTAAGAGAGTCCAAATGATCCTTATCAAGGTACAAAGATAGGCAGTGTGCATTCAAAATAAAGTCCAAAAATTTCTTTAAAAAGTCCAAATGATCCTTATCAAGGTACAAAGGTTTCTTACAAAAGTCCAAATATTTCTTAATAAAGTCCATAGATCCCTTAGTAAAGTCCAAATGTTTCTTTAAGAAAGTTCAAATTTTCTTCTAAAGGTACAAGAAGTTCCTCAAGTAAGCCCAAATGATCTTTATCAAGGTACAAAAATAGGCAGTGTGCATTAAAAAAAAAGGTCCAAATGCTTCTTACAAAAGTCCATGGGGTCCTTAGTAAAGTCCAACCTATCGAAAAGTCCCTTAGTGAACATTCAAAACTGTCGACCAAGGGGGTACACAATTATGCACACAAGAATTTTTCCAATCAAGGCACAAAAATTATACACAATAGACTGTCCATTTAAACATCTATACTAAAATTCAAATCAATGGAAGAAAATCATCGCTCTGCTCTTCTCATTCATCAACCTGCACACAAGAACAAAATTCAAATCAATGGAAGAAAATCATTTGTTTATGTTCAAAAAATTTCAATGTCAATCTACAGGGGAGGACACACGAGAATAAGATGCCCAAAATCAAAGCTACATGTAACTACTGAAGAAGAAGAAGGTTTTGTGCATGACGACCAGACAAGAGTAAATGCGAATGCAAACCATACAAGCAATAAGCGTAGAAGAGAAATGCTAGGCACACATTCCAAACCACACCCCAAGCCACACCCTTGCTTTAAATGCATGTACTCTGTGCTGTTGGAAGTATTAGACTCCTTATGGGCAGAATGGTCAACCTCGTGACCATTAATTCCAACGTGTAGGCCCCCCCAATAAAGTGTGCTGTCCAACAATAGGGGAATTCTATAGTTGGGCGGGGCGGTTTTGCTCCACGTGAAGCAAAACGAAGGTGAGCCGTTGGATGAGAATAGGAGTTCATCATGAAGTGACAAGTGTCCAAATGGGTTTGAAAATTTTCAAACCATGCTTAACCTACTAACGCCTAAACCAGTTGCCCCCTCATTGTAGGGAAAAAAAGGGGAGAAAAAACTCTCAGTCTCTCATTCTCCTTCACAATCCTCTACTTTTTCCGGTGAACCCCATCTCCCCTTCTTCTTCTTCTTCTTCTTCTTCTTCTTCTTCTTCTCTCTCTCTCTCTCTCTCTCTCTCTCTCTCTCTCTCTCTCTCTCTCTCTCTCTCTCTCTCTCTCTCTCTCTCTCACGAGAATACCAAGTAGAGCCGTCGCTGCGAACAGAGCCAACCGTGAACTCTGCCACCACCTCCATCGCCGGCATCGACCACCACAGACCACTACCTCCCTCTAGCATCACAAGCACAATTTGAAGGTATTACCTTTTCTTTTTTTATGTAGATTTTGAAGATTGTCTTTGATTTTGATTTAGGGCTTCTAGTTGATTTTGATTTAGGGCTTTAATTTAGGGCTTCTAGTTGATTTTTATTTTAAACAAGTTGTTATAATAATATACAGTAAAACTAAATGAAGTTCTATAATTAAATTGTTGTTCTATTTATTTGATTTTTTAATTTATCAATTGACTTTTATCTTCTTGAATAATTCTCATTTATTGTGTTGTTCATTCTGTATTCTATTCTCATTTGTCACTATACCCTATCATCTCATTCTTTTCTCCAATTCTAGTAGTTGACGGTAACTGTACATTTTTTTCTGCAATAATCATCAAAATGGTTGTTGGGCCTTCGTTGTTTTTTTTTGGGCAGGTTTGTAGACCATAGTCAACACCCAGTCTGAAACCTGCAACTTTAAATTACATGCTATGATGTTACAAAGCATTGAACATAGCTTTAGAAGTTTGAGGTTGAGTTTTTATCTATCTTTGGTTTTAATACCATTTAACTTCACAAAGTTGAATAGAAAGAGCAATCATGGGCTAACAAAATTTGCACTATATAATTCCACTGAATTCGCTTAAAATAATCAAGAAATAGATAGTATTAACTATTAACACTCACCTATATATGAATATCCTTATTTTATCTATGTATATTGTCATCTGAATTACTACTATCATAGTAGCAGCCTATTGAAAAATTGAATGTCTAGCAGTCACATTATAATGATGCAACTTTGAGCAATAGAAAAGGCGGTGAATGTAATCATATAGAGCATGGAAATATGGAAAACATCACTTTGTATTGTAGCAGGACAACCCTTTAATATAGTTTTCTAAAGAGTAATGCTATATTTCCCAAGTGTCATTGTAGATAAGTGTTCACATATATGATTTGTTCCTCAGAAATTTACTAAGTGCTTCTTTATGATATGTTCAAATCTTTTTAGTTCAATTCAAGGCAAGCAAGGGGAAAGATTCTGCTAGAATTAATACAATGCAACTACAATGTGTTTCGAAACGAAGTAATAAAAGATGTTGAAGTATACAGAGGTAATATTTGCATCCAAGAACAACATCATTATATGAATGGAAATGTTAGATGCTGGTTGTTATATTCCCATGAGCAATCCCTGCGCACCTGCGATTAGATAGAACAATAGGTATTAGATGGCCATTGTGTGCATTAAACAAACTCATTGAATAGTATGTTAATTGACCTCGCTTGCTTGGTCACTAATTCCAATACTTTGCCACATAAATTGAGCATTTGTGCTATTTAAGTCGAATTGAAACTGTTTTGGCGATGCATCATGCATATTTCTACGCTTATTGCTCGTATGGTTTGCATTCGCATTTACTCTTGTCTGATCGTCATGCACAAAACCTCTTCTTCTTCAGTAAATGCATGTAGCTTTGATTTTGGGCATCTTATTCTCGTGTATCCTCCCCTGTAGATTGACATTGAAATTTTTTGAATAGTATAATCCCATAAGAAATGCTAGGCACACATCCCAAACCACATCCCTCGCTTTAAATGTATGTACCTTGTGCTATTTGAATTTTTCACACTTTTCTCCGTACCACTTACACGGCACAAAGTACATGCATGTACAACAAGGGTGTGGTTTGGAGTGTGGTTAGGAATGTGTGCCTAGCATTTCTCCAACCATAAAGCTGCTGGGCTCTTGCCTATTCCGAACAACACGCCTTGCCCTTCTACCAACTCGCCTCGGGTTAGTGGGTGGCAAGTGATACAGCCGTAACTACTCCTACAAAGGTCAGCTGGGCATCTTTCATTTCCAAGAGTATTCCTACAGGAATTCAGGTTAATTACATCAAACCTGAAGATAACAATAATAGACATTGTTACAGTGCCTGTGAAGATTATTGAGGAAGGTAGCCGAAGTTGGTAGAACAGATATTTCATTGGGCGAAAGCATGGCCGGCCCAAGGGTGGCAAAAGGGGCAACCGCTACAGACCACTAAAGTTTACAAATTTTTTAGTGTCTCTATGAAATTTTCATAATTACATTTTTATCTTGAGATTTTTAGTATTTTATATTTAGGCCTCCCTGAGGCCCAATTTAGTGTCATCAACTACATGTATATTGATATACATGTATATAAAACTCAAAAGCAAAGGTCTTAGAATTTTGAAAATTACACTTTTAGTGTAAGAATTTTTTGAGTTTTAGAAATAGGTCCCTCTAGAATTTTGAAAGATACTATACAATGTTTAAGTTTTGCAAATAAACTCATATAAGTAGACTCCAAAAAAATTGTCAACTATGTATAAGTAAATCCTAAAAAATTGTCAATTATGTATAAGAAGACCCCAAAAAAATCACCTTGGAAGCGCTGCCCCCAAACCCCCTTATCCTTGCCTCCATTTTAATAGTTCATCCCGAACCTCCAAATACTCAGCACCAGCCCTGGGCGAAAGATTTCCTACACCTATGTTAAGGATACTACCAATAAGATGTGGACCAAGATGGGTCTAGTTGATATGCTGGCCACTGGATCTAGGTATTATTATTATTAATTTTTTTTATGATATTTTTTATTATTATTTTAGTCGCCCAACAAATATTTTGTGGTATTTTACTCTCTTCGTCACTTTTAGTGACGGAAAAAGTCACTTTTAGTGAAGCCAGAAGTGACGCTAAAAGTGATGGAGGGAACAAGCTGCAAAAACGGTGTAGTTTGAGGGTGCAAAATGCATTTAACCATAATATTTGAAGATAAAGGATTGAATCTTTGAGGCTACAGTTCATGATTTTGCAGTAAGTGTTAAGATCTGAATTCTACAGTTCATCCGATCGAATTAGGAAGTGGGTTTAGAATCTCTATTTAAATCATCTTTGTATGTTGAAGTGCCTTTTTATTTTGGGATCTGTAATACCCTAAGTTTTCAAGCTTCACATATGGCTTCCATATATTATTGGTCCATTCATAGGAGTTGAATCTCTTTGCTTTTAGATGTATAGTGTGTTTGAATAGGTGTACATGGATCATGAATAGAATGAGTAATTTCAAGAATATTTCTCTCTTGGTTCTTTCTTTTTCTCTACACTCGGTTCTCTTTTTCATTTTTTTTTATAGAAACGCTCTGTTTTCAAAGATCAATTTTTGATAGGAACACCCAAAAAAAAATCAAAGACAAATATAAACCATCTAAAGTTTTCTCCTCATTTCCTAAAAAAAAATTGCTCATTGGCTGCGCTCCAAAGAAATTTTATCGGATGGAACAGAGGCAGTTTCCCATTACGGGGTCGGGGTCGGGACACACATTCCCTCGGTGCGGGTCGGGGTAAGAGTTCATATAATCGGGGTGGAGTCGAGGGAAGTGGACCCTTTCCCATACCCGTCCTGTTGCCATCCCTATATATAAGAGCATCGTTTGATTAAAAAAGCTGTGTCACACTATTTTATTTGTGTGTTGAGAGAGAGAGAGAGAAAGAGAGAGAGTTCATATCAGCCTAACTGTCACCGTGTGTTCATCAATCCACCATTGAAACACTTCCAAGAAGAAAAGTACTCAAGAAAAGTAGCTTTAAGTCAGCAATTCAATGGAAGACAACTATTCAGTGGAAGACAACAATTCAATGGCTCGATCCGTAATGGATCTGCCGGATGATCCTTCCTCAAATATACTTTCAAGACTTCTAGTGAAATCTATTTTCAGATGCAAACTTGTGTGTATAGGCTGGAAACGCATCATTTAAGGCCCGGACTTTGCCAAAATTCATGCACAAAGATACTCGATTTCATTCTATAGTGTACTACCTAATAGGGAAGGTATACTTCTCACTGAACTCTACATAATGGGGATAGTACCAATTCCGATGATCTGGTCCTCTTGTTCAAACTAATTTGATGCCAATACCCATGATTCCTTTCCCTTTGAAACGAATCGATCGATTCACATCTTGTAAAGGTCTGATATGCTTCGGACAAAGCCTTACCTGGGAACCTTGTTACGTGTACAATCCCATTACCGGGAAGTGCATGGTAATCCAGCAATCCCAGGTGGAAGAAGAGGAAGAAGTTGTGATTTATCTTTGGAGTATAGGATTCAGTCCAATGAGTAATCAATTCAAGCTGATACGGTTCATTGATACTAAAGTCGACAATCTCAATCTTAAGTTGCACATACTGACCCTTGGCTCCGAGGAATGGAGACCCCTCGAAGACATTCCATTGGATCATTCTTCGTGGCTTTTCGGACAGTTTCTAAGAATTCTCTTCACTGGATCACAAATCATGATGCCATTGGTTCATTCAACTTTGATAAGGAGATATTCAAAGATTCTCCATTGCCTATTTGTTTTTACAATACGGATATGGAAATTGTGGGACCATATGACCTTGGGTCATTAGGGCAGAGTCTTGCAATGTTTAAATGGAAGGAACCTAACCGTTTTGACATATGGGTTTACGATGTGAATGACTCATGGAATATACAATATGTTATTAACATTGATCACGGGTTTTGCCGCCCCTTACAATTCATGCATAATGGAATGCTATTGATGTCATGTGAAAAAGGTGTTGACAGTGTTGTCCTATACTACGATGTTATGGGGAAAACTACATACAGAGGTCCCCTAATTCATGCATGGCAGTTTCCATTCGATGCACTGCTAGCCGCTGCGGTTCATGCTATTGAAGGTTCATAATTTGAAGGTATCTCTATCCAAATAAGCTATTTGTGCTAATCTTCTTCGTTTACCAATTTTTTTTTTTTCAAAAGTCTTGGAGACACTTTATTGCGATTGTTTTCTTCATTCTTCTCAAGTAATTTTGATGAAGTCAGCCCTACTTATAAGTAATAGTTAGTACGGTCAATGGCTAGGATTTATGTAAGGGGCGATCATCCAATGGAATAGAACTCATGATAATATTTTAGAAGTTTGTACATCCTAATAAAGTAATCTTTCTATAAGGTCACCCTACTTATAATATTTTGTACAAGTCTCTCAAACTTTAGAGAATTTAATGATTCTCTTTAAGTCTAGGGAGTTCCGAGAATTCTGTACAAGTCCATGCAAAACCACCTACAGCATAGTAAAACTTCCTTAAAATTTGTTTTTTATTTTTATTTTTGTTTCTATTTTTTTCCGGACAGAGAGAAGTTCTCTAATTTAATTACCATAACACAGTCCCTAAACCGTTTGGATGGTCAGGATAAAAGGCATATAACTTTTGTTTTGCCCAAAGGTGGCGCCATTGGACATGATGAAATAGTCCTGAACTAGATTTTTATCCCATGGAGAGTGCAATAACACACCCACCGGGGGGCGGGCCCGCAGAGGTTATTAGGTGGGATTAGAAGTTTGAGATAACTTCTTGGGACAAAATAACTTTTTCTTTTCTTTTTTTTTTTCCTCAAATCTCTTTTTTTCTTTTCTTTTTTCATACCCTATTTTTATTCTTTTTCATTCTCATATCTGTTTTGTTTTTTCCAAATTCTTTTTTTTTTCCTATTTTTCATTTTTCATTTTTCAGATCTTCTTTTTCTTTTTTCTTTTTCTTCTTTTTTTCAGATCCATTTTTTTTTCCTTCAATCTACTTTTTTTTTTGTCTGTTTTTTTTTCTTTTTCATTTTCAGATCTTTCTCTCTCTCTCTTCTTTTCTTTTCTTTTCTTTTTTTTTTCTTTTCTTTTCTTTTCTTTTTTTTTTTCTTTTTTTTTTTTTTTTATGGATTTGCAAGTTTTTTGGTGTTAAAAGCAATAATTTAGTTATTATCCAAAACTTATATCCGGCACATTCCAAACACAGGACAACATAATAGTCTATCAGACAGAATTACTATCCTATACGATACTGCCTTATCATGTCTTATTCGCCAGTTTTATCCAGCTTGTCAACGAGACCTAATAGAATATGAGGCTTAATTAAATTTTGAGGGGGGACTTAACAAAAATATAACTTTCTTTTATAGAGCATATAAACAATTCCCCCCCCCCCCCCCCCCCCCCCCCTTGCCCCTACATAGATCTGCCCCTGACTATATATATACTGTAGTATGACTGAACCGGTCTTATTTTGTGTATTTCCAAATTTGCCCTTAGTGTCAATTAGGGATGGTGTTATTTTTTTTTTATTTTTTTATTTATTTATTTTTTTGCAGCTATAATCACCTATAAATGATTGGTTAGTAAGATTTTGACTATTTGAATTAGAGCAGTGTTACGTTTTCCAAATTTGGTGTGGTTCCCTACATGTGTCAGTGGATCCACATTATTTTCATTAGAGGATATTAAAGTGGTCCTACCTTATTGAATGTGGTCTAACTGCCATATGTATTGGAAGTTACAAAATTAGAGAAGCACAACATTACTCTTTTAATTAGCATTTTCATAGCTTTTTTAAAAATCGTAATTTATAGATTTTCAAATTCTCTTATCTTATTCTAACGAGTGATTTTTTAAAAAAAGTTATAAACTAGGCCCTTAAAGAGCTATCAATCAGAGCAAGGTGAAAAATCCCATCCATGTAAATATTGTATAAATTTCTGTGTTTCTTTTCAGTGTGGAGGACAAACTTATGGGGAGTATTCTCTGCTTTCTTGGGGTTCACTTTGCATATTCTTAACATAGTGTATACTTTTTTTACAATGGGTAATACTTGGGGCACACCCCACACCCAAAGACACAACTTTTAGAACACAACCCAAGAGATCATATGTCTATCTGTCTCCTGTGTCATTGTGAGGGTCCAGTGGCATCACATTAGAGATATAGACACATCGTTTGGGTTGTGTTCCAAAAGTTGTGTCTTTGAGTGTGTCTCAATCTTTACTCGTTTACAATATTGCTATCCCTGATATGCCCAAAAGTCATTTGTCGTTTCTATAGGACCAATCTTGCTGTGATATGGCACTTAGGCAAATTAAGTTGGAAGGTAATTGATATCAACATGTTCAATTTCAGTATATCATCTAGTATAGAACTTGATTAGCGTAGAACAGTACCAAAAGATAACTACCATTTGTCAGAATTTAGGGTGCATTTGATTGCAGGGTAAGACTGTGATACGCCCCTAGGGGTTGCGGCCGTATGTGCTGCCCATTTCTAGCCATTTGATTGGCTTTACTTTCTATCATGGCCCTCCATTCAAATCCACCCGAAAACCACTTGTTTTGAATTTAAACTATCAAAAATGACTTACCCAACTGGTAACCGGTTGCTCGTGCCCAAACCTCTCTATCTCTCTCTAAGACACCCCATCCCCATCTCACACACACTCTCTCTCAACCTCTCTCCCACTCAACAGAACCACCACCACACCCCCACCACCACACGCCCCCACCAGAACAGAACCCCCGCCAACACCATACCCAAACCCCCCCCCCCCCCCCCCCCTCTCTCCCTCTCAGCCTCTTTCCCTCTCAACCTCTCAACAGAACCACCATACCCCCACCACCACACGCTACCACCAGCACAGAACCCCCTGCCACCACCATACCCAAACCCCTTCTCCCTCTCTCTCTCTCTCTCTCTCTCTCTCTCTCTCTCTCTCTCTCACTCATCCTCTTTCCCTCTCAACTTCTCAACAGAACCACCACCACCACACGCCACCACCAACACAGAACCCGCACCGCCACCATACCAAACCCCTCCCCCCCTCTCCATCTCTCTCTCTCTCTCAGAGCTCAAACAAACCCTCCATCTTTTTTATTTTCAAATTAGAGAACTTTGAAGAGGTTAAAGGCCCAAATGAGCCCCATCAAGTCCTTACCACCGTCGTCGTAGCCTATTTCTCTCTCTCTCTCTCTCTCTCTCTCTCTCTCTCTCTCTCTCTCTCTCGGTAGTCTCTTTCTCACTCACTGAACACACACATATAGTGACACGCACACTCACTGCGCAGATTATACACATATACATACACACTCATGCATTCACACTTTATGTTCCTTGTGTAAAGTGTAAGACTTATATCTCATTGTAAAGTGTAAGAATTATTTCTCATTGTAAAAGTTTATGTTCCTTGTGTAAAGTGTTATTGCAACACCCGTACCCAGAAAAGAAGATTAATGTGATATTAATATGTATTAATTTAAGATAATTAATGCATAAGATAGTTTAAGGTGGGGTTATGAACCCACAGGTAAAAAGGTGTTCAAATGCGGACACAGATGAAAGTTCTATAAAAGGCATAACTGGTATAAATGTATGGCCCAACGAGGGTCTAATTAAGATAATTTGCATTTTGATGTTATTATATGTTGATATGCATATTTTTTTAATGCTTAAAGACATTATTATGTCTTATGATAAGTAAGGGGACCAGTTTTGGTACCCGTGAGAGGGCGTATTTGAATATAATTGATAATTGGTATGTTTAATAGTAACCTCATAATATTTGTGGGACCACGTTTGGGACCCACGCGGGACTTAGATTAAAACCATTTAGAAAAGGTGGATAGTTAATGCAATTAACATGGGGGTCTCATAATAAAGCTTAAAGAAAGTTGGGGGAGATAAATTGAAATATGAAACTCTTATGCCAACACATATACATGAGGCATATGTGTCTCTACCACACCAAACACAGCTGGGAATTCTTAGGATTGAGAGAACCAAGAGATCCCAAGATTGACGACGCCGCTCCGACGACGTTTCTTGTCGTTTCTTCGCCGTCCAACGCCAGATTTTCGATCCGAGACTATTTTTGGATTCATGGAGGTAAAAGGATCACATGCACGTAATTTATTTTCATTTTTGGTAACATTTTTCTAGTGACCGTTCTTGATAGACAATGTTTGTTGTACTAAAATTGTGTAAGATTACTCTAGAACAAGAATTGGGTTTGGTTCTAGCTTGAATTGGGATTTTAGGAGCTTAATTGTGTATAAATTGAGGAGGTGAGTGTTCTAATTCTTCAATTGGATGTTTAGTTATGTTCATGTGATAATTGTTACTCAATTCATGCTTATGTTCATATATGATGAGGAATTTGGGAGTAAACCATGTTAATTATGTGTATCTTGCCATGGTATGTGCTTGAGTTGCTTATGTGGTTATGTGAATCAAAGGAAAGTTGAGTAGTGGTCACCATTTATAGGTCCTATATGTAAGGGATAGTAAACCCTCAATGAGCGGGGCATGGTGACGACCACGATGATGAAACAGTGATGCCTTCGGGATCACAAAAGAGTGTGATACGCTATATGCGACAAAAGATTAAGAATTTCCTGGGTGAGAAGGACCCAGAGGTGGTGGCTTAAGTTACTTGACTTCTCGGAGATCAATTTGTGGTTGTTTATAATGATTGTTGCATTTACATACTTTGCATTCCAATGGCATGGTTAGTTCCCTCACTAAGCGAAAGCTTAAACGAAATATATTTTCTGTTGTGGTTATTGAATAACCATCGCAGGTGCGGCACGGGAAGAGGAGAGAAAATGATCCGCACGACGAGTTGGGCGTGGGAGTTGTGTCCATGTGTATATGTTCATATGCCTAGCTAGTTTATGCTTAGAATGTATCTTTGGTTGGCAATGTAAATGTATCTTGGGTTTTTGAAAAACTTGTAATATGCTAAATTGGGTGTTGATGGTTGTCTATGGACCAAACCATGAGTTGAACTTGCAAGTTGTAAATTATGTATGTTGGGAGTGGAATTGGAAGGAGCTAGTAGCTTTGGTTGTAAAGCTTATCTTGTCTTCCTTATGTTGAATGTTCATGTAAGTATTGGGAGTAATGTGTACAAGTTGATGTTCTAGTGAAATGGTTAATGAGTTTGAATGTTAAAACAACTTTTCAAATGAGATCATATACATATTCGAATGTTGGAAGAACTTGGTTTCATGTTAAAGATGATCTTCATAAACATTCCTATTTCCTTGCTAGTTTGTGAGATTGGAGTTTCCATTGCTAGTTCTTCATTATATGTGCTTAGATTATGTTCTAAAAGTTTTAAGAAGACGCAAGTATGTTGTGGATATGTTTATGGGTGCTTGGGAGGTGTTCCCAAAAGTTTTCATAATGTTTGGAACCAATTTTAGAACTTGGGGAATGTTTTGAACTGTTTTAGCAGAGTTTTAGCAGCAGAAAAACCCATATGTAGAAACCGGATTGATCTAGGTCTGGTGCGGATCCATCCAGGGCTTCTGGAGGTACAGAAAAACCCAATCTACTAAAATCGGATCGATCCGGATTTGGGTCAGATCGATCCGCTAGTCTGGGTTCAGCCCGACGACTTTTACGGAAACAAGCATAACTCTCTCTAGAAAATTAGGATTCGTGTGCCGTTTTTTGCGTTGGAACCAGGACTCAAAGACCTATCTTTTGGTATAAAATTTTCCATATTTTTATTATTGAGCATTTTGCCATTGGGTCTATTTTGTGTCAACGGAGCTGTTTAATGAGGTTTAATCCATGTTTTTTTTTTAGTGAATTATGGGTGTTTTGACGTGGGGGCTTGCTACACATGTTCCAACTCGCCCAAGGTGGGTTGGGGGTGAGACAGTTATGTTCCTTCTGTACAAGAATTTCCTTGTAAAGTATTATGTTCCTTGTGTAGAAGTTTATGTTCCTTGTGTAGACGTTTATGTTCCTTGTAGAAAATGTTATGTCCTTGTGTTAAATGTTCTGTTCCTTCTCTATAAAGTTTTGTTCCTTGTGTAATATATTCATATCCAAGTGTTAAATGTTATGTTCCAAGTGTAAAATTTTCTATTCCTTTCGTGTAAAATGCTATGTTCCTTCTGTATAAAGTTCTGGTCCTTGTGTAATGCTTTCATATCCAAGTGTAAATGTTATGTTCCCATTGTAAAAGTTTATGTTCCTTGTGGAAAGTGTTTACGTTCCTTCTGTATATAGTTCTGTCCCTTGTGTAATGTTTTCATACCTAAGTGTAAAATTTTATGTTCCAAGTGTAAAATGTTCTGTTCCCATTGTAAAATGTTATGTTCCTTCTATATAAAGTTATGTTTCTTGTGTGTTCCTTCTATATAATGTTCTGTTCCTTGTGTAATATGTTCATATCCAAGTGTAAAATTTTATGTTCCCATTGTAAAAGTTTATGTTCCTTGTGTATTCCTTCTGTATGAAGTTATGTTCCTTCTGTATAATGTTTTGTTCCTTATGTGTCCCTTCTATATGATGTTCTGTTCCTTATGTAATATGCTCATATCCAAGTGTAAAATGTTATGTTCCTTTGTGTAAAGTGTTATGTTCCTTTTGCAAATTTTATGTTCCAAGCATAAAATATTTTGTTCCCATTATAAAATTTTATGTCCTTATGTAAAAAGTTTTGTCCCTTGTTTAAGTAAATCCTTGGGTGGAGGAGGCATTCACAAATTGCTTAGTATGAGGTAGCAACGACATTGAATCCTACATTATTGTCGAATGAATTTGGATGACATTGCTTTGCTAATTTGTCTCTAATTTTACTAATGTAGGAAGCAGAGGGCGAGAAAGAGTAATGGCATACAAGGGGATGTAATACCAAAGAAGCCTCCTACACCATACATGTTGTTTTAGTAAGTAAAAGTAGTTTTAAAATGCATATTAAAGTAAGCTAAGCGTTGGTTTTGCAAACCCAAACATCGATGTATCATACAAATGTTGTATATGTTGGTTAATGCAGTCATGAAAGATGTAAATAGTTGAAAGTTTAAGGTGGAGAGAAGAAGCAACAAAACAAGGTATGTGCAAAATATAACAAATTGTTTTAATTATAAAGGTAACATGTTAAGGTGTCAATGGTTAAAACTTCATTATATATGTGCAGATACAACAAGAATGTGGAGGAATGTGGAAAGAAATGGCAAAAGAGGAGAAGCAGCTTATGTTGAAAAGGCAAAAGAAGTGTCAACGGTGTTTAAGGAGAAGATGCCTACTGAAAAGGTAACTAATTTTTTTTCACATAATTTGGACAATGCATTTATGTGACACCAACAACATCTTTACTTTCTTGTTTAATAGAGAAAACCATCAATTGAAACAAGAATGGCACTTCGTACTTTAGTTGAGTACATTTCCAAATTTTCACCAAATCAAATGGAAGCAATAAGATCTATTGGTATCGGTGCCCTCATACACTTGCATTGCACAAGAATTGATCACCACCTTTGTGCTTGGCTTGTAAAAAGGTTCTATCACGCAGATTATTCATTGACTGCACATGGCAGGAAATGTAAGGCGACCCCCGAGGATGTAGAGAGAATTATGGGCATTAGTTCCGCGGCCTTGATTTTAGTCAAGAAGGGCCATCCAGCAATATTTCTAAAATGTGTAATAAGTATGGCTTTCAAGGTGGATTGCTGCAAATAAAAAACTTGAAGGAAGATATACAAGCCATGGAAGAGGCTGGAGAGGAGTTCAAGGTAAGATTTTCCTTGCTTGCCTTGGGATGCATCTATTGCCCCAACTTGAAGCCAATCATCAATCGTTAATTTCTACACGGATTGAAGGATGTATCAGCTCTTCGAAGATGAGTTGGGCCAAGTTAGTGTTGGTCTACCTAGCAAAGAGTATGCACAATCATAAGGGAAATAAGCAAGTTGGAATTAGTGGCTGCTTGCTCTTTTTGGTGGTAAGATTGCTTACATGTACTTCTTTGTGATTTAAATGGAAACCAACCAACTTCAAGTAAAATTATTGAATTTTTTTTTAGTTGTTCTACTTTGACAGATATATTTCATATGAGCTGCCCATGTCATCTACCAAAAGCGGTATGTACCCCTCGATTGCTTGGTGGGGGAACGAGGACATTAATATGCGAGTGGGATTCCTTGCAAGGAAGGGTTTGTACACGAAGCAAAAGGTATATAGGAACCAATATATGGGTAATTTATGTGATCCAATGGAAATGCTTTATTAAAATTTTCGTTTCAAATGCAGATTGAGATGGAGTCGGCCAATGAAGACATAATAGCCGATGCTGAACCACGAAATGAAACCCCGCCCCTTCAACCAAAAGGAGAAGCAACTCAACTGGATAATGTTGAGTTTGAAGTTAAGAAGACAAGAAAGGAAACTATAGAGTTAAAAGATGTGGTGCTCTCATTGAAAGATGAGGTTGTTGGTAGTGTGAAGGTATTAAAAGAGTTTATGTCAAGTGGAGGACAACAACAACATCAACAACAACACGATTGGGGTGAGCGTCGTCCTGAAAAAGAGAGGTCGCCTTTATTTCGATATGATAGATGGGATGATGAATGGTTCCGACCTGATGATACCGTTGTCACACCCCACCCCGCCTCGGCCGAGTTAGGACACGTGTAACAAAGCCCACACACCAAAACTTACACTAATCATTAAGAAAATATTATTTAGACTCCATAAAAGAACTTTCTTGACACAAAATAGCCCCAAGGGAAAAATTGTCATTGATAAAGTATAGTCAAATTTTATACCAAAAGATAGATCTTTGAGTCCCGGATCCAACACAAAAAGCGGTGCGCGAATCCGAATTTTCTAGAAAGAGTTGTGTCCGTCTCCGTAAAAGTTGACGTGCAATGAAAATAGGGGCAGATCGAGACTGGATCGATCCGACTTCACATTTTCTAGAAGAATGTCCTCGAAAAGGGGCGGATCGATCCGCAGGGAAGGCCAGACCAATCCGACTTTGCAGAAGTCAGTTTTTACTGCTTAAAAACACTGTTTTTCAAGTCCAAAACCATTCCAAACCAAACCAAACTTTATAGGGAAATCAAGTATTATTTCAAAAATATTTCTAAGTGTGTCTAATTCATAACTAAACATCATAAGAGTTTCTAAGAGTCATGTTCAACCACTTGGATTGCTATTAACATGCACAACCCTCACAATGCTCCAACTAGAAGCTAAGGCATGCACCAATACCACACTTCCATTCCAACATGGGTATAAACACAAACTCAAGAAACTAATTTACAGCAAGTTACTCATTTCCCCAAAGTTTGCCAAGTGCAACCCACACCACAAGACACAACTAACACCAAATTAAACCTTACATATTACAAGATTTCCAAAAACACGAGTTGTTCTTAACATCTCCAAGAACAAAGTTACATTTTAAACTTAAACCATCTAGGCATATGGACACATTCACAATTCCCATTTCTAACCCATTGCATTGGTCGTTTTCCCTCCTCTTCTCATTCCGTACTTGCGATGGTTATTCAATAACCACGACAGAAAATAATATTCGTTTAAGCTTTCGCTTAGTGAGAGAACTAATCATGCTATTGAAATGCTTAACATGTAAATGCAACAATTATCATAAAAATCAACAAAATGATCTCCGGAAAGTCAAGTAACTCCAGCCTGGTCCCCGGGTCCTTCTCTTCCCAGATCTTCCTCACTCTTTTGTCGCATATAGCGTCTCTTTTACACTTCTGATCCCGAAGGCATCATCGTCATTTCATTGTGGTTGTCATCATGCTCTACTCTTGAGGGCCTTTTTATCCCTTACATATGGGACCTATAAATTGTGGTCACTACTTGACTTCCCTTTGATCCACAAAAGCATTTAAGCAACTTAACATATAAGCATAGAAATTTCACATTATTGATATGCTTTTACCCAATTCATCATAATCAAAGCTACACAGGCATGAATTAAGCATTCTAAACTAACAGTTATCATATTAACACATCTAAACACCCAATTTTGGGATTAAAATACTCACCTCTTTGATTTACTAGCAATTTAAGCCTAGGAACCCAAACCTCTTGTGAATTTCCAACTCAAATCCTATTGGTGTAAATCCTACATTGTTTTCGTCATCTATCAAGAATGGTCGCCGGAAAAACATTACTGAAATTGAAAATAAAAGACATGCATATGATCCTCTTACCTCCACGGGTCCAAAAATGGCCTCAGTTCACGAAACGATCATCGAACGGTGAAGATACAGCAAGAAAACGGCGTCGGAAACCCGTCGTCTTCATCGAGAGCTGTTGGTTTCCTTAATTTTTGTAAAGTCTTGCTGTGAATTGTGAGGGTGACACATATGCTATACATGCATGTGTGTTGACACCTCTTACCCATATTTCCATTTACACCCCCAAACTTTCTTTAAGCTTTACTATGAAACTCCCATGTTACTTATATTAACTACCCAGATTTTCTAAATGTATTTAATCTATTTCCCACCTGGGTACCAAATGTAGTCCCGCATATAATATGAGGTTGCTATTAAACTTACCAATTATGAATCATTTTCAAATACGCCCTCACATGGGTATCCAAACTGGTCCCCTTTACCCATCATAAGACATAATATAATCTTTAAACTTTAAAACAAGTAATCATATAAACATATAATGGCATCTAAATGCAAATCGTATTAACTAGACCCTCATTGGGCCCCACTTTATCACCAGTCCTACCTATCATAGGATTTTCATCTGTGTCGGCATTTGAACACCTTTTTACATGTAAGTTCATATCCCCACCTTAAACCATCTTATGCGTTAATTATCTTTAATTAATACATATTAATACCACATTAACCTTCTTTTCCGGGTACGGGTGTTACATTTCTCCCTCCGTTTTAAGAAGTTTGTCCCAAACTTTTCCTATCTTGTAGTATCAATGATTATACATATTTCCTTCTCAAACTTCATATAGTTCACAAGCATTGTCCTTATTCAAATATGACGATAAACACTGTAACACGAAGGCTTGAAGCACATTAAACCCCTTTGGTAACTTCTGGCTGCAACTTCAATCATTAAGTCACAGGATACCAATTCGCATTCCTTTCAATCCTTCAACTCATATTACCTACCAAGAATTAAAATTTTATGAACACTTTTTTCCCCACAATAGATACTCTTCTTTAATTTTTCTGAGAATAGAACTCAATTACTTGTAGTACATTTTTCTTGCTAATAATTCGCTTGCAGTGAATCGTTCTACTACAACTTAGTTTCATTTCCATTGCTTCTTGCAAAATGTCAAATTTTCAATACATTTACATACGTCGTTCCAGAAATGGTAAGTATCAATGCCTATATAATCTCACAGTTTCCTTTCACGTATAATTTAATTAACCCCTGTAAATCCGCAGCTTTAACTAATAACCATTAATTGACCTAGTCAACAATGTTCACTATCATTTATATATCACCATCTAAATCACACCAACTTGACAATCCCACCATGAAATTCATCACGGCACATGCCCTTTTCCATTGATCATCAATGTCATTTGTAATTACCCCACAAACCCTGAGTATCTTCGCCCTATTTTCTCATTATACCACACGTCATATAAAGTACTTTACAATTACATCTAAGACAATCGTCACATTATCCCATCTTTTAATTAATAGTACTCGGATTCCAAATCAATCTTCAAGAAGACTTATACCCCTTGTAACTAAATATCAGGTCATCACTTACAATAAAATGCGATAAATATCATTCCACACCCAATAATTAACAATTTAGTCTCCACAATCTCATTTACGACTTCAATTTTTCTTCTAAATCTTCTTTCTTGAGCTATCTTCATTCGGAATATACATATATATATATATTTAACTTCTAGATTCCACACATCTTACTGTAAAGCAGAATTTAATCATTCTTCCTCAACAACTTATTACATCTCCGTTACAAACAAATAACACAGATTCTTAGTCTAACTTCTTATTATCTGACACAATATTATCGATTGATTTCAAACTACGACCATCTCTTCCTTTCAAAATTCCATAGTAATTTCAGCTTCTAGCAATTCTAAATCTCCACCAATTCACCTCAAACAATCAATTCACATACTACATTTCCCTCATCAATCACTAACTGGTAGCTTCAACAATTACTTAACTTCACTTGTCCAGTGTTAGTTTTTCATATCATTTCTTACCATGAATTCCAATTGTTTCCTTTACCACGTACTCGATTTCCGTTACATAAGTCATATTTTAAATCCCAGCAGCCCTTATTAGTTCCTTACTTATAGAAACATCTCTGTCTATTTCAAACCTTATGTTAAAGAATATGCTCATCAAGTTTCAATCTTCTGTGAAGCATATGCAATCGTTACAACACGATATAACCCAATCTGTGACATGGTACCTCATTATAACTAGTAAATTTCTCAATGTTAATCAATCTAGCTAAGATCATTGTCTTCTCAAATCAACACTTTAACTCTTATAAGCATTCACACGTACCCCAAACCAATAACCAAACATGTTCTACGTTTATAAATATTATCAACCTCTAGTCTTCTATCATCTCGTTTCTTTTTCACAAAGGTTCTAACCGTTACAAAGCATCGAAAGTCTCGTTATCATACTCTATCGAAATATAGCCTAGTCCTTAGCATAAGCTTTCTCCTCTAGCAAAATCCCCCGATGTCATTAGAGTGGCTGATATATAATTCTATCACAAGTTCATTAAATTACATCCCAGATATTCAGAATATAGTATCAATAGTTACGAATGGTACTCAGGTTACTTTAAATATCATTACAATCATCATCTGCTCTAATCTTGTACCAAAATCCCTGTAATATCCCTTACCTCAATCTTTCATTAACCACTCTCAGATCCTGGTCAACAAGTACTGACATCTCTAAGATTATCCAACAATTTTATTCATTTGCTATTTAACATCTATTTTCAACTGTAGCTTCATACAATCTCAATTCTCAATACCCAATCTAGTTGTTCCGTTTTCTTTTTATAGTAATGTCAATAACCCCCTTCAATATACTACCCAAAGAGTTAATTATATATAGTTCCAATTACCCTCTACTAAGGAAGTTGTTCAATTAGTCTTCTCATAATGCATTCAATATTTCACCCACTGTCGAAATAGCCCATATGTATATGCAAAACTCCCACTATCAAAATATTCTCAACTCAATTCAATGTATACTCTTACTCTGATAAGTACAAACTTCTGACTTTTCCTCCTGGCTATACGGTAACTTAAATGATAACACAACATGAAATAATCAAATTACGTCAATTTCGCAGAAAACAAAAGCTTATTCAATTTAACACTTATCTACTACCCATTATACTATAGTTACCTAATTGACAATCATATCATACCCAGTGCTTCCTCAAACGTTGAGTAGCTATCAACACCACTCTATGGTTAACAATATTATATTTCCCTTATACCACATTTTCTTGATATACATGTTGCATTTATAGAAACTTCTAACAACCTCCCCTCAGTAAGCCGACACACTCTAACGGTCTCACAATATTGAATGACAACATCATATTAACTATCTTGAAAATAAAACTCCATTTGACTTAGTGTCTAATCATTAAACAATCAACTTTATAATTCTGGATTTGTGACCCATTCATACCCAGTTGTGCATTCAAAGGACAATACTATAATCGATGCTAATAGTCTTGGTTTACCATCACATCATTTACCCCTGATATACCAGAACCAATCACGGATACCCCTGATTAAAAATATCACTAACTAAGCCAACCTCCCCAAATCCCCAACAATACACTTGATCATTCAACAATCGTACAATACAGCCAATACATAGTTCTTTCAGGATCAGAAATACTTGCGTTGGTTATAAACAAATAAATAAATAACCCTACATATTACCTGTTGTATGTGGTGACGTAAGCATTAGTTAAGAACTCCTATCTTCTTGTTGTTCTCCCCTCATTGGCAGTTGAACAGATCCCCAAGTAGTCTTAGGTGTCGGAAAGCTTGGACCTTCTTGTTGTTTATTAGGACAGTCTTGCTCCCGATAACCTTGTTGTCTATATCCAAAGCAATTTCCCCTAAACTCTGTACCCCTATGCGGACAAATCTTCGTACGGTACCCAAATTGCCTACAAGCATAGCAAATCAGGTAGCATACTCCCTAATGTTGATTTTTGCACATTACACAGCGCGGCTCTTTATCTTCGAAATACTACTTACCGAGGAACTCCCTACATTTTCCCTTTTAATCCTACCTTGACTTTCTCCTAATCCCTTACGTTCTTGTTGTTGTCAGAACTCCTTTGAAAGCACTTCTGTTATTGGAAGTTCTATTCTTACCTCTAGATTTGGAGTTCCTTGTGCCCCTTCCACGGTTCTTATTATTATCTCTACAACACTTTTCACCTGTTTCTCGCTTGATGATGAGGTATGTCCTTTTCTCGAATCCATTACCACTAGACAATTAAGCCTGACATCCATATAGTAATTCATGTACATGTTACTATAAATAACGTGTGATGCATGCTGCTAAACAACATTTAAGCATGCTAAATAAACATGTATGCATGATCTTCATAGCTACGAATCCTTTTATGCTTTTTACATGTCATATTTGCCACCCGTCCCCAAGGCTCTAGCCTATTGTTCTGATACTAAAAATTGTCATACCCCAACCCATCTCAAGCAAGTTAGGACACGTGTAACAAAGCCTATACACCAAAATTTACACTAATCATTAAGAAAACATGATTTAGACTCCATATAAGAACTTTCTTGACACAAAATAGCCCCAAGGGAAAAATGGACATTAATAAAGTATAGCTAAATTGTATACCAAAAGATAGATTTTTAAGTCCTGAATCCAACGCAAAAATGGTATGCGAATCCGAAATTTCTAGAAAGAGTTATATCCATTTCCGTAAAAGTCGACATGCAGTGAAAACCGGGGAGGATCGATCCGCGGGGAAGGCCATATTGATCCAGCTTTGCAGAAGTCAGTTTTTGCTGCTTAAAAACTCGATTTTTCAAGTCCAAAACCATTCCAAACCAAACCAAACTTTATAGGGACATCAACTATTATTTCAAAAACATTTCTAAGTGTCTCCAATTCATAACTAAACATCATAAGAGTTTCTAAGAGTCATGTTCAACCACTTGGATTGCTATTGTAGACACCCTATTTTGGTTCATCTATTTGACGGAAGGAACCCCGCCTCAAGAACAACCCGATGACTGGAATCAGGATTTGTCAATTTTATAAAGCAGAACTTCATGAAGCACCGTGGTCTCCGAGATATGTTAGGATAACCTCTAGGGAGACTTAGGTACGTTAGAAACTCAAATCAGAGACAACAACCCAATTTAGGGGATCTTTTTCACATGAAATGACAAAAAATTACCTTTTACCGAGAAAAATTTGAACCTCAGGGTGGGATCCTGAGAACCCTTTACAAATAGTCCTAAAATAGGCTAAATTAGTGACCCATGCATTCACATTGGCCAAAAACCACTTAGGAGAATTTTCACCCTTATGCGCCTCAAAAGTTTGCTCCTCCTTGGAGTCAGCCTCACTCTTTTGACCATAACTCAAAATCTACAAACTCTTTTTAAATGAGATTAAAAGCATCTTAAACTAGACTTCCATACCATTCCAACGGTATATCACAAGCCGAAAAAGGATAACCGAGGTAAGAGAACAAAGTCCAGGCTGAGAGCCATTTTAGCTCTCATACTGAGTGTCGCGCGGCACTCTCAGATTGCCGCGTGGCAATTCTGAGTGCCACTATGGCTCTCAGATAATTCAGATGTATACTGGACCCTTGATTTGACACCATTCTACGTAAAAACGTCCAAAATGTGAGAATTTGTGTTTATATTGTCCCACATCGCTTAACTACAAGCTTTTTCACCCAAAACTCAAACTATAAAAGGGGGGTCCTTCCCTCCCCATCCAAGACACTAAAAATCCTAACCTCTGCAGGATTCCAAAGCACACTAAGAAAATTCTTAGGAAAAGTAGAAGTTTTTAGAGTCTAGGGTTTAGTCTTGGAGTCCGCGGTGCCAGCGAAGCCCTTCCAAAGGAGCATTCTGAGGGGAGTTCTTGGGGTAAGTTCTTCTTCCTTTTTATTTTTTCTGCTTTTTATTTTCTGTTTAGATCCTCAAAGTTCTAGGATAGTTTTAATTTAGTGTTTGTAGTATCCATTCAAGTAGAGTTATCCTAGGTAGAGCTACCCCCAAATGTTGTGGTAGCCGAAACTGTGGGGTTGGTATTCAATCCATGGATATTCGACCCCGGAGATAACAAAGCCTTAATTGGATCTACGAGTCTAGAACTAGGGCATTCATATAGGAATCATGTAGTAATCCATATTAGTTGGGATAGTAGGCTATCCATGCTATCCCTATTTTATCCATGCATAGTAGTTATTATCCATGTATTCATACATGCATACACTTGCACACTATCCTCACTTAGAATAGTAGGTTATCCATACCAAGGATAACATCTTAATTAAGCTTACACATGCATACTATTTCACATAGTAGTCATGTTTGGATATACATACATGTTATCCATGCTTAGAATAGTAGGATATTCTTAGATTGTCCTCTATGTAATATGCTTTATTGCCCTGACCATGGTTAATTAGGATTATTGGGAATGCTATGCTATCCTGAGTAAGTTCCTATATTCCCTTTTATTTACTGCTTTCTTAGGATCATATAGAAGCATGCTTAGGTGGATAAAATACAGATTTTAATTCCTTACATGATTACTTGTGCATAGATATCCTATTTTTATAGGGTTTTTGAGTGCGACTTTAACGTTTGATTTCCTTTTATTTCCTTTCGCATGCATAGGGGAGTGTAGTAATACGTTTAGTCCCTGAATTATTGTTTTAGCATATCCATTGCATGTAATTGCTTAGTTTCTTGCACGATTTTTGTTTTTATTAGTTATTTATAACTTGACATAGGATTGCATTAGTGTAATTGAAATAGTCCACATAATGTCTGGTCAAACACCTTGAAAGTTTAGTAGAGGTCCATCTCTCGATGGCGTGAGAGGGGGTGTTTTAGCACAATCTAGCTCCTTCCTCTCTCGTACCTTAACCCCCGAACCAAGTATGGGCACCCGAACCAAGCTTTGGGCCTAGAAGGATTGAGCCCGGTTGATTGTCCCATTTCAAATCTCATGCCAACAGCCATGAGTGAGGTTCACCAACCTTCATCAGCCTTTATCTGATCCGACCGATTTGGATTACTCGTATTTGGATTCCATGGGACTTTTTATCCAACCCGAGGCAACTATCGATGCCCATGATCCATATCCGAGGCTATACCTGTGAGTAATTCATGTATATCCTATAAGGCTAAATCCGGAGAGATCCTTATTAATAGAGTCTTGATAAATGAAACCAAGAAAACTAAATCTATCAAGTCCAATGGATAAAGAGCACTGTCCCATGAAAACATTTCTTAATAAAAAGATGAATGAGTTTCAACTTTACTTGATTAAAAGGTGAACCTTGGATCTTTTCTTTGAAAGAGTGATTTTTCAAAACAGTTTTGGATAAAAGATGATGAATAATAAAAAAATTTGAATTCTTGGATAGGAGTATCACATGATTGGATAATTATCGCATTTTCATGAATTTGGATGTATACAAGGTCAATGATGCTTAGCTAACAAGATATAAGAAGTGTAATCTTATAATAAAAAATCAAACAGATTCCCAAATGAAGAGGAATTGTTCAAAAGTGATTAAGAGTTTACATGTCTTTCATTAAGCAAGTATCGTCACCATCTCAAGTGTCATCTCAATTCACACATCGTCAGTGCAATCCATGACAGTCATAGTAGTTCACTGTTGACTCGTCATCTTGATTCGTACATCGACAGTTCAATCCATGACAGTCATAGTAGTTCACTGTCGACTCGTCATCATCAGTCCAATCCATGACAGTCATAGTAGTTCACTATTGACTCGTCACCTTAATTAGTGCATGGTCAGTTCTTCTGATCACGGTTAGTCCAACCATTGGTCCAACCCATGACTGTCACATAGTTCACTAACTACTCGTCATTTCGATTCGTGCATCGTCAGTTCATTAATCATCATTAGTTTATCATCACTCCCATTCAAAATATGTTGTGGGCTTCCATGTCCATTAATGGCGCTTTCGTGTCCGTCGCTTGACATATCTGGTTTTCATGTCCATCACTTGAATTCTTATTAAGGTACGAGAAAGGAAGGAGCTAGATAGTGCTAAAAGACCCCCTCTCGTCCCATCGTGAGATGGGCCTCTACTCAGCTTTCAAGGTATTTGATTAGACATTATGTGGACCATTTCATTTATTTCTAATGCAATCCTAATTTAAGTTATAAACAACTAATAAAAGAAAATAGTGCAAGAAACTAAGCGATTACATGCAATGCACGTGCTAACGCAGTCAATCGGGGACTAAACGTATTACTACGCTCCCCTATGCATGCGAAAGGAAATAAAATAAAATGAAAAGTGAAAATCACACACAAACCCTAGAAAAACATGAATTCTATACACATGTAATCATGTAAGGAATTTAAATCTGTATTTTATCCACCTAAGCATGCTTCTAGGTGATCCTAACAAAGTAGTAAATAAAAGGGATGCTAGAGAACTTACCCGGGATAGCATAGCATTCCCAAGTATCCTAATTAACCAAGGTTAGGACAATAACAGCAATATATGTAGAGGATAATATGATAATATCCTACTATTCTAGGCATGGATAGCATATATGTGTGTCCAAACATGACTACTCTATGTAGTAGTGTGCATGTGTAAGCTTAATTAATTAAGAGTTATCCCTAGTATGGATAACCTACTATTCTAAGTGAGGATAGTGTGCAAGTGTATGCATGTATGAATACATGGATAATAACTACTATGCATGGATAAAATAGGGATAGCATGGATAGCCTAATATCCAAACTATTATGGATTACTGCATGATTCCTATATGAATGCCCTAGTTCTAGACTCGTAGATCCAATTAAGGCTTTGTTATCTATTGGGTCGGATATCCATGGATTGGATACCAACCCCACAGCTTCGGCTACTACAACATTTGGGGGTAGCTTTGCCTGGGATAACTCTACTTTAATAGATACTACAAACAAGGAAATACAACTACCCTAAAACTTTAAAGATCAAAAGCAATAACAACGCGAAGAACAAACAAGAAAACGAATCTAATCTATGAACAATGAAGATCAAAACTAAGGAAAACTAATAAAAATGAGAAAGAAAAGAAGAAGAAGAAAGCTTACCCCAAGAACTTCCCTCAGAATCTTCCTTCGACAGAGCTCCGCCAGCACCGCGATCTCCAAGACTCAATCCTAGACTCTAAAACTTATACTTTTCCTAAGGATTTTCTAGGAGTGCTTCAGAGTCCTCGAGAGGGGTTTTCTTGGCTCTCTAATCCTCAGAATTTTCCAGGTGTGTTCAATGGGGAGGGGAGAGCCCCATTTTATAGTTGAAGATTTGGGTGAAAAAGCTTGTAGTTAAGCGATGTGGGACAAGAAAAACACAAATTTTCACGTTTTTGGGTGTTTTCACGCGGATTGGGGTCAAATCAAGGGTCCAGAATATATCTGGGGTATCTCACTCAGATCTACCACACGGCAGTCCAAGAGTGTCGCGCGGCACTCAGCTGAGAGCCACCATGGCTCTCAACCCAGAAGTTGTGTTTTTACTCCAGACTTCCTGGACTTCGTTCTCTCACCCCGGTTATCCTTTTTGGGCGTATGATTTACCGTTGGAAAGGTATGAAAGTCTAGTTTAAGATGTTTTAGTCTCATTCAAAAAGAGTTTGTAGATTTTGAGTTATGGTCAAAAGAGTGAGGCTGACTCCAAGAAGGAGCAAACCTGTGAGGTGCAAAAAGGGTAAAAATTTTCCTAAGTGGTTTTATGGCCAATATAAGGGCTTGGGTCACTAATTTAGCCTATTTTAGGACTATTTTGTAAAGGGAGTTCTCAGGATCCTACCCCGAGGTTCAGATTTTGCTCGGTAAAATGTGATTTTTCGTCATTTTATGTGAAAAATATCCCCTGAACTGGGTTTTTGTCTCTAATTGAGTTTCTAACGTACCTGAGTCTTTCTAGAGGTTAATCTAATGCATCTCGGAGATCACGCTGCTTTACAGAGTTCTTCTTTATATGACCGACAAATCTTGAATCCGATCATCGGGTTATTCTTGAGGCTGGGTTCTTTCTGTCGAACGGACGAACCAAAATAGGGTGTCTACAGTTTGCCCCTCTTTGACAGAGCTTTGCAAGAAACGCGCATCATAAGGGAATGTCAAAGCAAGCATGATATCCTTTTAGTGAGTCCGAAAGACTTTAGGAAGAAAATTGAGAAAATCAACACATGCAAGCACGCAAAGAAAATCTCGAAAATCAAATGGTTGCGCTCGAAAGAGCTGCCTACGTATTACTTCGCAGGAAATCAGAAAAACCGTAGGTCAATGAGTACACCACATGCAAGCAATAATTTAAGCAAAATACAAATGAATGATATGAGACTCAAACTACTGCTAACATGCAACATACTCAAGATTTCACGAAAGGTGTCCTTAGCGCGGACGATGGAACAATGGGGTGTGTCCTTAGCGTGGACGATGCAACGATGGAGGGTATCCTTACCACGGACGATGCAATAATGGGGTGTCCCATCGCGGATGATACAAGGGTGCATCATCGAGGGCTTTGCGACATCTCTGTGCGTAGCACTTCGCGTGAGCTAGGCAAAGAGGGCAACTTAGCTGGGAACTCAAGTTCACGGAGTCATTTAAGGCAAACCATGGGATACGATGCAATGCGATGTAACTTTGCTGGGAAAAAAGTATACGTGGAGCCGCTAAGGCAAACCAGAAGCACTACACATGATTCAAGACTTTACTTGATTCGACTGGTATGACAATGCAGAAGATAATGTCGTGCAACTGGGATTCAATGTTCATTCGGCTCGACTAGTGTAATGATTCAGGAGATTATTGCAATGAGGTTGAATACTCTACTGGGGAATATATGCGACATTATTCTGCTGGGAAAATTATTTCTGGAGCCTTCGAGGCTCACCATGCTTAATTCGAAACTTACTTGAATGGATGAATGCAACAATGCGGGACTTCTATCAACTCTATGCAATGCAATGCTAAATGCCCTGCTGGGGATTCATGTGCATGCAAATGATATTCTATGAACACAACGGTGCCTTAGCAAATCACAACAATTGAAAAATACAAGAGAAATTGTAAACAACTAAAAAAGAAAAGACTAAACAGAACTAGGAACTAGCTGTTCATGGATCTGTCACCAATTCACCAAGCACCTTCAATCCCTTCATAGCATCTCTGAGTGAGACGAAGCTAGGTACATGACCAACTATCATAAACTGTGATTGAATTCCATACATATTAAGGAGAAGTTGTTCAGTAAGCCCATCACGCCACATCATTGACTATTTAATCTTAACCACCCACTTGCCCCTTACTTTTAAGGGGATCATAACAGCTAAATATTGGATGCAACGGATATGTCTATAACGTGGTATCACAAACCAATGAAATCTCTTCATTTACATATACATTTGGCCCCCTATTTCCCGGGGAATTATCCTCCACATAATCACAGTTTTCAAGTGATGCAAGAGGGGATAGATGCTGACCTAGTATCCACGTTACGTCCAATATTTACTCGATCATAATAAGTGGTTAGTGAAATTTCAATTTTAAATCTAATAACCATTTGTCATCATCTCCTGGAAGTAGATGGCAAGTGGGTGGTTACAATCCACGTGACATGACGGGCCACATGTAAGTGGGTTAAATGGAAGCATCATCCCCACATAGGAGCTGAACCTCAAAGTTAACCTCACAAAGGAGGTTAACTGTTAATTTTTTTTGGCCAAATTTTGAATTTTCATCAGTTTTGAGAGGAAATCTTTACAGTTTCACTTTAATCCTCTCTGTGTGGGGTACAGTATCCACTTTTCAAACACATGAGGTTAAATTGGAAAAAAAAAAAAAGCCAACCATAAGAGGTAAAATGTAATTAACCAAAAATAATGATTAATTACATTTTACCCCCTATGATTAGGTCTATTTTCACTTTACCCTCTTATGGTTCAAAAATGGACACTAAACCCCTGTGATTTTAGATAGAAGTGAAACTATTATGATTTCTCTGGAAATAGCCCCACATGAAGATTAAATGTTACAATTAATCACACAGAGAGGATTTAGGGGTCAAAATTAACCCACAAGGCAGTTAATCACAAAATTAGCCCCACAAAGGGTTTAGGTGTAAAAAATTAGCCTCATATACGTGGGTTAAATGACAGTATTGTTGCTGCAGAAACTAAAAGGAACAATTTTACCAATATCAGTAGCCTTTGACGTTTTTCTTGGGATGAGTCGCGGACTTAGTCGCTCTCTTTAAGACGATTCGCGGCTCTGCCCAAGTTGTGCAAGCAGTTCGGATGAAGGCCACGACGTCCCAGGATAAAGCAGCCCAGAAATCGCCTCTATCTCAAAAATCCTTGCACGGAGGAAGATCGGAAAACCCACACCCTTTCAGAAATTGTTGCTCAGAAACTGTATATAGAAACTGTGTAAAATAATTTCTGTAACTCTTTTTCTCTTTGTAAAATTGTCTGTCTCTCTTTATGAAAGCAGTTTGTGTATATATAGAATATATTCTGAACGTTGGGAAAGTTAACGTTGCAGAACGTGGAGAGAACTCTGGGAACGTTGGAGAAAAAATCTGGAGAAAAAAACGTGAAGGAGTTGTTGGGAGACTTGGTCTCCAACTGAAAATAAACTCTTTATAATTAAAAAAATATTTTCCAAATAAATTTTGTATAAAAAGATATATAGGAGTAGAACCACATCCACATCTAAACCCAAACCCAAGCCCAAGCCCGGCCCGGAACGGAGCGGAGCGGGGCGGCGGCGGCGGCGGCGGCGGCGCGCGCGCGTGTGTGTGTTTTGTGGTAAACCCAATTGGGCCTAGGTCCTCCCCCTTCACAAAACTTGGTACCCCCAAGGGGCCCAACCCTTACTCCAACCTCCACTTAAATATGTCCTTCCCACTTCCTCTAATTTTCCTATGTGGGATAAGCAAAATATCATTTGGGTTAGTTTGTGAATAAGACAAAACTCAAAACCAAATTTCAAAGTTTTTCCCTCAACCTTTCCCTCCAATTTTAAACATACACTTTTTCAACAATCCCCCACTTGTATTTAAAAATTAATTTAAGATCATTGAGCAACGTATCATAAGACTGTGCATAAGTAAAGGTGTTTTTCAACTTGAACCTTTACGTAGTGATAGTGCTTCCGATTATACTAGAGTAACCGTAGTTTTGAACTCTATCTCAGACAACACCACACACACAGTCCTACTAGGGTGAAGTTCAAAAACCAGCACTTTACGGCCGTGTGCTTATATCCCAGTATAGCGAATGATCTAGAGAATTTGCCCAAAATTTCATAGGAAGCGGCCTCACTTCCACATTCGCCTAGGTGAGTCCAACAAGGACACTCCTGTAGCTAGGTATCCCACTCCAAATGGAGTTTAGATCTCATTAAGAGTTATAAATAACTCAACCTTCTGTCCTTCAGGATGTCATGCTTCGTAGGGATGGACTTGGAGTATTACCCCCATATATAGATATTAGCATGATTCTACTCATATCACTTCATGACTTGTTATTACCCTTTGAACCTATTTCTTGGGATCTCCAGTCTATAGGTTGGGTTGCTATCACAAGTGACTCAACTATCAAAGGGCTTTAGTCACATCCCTTTCGAGGTTTTACAAACCTTCTCTCGTGCTAGTCCTTTCGTCAAAGGATCAGCCAAGTTCTCCTCAGACCGTACATAATCCACTCTTACAGCTCCAGAAGAGAGAAACTCTCTAATAGTGTTGTGCTTGCGACGTATTTGTCGCTTCTTGCCGTTATAGTAACGGTTCTCAACTTTAGCAATAGCCGCGGTACTATCACAGTGGATTAGGACAGCTGGTATCGGTCTCTCCCATAAAGGGGTATCTGATAGCAGATTTCTCACCCAACCTGCCTCCTCACTAGCTGTAGCTAGTGCTATCATCTCTGACTCCATAGTGGACTGAGCCAATATAGTCTGTTTCTTAGACTTCCATGAAACTGCGCCTCCAGCAATATAAAAAATGTATCCACTAGTGGCCTTGGAGTCATCTGATAGGGTATTCCAATCAGCATCGCTATATCCTTCAAGGACAGCGGGAAACTTTTGATAGTGTAATTTTAGGTTCATCGTCCTTTTTAGGTAACGCATGACCCTTTCAATAGCATGCCAATGCTCCAAACTAGGTCTACTAGTAAACCTACATAGTACACCAACAGCATAAGCTATATCTGGCCTAGTGCAATCAGTAGCATAACGGAGGCTACCAATGATGCTCGCATACTCAGTTTGTTTAACACTGTCACTAGTGTTCTTGAACAATTTTACACTAGGGTCATATGGAGTACATGCTGGTTTACAGTTAAAGTAATTGTATTTCTTTAGAATCTTCTCAATGTAATGAGATTGATCTAAAGAAAGTCCCTTTTCTGACCTAGTAATATTAATTCCAAGAATTACACTAGCTTCTCCTAAATCTTTCATATTAAAATTGACACATAAGAAATATTTAACTTCATTAATGACATGAATATTTGATCCAAAAATAAGTAGGTCATCCACATATAAGCAAATAATAGTGCAAGTATTGTTTTCAAATTTGTAATAAATACACTTGTCACTTTCATTTATTTTAAAACCATTTGAGATGACTAAACTATCAAATTTATCGTGCCATTGTTTAGGAGCTTGTTTCAAACCATAAAGAGATTTATCCAATTTGCAAACTTTATTTTCTTGACCAAAAAATAATAAAACCTTCAGGTTGGTCCATATAGATTTCTTCTTCTAATTCACCATTTAAAAAAGCTGTTTTAACATCCATTTGGTGTACTACTAAATCATGAATAGCAGCTAAAGCAAATAGTACACGAATAGAAGTAATTCTTGTGACAGGTGAATAGGTATCAAAGAAATCAATATTTTCTCTTTGTCTATAACCTTTAGCTACAAGACGTGCCTTATATTTATCTATCATGCCATCGGGTTTCAATTTCTTTTTAAGAATCCATTTGCAACCTATTGTCTTACAACCAGGTGGAAGATCTACTAAGTGCCAAGTCTTATTTGATTCCAATGATTCCATTTCATCATTTATAGCTTATTGCCATAAATCAGCATCTATAGAAGTCAAGGCTTCTTGGAGCTAGGGTGTTAGGATCCTCCTCTAAGTTGTAGGTATAAAAGTCGGTCCCAAAATCTTTCACGATTCGGGCTCTTTTACTTTTTCTAGGTTCTAGTTCATATTCATTTGGCTCTACTAATCTAGGCATATCATATGGTGTTGAACACCCACTATTTTTAAATTTAAAAGGAAATTTATTTTCGAAAAAATCAACATCACTTGATTCAATTATAACATGATTCTTTAAGTCATAAAATCTGTAAGCTTTACTATTAACAACATAACCAATAAAAACACATTCATAAGCTCTACTAGCTAATTTGGACCTTTTAGGGTCTGGAATTCTAACATATGCCAAACAACCCCATGTTCTAAAATAATCCACATTTGGTTTTCTCCTTTTCCAAATTTCATAAGGGGAAATATTAGTTTTAGAGTTAAGAACTCTATTTAATACATGACAAACAGTTAATAATATTTCCCCCCACCAATGAGAAGCTGCCCCTGAATTTAATAAAATAGCAACTACTAATTCAGTAAAAGTCCTATTTTTTCTTTCAGCTTTTCCATTCATTTCAGGGGAATAAGGGGCAGTTTTCTCATGAATGATTCCATGAATTTTATATAAACCAATAAATTCATCAGAATCATATTCATGACCTCTGTCACTACGAAATCTTTTAATTTTCCTATTAAATTGATTTTCAATCTCATTTAGGAAAATTTTGAACATGTCAATAGTTTCACTTTTATTTTTCATAAGATAAACAAATGAATAATTTGAGCTATCATCAATAAAAGTAATAAAATACCTTTTTCCATTTCTAGTTAAAATTCCTTCATATTCACAAATATCTGAATGAATTAATTCAAGAGGTTCAGATTCCCTAGTGACAGATTTATGTGGTGTTTTAGTGATTTTAGCTTGGCTACAAAATTCACATTTTTCAAATTCATTTAAGGACAATTGTGGAATATATCCTAGACTACTCATATTTTTCACAAGCCTTTTATTCACATGACATAATCTAGCATGCCAAATATTAAAAGAACACAACATGTAAGCAGAAGAGGAAACTTTATTAAAATCAACATTTAATTTAAACATGCCCTCAGTTGCATAACCCTTTCCAACAAACACTCCACTCTTAGTCAAAGTAAAAAAGATCAGCCCCAATAGTTTGAATAAATCCATCCTTGTTGAGAAGATAGCCTGAAACAAGATTTTTCCTCATTTCTGGAGTGTGCAAGATATCCTTTAAGATGACAGTCTTTCCAGAAGTAAACTTCAATTCAACCTCTCCAATACCAGCAACAGTAGTGGTGTGGGAATCACCCAACAACACTTTCTTGTCCTTAGCTTCAGAATAAGATTTGAACATGTCACGGTCATAGCAAACATGGCGAGAGGCGCCAGTGTCTACCCACCACCCCTCGGATCCACCAACAATATTGACCTCGGAAATCATAGCAACGAGCTGCTCTTCAGCAAGATTTGCTTGGGGAGCAACTCGTCGTTGATTCCTACAGTTTTGAGCCATATGACCTAGTTTACCACAATTGTAGCAAACAAACAGTCCAGCTTCATTTATTCCTGAGGGGGGTATGTTCCTATTCTGATTTGGCTTCGGATTCTGATTCTTGTTGTTGTTGCGGTTCTTGTTCTGATTTCGATTTTGAAACTTCATGGTTTTTGTAGGTGGTTTCAGAACAACAGAGGTTTTGTTTTTAGAAAAATTTTGAGGTTTCTTGTTGTTGGAAACAACAAGAACCTGTTCTTTTAAATCTTGTCTTCTTGCCTCCTCCTCAATACGAAGGCGAGTAATCAAACTTTCCAATGAAAATTCTTTGGTTTTGTGTCTCAAAATATTTTTGAAATCTTTCCAACTTGGGGGAAGCTTGTCAATAATGACAGCAACTTGAAACTGATCGTTTAAATCCATGCCCTCAGAAATTATCTCATGAGCAATTTGTTGCAGCTCATGGGATTGAGCTTCAACAGATTTGTCATCCGTCATTTGGTATTTCAAATAACGACTGACTGCAAATTTCTTTGCTCTAGCTTCTTCAGTGTCATATTTTTTCTGAAGGGCATCCCAAACTTTTTTTGCAGAATCACAGTTTGCATAATAGTCATAAAGACTGTCAGAGAGTCCATTCAAAATATAGTTTTTGCAAAGAAAATCATTTTCATTCCATATGTCAGACTCTCTTATTTGAGCAACAGTGGGATTTTCAGAAACAGTGGGTTTTTCAGAAAGACAAACAGATTGCAATTTTTTCGTAGTTAAGAAAAACATCATTTTCATCCTCCACCGTTTAAAGTGAAGGCCCTCAAATTTGAAGGGTTTGTTGAGGTCATGGGTAACAGAGAGCATTGAAGATTCCATGGCAGATGTAAAAACATCTTAAAATTGTTGCTGCAGAAACTAAAAGGAACAATTTTACCAATATCAGTAGCCTTTGACGTTTTTCTTGGGATGAGTCGCGGACATAGTCGCTCTCTTTAAGACGCTTCGCGGCTCTGCCCAAGTTGTGCAAGCAGTTCAGATGAAGGCCACGACGTCTCCAGGATAAAGCAGCCCAGAAATCGCCTCTGTCTCGAAAATCCTTGCACGGAGGAAGATCGGAAAACCCACACCCTTTCAGAAATTGTTGCTCAGAAACTGTATATAGAAACTGTGTAAAATAATTTCTGTAACTCTTTTTCTCTTTGTAAAATTGTCTGTCTCTCTTTATGAAAGCAGTTTGTGTATATATAGAATATATTCTGAACGTTGGGAAAGTTAACGTTGCAGAACGTGGAGAAAAAAACGTGAAGGAGTTGTTGGGAGACTTGGTCTCCAACTGAAAATAAACTCAATATTTTCCAAATAAATTTTGTATAAAAAGATATATAGGAGTAGAATCACACCCAAACCCAAACCCAAGCCCGGCCCGGAATGGAGCGGGGCGGCGGCGGCGCGCGCGCGTGTGTGTGTTTTGTGGTAAACCCAATTGGGCCTAGGTCCTCCCCCTTCACAAAACTTGGTACCCCCAAGGGGCCCAACCCTTACTCCAACCTCCACTTAAATATGTCCTTCCCACTTCCTCTAATTTTCCTATGTGGGACAAGCAAAATATCATTTGGGTTAGTTTGTGAATAAGACAAAACTCAAAACCAAATTTCAAAATTTTTCCCTCAACCTTTCCCTCCAATTTTATACACTTTTTCAACAGTATTATCCCCACATTTGGATTAACCCCAAAATTAACCTCACACTGTGCTTTCTTCATCGTCCAGTCATGGTGATTCTCTATTGCTCTCTAATAATTTCATAGATCAATATGTTTAATATATACCTATGTGTATCTATGTTCACACACATATATGGGGTAATAGGATGCTAACCAACCAAACAGCACAAAAATTCATTTATGAATCTACCAGATATGTGATTTTTCACTTTTAAATGTGTAGTTTTTTGGGGGAGGAAATTAGGCTAACCCAGCATGTCTCTTGACTAGATGTAATTGTAAATGACGGTTTGAGATGAGAGGCCTATGTGCTACCAATTGTTTTTTTTTTTTTTTTTTTTTTTTTTTTAAGAAAATTTTTAAGAAAAAAACAACTATGATCATGGCTGTGGGGCAATATCAATAAAAACCTGATGATATCCTATTTCTTTACTATCTTTTGAAATTTTAGTGGAATTATACTTCATGAAAGATAATAATAATTCCTAAGAAATAATGGAATGAAAAACAATTGAGTATCCAAATCTACAAATATGAATTTGCAAATGCTGAAAATATTCACAATGAAAGAACAAATTCAAAGGCTCAAAGCTCATTCTAAGACATTAAGTCACTGCTACCACTTGACGAGATTAAAAGCATAATTGATTCAGATACTTATAGCACCTTCTTTGCAAATTACAATGCCTCATATTTGAGTGTTTAAGAATATTTATATCTCTCTCTGAATCTTATAGCATTGCTTCACTGACTTAGAAAGTCCCTTGAGTGAAGTCAAGTTTGGAAAATAAGCTAATGCATCAAACTTTGATTTCACCCCACTTGTACTAAGATTGGTGAATTTTTCTAGGACTGGATCATAAGAAACAAGATCATGGTTATTAACTAACATCAAAATTTCCCCATTCTTCGCGACGAATATAGGCACATAACCATCTTGAGGCTTCTTGAATATTCCTCCTAAATTTCTAACCGTAAACACTTTACTCCAAGACTCACCAATTCCATAATTCTTCATAACCCATATGTCAAAATGATCGTCAAAAGCAACATCGGTTATGTAGAGACAACCTCTTAGCACTCCCACATTCATGGAATCCGATGTCTTCTTTTGATCGGAACCAAAGTGATTAGGCGGTGGAAGTACTTTGAATACCTCGCTATCAAAATCAAACGATTGTATAAATACAGAACTATTGCAATCACAATCAATCCAATGAAGAGCTCCATTCACAAAGGCATTAAACGATTGCCTTTTCGGTATAGAAGGGACAATTCCAATGTATTTCCAATAAGGTCTGGGCCCGTGGTGGTGGATTCTATCAATGTACATATATATTTTCAATGGTTCACTTGTAAGTCGAACACATTGCAACACCTTGTACTGTTTAGTCTTCGGAGAGAACCCAAACCCCATAAAAACTGTAGTATCAGAAAAATAACGAATTGTGAAGTACTCGCCGAAAATTGGGTTGCATATGAAAATTTTCCCATGAAAATCTGCTAGGCAAAAGCAAAGTAATCCATTACACGAACTCACAAATTCGAATTTACGATCTGGAATGTTAATTTTGGGCTTAAGCTCCAATTTAATGCTAAGATCTTTACCGGTATTGGGATTATTTAGATCAACCAGAGATAATTTTCTTGAGCACCGTCGAGTAGTGATTGTTCTAAACAAGAGATAGAGCTTATCGGAAGAGCAATTGAAATCGTACTTACAAATTAATTGGTATTGGAGTGGGAGTCTTGATAGAATGTCCATAACTACGTGGTTAGGTAGTCCCGGAAACATTCGATTCGCTATTTTCCACTCTTCCTTTTCTTCTTTCTCTATTTTTTTGCTGTTTCTTCTCTTTCTTTTCATAGTGACTTTCTCTTTATCTTTTGGTGGAAACTAAGTTTTTCATGAAATATATGCAAGTATTTATGGCATATATGCAAATTGGAAACTGGTAGATTGGTATTGTTTGCAGTTTAGGTAGAGTAGGATTAAGTTATACTAGCTGGACTAGTAGAATACATAAGAAACGTGACATAATTAATCCTAATTGGACTTGATATTGTTTGACAACATAGTTTATCTGCGACAACCCAAACCCATTTATAATAGTCATTAGAAGTTTTAAGGTCATAGAATTCCACCAAGGCAATAGTTCTCACAACTGGACCCCAATCGACCGTTCATTTATTTATTTTTTATTACTATATGGGAGATGGAAGGTTTCGAATATAGAATCTGGATACATAAGAGACACTATATGTTTAGTAGACCAGAATAACCCTTGTAATGGAATGGATTCATTTAATTATGATCTTTGTTACCACCAAATTGGTTGGAATGACCATTCCAAAAGTAATCATTATTCCCACAAAAGTATGAATGATCATTCTTTCCAAAAACCTAAGAAATGAGATTTCATTCAAATGGAATGAACCAGTAAGGAAATAATATCTTCTCCACTTTCCTTGTTTCAATCTTTCCTATTATAAAACAAATTATTACCTTTTTTTGTTAATATTTAATTTAAATTCAATATTAGCTCCATAAATTAGGATACCATTTTAAAATAAAAATTATTGTATGTCATTTCATTCCTAGTTACAACCAAACATGTGAATTGAATTCTCAATCCTATTCCATTCCGTCTTCATTTCATTCTTGAGTTTCATTCCATTCCTACCTTATTCCATTCATGCGTACCAAACGTACAATGGTCCAGTTTGGTTCTTTAATTGGGTTTTTTTGTAGCATTAAATTGATAAAACAAGTACTCAATTTTCTTTGCCTATTTTTTCCGTAATAAAATTGGGAAATTGTGGTGATAATTAGTCCCTGAGCGTGAAAGAGCATCATAATTTTAAGTTCACGTTTTTTGTTTTCTCTAATCATTTGGGAAACACTTTTGAGATAAAAATTTGGGAATCATAGCATTACTCTTTAATTCTTTACTGTCTTATGAATTTTTTGGTGGAACTAAACTTTATAATGAACGATAACAAACAAGAAAACAAATAGAAGGGAAAAAAGTGAGTTCCTAAATCTCCATAAATGAACTTGCAAATTCTGAAATTATTCACACTGAAAGCAGAAATTAAAGGTCTCGAGTTCGAGTCTTGGGTATACAGCTGCAATTAAATTCTTATTGGGAGAGCTTTGTCGCTCTAACGGGTCCTACCCGGCTCGATCCGAATTAGTTGAAGCCCAATGTCGCGCCCTTGATATTAGCTATCACTTGAGCATAAAACTGTAAAATATAGTTTTGGCATCTGAAAATAATAATTAACATGGCTTAAGTTGAGGCTCAATATAGACCACATCCTAATCATAACTCATGGAAACTCCAATATCTAAAAGATTTGAAGTATGAAAAACAGGCAATATTATTGGATACCAAAGAAATATCTTTGAAATAGAATCATAAAGATTGGCCTTGACAATGTATGCCTGTATACCTATAGCACCTTCATTGGAATACCACATTTTGAACGTTAAAAAGACATTTATTTGTCTCTCTAAATCTCAATTGGAAGTTAAAAGTCTTCTGACATTGCATCACTGACTTAGAAACACCCTCGAGTGAAGTCAAGTTCGGAAAATAAGCCAATGCCTCAAACTTCGATCTCACCCCACTAATACAAAGATTGGTGAATTTTTGTTTCACTGGATCATAAGAAACAAGATCATGGTTATTAACCAACATCAAAATTTCCCCATTCTTCGCGACGAATATAGGCTTGTAGCCATTTTGAGGCTTCTTGATTCCTCCTAAATATCTAACTGTGAACATTTTAATCCAAGACTCACCAATCCCAAAATCTTTCATAACCCATATGTCAAAACGATCTTTGAAAGCAACGTCGGTAATATAGAGACAACCTCTTAGTACTCCCACAATATTCATGAAATCCGATGTCTTCTTTTGTTCCGAACCAAAGTGATTAGGCGGTGGAAGTACTTTTGAATTCCTCGCTATCAAAATCAAAGGGATTGTATAAACACAGAACTATTGGAAGCACAATCAACCCAATGAAGAGCTCCATTCACAAAAGCATTAAATGATTTCCATTTAGGTATAGAAGGGACAATTCCAATACCCCTCCAATACGAGCAGTACTCGATGTTTAATATGTACATAAATATTTTCAATGGATCCCTTGCTTGAGTACATTGCAACACCTTGTACTGTCTAGTTTTTGGAGAGAAGCCAAACCCAATATAAATTGTTTTAGAGAGTGTCCAACTGGGGATTTTGAAGTACTTGCCAAAAATTGGGTTGCATATATAAAGAGGCTCACCAATTTTAGCAAAGCATAAGCAAAGCAATCCATTGCACGAACTCACAAACATGAATGTATGATTTGGAATGTTAAGTCTGGGCTTGAGTTCCAATTTGATGGTAAGATGTTTACTGGTTTTGGAATTGAGATTGTTAAGATCAACTAGAGATAATTTTCTTGAGAAGCTTTGAGTACGGATTGTTCTAAACAAGAGAGAGAGAGAGTTTATTTGAAGAACAATTCAAATCATACTTACAAATTAATTGGTAGTGAAGTGGGACTCTTGCTAGTATGTCCATGACTATGTGGCTAGGTAGTCCCGGAAACATTTTATTTGCTATTTTCCATTCTTCCTTTTCTTCTTTCTCTGCTTTTTTTTTTTTTTTTTTTTATGTTTCTTCTTTTTCTTTTCATTGTCACTTTTTCTATCTCCATCTCTTCCCATAACCAAACCCTAGTTTTATATTTAATTTAGATGATCTAATTTTGCGGATATAGATGTACAATATATGCATAATCCCGATTTTGACGTAGTTGAGTGTAAGCAGGGCACGGTGAATGTATTTTTTTTTTTGTTAAGCTTACCACAAAAACACACACACACTCAACCAACCCAATCCAACCCAACCCTCAAAGTCCCACAATAGCTCACAACAAAATCTAACAAGGGTCAGTTATTCCGATTGATATATAGCTTATACACAAACTTGAGCAGATTAGTTAGGATCCTTTTTTATTTTTTAGGGAAATTTGGTGATAGACCCCTCAATATTAGGTGGATTAGCTAAAGATCCACACAATTTGGTAGTTTTTTAAAAACCCCTCGCCACTTTTCTAATTTAGCGGAAAGCCCCTCGTTGGAAGTTTTATTGTCAAAAACATAGCTAACTTAATATTATCTGTCCTTTTTAATTCATCAACTTATTGTCAAAAAAGGTGGTGGATTTAGCCCCACCCTTTTTTTCGGAAAAAGGGTAAATAAATCCAAAAAAGATGTACAAAGTACAAGGGGCATCCCCCAGAATTAGAGTTTATTTAAAATTCCAATTATAATAGGTTGGATAACTTTAGATTTGTTTCATTTTATTTGGATTAGTTATCTTACTACTATTAATGGATATTGGTAGAGGCGCCAAAAATTATGTCGGAACACTTTTTTTTTTTTTCATAAAAATAAAAATAAAACTTGTCCAAACGACCTAAACATTAATGGTGCAAATCGCCAAATGAACCAAACATCAAGGGTGCAAAATGCTTTTAATTTATAGTGAATGACTAAAATGCCCTTAACTAAGTCACATGACTAATACATGGGCGAGTTTCTGTTAGTTTTTAACAGAAATTCTGACAAAGGGCCACATTGCAACTTACTATATACATTAAGAGCCAATTTGAGAAAATTGAGACATTAAAATACAAAATCCAAAATAGCCCCACATAGAGATTAAGTGTTAAAATTAACCCCACATGGAAGAGTTTAAGTGTCAAAATTAATCTCACATAGGCAATTAACTCCAAAATTAACCCCACAAAGGGGTTAATTAGTATTAAAAATTAGCCTCACAGGTTAGTCAAATGGCATTATTAACCCCACATAAGGGTTAACGCCAAAATTAACCTCACAAAGGGGGTTAAGTGTTAATATTTTTGGCCAATTTTAGCATTTTCATCGGTTTTGAGAGAAAACTTAATAGTTTCACTTTAATCCGAAACCACGAGAGGTTTAGTATCACTTTTGAAGCACAAGGGGTAAAGTGAAAATGGGCCTAACCACATGGGGTAAAATGTAAATTACCATAACTATACTTGTGGCATCCAAGTTCTACAAATATGAATTTATATATGCTGAAAAGATATATCCACACTCAAAGCACAAATTCAAAGCTCAATATCTAAAGGCATTCAGTCTTTGATATCACCTCACGAGCAGATTAAACTGTAAAGTATAGTTTTGGCAATTGAAAAAAACAAAAAAAAACAAAAACAAAACAAAACAAAACAAAGAAAAAAATGAGAAAGTTAACATGATTTTAAGTTGAGACTCTATCTACAAACTATCTTCTTAGCCTACCACAAGAATATATCAATATCTAAGAGATTTTACAGTTATAAAAATAGGCACTATTGTTGTACACAAAAGAAATATCCTTGAAAATAGAACCATACTGTATGCATATACTTATAGCACCTTCTTTGCAATGCCAATTTTTTTTTTTTTTTTTCCTTCCGGAAAAGACATGCTTCCTCTCTAAATCTCCATTGAAAGTTCAATTCTTGGGAAATTTCTAGCATTGCTTCACCGACATAGAAACATCCTTGAGTGAAGTCAAGTTTGGAAAATAAGCAAATGTATCAAACTTTGATTTCACCCCACTTATCCTAAGATTGGTGAAGTTTTCTAGGACCGGATCATAAGAAACAAGATCATGGCTATTCACTAACATCAAAATTTCCCCATTCTTCGCGATGAATATAGGCTCATAACCATCTTGAGGCTTCTTGATTCCTCCTAAATTTCTAACTGTCAACACTTTAATCCAAGACTCACCGATTCCATAATCTCTCATAACCCATATGTCAAAATGATTATTAAAAGCAACATCGGTTATATAGAGGCAACCTCTTAGTACTCCCACATTCATGAACTCGGATGTCTTCTTTTGATCAAAACCAAAGTGATTAGGTGGTGGAAGTACTTTGAATTCCTCGCTATCAAAATTAAAGGATTGTATAAACACAGAGCTATTGCAATCACAATCAACCCAATGAAGAGCTCCACTAACAAAGGCGTTAAACGATTTCCTTTTAGGCGTAGAAGGAACAATTTCGATGCGTCTCCAAGAACGATTTTTCGAATGATCAATGTTACATATCATCGCTCCTAACGGTGTATAGAAATCAACTCGACGACAGTGCAACACTTTGTAATGATTAGTTTTGGGAGAAAATCCAAATGCAATGAAAGTTGTTTCATAATGCGAATAACGAAGTGTTAAGTACTCACCCGTAATTGGGTTGCAAATATAAATAAGATCGGCAAGATGTGATGTGCATAAGCAAAGCAATCCATTACACGAACTCACAAATTCGAATGTATATACGATTTGGAATGCTAATTCTGGGCTTGAGTTCCAATTTGATGCTAAGATCTTTGTGGATATTGGAATTGGCATTGATTGGTAAGATCAATGAGAGATAATTTTCTTAAGCAAGGTCGAGCACCGACGGTTCTGAACAAGAGATAGAGTTTATTGGAAGAGCAATTTAAATCATGCTTACAAATTAATTGGTAGTGAAGTGGGACTCTTGATAGAATGTCCATGACTATGTGGCTAGGTAGTCCCGGAAACATTTGGTTTGCTATTTTCCATTCTTCTTTTTCTTCTTTCTCTGCCCTTTTTATGTTTCTTCTCTTTCTTTGCATGGTAACTTTTTCTCTCTCCGTCTTTCTCCAATGGAAAGTTGTTTATTTTCTTTCAAGATATATGATAGCACTCTAATTCTGGGGATACATATAAGAGAGCATATGAAAATTCACTATTTTGCCGTAGTTGGGTCTTTAAGTTTAATCCGAATAGGACTATGGAATAAACGGAAAAGAAAATATGTGGACTATGGAATAAAAAGTTCCCATCAGGCGTGGGACTTGGATACTGTTTCTTAGTCCAATTTAGTTGCTACCATCCAAACACTCATTGCTTATTCAAACACCTTATTGAGTGAGTATATGGGACCCACAAGTTTTCACATTAAACTTGTGGGTCCCCACATGCTCTCCCCAAACAAGGTGCTAGGAGGAGCAATGCCGAGCAATTTATACTTGCTTTTGCTTTTAAGTTGAAGATGATAATTTTACACATGACGGTGTAAATTGGGAGTTGACAGAAGCCCATGCTCCTCAACTTTTATAACAAATAACTCACTCTATAATGTTCATATCTCCATCTCTACACCTCTTACGGCTTTTCTCTTTCTACATACTAAAATATCTCAAAATTAATAATACGTGCTCAAGGGCAGAGCTACTAGTGGGCTTCGTCAGGCTGTAGTTTAGCCTAATTTTAATATTTTAGCCTAATTCCTTCATGCAATAGTTTAGCCTAATTGTAGTTTAACTCACCCTAACATGACAAATTAAATGCCTTATCCTTACTACCAATATCTTTCAATCCAAACAAATCACATTACTTATGGTAATCTAGTCTTACCCTAAATATTTTGCCCAACTCTTTTTCTTATATCAACCTCTCTCAATTTTATTTTTTTTTTTTTAAAAAAAAAAAAAAAAGAAGCATGTATAGTATATTGGCCCAACTATAAATTAATTAACCCACCTAAATATTTATGCCATCAATATTCCTTAGTGCTTCTCAATTTAGGCTAACCGAAATTGTTTTATCATCACTCAAACTTTGCAAATTATGAGAAGCGATCAACCCTTATAATGAAAATCATGGCTCCACCCTTGTATGCCTAGTAGTGCTCTCAAGTTATACCTGCCCAAGATTTCGGCCTAAAATCTAAAGCCTCCATAAACACACCTAAAATGCCATTTTGGCTATGGGGAGATTGGACTAGTATATTTTAATTGAATACTCCGGAGATTATTGGTGGGGTATCTCAAATATTATGTAATTGGTACTACTTGTACTGATATGTGATACTCTCTCAACATGTGATACAACTGTTAAAGGGTTTGGAAAACCACAATATTGTTCTAATTCCACATTCCATGAGATTAAATAGTCCCTCATGTGATTGGCCATTGAATTAAATGAACTATTAGTCTAGTCTCGCCCTTACTCCTGCGAAACAAACATGGCTTGGTTTCTTGTCATTCTAACCCAAAATCGCGTCATTTTGGTTAACAATTTCATGTCTATAGTCCTTCGGCTCACATTTGGAATCATTTCTCAAATTCAACTACTGGACCAAACGTGAATCTAGGACCCAAAATGCATATGCATTGAATTGTTCTGTTAAATTTTATGAAACAGTTTAGACCCTAAAAGCACATTTTGGCTGAAGTGAATCCAGACACCTGTATATTGCCCTTTTTGGACTTTTATAAGGCTACCCATAATGCCAGAGCAATTTCCTTTATTTCCAGAGCAGCCCACCATTTTTCTAACGGATTTTGGACATTACTAACGGATTTTTCCGTTACAAATAAAAAAGTGTTAGAATCTGCTCTGGCAATAAAGGAAATTGCTCTGGCATTATGATTTCCCTTTTATAATTTTGTTTTCTGAATTCCCATTATTTTCCTTATGATTAGAGCTGAGTACTTCGACTTCTACTTCTGCTTAATCGTAATAGGAAAGCCAATCCAAACAGCCCTTTATTTTTCTCTTTGCCAGCAGCTTAAATTATGAAGCTTCAAAATGATGATTTTCAGTTATAATCTCTCACAAACTCCCTTTCTGGTGAAGGGTAATAAAAAATTCTCTGGTTTAATTATAAATATAAATTTCGAATCACCTACATATATTTGACTTGGAAGAATCTATTCTTTGAATCGAGCAAAGCGCGTTTCGTCCAATAGAAAGGTTAATCAATCTCTAGTGGGGTTTGCAATTGCAATACCTCCTTGTTATATATATATATATATATATATTTTTCTATTTTGCTAAAAAAGTTTTATATATATATATATATATACATATGGGGTTGCTAAACTACTTGTAAGTTAGCAGCATAAAACGGTTTTTTTAACGACAAAAAATATTTTTTAGCGACGAAATTTTTGTCGATAAAGGTTTTAACTTTTGTTACGAAAAATTTCGTCACTAAAAGTCTGTTTTGTCGCTAAAAGCCTCATTTACTGTAGGTTTGCAAATCCGTATATATATATATATAGGGAGAGGATCTTTAGTGCACTGGACTTTTAAGCCTAAAAAATTCGTAAGTCAGCTAGGCGGCGGGACAGAGCGTGGGCCAGTGGAGCAGCCCGTGGATTTTTTAGGCTTAAAAGCCCAATGTACTGGGTCAGTGTACTTACCCAATACACTTAAGATCCCCTCCCTATATAGAAAGGGAATGCTAACTTACAGCACGTTGTCCTTTTAGCGACAAAAAAACTCTTTTTGCGACGAAATTTTTTAAAAAGATTTGTTGCTAAAAGATTTTTTTGATCGCTAAAAAGATTTTTGTTGATCGCTATAAGTTAGTATACAATACTATCCTACAACGTTCATATTATAGGATAGCAGACCTTTATAAATAAATATAAACACACACATACATATTTGAACTTTAATCTCAATCACATGTATCACGATCTTCCACTTTGTAATAGCACTTTACTTCCTATGAAGAACAAGGACTTGTATTTGACTTGCAAAGTTGGTGTGACTGTTGCTTGTCAAGAAGAACCATTTCAAGTGTATTGCAAGGGCCCTCATATGATATATATATATATATATATAGAGAGAGAGAGGATCTTAAGTGTATTGGGTAGAGTGTAATGACTTTTAAGTCTAAAAAAACTCGTAGGCTGTCCCGTTGACCCGCGCCATGTCTTGCCGCCCCTCTGACCCCCAGATATTTTAAGTTTAAAAGTCAATGCACTAGGTCAGGGCACTTAAAATTCTCTCCCTATATTTACATATATAAGCATATAGTATATTATAACACTCAAATTAAAGATAACATTGCAGACAATATTTTATAGAAAGCTAGCTAATCATGTGGTCTGGTGGTGCACTAACCATTTTAGTGTCCTCCCATTAGGTAAACAATACATATCCCTTAATATTTTAATGAAGAGATAATGTAAACCCATTAAATTAGTAACGGTACAAAAGACATTTACCTTTCAATCATATTTCAGATTTTATGTATGGGCTAATTGGCTATCCGATAACAGGGGTTTTTATGGTATATCAGCTGGTTTAATGAATTCTTAATAAGCATGCAAGTTCATGTACTTCCCTTAATTGATAACTGCAATTAGTTTATTAACTAATTGGAGTACTTTGTGGTCAACCACTTTGTTACTTTCACAAACCAACTATATAGAGGGAAAAAAAAAAAAGAAAAAAAATCCTTGTGCTTGATCTAAATTTGAATTTTCTACAAAGGGTTTATTGAACGGGGTCTTTTTTGTCACACACAAAAAAAATAAATAAATAAAGGAGGAAGAAGAGAGAGAGAGAGAATAACAAATGGGGTTACAACAACAACAACAATAATAATAAGGGGTAATTACACTAACCTTCCTCGAGGTTAGGTCTAATTACACTGACCTCCCTTGTGGTTTCAAAATTACACAGACCTCCCCTGAGTTTAGTATTTAGGTAACAATTTGCCCCCTCCGTTAACTTCCGTTAGTAAACCGTTACATATAATTACACAGACCTCCCCTGAGGTTTTCAAAAGTACACAAACCTCCCCTAACTTTAGTATTTAGGTAACAATTTACCCCCTTTGCTAGTAAAAGATCATAACAAGATATGCTTAGGCCAGCAAATATTTGTGTTAATTTTTTCAAAATACCCTTTTAAGCTTTCCAAAATACCCTTACCCTCGTTTTACGGTTTTTTTCTACCAACCAACAAAAAAAAAAAAAAAAAAACTGCCATCCACATGTCATGATCCCATGCAAATATGGGGTAAATGTATGGTTAAGATTATAGGGTCACACCATATTAGCATGCTAACATAGTGTGAAGGACTCACTAAATTTGAAATTTTACAAATTAGTCATGACCCCTTTGGAAATAGGGGATATATGTGTTGCCTAGATGGATATACGTCTTACAAATTAGTATGTTGATGTGGTGTGACCCTCTAATCTAGGCAAGACGCATATCCCCTATTTCCAAAGGGGTCATGACTAATTTGTAAAATTTCAAATTTAGTGAGCCCATCACACCATGTTAGCATGCTGATGTGGTGTGACCCTATAATCTCAATCATACATTTACCCCATATTTGCATGGGATCATGACATGCAGATGGCAGGTTTTTTTTTTTTTTTTTTTTTTGTTGAGCAGAAAAAAAAAACATACATCGAGGGTAAGGGCATTTTGGAAAGCTTATAAGGGTATTTTGGAAAAATTAACACAAATATTTGCTGGCCTAAGCATGTCTTGTTATGGTCTTTTACTAGCAAATGGGGTAAATTGTTACCTAAATACTAAAGTCAGGGGAGGTTTGTGTACTTTTGAAAACCTCAGGGGAGGTCCGTGTAATTATATTTAACGGTTTACTAACGGAAGTTAACGGAGGGGGCAAATTGTTACCTAAACACTAAACTCAGGGGAGGTCTGTGTAATTTTGAAAACCACAAGGGAGGTCAGTGTAATTAGACCTAATCTCGAGGGAGGTCAGTGTAATTATCCCTAATAATAATAATAATAATAATAATAATAATTGTTATATTGCTATTTACAACTTGTTTATACGGTCATGTTTTCATGTATTTACGTATTTAGTACAATCAAATCAATGTAATTTGTAAGGTGATCAATTATAAGTTCTTTACTTCATTTTAATTTAGAATTGAGGACATTTAAAATTCCTTAGAGAAGGGTCGTCCATACATGAATATTAAATAAAATTTCAATTGACTTGACCAAAGATAAAATTTGAGTGAAATTTTATTGGAACATACATGAATATTAAGTGAAAATTTCTCTTTCAATGACTTTTAACAAACTATGAATCAAATTAGACTTTAAACTCTTGGCAGTTACTTCAACGAATTTTCGCCTAAATTCCTGAATTTGTAAAATGAAAATTATTGGGAGACATATGAAAATAATTCTAATTTTTTTTTTTTTTTTTTTTGGGGGGGGGGGGGGGGGGGGTGGGGAAGGAATATACCTCTTACTGATTTGTAACACCATATCAGCTAAATAATGGTTGTAGCGAATATTTCTCCCCAGAAAGATCATTCATCTTATGGTTAGAATTATATGATCAAGTTCATCCAAGTGTACTTTTTGCCCTCAATATCTTATTTTGGCACCACTAAGTTTGGGTCAAATGTAGTGAAAAGAAAAAAAATAAATAAATAAAAATTGTAATGTAAAACTACCACAGAAACATTCTTTGTAGTTTTGCAAACTTTAGTGAATTCCATAACTTAAATATCACATAATCACAACTTTGTGTAAAATTAGGCACCTTTGTCGGCAAGTTGGCTTTAAAGACCCCCACAATATAGAATAAAACAGAAGTGAAAGCCCTTAAAGCACCCATAATTAACCTTATTGGTAAAAGTACTAGCACTAGCAACACCACCACCAAAAAGCCATTATAAAATAACCAATTTCAGACTCACCCACCAAGTTTCAACCAAGTTCTTTATCAGCCAAGTTCTTCATCAACTAAGAGAGATCATGTGGCGTATATTGACGATGATGAGGCGGAACCTTCAGAACATGAGGAAGAGTCCTCGTGTAGCCGATGAGAACATGGTTGGAGACGGGCACGCAGCCGAATTACCAATCTTTCAACACAATAGGGACAGAGGAGGGCAGGGGTGGAACGGGTTTTCGGTGATTTGCAGCATCGTGCAGGCTCCATTCTCGATCCTCTCGTGCTTCGCAAATCCTCATATCAATGGTGCCGATGGAGTGTGGGCATCCGGTGAGATGGCACGGATCTCGGAGATGAATCATCTAATGGTTAGCGACAGCATGCGCTACGCCATCCTGATGTAGAGTTGTAAGTATCATTCCCTTGAAGCTGCTGCAAGGAAAAAAAAATTTTAATTTAATTTTAGAAACCAGAAACTACATGGATTGGGAAATCATAGACTATGTTTTGCTGATGATCCATGTTAATGTACTTCCATGTTTTCACCGATGATACTATGTAGTAGAAAGTAGAGATATCCATGGAGTGATGTCAATATGGCTAGACTGGGTTTTGCTTTACTCCAGTTAGACTGTATAACATGTGTTGTGGAATATTCAAAGATTCATATTGTGGGTTTTCAATGTGCATAGGTGGGCAAGTGTACATACACATACACACACACACACAAACCCACTTATAGTACCAGTACAGGGGAGTATTTCTTGCCTCGTAGGAATAAACTAATACTCCCTCACTTCCATTTAAACATTTTATGTGACCATCTTCGTACATCCAACTTATTAAGGAAACATCACTAAATGCATCCACACACATTGAAAATCACCTGCTCTTACAAATTTGTCCCCTACTTTTAATGTTTTTTTTTACCTAATCCGTTCCTTTTTCTGCTTTTGATGTTTTCCAATGGGAAGGACAATTTTGGAAAGTGATTAAATATTTTCATAAAACGCTCGACATGACCACTAGTTCTGAGACAACCCAAAAAGGAATAGTGATCTCATAAAATGGGACATAGGGAGTAGCAGTCATGTATAAATATATGTACATAGATTAATTTTCTTCTAGCGGATCACAAACAGAGTAAATCACGGCAAGGGGCACTAGATGGCACAAAGATAACATTTCTGTTACGATGCATAGCCTTTAAATTGACAATTCATCTTTGGCAATCTCAATAAAAAAAAAAAAACATTTTCATTTGTCACATAACAAAAAACTTACATGGTTAATAGTTCAAATCCCACGCGTAACAGCAAGTCTTTGGTTTATTATGTGGAGTTGGCTCTAAGCTCAGTTGGGGGGCCCTTTGTGTTCATCCTTATTCAGCTAAATCGATTGGCCAGTATGATGCTTTATAGCTAAAACCAATCGGTGAGAAGATGCCACCAGAATCCAATCATACCAGCTTTGTACGGTACCCCTGCTAAATTCAAGCATACAAGGATTGTTTTGCTCAATGTCCAAAGCCAATATTACAAGTAGAACATATGAGAGAGAGAGAGAGAGAGAGAGTGTGTGTGTGTGGGTGGGTGTGGGTGTGGCTGGGTGCATGCGTATGTGTTTTCTTTTTTCCCTCCCCTTTCTTTTTTCTTTTGTTGTTGGGGAGAGAATGACAGAATTCAATTTGGCTCAAGCTAATTAGTGAAAATTTTCATAATTTTGAACTAGTGATCAAAGTTCTCAGTTATCAAATATAGGTGTAGTTCCACAATGACATTATGAAATTCTCACATTCAATTTTACCACAGTTATCAAGAAATATCATCCAAAATATCACTTTTGTGGATAGACATGATAAAATAAAATGTGTTCGTTATTCCTTATCTCCAAAGAATATAGTACTCCTTATCTCCAGACGAATCATGATGTACAAGAAACTACAAGAGGGATGTTAAGTTACCAATTACTCCAAAAGCTTAAGCTATTAGAGAATGGGCCCAACAATGTATATCAAGCTTCAACACTCTCCCTCACGTGCAACCCTGACTTGCACGTAGAGAGCAAACAAACCAAACTCTATCATAGTGGACACAACTAACAAAATGCAAATATGCACAACAAAGTGGGGATGGAGAGTCGAACCTAAGACCTCCCACAAACAAGGCTCTGATACCATGTTAAGTTACCAATTACTCCAAACGCTTATACTGTTAGAGAATGGGCCAAACAATGTATATCAAGCTTCAATAAGGGACAATGGCATTTCTGAGCAACTTTTAGTAAGAGAGAGAGAGAGAGAGAGAGAGAGAGAGAGATTGTAATAATTTGGTTTGGTTTATGTCCATATTAAGTGGGACAAGAGCACAAAAGTCAACTACTACACTTTTGTGCTGCTTATCTTGATTGGAACAAATGTTGCCGTATTGGTGGTGAGTGCTACACATGAATTTAAGGATGTATTTGATTGGTTTTCATATATTTCATCGACTCAATCCCAAATTTCCAGATAATGTTCTTCCTCAAACAAAAAGCAACAAGATAAACAACAGATTGCGTGATAAATGCTCCCAGTGCCCTACAATGATGAGTTAGTGGTTAGAGCAGGGTGTGTTCTAAGGCCACGTTTGGAATCACTTCTCAAACACATATTCGTGTCCAAATGTGCTCTTGGGAGTTGGGACCCAAAATGCATTAGCTTGTTTGGATAAATTTAAAGCAGCACTCTAGAGTCCCAAAAACACGTTTTGGCTAGAGCAGGTACAGAGTGTTCAGCCCAAACGTAATGCAGGACGAGATTTAGCTTTTGATGAATTTTCCTAGAACCCCTAGATGTAAAAGCCAGAACCAATCCAAACAGGCCCTAAAGACCACCTGTGATGAATAACCTTGTCTGACAACGAATCAGGTTACACCAATAGGTCAAAGTCCCGTTACTTATGAGCGAAATATCCCGATATTACACATAACACACTGTCAAAATGTTGGAAACCCAAGTGTACAAGTTACAGTTCCAGGGGAGAAAGTTGCACGTTGGACATGTTTTTTGGGCGCCAAAGCAATCTTTCTTCAAGATTTACATTACTAATCAATTCACCACTTCTTTCTCTGTGGTACGCAAACATACATTTAAAAGAGAGGACCAAGTAATGCACAAAATTCTCCAGGCACATATTATGCATGTGTGTTGTATGTGTCGTGTGTGTGACAAAGAGAGTATCAATAAGACGTATAAAATATTTTACAAGACATAGCCCACACAGATAATACAGTTTCTCTCTCGGCATTCAACTTGCTTAATGAAATAAAGTTGGATCAATGGTTTGGATATAACATTTAAAGTATAAAGTATAGAAGTTGTATAAAGATTTATTAGCCGTGAGTTTTGACTAACATTTGAAGGTACGTATGTATGTACTTTCTGCTTCCAAAATGTTAAGCAAACAAAGCCTTATTGACCCTTTCTTTTTCAGAAAAATAAACATTACTGCTGCCTTTCATAGCATACTGCCAAGTTCCCAATGAGATAAATATTGCATTTTTGGTTTCAGCATGACAATAAAAGGTCTTTTCTTTCTTTTATAGTGAAGTGACAACATAAAGCTTTATATACCAAGGTATAAGTTGGGTGTTTAGTGCCACCCCTAGGATAAAGTATCTCTAGTGTGTCCTTGTTTTCTATGTAGCATGGATACGGGCACGCGACACGAATACGACCCGATACGGACACGCTGATACGGCATATCCTAAAAATGCAGGATATGGACACGGCTAGGATACAACTAATAAATAATTATATCTTTGAATTAAATATACAATTCGCAATCCAGGATTCTCAAAAACACCAATTGTTATCCCCAATTTTACTATATTAAGACTATTACTCAAAATTTTAAAAGCATTTCTAATGAGAGGCCACCATACCGAGTTCACTCACGTGTCCGATCAGGTCAGTTGTGTGTCCGACACATGCTCAAGGTGTGTCCGATGTTAAAAAATTTTAAGACAAATTTTTTAGCATGTCTGACACACGGACACGATACGGAGACGGCACCCAAAGTGAAGCGTCCGTGCTACATAGCTTGTTTTGAATCAACTAGAAACAAGATTTACAATTCTTGCGAAACAATTATAATAAATATTACTCCATCCATCCCAAAATAAGTGTCCAATACAAGTTTGCACATTGTTTAAGAAAAATGTATTATATTATTTTTTTTTTTGGTCCATTATATAGTGATTTTCCTATTTTACCATTAGATGTGATGGGTGTTTGACGTTCCTACTTATTTTGGGTCCACACATAAATGCTACTTTTGTCTTTATAAAGTTTCCTTCCCACGATTGCAATTAGAACTTCTAAGGGGGAATTAAGTAAAAAGGTAGGCATAAGATTAGTTCTAGAAATTCCAACTTCTCATACCATGTTTGGTTCTTGAGAAGACCATAAGTGATGGTTTTGCAAATTCCCATTACTTATTATCTTTTCTTTTTTCTTTTTTCAATAAATAGTTATTGAAAAACAAATCTGAAACTAATGATGAAACTGAAAGTGACTATGAAAGTAAGATCACATCCTAAATCACAAAAGACAATTAACATGCAAATAAAGTACCTTTTGAGCTCCTATCATTATCTCTTCCTTGATAAAGGATAATATTTTTAAGTGCTAATCTATGATTTCCTCCACACACTTTATCTTTTCACACAAGCTGAAAATTACAGGTGGAATATAGTATATTATTAACAAGCGAATGAATAATTGAGTCTTGACATCGACTAAGCCAAATTTGTCGACAAAAACAAACAAAAAAACTTGAAATCATGCTAATTTAGTGTCAACAACAATTTTTTAAAGATAAACGGCCTCTTTCGGAATGCTTAAAACGTGATTTGGTTTGATCTTGTCTCATTTTTTTATCTAGTTTTATAAAGAGAGATTAGACTGTACATTGACTCGTGTGTAAGAAATGGACATCACCAAACACTTGAATTTACACAGCGTTCATTTATCAACCCCAGAACCATTCTTCGCCTTTTCAACGGCCCTTAAATTCACATCCATGTAATTTTTCAGGGCGGTGGTTCTTTTCTATTGTTTCATAATTACATCCAGAGTGAGACAAGATGCGTAAAAGATCCCACCACATGAAGAATTAATAAAGCCTTATTCTGCGTTATCTTCCATTGTTTAGTGTCCTTGTATATGTGGCAAATAAATTTTTTATTGGTTTACTCCATAGCATTTGAATGAACCTAAATTAAGTGGAAGAATGAATGGATAAGTGGAATCATGTCTGTCCACGTCCACATCTCCCTGGCTTTCCGCGATGCTTACCTCTGAGTGTAAGTCTCAGTTTGGTTTTTGGATTTAGAGAAGGAAAACTATTTCCCTAGTATTTTTCTCAGTACTTAAATAACACCAAAAAGTACAAGTTTTGAACATATAATAGGCTTTAACCAAAAAGAAAAAAAAACACATAATAGGAATTCAAGAAAAGAGGAACAAAAGTGACTCGTAAAAATCAACGCATATATACATCAAATATTAGATAAACTTCAATTTCTGCTGCCAAGTACTTGAAATTCAACCTGTGTCCAGTACATGTTTCTCCAAAGTTCATCAATGATTTTCCTTCCAGCCTACTAGTTTCAATAACCTTTGTTGATCGAAGCATCAATTAGTCCCAAAAATTCTACAGAACATGTATGTGAAATACATATTTTTTGACGATATACAATCAACTATATAATAACTCATATGTGATGAGGTAATTATTCAGGTACAATATAAATTTTTGAGAAAAGAGGGAAAATTTACCATCAACTTACTATTCAGATGAAAGTCTTCTCTCCTTCGGCGGTTAGAAGCTTGCCCTCTATATATACACTCTTAACTGCAAATGGGGAAAGGTACGGCTGATTCTTCAGCTTCTTCCCAATTAGCAACTCTTTAGCCCCTCAGACATGGCATTGGCAACTAAAATACTTCCCAATGCACATGGTTAACCAACTGCATAGATAAGTCCAAATAACCTTCAGAATCTAAGACATTCTCACACCATAAAAAGAATGGTTTAAAGCTTAATTGGTAGCAACACAATAACCTTTCCATTATCACACTTCTTCAGATAAAAGCACAAAGAAAAGATGATTAGATTAACGAATCCGAACACCCTGTAAGAACCCACTAGGTAGAACTCATCCCTGAAAACCGGCTTACAAGGGAAGGGTGCCTAGGGGGTTATTAACCACCAACTAGTCTCACTCCTAGTCGATGTGGGATCCTAACATTCTCGAGCCCTTTTGTTTTGTGCCAACTAAATTTTGTTTTAATTTTGGGTATTTCTAATACTAGAAAAGTACTTATGATGGGCCAGTCATCATTTTCAGAAAACCCTTTTTATTCTTTTTTCTTCTTCTTCTTCTTTTTTTTTTTTTTTTTTTTTCTGAACTTTGTTCATCTTTGTTCAGTATATTAGCTCCTAATTTCTTTCACCCATCTATCCAAACCTTCTAGACTTACCCAAAATTTCTTAAAAAGCATGAAGGGCAAGGGGCCCACATTATTAATCATTCTAAAGCAATAGAAATTCTCATTTTTCTGAAATCACAGAGTTCAAATATATCTTATGTTCAACCAATCTGATTAAAATTTATGGAGCAAAGGCAACACAACCCATAAAGAAGACATTCCATATGCGATACGTGTGTGTGTGTGTGTGTGTGTGTGTGTGTGTCCAGAACCCATCAACTGAATCTGAATGTAAGCACAGACATGAGTTCCACCAATTCATATTCATTACAACATTCCAATGTGACGGTCTAATCTCCGGTATATAAGTTGCACACACACACACACACACACACACACACACACATATTTCAAATTTTCAAGGAATGAAACAAACAAACAAACAAAATTTGACCTCTTTGCAATTCCCATTTTGGGTTTCTTCGCTTTCGATTTTGGGTATCGAAGAACGTGGCGTCAAAAGCAGATGGTGCTGTTCTGGGATGAAGAAGTTAGGGGGGCATTGTAGTGGCAATTGGCAAAGCCAAAAGAAGTTGGTACATATTTTTTTTAGGTTAAATTATGCTAACACACCCTCAACTATGACCTTTTTCTCTAAATACCCCCTCAACTTTAAAACTCAATAATTGACCCCTCAACTATTATCATTCTTCACTAACACCCCTTCAATTAGGTTGTCATCCAAAAAAATTATTTTTTGGTGTCATGTTACCAACGCATGATATAAAAGTATTAATAACGTGACACTTTTGTCTTCTCTTTGAATCATTAAAAATTTTAGAACAAAATTGTCTACTCCCTCCTCATTTTATTTTATGTGTCCCTTTTCTCATTGTTGAAGGTGCCAAAACTATTGTCCCCTAAGAGTATTTAATACTACTTTTATTATACTTTCCATAACAACCCTTCTTGATTTTAAAAATACCCACAAAAAAAAAGTACAAAAGTAAAAAACAAGAGAGGGCACTTTTAGAATTTTGCTTTAAGCTTTTTACATGTGGGATGCAATCATGATGTTCCCTTAAAAAGTTTGACTTTTCAAATGGAACACATAAATTGAGACAAAGGGAGTATATTTTTGTGTACAACAGAGGGCAATTATATGTGTTCTAAAATTTGCAATAACTCAAAGAAAGGATAATTAAATATCATGTTATTAATGTTTTTGTATCAAGTTGCTAACATGATACAAAAACGCTAATTTTATAAATGGAATTAATGAAAGAGGTGTTTGTGAAAAAATGCAATAGTTAAGGGAGTCAATTTATTGAGTTTTATAGTTTAAGGGGATATTTGAAAAAGAATCATAGTAGAGGGGTGTTACTGTAATTTACCCTTTTTGATGCACATGATTTTAGCTAATTCTATAAAAATAAATACAAAAACGTAAGAAATATTTTCCCATTACATGATATGCATCAAAGTTACAACACTTTGGACCTCTTAACAACCCAATATAAAATTGCAACAATATGGAACCCAAAAAGTTAATACCAAATGTCATATTTTTATTATCAAATGGGCCATTAAAAAGTTAATAGTTATTGGGACCAAAAGTACAATAAAATGACATCTTAGTACTGCAAATTGAGACCAAGATAATAGATGTATCATACAGCTAATATTATTAGGTAATATTGTAAAATTTTCAAAAATTAAATACCAATAAAACAGGGAATTTTTTTATTTTTTTATTATTTTTTTTATTTTTATTTTTTTTTATGTTTTTTTGTGGGGGTGGGGGCCTTTAAGTGTAGAAAATATTCTTTTTTAAGATACATCTACATTTTTTCTAAAATTAAGGGGGGTTGTCCCTTGGTACATCCACCCATGCTTTCCTCCGGATGCAAAATTTTTTATCATTTCAAAAGCAAACGGATTAGGAAAGAATATTTCTCTTATCTTTTGATTTTTTTTTCCTTAAAAAATAATAGTACTAACATTTAATTTAATGTAATTTATAATATAAAAAAATTATGCAAGATTCTATATTTACATTCTTATTTAACCAAACACCAAGAGGAAAGAAATCCCTTCTTTTCTGTGGGAATACATGTTCCATGTGTACTCTATCACTTCCTTCTACTTTTCCATCCCTTTCACCAAACAAAACTTTAAACTTTAAACCCTGTGACCATGTTTAGCACGACCGATAAAACTGTCAGATAGCATAGAATAAAGCAATAGTAATTTTCTTATTTTTATGAATAAATTGTGATCTTAATAATTAAATTATTTGAATAATTATTTTTAAAATATTAATTTAGTCATTTTTCCTATCCAATCATCCTTATCTAGCCCTATCTCATCCACCCTTTAGTATAATTTATCTCACGGATTTGGGATAAATGGGAATTTTGAATTTTTTTATCCAACGGACAGTTAAGATATTCTAATCCGGTGCTCTTATCTGGCAAACCAACCAAATGTGGGCTATAGGGCTAGGGTCAGAGTTGGTAAAAGACCCTCTAAACTAGTCTTGCTCTGATTATGGAATTAATTTACTAGTGTACCCTTAATATTTAACGTATTTACTAAAATCCTAACACTATATAAATAGTTTATGCGCATTTAGCCTTTGATAAAGATCATGTATGATCATTCCAGAAGTCAATTGTTGGCCTTTTTTATTTTTCTTTTTCTTTTTTCTTTTTTTCTTTTTTTTCTTCTTTTTTTTTTGTGGTGAACACCGATTTTAGATATTGTATTATGAGTTAATTAGTAATAAATCCAATCTACTCTAAGATTATTGTAATTGACCCAACTCATACAACATTTTAATGATAGGTCCATATTTTTATGTAGTGACCAAACTACCCCTATGACTCATCAAAAGAATCATTTCCATTTAAACTCACCCAAAATCAAGGATTTTTAAATTTTAAACACTATATATATATATATATACATTATATATATATCATCTTCTCCAACGTTCATACTCTCTCTCTCTCTCTCTAGAAAAATGTACTACATATCAGTTGATTGTCCACCTCTTCCCGAGAACATATAGGGTTCTACATTAAATTACAAGCTAAAAAACTTCCTAGGCGTCCAAAAAGCGTGACAGCGAGGCTCCGCCTGTACGGCTCCGACGAGTAACAACAATGGGGAGAAAATGTGAGGTTTTTTTTTTCGGTCGTGTGAAATTTTGGTACTACATGTTGATGTATGATTTTGATGAATCATTCATTGTGGGATTGAAGACAAGATTTGGGAAAAATTTTGTTTTTGCGTGTGACTGCAGTCTGAAATTTAGCACTCACTATTGCATGTTTGGAAAATTCCATAAGAATTTTCGGTGGTGTGAAAATTCCCCAACAATAATTGACTTTAATGGATAGTTCATTCAGTAGTGCAAAATTTAACACTACAAACTTATTAAATTTCACACTATTGCTCTTTCGCAGCATGGTTTTAATGAAGACCAAAAAAGAAACAGCTATCTTGGAGAAGATCACCAACACAGATTTGCCAGCTTTTTTCGGTAGAGCCTTCTTTTTACTTTTCTCTATTGGATGTGCTGGGGGCTTTCACAACCTTCGCAGGGATGTGATGGCTTCATAGTGGTGCTTTTAAAATGGAGTTATCTGTTGTAGTTTCATTGTGGGTTTGATGGTTTTTTCTTTTCTTTAAATTTGTTTGTCTTTGTATTGGTCTTGTTTTTTAATGTGGTTGGGATGGATTAGCGTGGTCCTGTTGGATGCATGCAAGGTTTTTTTGTCGAATAGTTTGTCTTGTGCTCTTGACTGATATATGAGAGTGGCTCTTGGGTTAATTTGTTCTTAATCTTTCTGTTTTGGAGAAACAAATTGGATTTGTGACAGTATGTAAAACATTTTTTTTTTATCTTAATAGGGTTTTCGTAGTATCAATTTGAAATTACATACTATTCGCAATGAAAAATTTAACCTAATCATTATTCAGCCGTGTGAAATTCCACACTACTTGCAGTGAAAAATTCATTCATTTATTTCAATTAAGTTGATATCTTCTCTTCGATCTATTGTTATCTCCTTCAATCTTAAAACTCTCACGAATGCAGTATAATACATACTATCATGAATGATTATTGGTAGAACAGAAAATCCATGGATGACATTAGCAAGATGTTACAAACCCATAATGTAGATACATAAAATCCTGGGAGTTTATTTTCATTTATTAGATATCCAAAAATAAAGGGATAGTAGATCAGATTTTTTAACAAATTTTTTTCAAAACCTAACATGATTTATGGCACAAACACAAAAAACGGAAAGCACTATAATTATGGGATATTAATTCAAAATGAGATATTGACAAGTCAAATCTATCATAACTGCCAGAATTAATGTGTATATATGGCAAGTCCAAATCAGATTTAATGAAAGCAGTGAAATTTTGTAGTGTAAAATTTCACTAATAAACCAGTTGTAGTGTAAAATTTCACACTAATAAACCAGTTACAGTATAAAAATGAACTATTTGCAGTGTAAAATTCAATACCCACAAAAAGACTCGTTTATGATGTGATATATATAAAATGGTGAAATTCGTTTGTAACCTTTTTGTAAAGTAATATCCTAAAATATTGGGATAAAATTTCTATATATATTGTAACCAATATCAATTGGGATTTGATAAAATTTGGTCAGATTTGGTAACTGATTCAATCATTAAATCTGAATTAAATATATGTATATATATACGTTTCTATATATATATATATATATAGGCTAGGGGTAGAATAGCCATCTACTAATTCTATAATAGGATATTTTGGACTAATCTCTAACAACAATTACAATTATAGGGTCTATTATTATGAAGTACTAAATGGTGGGCCTATTATAAAAAACATTGGTAGAATAGAACTTTTGACCATATTTTTCTTGTAGTATTTAGGTGAATTGAAAACTTATACTCAATAATGGTATATTCGAGAAAAAATCTTAGCAAAACAAATGAATAGAAGAGATTTTTAATTAGTTGTAAGAGTTGGAGTGGCTAATATTATTAAAATTTAAATGGAGTAAGAGTTTATATGACTCATTCAATAGGATAAGACAGATTTGGAATAAGTACACATTTAAGTAAGATATAGTCAGTAAAGTACGACTCCTAACAAAATCCGCCCCGTTGTCAATACTACTATAGATTATTGCCTAACCATAAAAAAAAAAAATTTAATATTTAAAAAAAAAAAAAAAAAAAAAAGGAGTCCTAAATCCTAAATGAGACATGTCTTTGACCCCCTCAACAATAACTTTACATCTCCAGTACGTTCAGGAAATATCTAGCTACTAGATTATAGCTTTTCGTCCTTTCCTTATGCAACTGTGTTTTTTTTTTTTTGTATTTTTGTATAACTAATTAGACATAGTTTAGATTGAACTATTTGACCGTAAATCCAGGTTGGCTGTGATCTTGCTTAATCCAAGATATACATAATTCCATCTCATCAAAAACAAACAGATAGATTTTGCTGTGAACTTGTGGGGGAAATACCAAAGTTACTCTTACTAGACCGCGTGATAACTTAAAGGTGGAAAATAATTCTGACTTGTAAAAGAGGTTTGACAAAATAGATAATTTCTTTCCTCTTTTTTTTTTTTAGTAAATTTTTTTTTTTAAATTTAACCCCATAATATGAATAAGATAACAATAAAAAGACTTGCAAATAATTCCAAAAACTTGGACGTTAACAACTGCAGTTTTTTTTCCCTTAATTGTAATCAAGATTTTTTCCCCTTAATTGTAATAAAGCTAAAATATTTGAATGCATATCTCTTTTCTTCTTTACGACATGAAATCAATTTATTTGGCTTTTTGAGTTTTCTGATAATGTTAAATTATTTTCTTTTCTATTTATCTCTATTAATCAGGTTTGACCAATTAATATACCTCATACTATCTTAGTTAACGAGTCCAGCTAAATTAAACGGGACCAATGAAATTAGTGTTAAAATCTAATCCAATTATCTTCTTGCTTTTTTAGTACGAACCATTCAAACAAATTCAGAGTATTCCTAATCCTATTCCAACAAGAACTGGTTCATATTATATAAATATATACACACTGAGCGTGTAACACAAAACTCTACATTCATTAAAAACAACATAGTTCCAAGTCTTTCAGACTCATGGCCCAGGACTGCAGTTTCAAAGTTTGTGATGGTGATGATGATATCAGTTTTTATTCAGAGTATGAAGATGATCTTTACGGCGATTCAATGAGCATGGGAGAATTTGTTACAGAGAGAGAAGAAAATATGCGAGGCTTCGTACAAAACAAGAAACCCGTGAACGAATCGAAGGGATGGCTCGGACTCGTGCCATGTTTCGAGTTTTTGAAACTTATTTTCCGTGTTTAAGTAGAGGCTTAATCTCACCCTTTTGGTTATTAGACTGAATGTTTATTCTTTTTCACCATGCAAATTGTTAGCGTGGAGATTCATTGGTTGTAAACTAATTCTACTTAGCCAAAAAAAAACATGTAAACTAGTTCGTTGGCGTAGTCTTGTTTCAGCAACAGTTAAATTGATGCTTATTTTGATTTTAATAGTTAATTAATTCCATCTTTCACAACACACAGAACACCAGCATACAGGGCACAGGTCACCCAGTTTTTCAATGGCAACAATAAACTTGTTACCTGTGAGAATAATAAGGTCATGTTTGGATAAAAATCAACATGGGTTTTCAGTACATCATGGGATTTCCCAGCCGCACACTGCACTGAACGCCAAACATCGTTTTTCAGTTTTCTAAATTCTAAAAATGGACACTAGGTTTGGACCTTTGATTTACTTTTAATACAAACAAGAAAACAAAAAACTAAAAACCACCTTCTTTTTTTCTTTTTTTTTTGTGTGTGTGTGTGTGTGTGTGCGCGTGTGTTTCTTTTACTTGCCCATTTTTGTTGTCGTGTTCAAAATAATGAAAACTGCCACACACGTTTCGGTTATTGTTTCATTTTTGAATGGGCCCTAGATTAATGAATGAGTTAGAGGAACTACTACTGTGAAACTTTGAACTTTAATAATGTTTCAAAAAAATACAAGAATGCGAACTCTGCCTGAACTTTTCGTACAAGATTGGGCAGGGTTCTCAAAACAAATTCTCAAGAATATAACAAATTATCAACAAAAACCAAAAAAAAAAAATAGTATCTAGCAAAATAAGGGATTAGACCAAGCTTTGATATCTTTTACCTGAACCAAGCCCACATTCTGAAAACAGGTATTCTTTTCAAATGATTCTTGCAGATCGGCAGGATGCGAAATTGCCACCCATTGTCTTTGACCCCGAAAGGGACAACGAAAAAAAAGTGTAATGGAAAAGTCTTCTCATTTACCATCTTCTGAATCTGTCACTTGTTTCTCATTGTTATAGTTTTCTGTGTTGCTTTGCATTTCAAGTAGCTTCTCTCGTTCCTCCTCATTCTCTTGTTCTTTTACTTCTTTCACTGCCTTGGGCTTGTTGCTAGTAGACTGCTGTTACATAATCCCACCTACCATACAAATCAGAAGCCCTAGCGTACCCACAAATGTTGAATGCTTGTCCCAAATGACCAGATTGATCACAACTGTCAATAGCTTGTTCACAATCCCAAGAACCGTAAACCCTGTTGCCGAAATGGCCCTCTGGCAAGAAAACCCGAAGAAAGAGATTGCCAAACCGAACAAACACGATAACCCAACTGGCAGAACCACCTGAAAAGAGTGCCAATCGTAGTCATCCGTGATTTCGTGCTTTATTTTCTTCAACTCCCCCATAATTAATAGCTCGAGTGGAAAAAGTAGCAGAGCCTCGAGATTGTTGTAAAGCACGAGACCCCATGTGTTTAGTCCAATGGTCATAACCACATGCTTGATGTAAACAAAATCTATGGACATGCTTACAAGGTAAGCCAGGGCCCAACTATAAGCCATGAAAGTGAACTAGTAGTCAGTACTGACGTATAGAATGCTACCACCAAGGATGGTAGAAAGTGAGATCCACGTCCTTAGTGACGGCCAAGGCTGATGCAAATAAAGTCTCTCCTATTGCAACGAAAATGGGGACTACAGAACGGAAAACAATGAAAGTATCAACATTGGCATGGGGGAGGAGCTCACTGTTTGTAAAGAGAGAGAGGTAGAATATAGCTGCTGCTGGTAGGAATCGCCACATTGTCATAAGGTCAAGCCGGTCATGCTCTATAACCTTGAACCACCCACAGAGTACAACCCCGGCTGCACTAGTGAAGTACTGTAAAGCAGTTAGAGCCCCAGGGTATGTAAATTTCATAACAGCCCATTTGTTGATAATGGAAAGCAATGATGCCGAAATGCAGTATCCAGCAGCTATACCATAAAAGGAAATATGACGCAAGAAGCCATCGTACCAGCTTGCTTGGGTTTCACTAGAAGCTGATAGGGCATCTGGAACTTTCTGGGCCTCGCCATTTTTGGGATTCTCCACATCACTGGACATCTAAGAGAAAACCCAAAAAAAATCTTCTCAGATTTCTAAATAAAGATTGGTAGTAATATGACATTTTCACATTCTATATTACGAAAATAAGGTCTTTTGTAGCAGACCCATCTCCAAAGGCCAAATTTTGTGGCATTCACCACCTATAAATGTACAACTAGAAACTAAATATGAAAAGAAATCATCTTCTTATACCTTTCAATGGCTTTTAATATCACGTAGAAATGCATTAGGTAAAACTATGAAGGCAATATGCAACTAAGCCAAATAGAAAGAAGCAAGGGGGAAGGGAAGGGGGGGAAGAAGGTAGGTTACAGGACTCACCACCGACAGTAGCTTATGATCTTAAAATAAATGACTCGGCAATAGGACAACAAAATCAATAATTGCATATATCTGGAACATAAGTCAGATAGGTCCGGGACATCAACAGCTCACAAAGACATTTATGTTAGCAGGTTCGGCATAACGGAATCTTAGATCTATATTAATCAGCCCAGACTCCAGAGATGACCGCATATAATGGCATAACAAAATACAGCAGCACTAATCTCTTAGAAATCTGCAAATTAGAGGTATTTGGCATTGATAGGTCGGCCTTTCGGAATGTTACGTAGGCTTTTTGATTATTTCATTATCACTACTCATTTTTCAGTTATATATTAGCTTCTTGATCACTAAAATGGTTGTTTAACCACACACGTTCACTTAAATGGTTGAGCTATCCACCCCTCCTTCATATAGAAGAATGTGTAACTGATCATGCAAACCTTTAATCTCGACTGATGATTTTGCATCAAGCTGGCTATGTATGTGAAATTGTGAACCTGTGAGAATAAATGAAAGGCAATATCATCCTTCCCCTCTTCATTCCTCCCTTTTCTCTTGCTCAGCTAAACAAAGAAGGAAAAAATAGATCTATTTGCATACGATACAGACTCATCCCCAATCGTATCTTCATTCAGATGTTACAACCCCCTCACAAAATGGAGTGCTAAAGGTGAAAGACAGAGTCACCGTGTGTGGCTAATAACAACAGTCCGAAAGAACCATATTATCTTTTCCAACAAGAGTGGATTAGCATTATGAGTCATGTTCAGATAGGTTCTTTCTAATTAGCAAAACACAAAAAGACATCATGGTACCGAGTTGGTGCTTCAAATGCTCAGTAAGTTCATTATTACAACAAAGGATGATTAAAATACGAGCATCTATTCGGAGATCTGCTTTTCTAGTGTCTTCACTGCACTCATATTAACACCCGTTAAAACACGTTTAAATTGTCAAAATATTTTTCTATTTCCTATGACTCCAACCCATAAGAATTAAAAAAAAAAAAATTTAAGACATTCAAACTATTTTTTTTATTTATTTATTGTGCAAATGCTGAAAGTGATTCTACTAGTACCAAATTACATCTAATAGCTACTGAGCTAGTAGTATCATATCTTTCTGTATTCATCTATAAGGAAATCAATTCCAGATGCGGAAATGTACCTTATTAGACCAAAAAGGTGAAACATGGGCAATTGGTCGTGCGGGTATCGCGAGACAGTATTCTAATAAGGGTATTTTAGAGCCTGTTTTCTCTTACAGATTAGAACAAGCCAAGTTATTGAATTTCATCACATACTCTCGTATCGAAAGATGATATTGCATTTTCAAATACTTTGTCAGGATTCAAATACATAGCCAGCTTGAAATAGACATTTACATGTTCAATGAATAATCAGTTTATATTATAATAGAGATTTTTCTCCCTTTCAAAAGCACCAGAATCAGCAATATTTATATGTTTAACATACAGGACAATGGGTAACAAAACAAAAGCACTAGAATTTCTTTTGCTTTTAGTATACAAATCAACACGAAGTTAACAAACAAAAAAAAAGGGCAAAAACATGAAATGAAAAAAAAAAAAAAAAAAAGGGTATTGACTTGATTATCAAATTTACCTCGGACTTCTTACTAGATTGTGACTCCAGCAAGCGAAGAGTGGTCAATATAACTCGCACCAAGACCAACACTGTCAATGCCAAATTGCCAATACGTAAAGAGGAGGAGGAGATGAATTTCACGACGACAGCGGCAAAACCTTCAACGCCATTGAATCTACCAGGTAATTAAACCTAACATTCTTCTCTTTCTCTTTCTCTCTTCCACTATGTTTGGGAGTTTAAAAAACGAGAGAAAAGAAGAGAAAATGAGAGAAAGTACCTCACTTTGGCTTTCTCTCATTTGGGAGTTTAAGTGAGGAGAGAAAAGGAGAGAAAGGGAGAGAAAACTAATCCTCACTTTCTCTCAATTTCTTTTTCTTCAAATTGGGAAGAAATGGAGAGAAAAGAAAATGTGGTTTAATGAATTTTTTTTAATACCCACAATACCCTTTATTTAATTCTTAACTAATTTTAATTCCATCTAAGTCATTGGCTCCCAATACACTATATGCGTTTATTCTCTCTCCTAACAAAGCAAAAAACTTACGTACTAAGTAAATCTGGATGCTATTTGGTGTGAATAGAAAATGAAAAGAAGAGATATTAGATGCTTCATTAGGTCAAGTCATTAATGGGTAAAATGGTAAATTTCTTTCTTTTCTCTTCTTTTTTTCTCAACTCCCAAACAAAAGGAAAGAAACTAACTTTCTCTTCTCTCTTAAACTCCCAAACAAAAATGAAAGAAATTGCTATCCTTTCTCTTCTTTTATTTTCTCTCCTTACTTACCACTTTCTCTTCTTTTCTTTTCTCCCCTAAACTCCCAAACATTGCATTCCGATCAGATCCCCAAACCAATTTCAAACAATTATAAAACCCTAATGCAACCGTACAAGATCGCCGCACCTATATAATGATTAGCGAAATATATGCGTATGCGTGTGTTTGTATGTATATATATATATAGAGAGAGAGAGAGAGAGCAAGATCTGAGAACGAAATTGGGTTAAAACAAACAAATTTTTTGACTGAACATTGAAGTGAGTAGTTAGAGTATACTACTTAATATTCTGCATTAGGGGAGTGTTTATTTAACGATGGTTTTGGCTCCCTCCGTTCTTTTGCAATCAGTCTGTATTACTAATTACTAATTCCGCTAACTCCTGTCACAAGATCCTGTGACACCGTTTAAAAAAAAAAAATTTATAATGTAATCAGCAATATTTGGTCATTAATCACTTTGGGTTTATAGGTTATTTTTTTTTTTTTTTTTGGATAAATTACACAAACATCCCCTCAACTATGATTCGTTTTTAACTCAATACCCTAAACTTTTTTATCTACAAATTGACCCTCTCAAGTATTACTACTTGTTACTTATTACCCTTCTGTTAAGCCACGTCGAAGAAAGTAACAGACTTTACCAACGGGGGTTGGTCCGAGTGATAAGCGGCTCGGTATCGCTTAAGCAAGGTCTCGAGTTCGAGACCTTGTGAATGCAGAAAATTCCCGTTGGGAGACTCACCCACCATTCCAGGTGCGCGACCCGGGTCGGATCCGGATTAGTCAGGGTGAAGCCTGGACACCGGGTGGGCAACCAAAAAAAAGAAAGTAACAGACTTCAATGAATGACCTGAGAATGAAGTATATAAATTATGCCAAAATTGCCCCTCACATGGGACAAAATTTTTCCTCTGAGATTGTGCATCAGGCTATATTTTTTGCATCTCTTCGGCAACCACCATATCAACTACCGTATCGGCACTGACGCAGAGACCTTAACCCACAATTAACAAATCAATGATGGCCACCACTCACCAGCGCCGTCTTGGACCCCATCATTATTGACCTCACACTACCAATGGCCACCATCGATGGCCCCAATGTCTCAAACCCATGCGAAAAATGATCCAATACGTACGAGCAAAAACAATTTATAAAATGGAGTCGGCAGAGGTTGTTTATGTCCATGTGGATGGGGATGATGGTGGTGAGGTTCCCTTGGTAATTGATTGGTGATGATGGTAAATGGGTTTCTGAGCCAAGGTAAAGAACAGGTGGTTGTAGTCTTTTAGATGAATCACGGCGGCGGCGATGGATGTCAATAGTCGGAACAAAACTGTGGTGGCGGTAATGGAGTGGTACCGGCGACTGTGATAGGGCTTGGTGGTGGCAGTCGATTGCGTCAATGGAAGGCTTCTATAATGGCATCCATGGGGCTGTGGTGGCGTGATGGGGCTGTGGATAATGTTTGTGTATTTCTGCAAAATGAGAGATGAGGTAGAAGTAGCAACAAGAGTGTGTTGATTTTCCGAGAGCAACTTCGTTTTTTGATTTTCCTTTGGATTTTGTTCCTCACGGAACGCGTTCGAAAAATCTGATTCTTCAAGTCCCGAAAATATTAACAGAAGAAGGCAGTAACGAGTGGGGCACTACTCTCGTTGGTTATTTCATTGGGAAAGGTCTCCCCTACTCTCTTGTTACATCCGCTACCGATCGGTTATGGGCAGACTATGGCCTTTTTGATACGTTAGCGACGGACTCGGGAATTTTCTTCTTCACCTTTTCGAGTGAGATTCAGAGAGATGCGGCTCTCGAAGGGGGGCCGTGGTACATTGCTGGACAACCCCTCATTTTACAACCATGGAAACCCAGTCTGAGATTGGACAAGAAGGATGTTCAGTCTATTCCTATTTGGGTTAATCTTTATGGCATTCCGTTGGAACTCTGGAACCCAAAAGGTATAAGCTTCATTGCTAGCTATATTGGGAAACCTTTACGCGTGGATAGAATGACAGCAAGCCGAAGACGTATCACTTATGCTCGAGTCTGCGTTGAGGTGAGCGGTGATCTTGACTTTATCGATAAATTTGCCATTGAGACTATTGATGGTGATGGGAAAACTACGCTTCTTGATATTGCTGTTGAGTACCAATGGATGCCTATTCGCTGTTCTAAATGCTCCACATTCGGTCATGATTGTGATAAGGTGGCAAGTCAGAAACCAGGGTATGGTGTTAATAGAGCGAAGCCAGCCCAGTCCTACCACCCTACTACTAGTCTTAATCGCCATCATAGGGCTAAGGAGGGAGTTTGGCAAGTTGTCCAAAGGAAGGATAAGGGGAAAAAGACTGCTGAAAATTTTGACCTTGAAGGGAGCGCTAGAGTGTCCCCTCAAATTGAAGCCAATAATAGGGCTTGGAGATCCACCATTGATGGTAGTGTTGCTTGCTCTTCTGAACAGGAACACATGATATACTCTATTAACAACCTTCCTTCCATATGCAAAGATCGGACTTCTACTGTTCCAATTGACAACTCGTTCAATGGATTAATACCTTACGTGTATGACAGAGAAGACTGTGGCCCTCTCGATGTTTGCATCGGAAGCCCCTTGGACGAGGCCCCCCATGAGGAAGATGATTCTAATGAGAAAACCCCTGAGACAGCCGCTGCAAATGCAATCGATACTCCCATCTCAGGACGTCAAAAGAAAAAGGAAGCGAAGATGCTATTCAGCGGTAGTAGACCTAAAGGCCGCCACCGATCTTGAGTGACTCCGTGTCGGGTTTAGGGATTGAGTCTTGTTGGACTCATCCCCATGTTGCTCCCATGTTGTTATGTTATGCTTGTTTGTTTCATTTCCATGTTTGATCTCGCTTTCATAACATGTTTTTTGCTCTTACTGTAATATTCTGGGGTATGGCCCCTTTTTTTTGGATTTTATTCACCTTTTTCCGAAAAAAAAAAGAGTGTGTTTGTTTGGTGTAGAGAATAATCCCTTTTGATTGTAAGAAAGAAAATGGGTATATTTGTCATTTCCTATCTTCCGTTAACATCGTTAGAGAGTGTATTCAGTTCAATAGATTAGAGCATCTCCAATGCAAAAAGTTACAGTATTTTTTTTCATTTCAAAGCTATAATTTGACACTGCTACAGTACCAAAAAGCTATATTTTGACAATACTGCTCCAGTGGTAGATTTCATCCAAACTACCAAATTTTGGGTCAACTACCATTCTCCTAGAATGCATGTTAGTAATAAAATGTTTATCTATGAATCTCTACGGCTTAGTGATTTCAACAAGAACTTAACATTTTCATTAATCATAAAAAATATATATAATAATAAAAAATTAAAAAAAAAAAAACTAAAAAAAAATTCATGATTATACCCCCAACGAGCTTGGATAGAACTTTGTGATCGTGACGTTTGATCGTTCGTGCTCTCAATATAATTTTGGAATACTCGATTCCAAAAATTATTTTGTGACTGCAAGTTACCAACAATTGGATCTTGGCTGACACTCAACCAACCATGGCAAATTGGTATATCTTGATCTACAGTAAATGTCTTTCCCCTCTTTGTAGAGTGTTGATTGGTTTCCATTTTTCCTTCTAAAAAATTGTAAGGAAGAACAAAAAAAAAAATGGACAAGAAAGCACAATATAGAAAGTGGGTTCAAATTTTATATTTATAGACATTTGGAAGGGTATAAAAGTAAAATTACAAAACATAGTCGTTGGTTTTGCAATTTAGACGTTGGGTTGCAAAAAGAAAAAACAATTTGGATGTAAATAATTGGCAGCTGGCACTGTCGGGCCCACTCGTTGGCAATATAGCCGTTGATTTGGCAGCTCTCATATTTGGCAACTAAAATGACTTTGTCATTTTTTAGTCGGTCAAATGACCATGCGTTGGAGCGATATCAATGCTCTGAGCTACCAAAATATAACTTTGCCAATGACTTTAAGAGAGCCGTTGGAGTTGCTCTTAGGGGATCAAGTTGTTGGCTTTCATAGTAAGGACATAAATGAAAAAGGGTCATAATTGAGGGGATGTTTGTATAATTTACCCCTTTTTTTTCTTTTTCTTTTGGGGTAAATTGAACTTTTCACTCTTATTGTTTGAGGGGGTGGTCATGGGTTCAGGTAAGTCGTGTACGACTCTCAACCCGACTATCCATCCGAATCCCCATCGGTTAATGAATGTAGCACACGTCATTCATTCGTAAAGTCGGGTGAAACCGATCAGTCGATTTCGGGAGGAGTCGGGTTGATTTCGGGTGAAACTCGACAAAGAGCATACAAAATGCTGAAACACTTTTTATAACATGTTTGTACAACCTGTTTTTCACTTTGTTGTAAACTTTTACAATAATAATAACATATTAGATATTGTATTATAATCCCACATCAAACAATCATACAAATTAAAATAACAATATCAAGTTCATAAAAAACTTGATAAAAAAAAAAACAACAAAACAAAACAAAAACAAGAATAAAAAGCAAAATAACAATAGAAATACTAGAAGTCTAGCATTAGTCTTTAAAAAGAGTATTTATCCGGTCGAGTGGGGTTGGGTCAATTAACACATAAAATCGGCATCCGACTCGAAGTTAATCGGGTCTAACAATTGGAACCGGTGACTCCTCCCGCAACCTATACAAACCGACTCGAAAGGCTCAGGTGGATCGAGTCGGATTGGGTTTTAGGAGTCATCGATTTTTTTTTTTGCCAGCCCTAGTTTGAGGGTCCTGACAGTTTAGTTTCTGCACTTTCAATTTAGACATTTTTTACCCTAAAGTTTCATAAGTGTGACAATTAAGTCCATTCAGGTCTTTTATAATTAAGTTAGAATCTTAGTAGTTTAAAGAAGGGTTAATTACAGAAACACCCCCAGTAGTTAGGCATTTTTTCAGTTTACCCCTGTACTTTAAATTGTGTCACTAATGCTCTTGTGGTCTGGACTTAAGTGACAAGTCATTTTTTCCATTAAAGTTAACGAAAAATGAGCAAAAGTATGAAATTACTCCTATTACATGCTAATGAAAACACTCTTATGTGCTTAAATGTTTATTTACGCATATGTGGTATATTATTATATTATTTTTATATTATGTTTGTTGCTAGAAACCATTCTGTGGTCATTTTGGAGTATCTTTGTGAGAGCGAATTGGACACACACACATACACGCAGCACAGCACAGCACACACGGTCTTGGTGATAATTTTATTTTTTTTTAGATATTAGTACATCACTACATTGGATTTCACTGTGTGTGTCCAATGGTAGATCAAAAAAAAAAAGCTAAGATATCGCTAAGTCTGTGTGTTGCTTGTGTGTATCCAAAGGTAGATAAAAAAAATAAAAAAATATCACCAAGATTGTGTGTGTTGTGTGTGTGTGTCCAAGGGTAGATCAAAAATTAATACAAAAAATTAAACAAATTCTCTCTCACTAAGGTACCCCAAAGTGACCACGGAATAGTTTTTAGCAACAAATATAATAACAAAATAATATACCACATATGCATAAACAAACATTTAATAAGAGTATTCTCATTAGAATGTAATAGGGGTAATTTTGTACTTTTACTTATTTTCTGTTAACTTTAATAGAGAAAGTGACCGTCACTTAAGTCCAGACCACATGGGGTATTAGTGACACAATTTAAAGTACATGGGGTAACTAAAAAAAGGCCTAACCATAGGGGGTGGTTCTGTAATTAACCCTTTAAAGAATTATGCTAAATTCACTAGAAAATTTCTTAAATTTTGTATTTTCTTTGTTCTTTGAGTACATAGTTATTTTTTATCATCACCTCCCATCAATCTGGTATCAGAGCCTGATAAAAAATTAGTTAGTATTCAAAGAAAAGAGAAAATACTAAATTTAAGAAACTACTAGGGAGTTTAGTACAATTTTTTAAACTACTAGGGTTCTTACATTAATTATAAAAAGACCTGATTGGACTTAATTGTCTCACTTATGAAATTCTAGGGGTTAATCCAAATTGAAAATGCATGGACTAAAGTGTCACAACTCTCAAACTAAAAAGGTGAAAAAGTGCAATTTACCCTTTTTAAAGTGAAAAAGTAGTCACATCCTACATAAAACTTCCATTAATTTGCACAATGTTTAAGAAATGTGTATTGTATTTTTTTCTTTTGTCCTTTTTTTCGACTTTCCCATATTACCTTTGATGTGACATTGACTTTTTTACTCATTTCCCTTTTCTCACTCTCCTACGAAATGATGCTTGTCGTATATTGTGAGAGTATTTGTGGACACGCGGCCTCCGGACCCCCTTGCGCGTTTCGGAATTGATTTTCCTTTGAAATATTTGAAGAAATGAAGTCTGTGAAAATAGATACAGAATCACCACTTGGTCTTTAGGGAACCAAGAAACCTAATTTTTACTCGCCCAAACGGATAATGGGTACCGGCCCTTCATAACCAAAGAACTTGGCTCGGGATTTTGATACGAGAGATGAAGGAGCCTTTGTCACGACTAAAACACCCTCAACTCGCCCCGTCTCTCGACGGGCCTCAATTAGTATCCAAATAATCATCTCATACTATGTTTGGTTCGACAGTTAATATTATGATAAGTATATTACATTGCATAAGATTCTTGAAATGGAAGATCAAATTATAAGATATCATTCATAAGATCTAAGCCAAGTATTACACAATGCAAAAGTGAAAGATCACACAAATAAACCTAGGAAAAATCGTCTAATCACATATAAAGTAATCAAGTTTTCCTAATCAAAAGGGCACATGAATTGTTCTTGAAAACAAATTATCAAATAAAATGAGACGTTCTTAGCAAACTAGTATGATGCATATTAATTCCTAAAAAAGAAGACTTCTCAATCCCTAGGACGGATGAGAAAGGAAGATTGAATCGAGGAGAGCATGAACGTGTGATCAAGTTCATTCCTTATAATTTTCTTAGATTAGGAGTCACAAAAACTCAAAATCTTGCATGTATGTAAGGTATGATCCTAAAATGTGCAAAGTAGTAGTGTGTTTGTGTTCATGGGTTTTTTAAAGTGATTTAGGACTATGCAATATGCATGAATGCATGAATAATATCATTATAGGATACAAATGATGAACTGCTTCCTAAGATATGAGTTAATTTGGAATGCATATGAACATACTATCAAAGAATGAAAGTAAAACATGCTTGTTGTGAATAGTGGACAGAACAGTTAACTGAATTTGTAAAACTAGAAAAGTGAGGTTAGGAATGTTTTTAATTCTTGATTTTTATGGATATTTTCTCTACTGTGTCTAGAACATATATCAAAAGGCCAAATCAAAATTGAAGTTGCAGATTGAGAGAAATCATATATACAAGATAAGCTACTCAGAAACAGAATCCGTACTGTCGATTAAAATGTAGAAAAATATTTGAAAACAAAAACAAAACATTCAGAGGCCCATATTGTACAGAAAGTTCCCTAAGACATTGAAGTTTAAGGGAAAAATGAGCCGGGACCACTCTTTTTGGAAATGTTTTCTGGAAAACAAGTTTCAAGTCAACTAAGCTATTGTGACAGAAAAATAGAATGTTTGGGTCAAAATAAAACCCTTCCAAGTGTTTTAAAAATCATCCAAAAATGGACATTCCCTAATGAGTTAGGAAGACTTTTCAAATGGTATTGCAATCATCTATTGAGTATTGAGCTCAGAATGACATTTTTAAGTTGAACAACTCACTATTTTGAAGATTTTGAGAAGAACAAATGTTGTATTTGTTTGAAATCAAAATGAGGGGTTTAAGTGGGGTTTTGAAATGGATGCTTTGAAATAACATTTTCAACTCTTTGATGAAAATTCTAACCAGTTGGAATATCAATTCCTAACTCATTTCAAGAATTCCTTAAAGCATTTGCAAATCATGGTTTGATTTGAAAACCAAACTCAAGAATCCATGGAAGTATGATACATGAGAGAATAGATGATACATGGTATAATACAATATACTAGGAGTGGTAAAGAATCTGCCATTGGAGGGTTTCAAGCTTTTTCACAAAACTTTGAAAAATCAATTTTCAAGTGGGTCTAGTACGAAACTCCAATAGGGGTTCGAATTTTTTTATATGGTTGTGTCTCATATGGTCCCTAGAGTTCCCCTATATAGTCCCATGGCTTGATTATCTCAACGAAGAAGAAATCTTAAACCCTAATTGCTGGACATGTAAAAATCGAAATTTTTTCGCAACTTTGATCCAATTTTTGTGGAGGATTTACACGTTCAATGCCTCTGTTTTTTTGGCTTAAACTTGTTCTACTCTGTAAGAGCTTTCCAACATATATAATACAAGTTTTTTGAATCAAAATCCCAGGAGATATAGCCTTGCAAAGTCGGGACCCCATGCAGCCTGCTGCTGAAATTTTAGTTTTTTTTTCAAAGGTTGTAGATGACCAGGTAGAAGCTTAGGAATGTTGATCTCCGACAGTACTATAGTGTTCGAATTATAAGAGAGAAGAGCTTGACTATTATACAACATCAAAACCTCCCCGTCTTTGAGAAAACACACAACTTGAACAAACCTGATATTCCTACCAATATGACTAGAACATATGGTGAACATATGAACCCAAGAATTTTCTATACCATACTCCTTCATTACCCATGTATCTATACATTTATTAAATGAACTCTTAAAAATACAAAGGCGTTGACCAAACACTCTCAGGATAAAACTGACTTGCTCCAAGTGATCAAAATCAGGCCTTTGAACAATTCCAAACTCTTCGCTGTCTATATCAAATGAGACAAGCAGTTTGGCTGAACAAGTGCTCTCCCAATGAAGAGCACCATTCACAAAAGCTTTTGAAGCTATTTGCCCAAGTTTTGGAACATCGGTAGTGTCTTTTAGGTCTCTAAGACTCACCTCCAATTGTGTACACATAATCTTGTCTCCGGGCCATTTCGGTCCATGAGGTCCTTGGAAACCAACTATGGCCAAAACATTGTACTCATCGGTACTCTGGCTCCATTCGAAGCCCACCACAGTATCACCCGGCTGGTCAGCCATGCTAATTGGCTCGGGAAGCTTCATATACTGTCCAATACAAGGATTGAATACGGCTATTTTGTACCTATTCCAGGGATGGACCAGGCATAGCAAGTCATTCCAAGGACCCATTACACGAAATTCATCGAAATCGGATATTCGGACATTAATTTCAGTACAAGTGTGAGGGTGATTTTTGTCGTTTTCTAGCTAAAAAGTATATTTGTTTGCGATAATCGGTTGAGCCAAACAGGTTGTGCCAACGAGGATGAGATTAGGATTTCTATGAGAAGGCAAATTTAGATGGCTACCAATGAAGCCATGGTCATATGTTAGATTGTTCAAGGATTTGCTTACACACCTATATCTAACCAGAGATTTGATGGGCAGTCTTGAAAGTATGTTTATGGTGACATCCTCCTGTAAATTACTCATCGATCTCTGTCTACCTTGTTAGAATGAAGAAAAAGAAGACGGGACGATATGGGGTATATGATGGGTTCTAGGTTGTTGACTTTTGAGTTACTTATTTGCAAAGGAAGATAACATATATGCACACGTACACAACACATTGGTTGAACTAGGTCAAGTGATTAGAGACCAATGGCATATTCTAATCCCGATTTGGTGGAGCAACGGTGTCACGCTTATCCTGATCTGCACATTTTTACCAATGGAAAATGATGAAATAAAATTTATTGGAATTTGTTTGGACAATGACATAGGACAGGGAAAAACAAGAAGAACAAAGAACATGAAATAAGGAGTGAAGCATTTATATAACAGACTAATTATTTGTACGTGTTTTACGTTTTTTGGTGCTGCCTAAATTCAAAGCACATTTGCTTTGAAAAAATCAAGAAAGAGAGGAAGATGATTACATATATTTAAACCTAATCAAAGGTACCTGGGAATCTTGGGAACAAATTTAATTATCGGGAAGCCACAGTAGAAGCATATAACTATGGAGCTTAAACTTATTAAACAATGCATTGTTGTACGAATTAAACTTATTAAACAACTTTTCATGCTTTAAAAAGAGTCAGCATATAACTATGGAGCTTTAAGGATTAGGTTGACATATCTTACCCCCTTGAGTTTATTATAAAATACCCTGCCCTTCCATACTAGGCATTCGAAAGCAAATATACAAGCTCTTTGGACACTGAACAGATCTTATGAGAAACATAGTGATTACAAAGTAAAGAGAATTAAACAAAATTGCATGTCAAAATTAAGGAAACATGGGCTATAATCTTGAAGAGATGAACATATATTTGACAGCGTAAACAAGCCATCTGAAGCTTGAAACGTTAAATTTAACTTACTTGAATAATTTGTGGTAAGGTTTGGCTCTAGACCAATATTTACACTGATCAGCATTCTTGATTACAAATTTGAGAAAGAACATTGCTTATGATCAATGAACCGAGTAAGTCGATGGCTTAACTCTTAACTAAAACTGCTGCTTCTCAGTTTCTCCAGCACACACTTCTCGCCCATGAGATACTCAACCAAACCTATCACATGACCAGAAAATAAGGGTGTGTTTGGAATGACATTTCCAAATACTTTCTCACCAATTGTATTTACATTTTTTTTTTTGACTTTTTAAAAAATGCATTCCATTTTATTTATTATTATTATTTTTTTTTTTCTTTTTCAGAAAAGCAAGTCGTAATTGGTCCTGGTTTAAGTTGGATATGGTACATGAGTTGGGGTTGACGGAACTCGGAACCCATGGTCCTCAACGTCTATCGCTAGTAACATCGATATTGAATCATGTATCAGTAATATTGATACATCATACATGCACCACGAAGATAAAGTGAATTCAGTACCAAACACAGCATAAGTTGAGAGGCCAAGAAAACTTATGAGTTCAATCCCTGCCCTTGGGATCTAGTTAGTTTTGCTATCCACCCAAAAAATGGATAAGTGGCTGATTTCGTAGGGGGCAGTGGGGAATGGTTGATTCAATCTACGAGTTTCAGTGGGAAGAAGAAGAGAATTTGAATAATAATAACATAGTTGAATGAGGTATCTATGGTGAAGGAAAGGAAGGAAAAATTGGTTTCGTGTGGAACTAGGGATGGAATGTTCTCGGTTAAAAGGCATTAGTACTCTTCACCGTGAAATATGAAAAGCTGAAATCCTAGTCTTGGAGGGTGTGGCGGAGTCCTTAAAAATAACCGGGGAGAGGTGTGAGCTTATTCTATGGGCCAATTGGTATTGCTGACTCAAATGTCGCAGAAGTGGAAGCTATAAGACATGAGCTTTGTTGAAGAATATTTCATAACCAAGTCATGATTTTCAAGATTACGAAATATATTTATATATATATATATGGAAATATTTAAAATAAATTTCTGATATTATTGTATTCTGAATTTTTTTCTTGTTGGTTCTATCTTCAGCCTATATGTAGGGATGTAATTCATGCCATATCAGAATATGAAAGAATATTTCTGCCTTCTCCATTGCTTTCTGACAAGCTTGAAAATGTGTTATTAAAGCTGCATGCGTGAGAAAAAACGGTCTGTTGAGTGAATCTGATTCTAGAGTGGCTGTGGGTTGGGTTTTGAATAAGCATAGGCCATGGAGTCTATTGAAATGTTTAAACTCCGTCAATATTTTCATCAAGAAAATTGGAAAGGTATCTTTTCAGAATATCTTTAGGGAAGAAAATATTTTTGCGGTTTTTAGTCCTTTGACTGTACTCTTTTGATTGTACCACCTTATTTGCTATATCTTTAATGAAAATCTTCTCTTGTTGAGCTAAAAAAATTACCATTAGTGTAATCTCGGCAGTCATGACGGCCGACACTCAATTCAGTATCCCAACTCGCATTGAATTTATATGCTTCGTCTATAGCATCCACTCTAGAATACCCAACAAACCAGCACTTGGTTTTTGGCAGCTTTGTCAGATTCCTCGTGAGAAGAGCACCTGAAAGGGATACAGTGCAAAAGATATATCAAGAGAGTATAATAAGTAAGTATTTTCTCTTGTATCTAAAACATATTAATTACGGCCATCAGTATTCACTTTCTCTGAAATCTAAAACCACGATGAAAAACTGCGACCAACAAAAATATCTAAATCCTTTACACATTGATCGATCTAAAGAAGGATAAATGGATGAAAATATGTTATAAAATTGACAACAATTACTCAACAACAGATCTTATTAGTATAAATACTACATATAATTATCAATAAAGTTCATTTTTCCTCATCCGTTTTTAACTATGACATATTTGGTCAAGAAGCTTTAGCTCGGCTGCAAAAACGAAGTTGGATTTTGACTCCTCACTACTAGGCTTGCCTGTAGATTGGTGATGTCATAGCAGCCGTAGCTCGGGCTGGTGGGTGGAAGCCAATATTGTTCTCCAACAGATCCAGATATTTAAAAGAGATTGGGTTTTCAAAAATTAGGAAACGAGTAAGATGAGGATCATATTCGTGGTAACAATTTGAGAGCCATTTCACAATTTTCAATTTAGGTACAAAAAGTAAATAATAAGGTCTCGGATTTACATGGAGCAGACCAGTAAATTCGAAATGCTGTTAACTTCTACCAGTACAATTCAGGGTGCTTTTTTGAGCAAGATCCAAGTGGTTTGGGGGCTAGTCGGTCCTGAGTTAGAATCCCGCAATGGGAATAACTAAAGAATTATTGCTAGGTCACTGGCCGGGTGTCCATGAGCACCTTAGGTGGGGCTGAGTCAGGTTATGGCTCAACCAAGTTGGACGCCAGCAAGCCCCTACTTTTCGCCCCAGCGGGTAGGGGCTACTCTGGTCATGTCCAGGGAGGGATCGCCACTTATGTTTGCCCCCTCCTACCTTTTATATCCACCAAACCTAGCCTTATGTCCCAATCAATTGTAGTCGGATGTATGAATCTTTTTTTCTCCATTCTGCACGATCAAGAGCTATATGCTCATTTAAATTATATATATTCATATTCTGTTGTACTACATACCCCCAGGTCAGTCTAGGTCTGCCCCTCCCTCTAACCATTCCAGGCACTATGATCCTCCTACCTTTTACATCTAGCCAAAACAAAACTTTTCTAAGTACCGTAAAGCCATGTTTGTCTTGGCTGTGAGACCAGAGCAAAAAAATGACACGAGAATACTGGGAAAGTGCATGCAATTTCAGAAGCTTTACCTGGCACTTTTCTGCCTGATAGAGCTGCAAGTGCAACATAAACATTTTCCGGATCTTGAGGCTGAAAATCAAAAACCAAAATCTACAAAACAAAAGTGTGACTCATGTAGAATATTAGAACAAAACAGACGTCCATGAATTTTCAACTCTGAGAAACTCTTAAAATGGAATGATCAAAGTGAATGTAATTAAACTAAATGTCTGAGTCTCTAGTTTCCCTCAGAAGCCAAGATAACTAGAGAGAACTCACAAAATAAGTTATGAATATGCTCGAAAGCCGATAGTAACAGCAGAAGTCCATCCTGTTTATCGTCCATCTGATTTTTATGGATGCAATCTTAAGAATTTTCAGGATGAAGATGGGATTGGTTGTAAAATTCTTCTCAAATTTACAAACCTTGGATCTAAGGAATATTGCATATCAACAATGCTAGGGTGACAAACACTTTTTACAAACACACTCTATCTCTCTCCTTAGTGGAACTATGGGGTCCACTGAAATTATCCGGACCCCACAGTGCCACCTAGGAGAGAGATAGAGTGTGTTTATAAGTGTATGTAAAAACTGTTTGTCACCCAAATATTACTCATTGCATATTTAGTTGGCACTGCATTACTCAAAGAAAAAAACCCCTTCTCAAACTCTGTGAGGCCTTGAACTGTTGCATTGCATACAGATAAGTTAATTCAATCACAAAATCCCATTTTAAAAAATAAATAAATAAAATAAAAATTGACAGAGTGATTCAAAACAAAAATTTGGACAAACCCTGAAAAACGCATCTGGGGCTTCGAAAAGAGAACCTCAAAATCTTTACAATTCCAATCACTTGTATACATATGTGCAAACATTTATGTGTAAGCACAACAAACAGACAAACAAAAATAATTATGAAGAACCCACGAAACAATAATATAGGAGAAGCCAAGAAAACAATGATTCCAGTCATGTTAAGGAAGAAAATTCGAAATTAATATAGGAAGAAACTAAGGATTAGAAAGCTGAACCTGAGATGGAGGAGGTGAGGTGGGTTTAATTAGGACCATGAAATGCTGCAAATCCCAAAGATTGAGAGTGTAAGCAGAGGACATAAGCAACTGGGCAGGCCCTTTTGTGGCTCTTAAAGGCACTGCTGCTACATATACTTCATCTCTCCCTCTTCTCGGCACCTGTATGGAACTGCTGACTATATATTTCATTATTATGTATTATGGAATTAAACCTTTGTATTTGTAAGGTCTGAGTTAACAGATGACCAATCCTTCAAGTAGTTGAAAGTACAGTTAAAGTTGGTGGAAAAAATCTGTACTCAAAGGAGAAGTTATTGGATAACATACTGGCATACTCACTTGCTACTCTTCAATTAACAAGAGTGAGTAATTTGGATGGTGTGATTGACACCCCCAACATGTAGGAGATTCTCACTTTTGGGTGCGGGTCTTACCCAAAAACTTCTCGTATTCAAGGGTACAGATGAATGTATGGTTTTGGCTAGGGCGGATCCTTTACTGGGCCAGTGCGTTAATCCCGAAAGAGAAATTATTTCATGTGACTGTTATTTGCAGTTATTGTGATATATTCATTATTATAAGGCCCACTCTTTAAGGATCCATAGAATACTCAAATCACAATGAAAATCACACAAAATAATTTCTCGGAACGAACCTTTTATAGATAGTCACCATATGTACATCCATCCAATCTCAACCCCTAAATAAAAATCCTGCCTCCACTATTGGGTAGTTGCTACCACAGATTGCTGGCCCAGCCCAAACTGGATGATGGAAAATGTTAGCCTGGTTTCCTCTTGATGGGCCTAAAGAGAGGGGCTCTAAATTTGAAACCTTGTATTTTTGGTTGTAGATTGGACTAGTTGTTTACTTCGGAATTGTATAGGTGCAGTGGTCTGTTTCGTATGAGTGTTACATCTGTGTGATAAAGTGTGTTAGTAAGTGTTAGTGAATTTTGTTAGAGTGTGTTAGTAAGTATTAGTGAATTTTGTTAGTGCCCCAAATATTACTCTTTAGAAATACGTGGGTCACAATATTTGATTAACAATAATGCTAGGGGCACTAACAAATTCCACTAACATTCACACCCACATTCTATGTCTCTTTTAGTGACACTTTGGTTCACTACAGACCCACAGTACCACTAAGAGAGAGATAGAATATGGGTGTAAGTGTTAGTGGAATTTGTTAGTGCCCCAGATATTACTCTTTGATCAATTATGTTGGATAGAGGTTGTAACAATCACATGCATAAACTTTTTATTTTTTTTTATTTTTTATTATATATAAAATGAGAATTTATACTAATCTAGTATTTACATATTGGCAGGAGGATGAAAATTTAAAAGTAACGTATGATAAAAATAAACAGAACCGTCAGTGGTACCAAAATCACCCAGAACCGGTGAGAACCGTTCGAAAACCGCTCAAAACCGTTCAAAAACCGTTTTTTGACCACAATCGCTGAAAACCGTTTTTTGCCTACAAAAGTTTCTATTTTATTATTTTATATTTTTATTTCCCCTACATTTATATTTATGATAGGATAGTGTAAAAATAAAATTTTAGTTTTTGTATATTTTTGTATATATTTTTGTTTATATTTACTTATTAAAACTTATGTATAATATAAATAATTAAATATTACATAATTATGACATCACGGGTTGATTACGGTTCACCCGACGGTTGAACCTCTAACCCGTGACCCGGTCAATTTTCCAGTTCGACGAACAGTCTGGTTTTCAAAACACTGGTTTAAAGGGAATGCTAGCCCTATTTTTCTCTTATCCTGTTTTCCCCTACCAAATAAAAAATATTATCTCGTGTGATCGTCACTTTCATGTGACTTCTTTTGTGATTTGAACAATATTAAAAATTAAAAAATTTCAAAACATAGTTATAAAGATAAGAAAAAGGTAAGGAAATGTCGTTTTAAATTTCAAAATATTCAATTATGTCTCAACTTATTTCTTTTCCCTCATATTACATCATCGGTCTACTTATTAATCAAACAAAAAAAAAATATTTTACTCTATGTTTTCTTTTTTTTTTTCTTCACTAAACCCATGAACCAAACAAAGCCTTAAATTAGTACTCCCTCCGTCCCATTTTATGTGTCCATCTTGGGGAGTCCAACTATTTAAGGGGACAAAAAGAATCTACACCTACTTTCCACAATTGCCCATAATCATTGCACCTTTTTATTATTATTTTATTTTGGTATTGATTGCATGGAAGGGTAGTTGGGGAAACTAAGTAAAATTTATATACTAATTTAGGAAAGTGGACAACAATTTTGGGACATCCCAAAAAGAAAAGATGGACACATAAAATGGGACGGAGGGAGTATATAAATTATACTTTAGTTTACTAAAATCCAAGAAACAACGAAACATATTATAAGGCTTTGTTTAATTCATTTAGTGAGGGAGAAGAAAGAAATACATTAAAAAATATATATATTTATACAGTCAGGCTATAAAGAGGGCGCCCTTTCTTTATTAAAGAGAGCACCTCTGTTTTAGCCGTCGGATTGTGTTTTCATTAATGGCAGTTTTGTCATTTCACGGTTTTTAAACACAATCCAACGGTCAAAATAGAGGTCCTCTCTTTAATAAAGAAAGGTGGTCCTCTTTAGAGAATCTTTGTATATTTATATATATATATATATATCTATAGCGAGGATCTTAAGCGGATGTGAAGGAGCGGATTTTGGGACGGACTACTTTTAGCGATGAAAATGTCGCTTTTAGCGACGAAATTTTTCGTCGCTAAAACAATGATTTTTAGCGACAAAAAATTTCGTCGCTAAAAGTCACATTTTCGTCGCTAAAAATGGTCCGTCCCAAAGTCCGTCTTTTGACACCCGCTTAAAATCCGGACTGTATATATATATATATATATATAGTTTTCCTGTTTAATTCATTTAGTGAGGGAGAAGAAAGAAAAACATAAAGAAAAATAGTTTTCCTCTTGTTATCCTCTTTCCTTTTCGAATGAATCAGTAAAGACTTAATTACAAAACATACCCATGAAGTTTAGTCATTATTTCATATTATTCAATTTAGTTTCAATTATGTTAATTTGGTCCCTTAAATTTTTATAGAAATATACATTTTGATATCTCAAATTCCAGTCAACATATAGTTAGTCACTTTGACTTTGTTAAAACTGAAATTCACCCTTAATCAATGAGATAAAACAGGAATTAGTCCTTCCAGCAGATTTTAACCATTTTGTTTGGACTATTGTACCCCTTTTAATATATTTCCATTGATTTAGTTTAGAATTTAATTGGGATATTTCCAATGTAACCGATGCCTTTTTTTATAGAGAATAGTTAAGTCGTGATTAGTTTTTTTTTTTGGTAATATGACGTTGGTAATATTTCCAACGTTAAGTATGCCATCTCTCTTTCTCACTATATATATATATATATATCGTCTTCAAGCTTTGCCATTTGGGCAGTTTGTGGTTGGGACAACGGTAAAGTATTACTGTGACTTGGTTTGCGGAGGTGTTGGATTTGATCCTTTTGACCAGGAGTATCAGTTAGTGGTTTTGTGGTCTCTCAATGATAGATTGTCATGTAAGGGGTTGATAACTGATTATTATTTTCTGGTTTCTTGTGTGGTTGTATGCTTGTTTTTGGAGGAGTCTTTTATCTTTCTTTTTGGGGGTTGATCTTTGATAAGCTGTTATGGCTTCCCATAGCTCTGTTGTCTTGCTTTTTCACTTTATTGGGTCAGTCAAGTGAATTAAGGTGAGAAATTTTGTTTTTTTTTTTTTTTGGTGAGAAGATTGTATAATTAATGGTCACTGACCATAATTTTGTTTGTTTTGGTGAGAAACTTGTATTATTAATGAGAAATATATGGTTTACTAACTATAATGTATAACACCCGCTCCCGCGGTTTATATTTAATATTGCTTTAGCATGCATAATTATGAGTTAATGATAATTAATGTGTTATGTGACACTCATTGGAGGTGGGATTAACCCACTAAGTTGATTATGGGTGTCCAGTTGGGAACCCAGTTGTGGCCAATGTGGCAATCCCAAGTTGGGATTTGTGTTGATGGGTCCCAGTTGAGATGAGACATTATATGTGGAACACCCTATGTGCCTAAATGTTTATTAATGCTTAAATGATTTATTATTTTATTGTTGATAATATCATGTTATTAGGTAGTGACCACTTTTGGGGTCAATTAGGGGTACCTTTGTGAGCACGAATTGAACACGTTTCATAATTAGTAGGCTAATTAGCAACTTCATATAATTAAATGGGACCACTTATGGGACCCATGCGAGACATAGACAAATACCCATTTAGGTTTGGGATAGTTTTAATACAGTTTCATAATTAATAGGGGCGTAAGTGCGAAATTAGTAAACTAATGGGGGTGTTATAATAAAATGGAAAATTTATATAAACAAGCCACCTAGGAGGAGGATGACTCCTCAATTCAATTGTTCCAATCTCGGATAGTTAACATTACAGTGACGAAGACGAGAATTGCTATAGTTGACGGTGACGTTACCGAAGCCGATTGACGCGCCGAACAACGTCGGTTTTTAAAACAGGCTACATATTCGGACTCCTGGGGGTGAGTCTAATCTATTGGTATTAATTTTATTGAGTTCTGTGACAGTTTTTCCGCGACCCATTTTGGGGTTTAAGCTCATAACTTGTAATTTTTATATAGGGTTTGTACCTGGATCATAATAGGAATCTAATATTGTGGTTAGGAGCGAAACCCAAGAGGTGAGTGATGTTAATTTTGCTATTTGGATGATTTTCATGTGAGGTTCAATTGTGATGCCAAAGCATGCCTAATTAGCGTAATTTAATTTATTTAGATTATTATTGGGCAAAATTCATGTGGTTAAATTAGGCCCAATTTGATTGTGAAAGCACGATGTAATGATTAAATGAGCATGTTGAGTTGCCTATTTGGGTCAATGGAAATTGCTAGTTCTATACCACCATGAGGTAATCTTTGTGGTGACGACCACGGCCGCCAGAGGCCTATGGGACCGCACGTGTGAGGGCGTGGGTCATGACTAGTCACGTGGGCTTGGGGAGTGGAGCCGCGGGCTAGCCGGTAGTGGTGGGAGTGAACTAGTAATTGCCAGAGACTATAGTTATTTGTAATATGTTGAATTGAGCATGTTTGTTATCCATAATCATGATTAGCATTACCCACTAAGCATATAGCTTATATATTGTGATGGTTATTGAATAACCATCGTAGGTGATCGCGGCGAGGACGTGGGGAAGTGAGCTGAGAAGTGGCTTGGCTAGCATATGGGTTTTTGGGGGTTGATATAACATTGTTAATAGTTACTTAGTTTAAAGCCTGCAATATAGTTGTAATTAGTTGCTTTTAATCTGGTTTGTAGTACGAGTCATACTTTGGTTGGGTGAAGACTTATGTAATATTTTTAGTTAAGCTTTATACTTTAGGTGAATTGTAACTTAACTTCTGTAACATAGGGTGGATTGTGTTAGTTGGGTTTATATATTTTATTGTAGTGTTTCTATAACTAATGCTATTAGGTTGGGTCATGTGAACTTGGAGATTTATTCATTGGATTGATTGTAAATGGTTATATATATTTAGTATTTCTCTTAAAGTATTTAAAAACTCTTGCTTGGACTTTGGGAGCTCATAACTATGATTTGGTAATGTTATTTGAGAAGTTACTAATTGTTAAAACAGGGTTATTTTGGCTGATTACAAAGACAGGATTTTGTTTTTTTTTTATTATTTTATTTATTATTGTTGAGCTTCTTTGGTTTAAGTTTATTTTAAATTTATTTTCGGAACCTAAATCACTGGTGTAAGGCCTTGGTGGCGTGTCACGTGTCCTAGGATCATCTGGGTGGTTCCGGGGCATGACATTTAGTGGTATCAGAGCATTAGGCTTAGAGCCTTGGGTACGAGAGACGACGATTGAGAGTACGTGTAGATGTTGAGCATGTAGATGCATTTCATGAATGCATATGAATAATTGTTGCTATGTTGTTATATAACATATTGGCATAGCATGCAATATATTTATGTCAATTGACTGACAGGTAAAGAATGGATCATAATCGGGAACGTTCACCTCATTCGAGGATGGACCATCTAGAGGAAGTGGTAAGCAATTTTGTAAGGGCAGTAAGTGATCGAATGGGTGGTGATAGATCTGCAAACCCACAATCACGGGCCGAACGGGGAGTCATTGAGCAATTTTATAAAAGAAAACCGAGTCAATTTGATGGAGGCCCAGATCCATCACAAGCTGATCATTGGGTAATGGATATGGAACGTATCTTTCGGGCAGTGGAGTGTACAGATGGGGAGAAAATAATGTGTGCTACTGATACTTTGAAAGGTGAAGCCCAGAACTGGTGGACAAATGTGATTGATCAAGGGGTACCAGAGACATGGGACAGATTTGTGAAAATTTTCTATAAGCGGTACTTTCCAGCATCCGTTAAGACACAGTTGGGCCGAGAGTTTGCAAATCTGCAACAAGGGGATATGACAGTAAATGAGTATGCAGCTAAGTACAATAGTCTACTTCGGTTTGCACATCGAACAGTACCAAGGGAAGTGGATAGAGCACGAAAATTTGAGGAGGGACTACGGGATAACATTAGAAGCCGAGTGGATACACACCAACTTCGAAAAGTTGCCGATGTACAAGATGTTGCTTTGATAGCAGAAAGGGATATTGACAAGTATAAACAGAGCCAACAGAATAAGCGGCCAGCCGAGGGAAAAAGTAAAGGACAAGGTTTCTTTAAGAAGCCGTTCTCGCGAGGTTCTGGTTCTAGCTCAGCAGTTCAAAAGGGAAGTTCTTTTTCTGGGAAAAGTCGTCCACTATGTCCAACGTGTAATCGTCAGCATTGGGGAGTATGCCACCTGACACTAGTGTGCAATATCTGTAAGCAGAAGGGACATATAGCAAGAAATTGCCCACAAGCTCGATCTCAGAGTACGGGGAGTATCAATCCAGACATGAGAGGAAAATGTTTCGAATGTGGACAGCCTGGACATCAAGCCAAAGAATGCCCAACAAGACGACAACGAGGGACAGGTTCTGTAGCTTCAACTGCGGTAAAACCAGGGACAAATATGGATAAAGGGAAAGGCCCTGAACAAAGACAAGGAAGATATTTTCGACTAACACCGGGGGATGCTGTAGCTACTGATTCCGTGGTATCAGGTACATTACTCATTTGCTCACACCCGGCGTATGTTTTAATAGATTCAGGGTCAACACATTCTTTTGTTGCGCATGAATTTGTTAGACACTTAAACAGCATGTCAGAACCTTTAGGGTATGATTTGTCGATATCGTTACCCTTAAGTAAACCCATGGTGACTTCATCAATATTTAAGGCATGTGAAATCAGGGTAAATGATAGGGTTTTGACAGTGAATTTAATTCCGTTGGCCGTTAATTATTTTGACGTAATTTTGGGAATGGACTGGTTATCCGCAAACCAAGCTACTATCGATTGTGAACAGAAAAGAGTTACTTTTCGACCAATGGGGCAAGGGGAGTTTAGTTTTCAGGGAACTAGTGTGGTAGCACCACCATATTTGGTTTCAGCAATTCGGGCAGGCAAGTTGTTGAAACAAGGTTGTCAGGGGTTCTTATGTTCAATAATTGACACACGGGTCACAGGGACTAAGGTAGAAGACATTTCAGTTGTGCGAGAGTTCCCAGATGTCTTTCCTGAAGATCTACCTGATGTACTAGTTGAGCGAGAAATTGAATTTACTATTGAAGTAGCCTCGGGGTCTCAGCCAGTATCGAAAACACCGTATAGAATGGCACCGGTGGAGTTGAAAGAACTGAAGATTCAGTTACAAGATCTTCTAGATAAGGGGTTCATTCGACCTAGTGTATCGCCGTGGGGTGCACCAGTCTTGTTTGTCAAAAAGAAAGATGGAACGATGAGAATGTGTATCGATTATCGAGAACTCAACAAGTTAACTATCAAGAATAAATATCCATTGCCTAGGATCGACGACTTGTTTGATCAACTTCAAGGAGCCCAGGTCTTTTCTAAGATTGATTTGCGGTCGGGTTATCACCAGTTAAAAGTCAAGGAAGAAGATGTGGAGAAGACAGCATTCAGGACCCGTTATGGTCATTATGAATTCCTTGTTATGCCTTTTGGAGTTACAAATGCACCGGCAGCATTTATGGATTTGATGAATCGAGTGTTCAAAGATTATTTGGATGAGTTTGTAATTGTCTTCATAGATGATATCTTAATATATTCCAAAAGTGTAGAAGATCACGAGAGGCATCTACGGTTGGTTCTACAGCGACTTCGTGAAAAGAAGCTATTCGGAAAGTTGAAGAAATGTGAATTCTGGTTAACTGAGATAGCATTTTTGGGGCACGTAATTTCAAAGGAGGGTGTATCAGTAGATCCACAGAAAATTGAAGCTGTAGCCAATTGGAAGTCGCCAACAAGTGTGCCAGAGGTACGAAGCTTCTTGGGATTAGCTGGATATTACCGAAGGTTCGTGGAAAATTTTTCAAGGATTGCAATGCCAATGACACAACTTATGCGAAAAGATGTTCCTTTTGTTTGGAGTCCAGAGTGTGAGGAAAGTTTTGTTGAATTGAAGACTCGTTTGATGACGGCACCTATATTGACTATTCCTGCGGGGACTGAGGGGTTTGTGATATACAGCGATGCTTCCTACCGAGGTTTGGGTTGTGTTTTGATGCAAAACAACAAAGTAATTGCATATGCTTCACGACAATTAAGGCCACATGAGGTAAATTACCCAACACATGATCTTGAGTTAGCGGCAGTGATATTTGCTTTGAAGATTTGGAGGCACTATCTTTACGGGGAAAAGTGTGAAATTTACACAGATCATAAGAGTCTAAAATATTTGTTTACGCAGCGGGATTTGAATATGAGGCAGAGGAGATGGTTAGAGCTAATGAAGGATTATGACCTGACAATCCAATATCATCCAGGGAAAGCTAATGTGGTGGCCGATGCACTGAGTCGAAAGTCTACAACCAATTTGGCTTATACTTTGACTTCACAAGAACAGTTAATTCGAGAAATGGAGCAGTTAAAGTTAGAAGTTATTCCAGAAACCAAAGGTGCTTTAATGTCAGCTATTATTGCACAGCCGACCCTTATTGATGAAATCCGAGCTAAACAGCTTCAAGATCCAACATTAAAGAGGATACATGATGAAATACTTGAGGGTAAGCAGCCAGAATTTATTTTTGAGAATGATATGTTGAAATTCAGAAATCGGGTTTGTGTACCCAATATCGATGGTATCAAGGAAGTAATTTTGGAAGAGGCACACAATACAAGGTACTCAATCCATCCGGGTGGTACTAAGATGTATCGTGATTTGCGGGAAATCTATTGGTGGTCAGGAATGAAACGTGAAGTGGCAGAGCATGTCGCAAAGTGTGTGGCTTGTCAAAGGGTAAAAGTGGAACACCAAAAACCAGCGAGAAAATTGGAACCATTGCCTATACCAGAGTGGAAATGGGAAAATATCACAATGGACTTCGTGGGAGGTTTACCAAGGTCTAGAAAGTCAAATGACAGTGTATGGGTAATCGTTGATCGATTGACCAAGTCGGCACATTTTCTACCGATCAAGACTAATGATCCAAAGAAGTTAGCTGAATTGTATGTCCAAGAAATTGTGAGACTTCATGGAGTTCCAGTATCTATAGTCTCTGATCGAGATAGTGCATTTACATCAAGATTTTGGCAAGGAATGCAGAAAGCGATGGGTACAAGATTGAGTTTCAGTACAGCTTTTCATCCTCAAACCGATGGCCAATCAGAACGTGTAATTCAGATACTAGAAGATATGCTTCGACTTTGTGTTTTGGATTTCAAAGGGGATTGGGAAGAACATTTGCCATTGGCTGAATTTGCTTATAATAATAGTTATCAATCCAGTCTTGGTATGGCGCCTTTTGAGGCTTTATATGGGCGTAAGTGTCGTTCTCCACTTTGTTGGACCGAGGTTGGTGAGAGGAGATTGATAGGGCCTGAAATTGTTCAGCAGACTACGGAGAAGATAAAGACAATACAACAACGACTTCAAACAGCCCAAAGTAGATATAAAAGCTATGCGGACTTGAAAAGAAGACCGATGGAATTTGAAGTTGGGGATTTTGTATTCTTGAAAGTATCACCTTCAAAGGGTATTACAAGATTTGGAAAACGAGGAAAGCTGAATCCAAGGTATGTTGGGCCATTTGAGATCATTGGCAGAGTTGGACCAGTAGCCTATCGGTTAGAATTACCACCCGAATTAGCTAATGTGCATGATGTTTTTCACATATCAATGTTAAGAAAATGTGTATCAGATTCGAATAAAGTGATTATTCCAGAGCCGTTGGAAGTCAGGGAAGACTTGACCTATATCGAGCATCCAGTCAAGATTCTTGACAGAAAAGAACAAGTTCTGAGGACAAAGACTATTTCTTTGGTTATGGTGCTATGGCGGAATCACTCTGTTGAGGAAGCCACGTGGGAAAGAGAAGATGAAATGAAAGAGAAGTATCCGTTCTTGTTCGAAACTTGAGGTACTACGAGTTTGGGGACAAACTCCTTTTTAAGGAGGGGAGAGATATAACACCCGCTCCCGCGGTTTATATTTAATATTGCTTTAGCATGCATAATTATGAGTTAATGATAATTAATGTGTTATGTGACACTCATTGGAGGTGGGATTAACCCACTAAGTTGATTATGGGTGTCCAGTTGGGAACCCAGTTGTGGCCAATGTGGCAATCCCAAGTTGGGATTTGTGTTGATGGGTCCCAGTTGAGATGAGACATTATATGTGGAACACCCTATGTGCCTAAATGTTTATTAATGCTTAAATGATTTATTATTTTATTGTTGATAATATCATGTTATTAGGTAGTGACCACTTTTGGGGTCAATTAGGGGTACCTTTGTGAGCACGAATTGAACACGTTTCATAATTAGTAGGCTAATTAGCAACTTCATATAATTAAATGGGACCACTTATGGGACCCATGCGAGACATAGACAAATACCCATTTAGGTTTGGGATAGTTTTAATACAGTTTCATAATTAATAGGGGCGTAAGTGCGAAATTAGTAAACTAATGGGGGTGTTATAATAAAATGGAAAATTTATATAAACAAGCCACCTAGGAGGAGGATGACTCCTCAATTCAATTGTTCCAATCTCGGATAGTTAACATTACAGTGACGAAGACGAGAATTGCTATAGTTGACGGTGACGTTACCGAAGCCGATTGACGCGCCGAACAACGTCGGTTTTTAAAACAGGCTACATATTCGGACTCCTGGGGGTGAGTCTAATCTATTGGTATTAATTTTATTGAGTTCTGTGACAGTTTTTCCGCGACCCATTTTGGGGTTTAAGCTCATAACTTGTAATTTTTATATAGGGTTTGTACCTGGATCATAATAGGAATCTAATATTGTGGTTAGGAGCGAAACCCAAGAGGTGAGTGATGTTAATTTTGCTATTTGGATGATTTTCATGTGAGGTTCAATTGTGATGCCAAAGCATGCCTAATTAGCGTAATTTAATTTATTTAGATTATTATTGGGCAAAATTCATGTGGTTAAATTAGGCCCAATTTGATTGTGAAAGCACGATGTAATGATTAAATGAGCATGTTGAGTTGCCTATTTGGGTCAATGGAAATTGCTAGTTCTATACCACCATGAGGTAATCTTTGTGGTGACGACCACGGCCGCCAGAGGCCTATGGGACCGCACGTGTGAGGGCGTGGGTCATGACTAGTCACGTGGGCTTGGGGAGTGGAGCCGCGGGCTAGCCGGTAGTGGTGGGAGTGAACTAGTAATTGCCAGAGACTATAGTTATTTGTAATATGTTGAATTGAGCATGTTTGTTATCCATAATCATGATTAGCATTACCCACTAAGCATATAGCTTATATATTGTGATGGTTATTGAATAACCATCGTAGGTGATCGCGGCGAGGACGTGGGGAAGTGAGCTGAGAAGTGGCTTGGCTAGCATATGGGTTTTTGGGGGTTGATATAACATTGTTAATAGTTACTTAGTTTAAAGCCTGCAATATAGTTGTAATTAGTTGCTTTTAATCTGGTTTGTAGTACGAGTCATACTTTGGTTGGGTGAAGACTTATGTAATATTTTTAGTTAAGCTTTATACTTTAGGTGAATTGTAACTTAACTTCTGTAACATAGGGTGGATTGTGTTAGTTGGGTTTATATATTTTATTGTAGTGTTTCTATAACTAATGCTATTAGGTTGGGTCATGTGAACTTGGAGATTTATTCATTGGATTGATTGTAAATGGTTATATATATTTAGTATTTCTCTTAAAGTATTTAAAAACTCTTGCTTGGACTTTGGGAGCTCATAACTATGATTTGGTAATGTTATTTGAGAAGTTACTAATTGTTAAAACAGGGTTATTTTGGCTGATTACAAAGACAGGATTTTGTTTTTTTTTTATTATTTTATTTATTATTGTTGAGCTTCTTTGGTTTAAGTTTATTTTAAATTTATTTTCGGAACCTAAATCACTGGTGTAAGGCCTTGGTGGCGTGTCACGTGTCCTAGGATCATCTGGGTGGTTCCGGGGCGTGACATAATGAGAAATTTCTCACTTATAGTTAGTATTGCATTTTAAAGTGAGAAATTTCTCATTATAGTTAGAAGTGAGACTTTCTCACGATAATATACAGAATTTTGTACCATGTTATTGAGAAATTTCTCACTTATGTTATTTTAAAATGAGAAATTTGTCACTTTTCATTCTCTGTTATATAATTTTTTTTCCAATTAATTCTCTATTTCTTTCAATATATATATATATATATATGACAAATTTGGGTTTTGAATTTCAAGACCCTGATTTACAGGAGTATTTCTCTCTCTCTCTCTCTCTATATATATACATATATAGCTATATATATATAACAAATCTGGGGTTTGAATGTCAAAACACTTATTTATGGGAGTAGGAGTATTTTGGTCCTCAAATTAGTTGAGGGACTAATTTTTAAGTTGACTTATGAAATGGATCAATTTATAGAAACGGCTACAATAAAGGACTGAAATCCAAAGAACCCCAAATTTTTAAAGGGAAGCAATATGGTCCAAATATAAATTATGTTGGGCAATAATATTGTGAGAAGCTTCTCACATGAGAAGGCGGGTTTTAACCGTTGGATGAACATCTGAAGATAATCTTAAAACTAGATGATCATCCATCGGTTAAAACGCGCATTCTCATGTGAGAATCTTCCCACAATCGCATTTCCCAATTATGTTGTAAAAGTTGCATCCGTAAATTTTCAAGTTAGACAAGGATAGAAGAGAAGTCTTTTGCAAAGAGAAGGTGACCGTTATTCCGTTATATGATCCCCCTCTTCAAAGAAAGGAGAGACTTCAAAGAAAGGAGAGACTTGCGCACCAATGTACTAATCAGAAACTCGAGGAAAATGACTACCCAAAGCCTACCCAATCCGCTCTTTTGCTCAAATCTTCAAACCCTTACCCACATTTGTTAGCTTTTTTTATAATCCAAAAACCGTGTTTTCTAGATTTTTCATAACCCTAATTCCTATTATCACTAGGAATCGAATTACTCCGTTGGGTGTATATATGTATACATATATATACACATATATACATTTTTCTTTAGGCTTTCCAACCAAGAAATTCAGGAAGAATTTGAGAGCTGAAGAAACCCAATTTTTTTTTTTTTTTTTGTGAAGTAAGAGAGGGAACAAACTACTTTGTGTGGAGAGAGAGAGAGAGAGAATGAAGAGGAAGCGAGAAGACGAGCTTCAAAACAAGCTCGGAGATGGAATGAGTTGGTTGAGAGGTCCAATGATCGGAAAAGGTTGTTTTGGGTCTGTTTATTTGGCCAATTTGAAGAAACCCAAATCGAAAATCGGCTATTTACCGTCGATTTTCGCAGTGAAATCAGCTGAGGTCTCTGTTTCTGGTTCGATTCAGAAGGAGAGAGAGGTTTTCAATAACATCCCAATTTGCCCATTTGTTATTAAATGCTTTGGGGAAGAGATCACAAGAGGTGAGAGTGGTGAGATGGTTTTTAATCTGTTGTTAGAGTACGGTTCTGGCGGAACCCTAGCCGGATTGATCGACAAATCGGGCGGAAAAGGGTTGCCGGAATCCGATGTGAAGTGCTTTACGAGGTCAATTCTCAGAGGCATTAATTGTATTCACGAGTGTGGCTATGTACATTGTGATATCAAACCTGACAACATACTACTTGTTGAAATTACTGAGTGTGGGGTTACGAAGTTGAAGGCGAAAATTGGGGATTTAGGGTTGGCAAAGAAGATGAAGTTTGATGATCCTTACTTGAGAGGCACTCCTTTGTATTTGTCACCTGAGGCTATGATAGATCACATTCAAGAGCCTCCCTCTGATATTTGGGCTATTGGTTGTGTTGTGCTTGAGATGCTTACTGGGAGGCCTCCTTGGGATTATTCAAAACACGATTTGGATCACCGTAGATTGCCTGAGATTCCTATCGAGATATCGAAAGAAGGGAAGGACTTTTTGAAGTGTTGTTTTGTGAGGAACGATACATATCGATGGACTGCTGAGATGTTGTTGAATCACCCATTTGTACGAGGACTAGTTGATGACTATTTTGAAGAAGAAGTTGATGAGGACGAGGAGGAGGCGGCCTTTTTGGATGGAGATTTTGTTGATTTGGCGTTGCCATTGTTGTTGGTTGCTGATGATAATAATCTCAATTCTTCTTCTTCCTATGATTGGGGTTTCGTTCCCGAAAATGGATTGTTGTGGAATGAAGAATTGGAGGATTGTACACTGGAGGTTGGAGACAGATCAACTAATATTTTATCAAACAAAATGCAGCAATGCCCGGTTAATCTTACTATTCCTGCTGGAGTCTAGCAATGAATGTATAGATATATTGAGGTGAATCTAAACTACACAAAGTATATTATTTTAGGATCTGCTATATATAGGAGCTCTATATGTGTGCATACATGGTGGTACTAGTTGATGACAGATTCGTTTCTCTGCTAGCGATTTTTTGTTGAAATTCTTGTAATATAAATGATTTGCAGATACATAATAAAAACCAAATTTCTTTCCCCATCTGTGCTACTGGTTGTATGTATCATACAATTTCTTGTTACCCTTTTAAGAACTCCTGTGATATGGGTTATATACTATGAAGCACGGACACGGATATACCGACACGATACGGATACACCGACACGACAAAATTCTAAAAAAAATTGCACGTCGACACTACAAGAAAAGTGTCCGTGAAGTGTCGTGTCCTGTGTCAGACACAATACGACATGTGACACATTACCTTTTTAGAAGTGTCGGTGCTTCTTAGGTTATATATATATATAGCAAAACTGTGCAACAATTAATCGCTGGAGTGCACATTTCTTTACTCTGGAATACACATTTTTTTCCTTTCTCAAATGGCTCTGCTCACATATATTTGGATATTGAAGATCCAATTTCATGATGGCTACTACTTAAGCGCTTTTCTAGGAGGCAAGTGAGGTAAGTTTCTAGGAGGCTGTTGGTTTTTTTTTTTAATTTATTTATTAATTTTAAAACCGACTTTTCGGTTTCGATAGGTCGGCTAGGTGGTGTCTGTCGATTTTCAGTCGGTTAAGGCTTGTGTATTTCTTTAGTACACCGACCAATCGGTGTTTGATCGGTTTGGTAACTTTGATCAATTTTTAATTTTTGGCTTAACTTGAACACCCCTACCATCCCCACTTGGCTTGCGCCAATATAGCCCAGTTGGTATAGCTCAGCTCTTGCAATTAGGTTGCTGCGATTATGGCATGGATTTCTAATTAGTCCAGCAGTAATGATAGAATCTTTTATTTGAACTGGTGGCTCATTTTTTTTTTTCCTAATTACACCTTGTTATGCTCCAAAGCACGTGCAGTTAAGTCTTAACTTGGGTTCATAATCTCAGCTTTCTTCTTATTGTTATTTTGGAAAAAAAAAAATCTACTCTATTTTCCCTTCATTCTATTTCACAGTTTATTTAATTGTTGTTGGCAATGAATGTGTGCATACATATAACGTATATTAGTTTCTTGCTGGTTTTTATACCTATTTTCATCTTTCAGAACCCAACATGGACATGATTTTTGATTGCAAGGACATTAATTAATCTACTTTTACTACATGTTTAAGAGCCTCACAGCTCCTCTCTGCTCAAACCATAGCCAATAGTCTCTTCATAGTGAATTCTCTATTTCGTTTGAGTTTGATAATTTGTACTTTGTAGTGTCAAATACATTTTATCTCTGTGATTAGGTTCGTATTCTCTTACTCCTATGGTTCAAAAGTTGCCGCTTACCCCCTTTGCGGTTGTGTGTATGTGCAAATCATAACGGTGTTAACTTTGATTTGAAATGACAATTATACCCTTCGTTACAGTCACAACCACATGGGGATCAGTGGCGGACCCCAGGATTTTATGTTAGGGGAGGCAAGTTAAATGGACTTGGGTCCACTGGTGAACATGTTCCGCGCGGGGTTACACATGGAATAACTTCTCACCAGGGGTGTGTTTCGGACTGAACGGATGAGAAATAGTAATTTTGGAACGAAAAAAAAAATTCCAAAACTTTGGAATTTTCAGAAGTCCTTCCAATTCCAATTCCGAAATTTTGGAAATCTCATTTTTATTTCCGATTTCCTAATTTTCGGAATTCTGAATTTTTCGGATTGAAATTTTTCGGAATTTTCCGACGCAAGCTACTAGCTTGGGTCTAATTTACAGACTCATCTTAATCATCTTGCCTTCCTTTCTAGCCGATGTGGGACAAATGTAAGGTAAGTTTGGAATATTTCAGAATATTTCAAAAAATTTCAGAAATGTTAGGAAAATTTTTCAAAATCTCAAAACAATTCCGATTCCGATCCGATTTTTTTTTTCGGAATTTTCGGAATTCGGAATCCTTTTTTTTTTTTTTTCCAAAATCAGAAATTTTCAGAATGGAATCGGTCGAAATCAGAATTTCCGTTCCAAGTTGCACCCCTACTTCTCACCAGTAGAGAAAGGAACTCCAGTTCTTCCTTTATATCTTTCTCCCTATCTGCCCTTCTGCCTCTTTTTCTTCTTCTCCCCCTTTTTCCTACCAAATAGAGTAAGGAATTCAATCCTTCCTTTATAACCTTTTTACTATCAGACAGGCTGCAAATGCCAAAAGGCCAAAGAAAACTACTCATCACATAATGTTGTCAAGAAACCAAAGAAATGGAAAAGAAAGCAAAAAGAAAAGGTCATAACACATGAAACAATTATTAAAACCTTAAGACTACCCACAATTTCTTATTCAAGCAAACATAAACCCAGCAGCTTGTATCAACATAAATACACCATAATAACATGACTCCTCAACCTACTTGCACCCAATAACCATGCTCCACGTGGCAGAGCAAACATCCACCACCACCACCAATATATGAAGCATGTAGTTAATTAACATGTTATAGGTCTCTCTTCCCAATACATGCTTGCCACGTGGAATGCTGGCATTGGTAAGGGTACTAAAACAACTATCCTTATTAGACTACTAAAAGTAGACACTCAATACAAATTGAACTTGACACATTTGACATACAAGTTACAACCCAAACATGCCCTTACTACACAAACTCTCTCACTAAGGCCAGCCCACATTGTTGATAGGTCCATTCATTCCTCAGTCTTCTCAACTGGTACTTTCTCATCAACTTCAACTTCAACTGGTTTCTCTTCTTCTTTAGTTGCTTCACCACTGATCACTTCCTCTTCTTTTGGTGTCTCCGCCGCTTCCGGCGATGCCGCCACCGCCTCCTCGGTGGTTTCTTTAGTCCCCTCCACATCTGGCTCTGGCGCCACCTTTGGAGTACTCTCCTCTTCTTTCTTCTCCTCCTCTGCCTCAGCCACCTCTTCCGGGGCCACCTTGGCCTCTGTAATGACCTCTTTGCTCTCAACTTTGGGTGCCGGTGATTCGACTTCTGGGGTCACTGTTTCATCAGATACAGCGGCGGTGGTCTCAACTTCCTTGGACTCTTCCTCCGGTGGAGTGACATTCAGTACCTCTTCAATGGTGGTTTCTTGAGCCTTGTTTGGTTCCTCTGTTTTCTCCTCTTTGAGTGCTGGTGTTGCTGATACAACCTTCAGAACAATACCCAATTAGTGAATTAAGTAATTTAGTTAAATTCTGCTAATTAATCAAGAAAAACTATAAGGGCTTGTTTGGAACTTTGGACGCCCTTTAGCGAAATAATTGCATCCATAATTTTTAAACAAGGTTCAAAATTAAAACTTTTGAAGATTATCATCTTGATTCTTGAGTTGGTTCATTTTTAAAAAATGGTGCTCAGTTCCAAAATTACGCTTAAAATCAGGAATTTTTTCATATCATTTGGAGCAAGTAGATAGAAAACAAAGATATGATCATAAGTAGAGATACAAGGAAAATGCTAATTAATGGCAAGTGCATATATTGGACTTAGTTATGTTTCCCGCTTAAGAGCATTTTTACTCATTCAAAATTTGCTCACATATTGCTTATTCAATTACCTCATTGAGTGAGCATGTGAGATCCATCACTTTTCATAGGCAAAATAGGAATAAACAAAAGTTGAAAAGTGGTGGGTCCCTTGGGTGAGCAAAATGCTCTCTTCTCGCTTACGTATAAATGGCAATTTTGAAATTCAGTGTAAGTTTAGAATAATGTTATACTTCCTAAATTTAAATTTCAAACTCAATTCTCAAATGTTTTGCCAGTTGTACCACATACAATAGTATATTATATCTGTGACCATTGTTATAGTATGTGGTAAAACTGTTAAAACACTATTTTAGAACCATTATTTGGAATTTAAATGTGGGAACTAAAGAAGAGTTTTACTTATCCACATTGTTGTCTATTTAATGACACTAATTACTTAAATTGTAATTATGGTGACTCAAATTCAAGTGACAAGTTAACATGCTTTGTAGGGTTGTTATAAAAAAAAAAAAAAAAAAAAACGACTCCGAAATCGACCAATCTAACCGAGCAAACCGAGCCCATTCTGTTGGTTTAAAAAATATGTTCATAGAAGGAAACCGGATCGACCGATTGAAAGTACCAAAAAAAATGACTGAGCCGACTCTATTGATCGGTTTTTAGACATGACAAAACCGAGAAAACCGACCAAAAACCGACCGTGAACAACCCTAATGCTTTGTGATAAAAACTCGATATGCTAGATCTGCCATTTAAAAAATTCGTAGTTTTTTGATTAATTATTCAGTACTATCAGTACTACCAATTAAACCAATTTTGCACATTGGCAGATCAACTAAAATCAATATCAAGAAACAAGATCGAAGTATGATGGTGCATAACAAGGATTAATGATTTACTGACATGTTTGGTACAACTTTTGAAGTTTATAAGTAATTATGAAACTCTAAAAGCTAAATTGAAATTATTTGACAAACAAGATCCTGATTCAATCGAAAAATTAAAAATGTTATTCAATTATAGAAAACCGCGATTGATCAAAATCAGTTTTTGTGATTGTATCACAAAAGTAAAAATTGTGCCAAACGGGCAACGATAAATAGCAGGACATAGTACAATTTTTATCATATACATAATCAATCTTTTTTTGAGGAAACATGGCTTTATAGATTGAAAATTTTTACACTGTGATTTAAATATTCTTAAGGTCCTAAATAAGTCATACAATGAATAAATCATAGTGGCCGTCTCACGGTCTAACGATCACGTAATTTCTCATTTAATGACCAACATGAACGAGAGAGAGAGAGAGAGAGAGAGAGAGAGAGAGAGAGAGAGGACTTGGATCAGCAACATCATAAGGATGAATGGATGATCTGATCGACAACAAACAATTATGTTGGGGAACAAAATATGATAGAAGGATTCTGGCTGACTCACTAGTCTCTCTAAAAAATAAGATTAGATCAAAGATAATTGGATCCTAGAACCATATATATGTGTGTGTTTGTATAAGTGTGTAATTAGGTATACATATATCAAATTTCATATAACATAATAGTGGTAGTAGTAGTACTAGTACAAGTTGAGTTACCTCAACTGAGGCCATTGTAAACTCCAAGGGAAGTGTGTATTTCAACTACCAAAAAAAGTAAACTAAGAGTAAGGAAAGAGAGAGAAGGCTTGAGTTTGTGTGGTGAAGAGAGATTAATGAGAGAGGTTTATATAGAGGTTTAGAGTCCTCAATCTGGTTTCTAGCAAAAAAAAAAAAGAGTCCTCAATCTGGCGTGAGAGAGAGAGAGGTGGGAACACTTGAAGAATCTTGGGAATGTGACATCTCATCTCAGTGATCACTACAAGGGAATTAGCATGTCTGGCAATAATATTAAACAAATACTAGAAGATAAGATTAATTTATTACTTCAAATGCTTGCTTTATTACAAGGATTCTCTAAAGAGGGTCACCTCTCTTTATTAAAGAGAGGACCTCTGTTTTGGCCGTTGGATTGTGTTTAAAAACTGTGAAATGACAAAACTGTCATTAATGAAAACATGATCCTACGGTCAAAACAGAGGTCCTCTCTTTAATAAAGAGAGGGCGCCCTCTTTAGAGACTGACTGTTTATATATATATATATATAGGTTAAATTATATTTCGATGTGATTTCACTTTGGTCCCTGTAATTTTAGAGTATTGCTAGATGCACAAAAAAAAATGCATAACTAAATGCACAACCTATTTAAAGTTGTTGGACCTCGTGCTAAAAAAGCTGTACACCTCTTTTTTTTTGTCTTTTTGTGTGTACAGACTTTTCAGCACGAGGTCTAACAATTTTAAGCAAATTGTGCATTTAGTTGTGCATTTTGTTTATACATCTAGCATTATTCGTAATTTTAATCTTGTCATTTATAGTTTCATTTTAGGTTCAATATAGTTCATTCATCAAATTTTCTTACAATTTATAACACCATTTAAAATCAATATATGTGTAAAATGTGTAATTTTCTAAGTAAATTTACTATTATGCCCCTAATGTGATACCTCATTTGTTCGTCAAACGATCTAATATATTTTTGTCAAATATTGTAAAAAAATTTCTTGAATAGACTACATTGAACCCAAGCTAAAACTATAAGGACCAAAATGACAAAATTAAAACAACAGAAACCAGAGTAATATTACACCCAAATTACAGGAGTGCAAAGTGTAATTTACCCTATATATTAGAGGGCAATGCTAGGGGCACTAACAACTTCTACTAACACTTACTAACACACTCTATCTCTCTCCTAGTAGTACTGCGGGGCCCACTGCGGACCCCACAATACCACTAGGAGAGAGATAGAGTGTGTTAGTAAGTGTTAGTAGAAGTTGTTAGTGCCCCAAATATTACTCTTATATAAATGTTTCATTGGAGGAACTAAATGTAAGAGGCGATTGTGATATATATGGGGATGGGGGTGTGAATCAGTGTGATCTTATTATGGTTGTGTGAGCTTCTGTGCTTTGTGCAGTCGGCCATGTAGGTGACCAGTGAGACCTAGCCCCATTGTAAAAAAAAAAAAGTTTTAGTAATCATCCACTCATGTTCTCAACTTTCAATTCGACTTCGCCTTCTATAGCCTTTTCCAATTTGTATTATTGTATATATATATATATATATATATCCGTCTATATATGAATACGTATATATTACTATTTTTGTCTCAATTTATGAATCATTTATTCTATTTTGGATACCAAAATCCTAGACACATAACACATTTTACAGCAAAATTTTAATGATGCTGTATTATTTTTTATCTTAGCAAAAAAAAAAAAAAAAACCTATAAACGGAGTATAATTTTTTGATGGAACTGGTGTACTAATATTTTTTTCCCGGAAAAGATGGTGTAGTAATTATTGACTTGGAAGAAAAAGTGTTAAAATACGGACGTGGCACTTTTCTTTGGTCCATTCTCGTGACGTTGTGTGACTCAGAGAAATTATTTTATGATACTGGATTATTGCCATGTGTCGGTTTCAGCCAATAGAAGGTTATTATGTGACAAAGTTGTTTGATTTTTGAGAGAGAAAAAATTTGTACTTGTTCACGTGACAGCTCTCAAGTGACCAAGACCATCACATAGCATATGATCCAGGGCCATAAAATAATTTTTTGTGTCCTCTAGAAAACAACTATTTTTTTGGAAGTAATGCTACACACATCTAAATACACATTAAATTTCACTAACTAACATATCTTGATTCTTGATTTTAATAGATCCCATATAAAAATCACGTGGAACCGCATAAATCGCACTAAAATCAAAAATTTTGATTATTGGATGTAAATTTAAAGGTAAGTGTAATATTTTTGTTTCTTTGGTCCATAACACAAAATATGCAGAGACAGATGGGACACACTATGACTCATGACCCACTTCCACTTGGCCTCGTCGGACAGATCATCATGCGTCCAAGTTTCCAACAACCAACTTGAAAGCACTTTAACATCAAAAACTCATAGTACAAAAATACCCTTTACAGGTTCAACTAAGTAGGGGTGGGCAAACAGTCGGTTCGGTTTCGAACCGAAAAGTTCGGTTCGGGTTGTTCGGTTCGGGTTGAGAATTTCGATACCGAAATCCGAACTGAAATAAACTTCGAAAATATGGTTCGGTTTCGAAATTAAAGTTCGGGTTCGGTTTTTTTTTTTCATTTTTTTAAAAATTTTTTATTTTTATAAATTTTTTATTACTCAATAAAGAGAAAAAATGTCTTTCAAGTTTCAAGATATCCATTTGGTAATCAAGAATATTAGTTAAACTATTGAAGTACCCTAGATCTTAAAAAAAAAAAAACCATTTAGTAATCAAGAACAAAAGAACAACTCAAATAGTTACAGTTTGTATTTTGTTATTACTCACTAAGAGAAAAAAAATGTCTTTGAAGCTTCAACATGAAATTTGTAAAACTAATGAAGTACCCTAAATCTATTGATAAAAAAAAAAAATAATAAATAAAATAAAAAATAAAAAATAAAAAAAAAAACTTCGAAAATTTGGTTCGGGTTCGGGCTGAAAAACTCTACCGAAAACCGAACTATACTTAAAAGTTCGGTTCGGTTTCGAACCAAACTTACTTTGGTTCGGGTTCAAACCGATCTGAAATTGTTTGAAAGTTCGGTTGGCCCGAAATGTGCCCACCCCTACAACTAAGCATGAGTCCCACGTCGGCACACTAAAATAGCTTTGGTGTATTTACACCATTGTTCTTGGGTAATTTATATTTGTTTTGTGATAGAAAATTTTTAGTTTGAAAGTGATCTGGTTTGTTTTGACGGAATAAATCTTTTCGATCACAGAATAAATATTTTTTACTCAAAATTATTTTGGTGTATATACACCAAAACCACCTTGGTGTATAGAAGTGTTTTCTACTAAGCATAAAACACGATAATACTAGAGAATTGCTATTCCAATTCTAAACTTAAACTAATGCATTTCATGGTACTATTGACGCACTATGTAGTCAGGATTCCATAGAGTGCATTGGTTCATTCATGGAGTGCAAATAATAATTCCCTAATGTTGTTGCACAAGATTCACAACAATGATCTTTGATATGTTAGAAATTTAGGCAAATAATTTTAAAAGTAAATCAAGTGTTTAAACTCCAATTTGATTCTTATTTTTTTTAAACACCCTTAATCAATAAGAAAAGTAATGCACCATATTGATTTTTTTTTAATGAGATGGGGGAGGTTTGAACATCGAACCCAGCAATGCAACAGATTTGATATAGTAGAAATTCAAGTAAAACTTTTTAAAAGTAATTCTCAAGAATATAAAATTAATTTTGATTACTAGTTTTTTAAAATACCCTCAGTGATTAAGACAAGTAGGAATACACAAGACTTTTTTTTTTTATTCCGGAATACACAAGATTGGTGTAGTGGTAAAACGACGGAATGATAGCGCTAACATCCAATCGACAAAGGCATTGTTGACTAGTGGCAAAGAGTATTATTAGTGGCAAAGTGTATACCATCTCCAAGAGTTGGCATTGGGCAAGCAGTCCCTTATCCGCTAGCAGCAAGTCGGCATTTACACTGCCGTCTGAAAATGGGACGGCATTCAGTATGTCATTTGGCCCGAAATTAGTGGAAGAGTAAACTTATGTTCCACTACTCTATCCTATTCTAAGTTCCCATTTTAGCTACTACACCATTGGCATGTTAATTATCCTAATTTAATAATTTACACTACACAAACACACCAGATGCTCTTGGTACTAAAATTTTACTTTTCTTAAAAGATTCAGAAATTGCCCTTGTGATTTTTACATTTGGTGAAGGTTATATACTCCTAAGGGTGTGTTTGATAAAACTGAAAATTAAGTGCTGAAAATTAAGTGTTGAATTTTAAGTACTGAAAATTTTAAGTGACTGAATTTGTAATACTGAAAACAGTGCTTCAACTACTGAAATAGAATGCATTCAGTGATTATTTTCAGTAGAAAATTTTCACTTAAAGTTTTCAGTGGTTTTTTGGCTGCTTTTCCAATTAAGTGGTATGTTATCAAACGCACTGAAAAAGAATAAGTGCTTAATCTTTTCATTTTCAACACTTAATTGGGTTATCAAACATACCCTAAGTCTTTTTAAATATTGTAAAAATTATAGTAGGACAATTATGCCCATGGCTATTGTATTAATATTGTAGATCCCGAAATAAACAAACTCCAAATTCCGTACGTTGGTGCTCAACAGCAACCACATGATGCCTCGAGATGTGTGAGGATCGTATGATTTGATTGCCCCTAACGTGCCGTTTCATTTCCTGCTAGTTCAGCCCAAAAGGCAAAAGGCCTTTCCAATCTCTGGAAAGTAGAATGTGGTGGTGGTAGAGTGGTGACCCATAGTTTGGCCGGTGGATGGCCCACAGAGTGGAGCCTACAATGACACACACAAATACTTTGCAGCCAAATTTTACCAATGAAATAATAACACGTGGATAACACCACACCGACCACGTGGATGTGTTGGTTTCATGTGGGGATGTGATGTGATTGAGGTTTTTTGATTTCTAGAGAGTGGACCCACCCTTGTTTATCATCAATTGTTTGACTAGCAGATCAGAAATCGGATGGGAAGAATTAAAAATCAGTCAATAATCTATTGATAATTCAAAAGTCAGTCATATATTTTTTAAAAATTAAATACACATTAATTCTTGTGTAAAATATTTAAAATGCCCCTCTTTAGTCTATTCTCTCTCTTCTCATTAGCCACCACTACCACCGTCTCTACAAAAAAAAAATACAAGTTTTTAGAGCAATTGTCCAAACAGAATGAGTAACTCACCAAACGTATCGGGAACAACCCACCAAACGTTAGGAGTCACGTTGCTCTTTCCGTTTGGTGAATTGCTTCTTACGTTTGGTAAGTTATTTCGGATACGTTTGGTGAGTTGCTCCTGCTATTTGGACAATTGCTCTAACATGCAACTTTTTTTTTTTTTTTTTTTCAATCTGCAATAGTAGGGGTGGATAAGAGAGAGGAGGCCCGTGGTGGTGGTGGTGGTGGTGGTGAGAAGAGAGAGAGAGAGTTTGCGGTAATGGTGACTATATATTAGTGTTGGAAAATATGGAGGATAATGCTATGAAATTAATTGAGGCATATTACGATAGTACTGTCCTTAAGAACAATTCTGCCCCTCGGAGTCAATAACTCGATGCAGAAGATCTCAGCGCTATGTTCTCCAGGATTCAGCAATCAGATCTTCCAAACGTGCATACGAATTGAAAGATTATTTGAACGCTCAAAATTACTCTAGAATTAGAGAGTTAACAAAAGAGTAATATTCCCCGAAAAGAAATTTTTGAGAAAACAGATGAATTTTCCAAAACGATATTTTCGCGTACAATAGGCGTTGTTAGAAGTTGAATCGAATATGGATTTTTCCGAGTACATGCCTTCATCAAGATAGTTTCTATATCATGATTATAAAGGAGCCACGAAATTAATTGATAACTCTCATTATAAAAACTAATTCTGTCCGTTGTAAGAACTCATTTTTTAATGAGATCAAAAATGTTACAGCTTGTTTTTTTAAATAATAATACTTTAGTGTATAACTACAAAGCAATTAAGCCATATATTAAATTAATCCAGTTTAATATGGAGTCACTCTCTCGTACGTGTAAGGGTACATATTGAATAACATTTGTGCGGTCCAAATACAAGATTTGCACTCCTCTATGCGTGCACATGAGACAACATTTCCCCACCACAAACTTACAAGTTTGTCAAATGAAACCCTATATAAGGAATAGAAACGTCTCATGTTTAACAAAGCAGGATACAAGTCAAATCAACCTTACAGGCTTTAGTTTGAGTTTTTGAAATAAAAGGCCCAAGACCCAAATAAGATTATAAAAATCCAACAATTAGATATTTTTATAATTTTATACTCATGTGTGTGCATGTATATATATAGTAAGAGAGAGAGAAGTTGTGATGGGGGTAGTAGTGGTAGTGGCCATTCGAGGGTTGTGGTTGTGGCAGCGACAAGTGGCGGTGGCGGCGGTGGTGGTGGCCGTGATGGTAGTGGTGGTGGTAGTGGCCCTTTGAAGGTGGTGGTGGTGGTGGGGGCAGTGGTAGATGGTGTTGGTGTTGGTGGTCATGTGAGAGAGAGGAAACCAAAGAGAGAGAGTGGGGAGTATTTTAGACATTTTAAAAAAAATTGACTAATTTCTAATTTTTGTAGTTTATGTAGACTTTCTTTCATTTTTCAAAAATCACATGATTGACCTTTTTTTTTTTAGCACATAATTAACTGTTAAATTATCAACAAGTTAATTAATTTTTAATTTTCCCCATATTCGTGGGTTTATTGGTAAAGTTGTCTCCATCGGGTTAAAAGGAAATACTTTTGTGAATTGTTCAAAAATGTCTGAGCACTTTCGGTATTTTTTTTTTGGGGGATAATTAAATTTAGTCAACTTTTGTGCGGATTTAAAAGTCAATTTATTATTTTTTAAAAATTAAAATAAAATATTAATTAAAAAAAATCATCAATTTTTTAATTATTATTTTGTATTTTAGTCGACTTTTTATTTTCAACGTTCTGAACTTGCACCAAAACGTTTGAAGACATGCTCCCAACATTTGAAGACTTGCTCTCAACGTTGTGAAGAGTTGTACATGACTTTTATATGGGTTGCTCTCTGCATTTGGAAAAATAGCTCCCAAAGATTTAAAGAGTTGCTCCAAAACGTCATGCAAAATTTGAAGACTTTTTTATTTTACAATAGCATTTGATATTTTTTCAATTTTAAAAAAATTGTAACTAGACTTTTAACTTTGACACACATAAAAATGACTGAAATATAGCTATTCTTTTTTTTTTTTTTTAGTAATACTAATACCAAAGTAACAATTACTAACAATCACCACTCCACTGCCAGCCTATCTTTGGAATTTTTTTTTCCTCATTGAGAGCATTATGATTTGGCTTTATTTACTGGCGAATGCAATTACATCTTGAATATAATAAAATTTTGTAGTAATTTAGAAGGCATTTTAGTTCATCTTGAATATGCCACTTGCCATGGCTCAAATAATTAACTTGCAATTGTTCTTTATTTTTTGGGTTAATCTGTGATTTTAGACTAGAGTGAAATTATTAAACTTGCACTTAAAATGAAGAAAATTCTTAAATTTGCCAAAAATATTAAAATGGGTCAAATACATTTTACACACTTGTAGTTTGTCACATGTGTCAGTTTGGTCCTTGTAACTTAGAAAGTGTCACTTTAGTCCCTGAAGTTTCATAAGTGTGTCAAATAAGTCCAATAAGTCCTTTAGTGACAAGTAATTTTGTCACTGAAAGTAAAAAATTTGTCACAAAAAGTGTTCGTGGGACTAAAATGACACACTTATGAAACTACAGGGCCTAAAATGACACTTTTTAAACTACATGGACCAAATTAACACAAAGAGCAAACTTGGAGGGTGTAAAATGTAATTAAGCCTATTAATATTTAACCCCCTTTGTGAGTTTAATTTTGGGGTTAAACCTTCAATGTGGAGATAATATTTACCATTTAACCCACCGTTGTGAGGCTAATTTTTAACACTTAATTCTTTGTGGGACAAATTTTGTACTTGCATGTGTGAGATTAGTTTTAACACTTAAACTCTCTTATGCGGGGCTAATATTAACACTTAATTATCATGTGAGGCTATTTTGAGAGAAGTCTTAAAACTTACACTTTAGTCTGAACCACACAGAGTTAAGTGTTCACTTTTGAAATACAGGTATAAAGTAAAAATAGCCTAACTACACGAGGTAAAATTTAAATAACCCGTATTTTTTCCGCCAAATAACCTGCAATCATTCATCAATTATTAATGGAGTTTTATAGTTCTGGCCGTAGACCATTTACCCATCAGGTGATCTTAAGGGCATGACCAAATCATTTGGAACCCCAATATCCCACTAATCACCATCTGTGGAGAAGAAAAGAAAAAAAAAATGAGAGCATGAAGTGGTGATAACAGAGAGTGGAGAGGATTGAGAAACTAGGTTTAGCATACATACTAGCATTGTAGTCTAGAATTTATCAAGAGAGTGGGGAACTACATCAGAGGTGTATGCACAATCGCGTAGGCAGGGAATTTTTTCAATGTAATTTGATGAGTTTCAAACATAATAAAAAAAAATTACATCACAAATACAGGTATAGTAGAATGTAATTTGATGAGTTTCAAACATAATAATTTTTTTTTTTTGCAATTTTAGGTTATAGAATAACACCACAAAATATAGGTGTACTACACATACCTATTTGATTGAACATATAAAATTATAAATTGATTGTGAAATAAAACGGATCTGTTTGAACTCATCAAATAACTCTCCTAATTTTTTTTAGTGGGTTCAACTTAATAAATTATAATTTTCAAAGTATTAAAAAAATATATATATATATATATATATATAAATGTGCTTTTCCAAAATTTCAATGGGTTCAATTAAACCCACTTAACACCATATAGCCCTGCCCGTGTATGCATGTTTGTTTTAAAGATGAATAATTTTTTGGTGACAATTTTTAAACAACTTTCACATAACCTCTTAAAAAATGTATATCTCTCTCTCTTGTGTCACTGTGGGGGTCCATTGACATCACAGGAGAGAGATAGACACATCTTTTTAGGAGGTTGTATGAAAGTTGTATGAAAGTTGTCACCAAAGAATTAGGGTGCATTTGATAAAACTGAAAATTAAGTGTTGAAAATTAAGTGCTGAATTTTAAATACTGAAAATTTTAAGTGATTGAATTTGTAATACTGAAAACAGTGCTTCAACTACTGAAATAGAATGCATTCAGTGATTATTTTCAGTAGAAATTATTCACTTAAAGTTTTCAGTGGTTTTTTGGCTGCTTTTCCAATTAAGTGGTAAGTTATCAAACGCACTGAAAAAGAATAAGTGCTGAATCTTTTCATTTTCATCACTTAATTGGGTTATCAAACATACCCTTACTCTTTAATGATTGGGGCTATTTTTGGAACTATGGGGGGTTGTAGAGAGTTTTAATTTAAGATGTGAGTGTAGAAGGTAGGAGGGTGTAAAGAGCAAAATATGTAGGTGTGGATAAATTTACTCTAAAAATAATGTAATGGATACCACGAAGTCTTTTATTATCCTAAATGGCTCTATTCAAATAAATAAATTTCAATAAATAATGATATAAACTATATGAATGGAGCTGTTAAAATTTAAGAGTAATATTTGGGACACAACCTTCATACAACTTTCATACAACCTCCTTAAAAGATGTGTCTATCTCTCTCATGTGATGTCACTGGACCCCACAGTGACACAGGAAAGAGATAGACACATCTTTTGGGGAGGTTGTATGAAAGTTGTATGAAGGTTGTGTCCCAAGTATTACCCAAAATTTAAAGAACAAACAAGCTCTTGAGATTTTTTCCTAATAAACTGCTCATCAAGAATAAGCATGTACAACCTCGGAAAAACCCCAACTTGGGTGATGGAAAATATTGAAATAATGGTTTGATTAGTTTGAAAGTGACTTTTTTTTTTCTTTTTTTTCAAAGTTTATGCATTAGTAATGATATATTTTATGTATAGAGAAAATATATATATATATATATATATGGAGATAGAAACATTGTAAAGTGAGTTTAATTAATTTGCTATAGAGGTTGAGAAGTATGGGGCTCTGTCAATTTATGTACTCATGTGCAAAATATCATCTTCAACTTAAAAGTATAAAAAAAAAATAAGACTTGTTTTTCTGAAAAATTTAAAAATTGTATTAAATTGCATCTTTAAAATAAGTTGTTAATGACCAACAACCCATGTGCAAGTGGTATGTCACACCCCGGAACCACCAATGTAATTCCAGGACACGTGGCACGCCACTAAGGCATCACCTTACTCCTAGGATCTATTTTAAACCAATTAAAAATCAGAGTTATAAAAGTTTTCCCAATTTAAAATACTTATAAAACATTGCCTTTAAAAATAGGGGTAATCCAGTCGACTAATCGAGGACCCGATCGACTGAAAATGCAAACTGCAGAGAGCACATTTTTTAGTATCCTACGGTTCGGTCGACTGGTACGGTCCGGTCGACTGAAATTTGAGACGCCCGATCGACTGGACCTTGAGTCCGGTCGACTGAACATCCCAATTCCAGAATTTTGGTATTCTGCTACTCGATCCAGTTGATTGGGTCGGCCATCCGGTCGACTGGTTCGTGCAGCAGATTCCAATTCTACAGCAACCTTGCTCTAAACCAAAGTCGAACCAAATATGTTCAACACTTGATAAAAAGTGATCAAAACCAATACCAACAACTTGTATAAACATAGACTAAACCAAATACAACCACCACAAAGTGTCTAGTTAGGGCTATTACAAGTTTTAAGTCTGAATTATAAACTGGTACAACATTTTAAACAAGTTCAACATTTTAACGTAAAACATTAAACTACTCCCTAGCCCCGCTCTTGTCCAACCCATGGATTCACTTCTTTGGGTCCTCACTAGCATGATCACCTACAATGGTTATACAATAACTACTGCAATATTTAAGCTATATGCATGTGAATGATAATAATTAAAAACATGGAATTAACAATAAGTCACAATCCACCAAATTACAATCAACTATAGTCGCCGAGAATACATTGTTGTCACCCACAACCCGGTTCACGATTCCACCACTGAATCTCCCACGCAACTGGTAGGCCCCCACGTCTCTTCTTTCAGACGGCCAGTACCCAATAGCCTCTGGCAGCTCGAAATCCAACACACACGGTGTACAACACAAGTACCTCATTGACCCAATTAGACAACTTAATATGCTCACATAAATCCATTACACCATGCTTTTAACATACAAATTGGGACTTAGTAATCACATGGATTTTTCCAATAATGAATAAACGAGCTAAATTACACCATTAGACATGCTTAGCATACAAATGAATCAAAACAAGGCATCAATCCATTGAATCCCCAATTAGTATCACTCACCTCATAGTATTCGCTCCTAATTCCTAGATTCTTAACCTTCTAGTTACCAAGTACAATTCCTATATCAAAATTATAAATTATGAGCAAAGCCCCCTAAATGGGTCGCGAAAAAACTATCACAAAACTTAACCAAATTGGTACCTACGCGTTAGACTCACCTCTAGGAGTCTGAATATGTATTCAGAATTGAAATTGACCGACAACCAGCACGACAATTGACGTCAAAAGCTCCATCAAATTTCTGTCGCAAAACTCTCGAGAACTCTCTGTATCTCCAAGCCGAAATGCTCATGGAAAGAAGAAAGGATTGAGGTTGGCATGTGTCATCTGTGACATATGTCTCTCAACATGTTAAACTAACTTTTGTTAATTACATTTACATCCCCACAAGTTTTAATGTGTTGCAGTTACGCCCCTACAAGTTATGAAACCATATTAAAACTATCCCAAATAGGGATGGCAACGGGGCGGGTATGGGACGGGGCAGCCATATCCCAACCCCGCCCCGCTCAACAGAAAATCTCTACCGACCCCGCCCCGCCCAGGAGGAGTAGCATCCCATCCCCGACCCCGAGAGCTAACTTCCAAACCATCCCCGCCCCATTCCCGACCCTATATTTGGTCACTCCATGTGTGATTTAACAGTTTTAATGCCTTTTAAGTGTAAATGTATGGGCCATGGCCTTTTTGTTCCACGTGTCTATTTTATAGTCCCATACAAGAACAAAACTTTGACTTCCAGCTTTTAAAATTACTTAAACTAATTGGGCACAGCTTTTCATGTGCTAGTTGCCAGCTTGCTACAAATTCTGACAGTTACCATGTGACTCCTGCGTTTTAAGCACTAACCGAGGCTCCACACATGCTTTTATATTGAAAAAGCTCATGGTCTACATTATATGCAAACGATGTGGGACACACTTGGTGCAAGGCACAAATTGCGGTATATAATCGGGGGTTCGCGGGTTTGCTCCTCTCACACCGAACCCGCCCCGAACCTGGGTCGGGTTTAGCTACTCTCCTCCAAACCCGCCCCTACCCCATTTAGGGGCTTCCCAAACCCGTCCCATTAGGGGCGGGGCGGGGCGGGGCGGGGACCCGTATCAATAGGAAAAATTGCCATCCCTAATCCCAAACCTAAATGGGTATTTGTCTATGTTTCGCATGGGTCCCTTAAGTGGTCCCATATAATATTATGAAGTTGCTAATTAGCCTACTAATTATGTAGCATGTTCAATTCGTACTCACAAAGGTATCCCAAACCCTACCAACATGATATAAAATAATTGAATAAAATATTTTACATAAGCCTTAATAAACACATAAGCATATAAAGTGTTTCCACATCACCGTCCCATCACGCAGGGACTTCTTAACCCATGTCTCAATCGAGGACTACCACATTGGCCACATCTGGGTTCCCCAAACAGATACCCATAGTTAACTCAGTGGGTCAAAATCCATGTCACATTTGCATTTTCAACATTATTATGTAATTAATAATACATGCTAATATATATTAATAACATCCGCGGGAGCGAGTGTCACATAGTATCACCTCCTTTCTCTAGTGGGCCTTGTTGGGCTTCGTTATGGGTCATTGAGGGGCCATGGGGATGTGTTTGGTTGGGGTGTGTGTGACTATGTGTGTGTGTGTGCAGACATAATCTAGATAAGCCGTAGATAATTATATATATATATATCAAATTGGTAAGAATGCATTCTAATGCAAACTAAGCTACACAAGTCCTTCCAATTTGCTCAATTAGGAGCACAAAGACAAATCTAACAATCAAACCTAGAGAAGACTCAACTCGCCTGCATGGTATCTCTACTCCATGTGGGAGGGGTAGGGTTCGATTCCCCTCATGGAGAATTATTTGGGGGTGTTAGAATTATTTGTGGGCTATTGGGTCACCCACATATAATCATGGACCCGGGGTCCAATGGGCTTGACTTAACCTTCAAGTAATCCTATAAGGATTAGTATTGGAAACCAAGTGAAACCCTAAGCCAAAGGGGATATGTATATATATATATGATATATACATAAGAGATAAAAAAATATTCTCTCTCTCTCTCTCTCTCTCTCAATACCTGCGGTACTCTCTCTCTCTCTCTCTCTCTCTCTCCATTTGCTCTCTTTAACTTCAATCACACAAGAACCTTGGGACATAGCGCGTGGATACAAAGGGGGTGTCTCTAGTAGGCATTCTCACGGCCAGTTCGAAGCCAAAGAACGTACACAGAGGCAGTCCAATCGCAGCAATTCGTTAGGTTCTTGTTTGGTTCGTAACAACACCATCAAATCGATCCGTCGAGTTAGTTCCGTAAGGTACGTCCTATACCCGACCCGTATGCATGTGTGTATACTTAATTTACATTGGTATAAGAGCTTTAGGTCGTTGATTCGCCCGTGTATAGCACCCAAAACGAATCTTCCATTGATGAGTTTTGAAGTTCTTTAGAAAATTATCAAAACTTGATTTCAAAGTGCGTCTACGTAAAAACTTTAATATTTTTCAAATATTTTGTGTTGGATCTATTCTAATACATCATAAGAGTCCTCCCATGAAGTATCATACGTTAGTTATCTCCGTTGTGCAAGAAATAGCAAAATCTAATTTTTGGAACTTAAAAATCAAGTTTTTTTCGAAACTTTGAGCCAATTTTTTTGGAAAATCGAGACGCCCAATGATGCTGTTTTAGACAAGGATTTAAAAAACTACACCGAACCGGCTGGTTCGACCATTGACCGATCGGCTCTCTAGTTCTGTTTGACTCAGTAACCGTCATCGGAACAAAAATTGGCAAAAATCGGTGGGTGGACCGGATAACCAGAGAACCGGTGCCGATTTTTTTGAGGGGATCAGTTAGGATTTACTCTACTAACCAGATCTGAGATTTAAGATTTGCCTCTTTTATTTTCCACCCTCGTCTCCTCTCTCTCTAGTCGTCGTATTTCCTACCTCTCTCGTCACTGTCAAACCTTCACATATCGGTCGTCTCCGTCTTTCTTTGTCGTCCTCTTCTCTTGTTGACATAAAATATAAATTTTCTTACAGTTACCATGCGTAGGTGGCTTTTCTTTATTCAAGCTCTAAGTCCTAGCTGTCAATCACCTCTTCCAGTGCTTAGCCATTTTTTTTATTGGGAACTGCAAACATGAGTGTTGATAGTGTGCTAGCTGTTACTTTTTATTAGGTATTGTGTTTTGTACTTAGAAAATGGGTAGGATGTATTATAACAGAGTAAATGGTATAATTCCCAAATTTGAATTATAAATTTGGTTTTCAAATGCATTATCAATTGTACCATATGTAGTGATAACTGTAATATAAGGTGTACCATAAGTTATTGTCATTGCATGTGGTACAACTGTTTACCCATTTTGGAAAAAAAAAATTTGATCAAAAATTTAGGAAGCATAACATAATTATTTATTAGTTAGTGCAGGGAAGAGAAAAAAAATTAAATTTAGAATTTCTTTTTACATTTTTTTAATACTTTATATTATCATTAATATTAATGAATATATACTTATTACTCAATTATGATGTCACGGTTTGACTTCGGTTCGCCCGACAGTTGAACCGGTGACACGTGACTCTTTCTTTTTTTTTCGGTTCGATGAACGGTCCGGTTTTGAAAACATTGGTTATAGAATAATCTTAATCTATGCCGCGAGGGCTTTCCAACGATATAAAATTTGTCAACTTTGGATAAGTAACGAAGCGGATACGTGTCCGCGAACATGCCCCCCCCCCCCCCCCTTGAAAACCCAATTCTGCGTTTTTTTTTGTTAAGATGAAGAAGAAGAACCAGTCCCAGCACCACCCCCACTCGTGTCGGCGGAGCGTGGTGCGTGTGCGGCAGCTCCGGTGGTTAGGGATGGGCAAACAGTTCAGTTAACCGAATTAACCGAATTATCGAACCGATATTTTCATTACAGTTCAGTTAACCGAAATATTTATTTAAGTTCGGTTGCAAATCGAACCGTATTATCTTTATTCAATTCGATTTTCGATACGGCTCATCCAAACCAAACCGAACCGAAAAACCAAACAAGATATATATGTAATGTCTGATATATATAATACACACTAAAGGTTAGGGTTTTCTCAATAACATTTGCGCCACATAGAGAGAGAGAGAGAGAGAGAGAGAGAGAGAGAGAGAGAGAGAGCATCAGATGATTCAGATCCTCCAAGAATCAAGACCATCAGATCCTTCAAGAATCAAGACCCCAACTCTTAAGCTCCAAGATGAACACAAAGAAGAGGAAGAAGTCGCCAATCTCCGGTGAAGATGAAGTCACTGGTGCCCCAAACATCAAACTCGAAGCAGTTGCTATCATCACCTGCGACTCCGAGGTAGACGAAGACGCCATCGACGCATTGTTGGTCTGTACTTTCTCTCTCTCTCTCTATATATATGTATATATCTTACTTCATTTCTGTGTATATATATGTATGTTAATTGATCTGCTTCTACAATCTCACACTCTCAATTGAATGAATTTGTGAGGCAAGCCCACCCGTGAAGCCCATGAACTTTAATTTTTCTACAATCTTGAAGGATCTTCTTGAAAATTGAAATGTCACTGATATGTTAATTGATCTGCTTCTACAATCTCACGCTCCTTTATGTCTTTAATTTTTCTTTTATATTTTTCCTTTCCTTTTAACATGAATGGAATCCCTAAGTGGCTAAGTTAGAGGGATTTCATGTTTTCCTTTTCACATGATTTGATAGCATTATAGCAAAATTATTTCCGTTTGATTAACATGATTAACCTTAGTGACCTCTCAGATTTGATAACATGATCAACTCATTTTTTTTATTTTTATTTTTATTTTTTTTGTGTTCTTTACTATCGGTTAACCGAATTTCTTAACCGAACTGAATTACTAATTCGGTTAACCGAACTGAACCAACCGAATTACATTTCGGTCAGTTAACAGTTGACATTTGCTCAAACCGAACCGAACTGAACTCAAACCGAACCGAATTACCCCAAACCGAACCGAACTGACCGAATGCCCACCCCTACCGGTGGTGTGTGGGCCCCACTCCGGCAAGTGGGGGTCCCCCTCTGGGCCCTGGACCTTAATATATATTTTTAATAATTTTTTGAAACTTTTATTTATTTATTAAATAATTAAAACAGTTTCTGCAATTTAAATAAATAAATTTTTTTCATTTAAATATGTTTAATTGCTTCAAAATTCAAAAAAATTAAGGAAATTTTATTTTTATTTTTCCTGTATTGAGGACACTGTGAGGTAAGTAAATTATTTCATTGTTTTTTTATTTTTTTGGAGCATTAAAGATGTGTTTTGTACGTGTTTTTAATTGCTTAAAATATCCAAAACAGAATATTAATTTTTGGGATTAATATGTGGTGTTTAATACACTGTAAGGGGACTTGAATTTTTTTATTTTTATTTTTTATAATTGTGTCACATATTTATGATGTTTTAGAGCATTGAAATCATAATTTATGCATTATTTTAATTGCTTAAAATATCTAAATATTATTATTAAATTTTGTAATTAATGTTATGTGTTTTGTACACTATTTGGGGCCATATGAAACTTAAAGGAGACTCAAATTCCTTAAAATGCCGTATTTTGGGAATTTGCATTTATTTGTTAATTGTTTAACAAAAACAATTTAATTGGTAAAATTGTTTTAATTTTTTCTTTGTACCCATTAATTCTAGAAATTCTTTATTAATAATGAAAAATTAGTTTTTTCAGTTATTTTATAATTTTCATGTGGTTTTAAATTTTTTTGTTAATTTACAAGCCATTAATTTAATTGGTTCAAAAAAAATTTAAAACATTAAAATTGCTTTAATAATTAGAAGAAAAATTTAGAATTTTTCCTTAGCTTATGGGAGCTTACTGGGCTGTTTCTTTTATCATTGCAATTGTATTTAGAGGCTCATTGCATTGTTGGTCACGTTTATATTGCTTTTGTTTGTGATTGGTTGACCTTGAGACCTTTTATCCTCCTCCTTAAATAGAGCGAAAGATTAGTCCATTCATTTAATTGGACCGCATGAGTGCTTTTTGTGCGCGATTAATTTATTAATTAATCTGGAATAAATGAATGGACATTTAATTGACAATTTGTAGAGCTTGTGTTGTCATTGTTGTATGTGAAGGTTGTTTTTGTATATGTTTATGAACAAAGCATCCCTATTTTTTTTTGGGCTATAAATGTAATGTGAAGATGAGTGTTCTTTACTTCTTGTATTGGAAAAGCCTATTTGTAAAGGGATGGTTTTCTTTGTTCATATTTCATACCCTTGAATTACCTTAGCATGAGCTCTAAGTTGTCAATTCAGACCCACGTGCGGTCCATGCGCATTTATGTGTGTATGGCGCATTTATTCATTTGTATCAATGTGGATGATGTTAGATTAGGAATGAACTATCTATACATATTTGTTTAGAAAAATCAATTGTGAAATATTTTCTTAAGTTACAAAAGTAAAGTGATGACTACGAGCACAGCAAATTTTCAATCTTGAAATTGTAATAAGAGGAAATGTTTTTATAATTGAATTTTAAAACAAGTTTTTTTTTTTTTTGAAATGTGCAATATAATAATGTCAAAACTTTGTGCATGTTTTTTAATGTAGTAATAGCCACCAATCAATTAGTTGCTGAACTTACAAAAGATGACAAATTGAATGGACTTAACTATAACCTATGGAAGATCAAAGTGGGCTTCCTATTGAAAGATCAGGAGCTGTTGCAGCACACTGAGACTTCAATGGTCCAACCTGTTATGCCAGAAGATGGGCCTATGGCCCAATATCGCCGAGATCTCGAAATCTATAATGCTTGGCATAAAAAGGATAGTCGTGCATGCATCATATTGTTGAGTAGCATGAACAACGATATAATGGTAGAGTATCAACACTACCAAGTGATCAAAGAATTGTGGGACCAATTGAAATTTGGTTTTGGAAGGACATCAACAACTAGGCTTAAGAGCTTGGTGTTGAAGTTCGAGGTGTACCGAAAGGATCCTAAGCACTCGATGACTGAACATCTTAGGTTGATGTCTAGTATGATTCGTGAGCATAGGACCACCGGTAATGTCCTCACATATGAACAACAGATTCAGGCTGTGATTCGTTCATTACCTGAATCCTGGGTTCACATGAAGCAGATTTTATCCCACAATGAGAATATCAAGAATTTTGCAGATATTTCTCGACATGTGGAGTTGGAGGCGGAGCGCCAAGAGGTGAACCGCATCACTGCACTTATGGCTAAGACTTCCATTGGTGGAGGTGGCTGAAAGGCTAATGGGCCTAAGGGGAAAGCTAAAGGTAACAAGGTGCCGAGACAGGGTGGGCCAGTAAGTTGGCTCCAAAGGCTGATAAAATTAAGAAGCGCAAAGGAAAGCGTGCTGGCAAGAAAGACCCTTCCAAGCTAAAATGCTTCAACTGTGGTGAAAAGGGACACTTCGCTCGTGATTGCACTGAGCCAAAGAACGTAACTTTTCAACCAAACTCTCTCTATACTTTGGTAAGTTCACATGTGTCACACCCCAACCCGCCTCGTGCGGATTAGGACACGTGTAATAATGCCACCAAGGTACGTCCCCAAAACATATAACATAAAACAAGTCTTAAACTCAATTTTAAACTCTTTATAAGCTCATTTGTATGTAACTAACCCCAAGGATAAAATGGTCATTTTGAAATTTTAGTCAAACCCAATGTCAAAATACAGTACTTTTCATTTAAAAACCAACGGTGAAAACGGCTCGCGAATCCGAGCTTCCTAGCTCAAGTTATGATGACAAAGCATGGTTATTTGGAAAACGCACCAGTCCGGTTGACCGGACAGAGACCTTTAAAATATCCGGTCGACCGGACAGAGAGCTCATTTGCAGAAAATTCTGCAGCAACTCCCCCAACTTGTTTTGCAAGTTTAAACCCCACCAAAACATGTCTAAATCACTTGAGAACACCTCCAAAACTTCCACAACATGTCCACAAACATAATTAAACATTCCCACACATTTTCAAACATCAACCAAGCATGTACCACATATCCACAACTAGAATTGGATCAAATTAACCCATGACAACTCTTTTACATGAACTTGTTAGGAATGGATTCAAGCCAATTCAATACTTCTCCAAACTTTGCAAACCTTTGAGAAACATATTAATAATCTATACAAGGTTTTATCTCTCTTTCAAAACAAATGTATACAACTTCAAATGAGTTAAGTAAGTAATCAAAACCAAGTTAACTTTAAGAACCACCATTTACATAACTTCTCCGGAACATGATTATAAACCATTCAAAACATTTGGTTACAAAAAGAAACCTGACTAAATTCTACAACCCATGTATCCGAACTCGTCGGAATGATCCAAACATACAACGTACCCAATATAAACATTAACATGGAAAATTTACATGAGTTCTTTCATGTTGACATTAAACACACGAGTTAGGTTTCCAAGCCACAAGTAAAGGATACTAATCCACTAGTTACATTATATTACAAGTTATGAACATATTTACAAGACCCAAATCTCTCCCCCACTCCCGAGCACGCTATTTCCTCTCCGGATATTGCTCCGTACCTGCGGTGGTTGTTATTTACCACAACAGAAACAGAAAACGGTTTTCTTAAGCATTACGCTTAGTGAGTAATCTAAACATGGCTGAATGTTTAACATGTGCAATGCAACAATAAACATATAAATCATATTTGTAATCGCCGAGTCACCGGTTCAATGATTCATTCAGACCCGGGACCTCCCTTGGTCCCGTGGCCACTTCTATTCCTTGGACTTCCGTCTTTCTCGGATTCTTCCTCTTCACCACCCTTATTACTCCCAACTAATGAATCATTGTTCCGGGCTCATTGAATACCACATAACCACATAAGCACATACACATGTAGGCACATATAACCTTCATAAAATTAGCATGAAATTCACAATTTAGTAACTACATGACTTCTAAACATGTGTAATCAACACAATAAGATCATTCTCTTGGTTCCTAAGCATCAATTATCATCTCTACACCATTGATGTATTGAACATAGTCAAACACAACCATTCTTTAGTGTAGAAAACTCACCTTAGCAAAATCTACCCAAATTCAAGCTAGAAATGAAGAATTCCTTCACAAATCTTGCTCAATTCTTACCCAAAGTAAATCCTACATGGTTTTGGTTCAACAAATATCATTTATCAAGAATGGTTACCAGAAAAACGTTGCCGAAACAGAAAATAAGTTACGTGCATGTAATCCCCTTACCTCCACGAGTCCAAAAGTGGTCTCGGATCGTAAATCCGGCGTCGAACGGCAAGAAAACGACGTCGAAAACCCGTCGTCTTCCGTCGAGAGCTCTCGGTTCTCTCTTTTGTCTCAATTCCAGCAAATATGAGACTAATCTCATATGACAACACACACATGCATCTTGACATGAGGTGTCAAAACCTTATTTTTTTCCCATTTTCCGTTTACACCCCCGGAACTCTTAAGTTCTTATTATGAAATCCCCCAAACATTCCATTAACTACCCAATTATCAAATGAGTGTTTGTCTATGTTTTGTATGGGTCCCAACGTGGGTCCCATATATTTTGTGAAGTTACTATCGTACCTACCAATTTAAATCTTTTTGAATTATACCCTTATTTAGGTGTCCAAACTAATACCAAATTCTACACATATATCATCATATAATATGAAAGCATTTAAACAAATAATCAAGTAATCACATAAATGCATTTAACATATAAAATGCAAATTTCATTTTATCCGGCCCTTCACTGGGTCCCACTCCAATACCTGTCCCTCTTCACTGGGGACTTTTCCAATTGGTATCCTTTTCTGAACACCTTTTTCTGGGCGAGTCCAAGCCTCCCCTTAACCCATTTTATACACTAATTATATTAATTAATGCATATTAACATAGTAATTAACCCGTTTTCCGGGTACGGGTGTTACAACATGTCTTAATTGCTCATTCGTCCCATGATTGGATTGCAGATACGGGGGCAAACCGACATGTGACAAGAGACATAAGCGATTTTATAGATTATCAAAGAGTTCCAGTTGGTACCAGTAGTGTGGCATGGGGAATGGGGCTTGTGAAGAAGCATTGGGAGTCAGTTCATACCAGCTCCAATTGTGCACCGGGCGCACCTTTTTTCTATATGATGTGCTCTACGTCCCTGGAATTCAATATATTATACTTTCAGTTTTAGCACTTTTAGACTTAGGGTATGTTTTTCATTTTGGTAGTAGTAGGATGGATATTTTATTTGATGGTAGTATTTTTGGACATGGTTATTTATTAAATAATTTCTTTAGAGTTGATTTGTTTAATTCTATTTCTTCTATTTCTATGGCTGCTGATTCAGATAAGAATGTTGACTCTGTGACATGGCATGCTAAACTTGGACACATAGGAAGAGATAGGATGACCAGATTAGCAAGAGAAGGACTTTTGGGTCCACTCGCTAAGGTTGATCTACCTACGTGTGAGTTTTGCCTCGCTGGCAAAGCATGCCACAAGCCTTTTGGTAAGGCTACAAGAGCTACTCAAGTGCTAGAACTAGTTCACTCCGACATATGTGGACCAATGAATGTGAAGGTTCGTCATGGCGCTTCCTACTTCCTTACTTTTATCGATGACTACACGCGATATAGGGTATGTCTACTTGATTTCTCACCGCTATGAAGTGTTAAATTGTTTCAAACGCTTTGTAGCAGAGGTAGATAATCAGAAAGAAAAGACTTTAAAATCTTTTCGAATTGACAGAGGTCACGAGTACTTATCTGATCAGTTCATGGAACTGTGTGAGGAAAAAGGGATACGCAGGCAACTCACTATTCCGGGAACTCTGTAACAAAATGGTGTTGCAGAGAGAAGGAATAGAACACTTCCAAATATGTCTAGATATATGATGGCGCAGGCTAACCTCCCAATATCTTTCTGGGGAGATGCACTTTTGACTGCAGCCTACATACTCAATAGAGTGCCTTCACAGTCAGTTCCTTCCACCCCCTATGAGCTCTAGAAAGGAAAAAGCCTAATTTGGAGCATTTACATCCTTGGGGCTCATCAGGATATGTTCACAATATGTCACACCCCCAACCCGCCTCGGGAGAGTTGGGACACGTGTAACAAGCCCATATGTCAAAACACCCTTAATTCACTAAGAAAAACATGGATTAGACCTCATTAAACAGCTCCGTTGACACAAAATAGCCCCAAGGAAAAAATGGTCATTAATAAAGTATAGGAAATTTTATACCAAAAGATAGGTCTTTGAGTCTTGGTTCCAACGCAAAAAACAGCGCGCAAATCCGAATTTTCTAGAGAGATTGATGTCTTGACAAAGAAATTCTTGTGAGCATTTTGAGAATTTGAAGTAGAGGATGTGGATTTTACGAAGAAGTTTTTGTACTTCTTTTCCTTGTATGTGGGATTAAATCCCAAACCGGATTTGTTAAACACACATTTTTGCTTTCCCAAAAGCATATTCAAATTTTGTTCACCTTGTGTGAATTTTGCCAAAGTTTTTGTCAAATCATCCACCTCCTTTCTCAACTCAACCTTTTCTTTTTCAATAAGTTCACTTGAAGGTTGATTGGTGGAAACAAGCTTTTCTTTTCTCAAAATTTCATTTTGAGATTTTAAATCATCCAATTGCTTTTTCAACTCCAAATTTTCGTTTTCAATCTTATTTGAAGATTGTGCTCTTAATACAAGTTTTTCATTTTCAATCTTCAAAGATTCATTTTGGGATTTCAAAATATTTAACTCATTTGATAGTTTGGAAAAATTCTTTTTAAGAGTTATATATTTAGATCCCAAATTCTCCAATTCCTCATGTAACTCCTCAAAAGCACATTGAAACTCATTATAGTTAGGAGATTCAACAATAGAGGGAGGATTAGAGTTTAGCAAATTCTCTTGTGCACCTACTTGGTCACATGAGTCGTCTTCAGATGAGTCATCATCATCCCAAGTGGCATCTTTTACCATTTTTTCATTCTTATCATCTTCTTCATTGGCAAATAGGCACACTCTTTCTTCTTCACAAATTTGGTTAGTAGTAATGTAAAAATTTTCTAAACATAACCAAATTTCATTTGCACTAGAGCATGAACGAATTCTATTATATGAATTATCATCCAAAGAATTATATAGAATTTTCATAGCTCTAAGATTCAATAGAAAGTTATTTTGATCACTTTCATTCCATTCAATCTTTGGTTTAGAAGAAAAACCATTTTTGACAATGTTCCAAAGATTTATGTCAAGTGATATAAAATAAATTTCTATTCTCCTCTTCCAATGATCATACTTATGATCTTTCAACGATGGAGGAGTTGTAATGCAATAACCTTCTTGAAATTTTGTTTCCATAGAACTTGACTCAATATTTTGAAAATCATTGGAGTCATTTAAAGAGCAAGAAGTAGAGGTTACCCCATTTTCGATTGTCATGAGGCAAAGATTAACGATCTCATCTTCATTTGAGTCGTCGCCCGATGATTCACTCTCGGAGCTACTTTGAGTGGCCTTCATTGCCTTCTTCTTGCGTTGTTCATCTTTAGTAAGCTTCTTTCCCAATTTTTCTTTCTTTAGAAACTTTGCGAATTTTTGGGTGATCAAAGCCATTTCTTCATCCTCATCACTCTCATGATCTTTTCCGTTTTTCTTTGAGCTTGAGGACTTCAAGGCCATATCTTCTCTTTTGATCTCCTTTTTCTTGTCTTCTTCGACAAGCACGGCTAACTCCATTTCATGGGTAATGAGTGATCCCATGAGTTGTTCAATTGACAAGTTTGTCAAATCTTTTGCTTCTCGGATAGCCGTGACCTTCGGTTGCCATTGCTTTGGTAAAGCCCTAAGAATTTTCTCAACAATTTCTTCATTAGCATAAACTTTACCAAGATTTTTTAAGCTATTGATGATAGTTGTAAACCGGGTAGACATATCACCAATAGACTCAAAATGCAACATTTTAAACATTTCATAAGATTGAACAAGCAAATTAATTTTTGACTTTTTGACTTGGCTTGTTCCCTCATGAGTCACTTCAAGTTTATCCCAAATTTCTTTTGCAGATTCGCAAGATGAAATTCTATTGTATTCATTTGGGTCTAAACCGCAATATAATAAATTCATTGCCATAGCATTCAATTTTATGAGTTTCTTATCGGCATCATTATTTTCATCTTCCGTTTTTGAAATAGTAATACCATTTGAAATTTTTGTAGGAAGATGAGGCCCTTTGACCACTATTTTCCATAAATCAAAATCTTGAGAAATCATATAGGTTCTCATTCTATTTTTCCAATAAGCATAATTTGATCCATTAAAACACGGTGGTCTATTTGCCGAGTGACCCTCACTATAATAAATGCGTTTGGATCTTAACTCAAATTTTTCAAAAAAATTTTGAAAATAGAAGAGCCGAAGCTCTGATACCAATTGTTGGCCCAAATGTGGAAACCTTAGAGGGGGGGTGAATAATGTTTTAGCGGAAATTAACCTTTTAAAAACTTAATTGCAAATTAAACACAATCACAAATAATAAAGTAAAGAGATAAGGGAAGAGACACGTGCAAACCGAGTTTTCAAGTGGTTCGGCAATCGCACCCCGCGGCCTACGTCCACCCCTCAAGAACACCTCTTGAGGATTCCTTTAATCCGATCTACTTCACGGGTGTAGACCAAACCGTTACAAGAGCCTCCAATCTCTCCCAAAGAAGAAAACCTCTTCTTTGCAATCAAGGGTTACTAACCCTCACTCTTTACAAATGATTTGGGTACAAATGATAACTCTCTCTCTAGAGTGGATAATACAATTAAAGCTCAGACAATAACTCCTTAGTGATTAGATAATACAAATGAAAGCTCACTACAATATACTCTCAAAGAAATACAAATCAAATACTAGAGCAAATTGATAAACTCACACAACTAGGGCTCAAATATGAATAATTAGAAATCAACAAGTTGTGTGATTTAAATAGATGTTTTCCAATGGATTCATCAACATCAAAATGGTGTGGGAAAACATGTATTTATAGGCCAAGAAAGATTATAGCCGTAGGTGGCAAGTTTGGTAATTAAAAGCCCCTTTAAAAACTAGCCGTTATTGCCTTTCAGCGCAGTCCAGTCAACTGGATCGAGGGTTCAGTCGACTGGGAAGTTTATAGCAGTGAAGAGGCATTTTCAGTGCTATCCAGTCGATTGAAAAGTTCATTCAGTCGACTGATGTTACAATCCAGTCGACTGGACCCTTAAAAAACCAGTCGACTGGTTTTAAGCAGTTTTTGGCAGACTGACACCTCTTTACTAAAACGGCCATAACTCTCTCTACAAAACTCGTATTTGCGATCCGTTTGAAGATTCGGAAACTAGATTCAAATATCTTTCCAACCATATAAAACTCAAGATCTAATTCCTTACCAATTGGATCAGGTTTGCATTTAAAGTTGACCTATCTGCGCAAAGGTACTTTCTTTTGACTTAGCCACTTGAAAGCTTTTGTGAAATGAATTTAAATGAGTGGTCTAAGTATGTTTAGGTCCTTGAAAGTATTTTAAAGTGTGAGTGCAAGGATCCTAAAGTCCTATTAAAGTTACTTGAGCCCCTATGAGTGATTGATCAAAATGCTTACATATAAATCCTAGTCTTCAACCAAGGATGAAAAATTCTTCAAGTCTTCAAGCTTGATCCTTGTTGAGCTCCCTCACTCTTGGACTTCACCACATGCTATTTCATGATCTTAAACAAAGTTATAACATTTAAGTACATGAATCAAGAGATTAACATAATGAAAATGACATGATAATTGATTAAAATAGAACCAATGAAAGTATGCAATTATCACTAGATTTGTCATCATCAAAACAAAACAAAAATAATGCCTTAAATAAATTCAAGGCTAACAAGTTCCAACTAGGAACATTAGTTTACATTCAATTCCATATTCTTCCAACACATACACAAACATTAATACATAAGGAAAACCAAGTTAGTTTTCAATCAAAAGCTACTCCAACTTGCTCAAATCTCTCCCAACCACACCCAATATACATAACTTGTAACTTGTAAATACAACTCATGGTTTGGTGCCTGGATAACCAACAACACCCAATTTTGCATATCACAAGTTTTCCAAAAACCCAAGTTACATTTACATTGCCAACAAAAGATACATTCTAAGCCTAAAACTAGCTAGGCATATGAACATATACACATGGACACAACTCCCACGCCCAACCCTCGTGTGGATCATTTTCTCTCCTCTCTCGTGCCGTAGCTACGATGGTTATTCAATAACCACAACAGAAAATATATTTTTGTTTAAGCTTTCGCTTAGTGAGGGAACTAGTCATGCTATTAGAATGCAAGGTATGTAAATGTAACAATCATTGTAAATGATAACAAATTGATCTCCAGAAAGTCAAGTCATTCCAGCCACCACCCCCGGGTCCTTCTTACCCCAGATCTTTCTCACTTTTGGCGTATATGACGCAACACACACTCTCTTGTGACCTCGAAGGCGTCACCGACATTTTATTGTGGTCGTCACCACGTCCTACTCACTGAGGACTTCCTATCCCTTACATATGGGACCTATAAATGATGACCACTACTTGACTTCCCTTTGATCCACATAAGCATATAAGCAACTTTGCATATAAGCATAACAATTTCACATTACTATCATGCTTTTAGCCCAAAATCGTCAACACATATATACATGAGCATGAATTAAGCAACCATGAACAAGAATTATCACAGTAACATGACTAAACACCCAATTTTGGGATCAGAACACTCACCTCCTCAATTTGTTAGCAAATTAAGCATAGAAATCCCAATTCTTTCCAAGTTTTAGTGCAATTCTTAACCGGTGATAATCCTATATAAGTTTGGTATCAAAAATATCGTCTATCAAGAACGGTTACCATAAAAACGTTGCTGAAAATGAAAATAAATTACGTGCATGTGATCCTCTTACCTCCACGAGTCCAAAAATGGTCTCGGATCGTAAATCCGACGCCGGACGGTGAAGAAATGGCAAGAAACGTCGCATGGATTTCCGTTGCCGACTCTAGAGCTCTCCGTCCTCTCTAATTCTTTAATTTGTGCTGTAAGTTATAACTACAAGACACATATGCACTCATGCATATGTGTTGGCACCATTTTCCACTATTTTCGTTTACCTCCCCCAACTTTCTTTAAGCTTTATTATGAAACTCCCTTGTTAATTACATTAACTACCCATATTTTCTAAATGAAATTAATCTAAGTCCCACATGGGTCCCAAACGTGGTCCCACATAAATTATGAGATTGCTATTAAACCTACCAATTATCAATTATTGTCAAATACACCCTCACATGAGTACCCAAACAAGTTCCCTTAACCTATCATAAGACATAATAATATCTTTAATTATTTAAACAAATATGCACATAAACATATAATGACATTAAAATGCAAATTACTTTAATTAGACCCTCGTTGGGCCCTACGTTTATACCAGTTCTGACTTTCACAGAACTTTCATCCGTGTCCGCATTTGAACACCTTTTCACATGTGGATTCATAACCCCACCTTAAACCATCTTATGCATTAATTATCTTTAAATAACATATATTAAGACCAAATTAATCTTCTTTTCCGGATACAGGTGTTACATTTCTCTCTCCCTTTTAAGCAGTTTGTCCCCAAACTTATTCTTACCTCATCAGTCAAACAAGTACGAGTACTTCTCCCTGATCTCATCTTCTCACTCCCAAGTTGCCTCTTCAATGCTATGATTAGGCTAGAGGACCATAACCAATGGAATTATTTTTGTTCTTAACACTTGGTCTTTCTTGTCTAGAATCTATACTGGATGCTCAATATACGTTATATCTTCTCGGACTTCCAACGGTTCTGGTTCAAGAATATGACTCGGATCTATCACGTAACGTCTGAGCATAGATACGTGGATCACGTTATGAACATGTGCCAATTCTTGTGGCAACTCCAATCTATAAGCTACTGGTTCTACCTTATTCATGATTGGAAAAGGTCCAACATACCTGGTGTGGACACGCGGGATTCCACCACTTGCTTGTTTTGAAATTTGATTTTGATCAAAGAAAGAGAATGGTCTGTTGAAAACAGATACAGAGTCGCCACTTGGTCTTTAAGGAACCAAGAAACCTAATTTTGACTCACCCAAACGGATAAAGGGCACCGACCCTTCATAACAAAAGAACTTGGCTCGGGGTTTTGGTACGAGAGAGGAAGGAGCCTTTGTCGCGACTAAAACACCCTCAACTCGCCCCGTCTTTTGACGGGCCTCAATTAGCATCCAAATAATCATCTTATACTATGTATGGTTCGACAATTAATACTATGATAGTATATTACATCACATAAGAAAATTTGAAATAGAAGATCTGAAGATAAGATGTCATTCATAAGATCTAAGTCAAATATCATACATTGTAAAGTGAAAGATCACACAAATAAACCTAGGAAAAATTGTCTAATCCTGTATCAAGTAATTAAGTTTCCCTAATCTAAAGGGGATATGAATTGTTCTTGAAACAAATAAATCATAGAAAACAAGGATGCTTAGCAAACTAGAATGATGCATGTTAATCTTTGAGAAGAGAATATCTCTCAATCCCCGGGACAGATGAGAAATGATGATTAGATCGAGGAGAAGCATGAACGTGTGATCAAATTTGTTCCTTATAATATTCTTAGATTAGGAGCCATGAAATCCCCAAATCTTGCATGGATGCAATGTATGTATCTGGAATGTGCCAAGGTTGTAGTGTGTTTTATGTTCATGGATTCCTAGAATGACTTAGAAGTCTAGAATGTGTATGAATGAATGAAATAAATCATCATGGGATATGTACAAATGTAGTATGAATTACTTCCTAAGACATGAGCTAATTTGGAGTGCATATAAGCATCAAATCAAAGGATGGAAGTAAAAATATGCTTGCTGTGAATAGTGGACAGAACAGTAACATGATCTTGTGAAAATAGAAAAGAGTGGATAGGATTGCTTTCAATGCATGATTTTTTATGGAGATCTTTTTTATTGTGTCTAGAACACAACCCAAAAATCCAATCTTTAATAATTATCACAGATTGAGAGAAATCATATTACCAATAGAGGTTACTCAGAAACAGAGTTCGTACTGTCGACTGAAATGTTAGAAAATCTTAGAATATGAAAACAAAAGATCTAGAGGCCCATATTATACAGAACATTCCCTAGGACATTGAAGTTTAAGGGAAAAATAAGTTGGGACCACTCCATTTGGAAAAGTGTTCTGTAACATAAGTTGAAAGTCATCCTAGATGTTGTGACAACAAAGGCAGAATATCTAAAGAGAATGTTTGGACCAAAATGGGGTCTTTCTATGCATCTCCAAGTCAAACCAAAAATCATGGGTGTTCTCTAATGAGTTAGGAAGACTTTCCAAGTGGTCTTACATTCATACATTGAGTATTGAACTCAAAATAATTCCTTGAAGTTAAATGACTCACTGTTTTGAGGGTTTTGAGAAAAATAAGGTTTATTTCTTGAAATCAAAATGAGGGGTTTAAGAGGGGAGTTTTGAAATGGGGGTTTTGAAAGTATCCTTCCAGAACTTGGATGAATATTCTAACCACTTGGAATATCAATTCCTAACTCATTTCAACAACTTCCCAAGTATATGCAAAACATGGTTTTATTTGGAAACCAAACTCAAGAATCTATAGGAGCATGATACATGAGAGGATAGATGATTCATGATATGATATAGCATGATAAAAGTGGTAAAGAACATGTTCATGGGATATGGGTTCATCTAGATACAAGAGAGTGTTGCATCGAAGTGTGAAAGTCAAAAAATGACACGCTGTGAATAGTGGACAGACTGTATGCATTACTTTATAACATCATAATGGGAGGTCAAACATGCCTAGGAAAATGTGAGAAACATTAGAGAGCCTCCATAGTGTGTCTAGAATGCACAGAAAAATACCAAACCTCAATAGCTATCACATATTAAAAGAAACAAATCAGAATGTACACATGACTCAGAAATAAAAGCTTCACTGTTTACTGATTTTGTATGATTTTTCATAAATCAAAGAAATGGTTTATGATGACCCATTATATACCAAAAGTTTCCTAAGACACCCAAGCTTCATAAAAAAATAGAAAAGATATATGTACAGTGACGAAAACATCCTGAATAAGTGCAAGAAGTCAGGTAAACATTCTGTGAGAACAGAGGCAGATTATGAATATGAACTTCTTAAATCCAAAAATAATACTTTCACATCTCTATTATTGATGGGAAAAATTGGAGACAAACTATAATGTCTTAGAAAGGTTTTCCAAGTGGTTTCATCATCATAACTCAAGTATTTAATTCAAAACAAATCTTGGAATCTGAACAGTCACTGTTTTGGATCATTCTTGAAGAAAATGGATTTGGGTCTTGGAATAGAGTTTGAGTTCTTGATTAGGGGTTTTGAAATAGGTTTTCAAAGCATGAACTTAAACACTTGAGATGACTATGTGACCACTTAGAATCTCATCCAACCTTGAATCATCAAAGAACTCCCAATATTACTTGCACAAACATAGTTTTGTTTGAGAACATGACTTCAAGAATACATATGAATGTATTGAAGGTAGAATCATCATCCATCAAACATGTCTTTAAGGTCTAGAGCTACTATCCATAAGGATTCACTCTCCTCAAACAACATGTCATCTAGATGATGATGAACAACTAATTAATCAAAGAAAAGCAAAAAAGAAATGAGGTTAAGAGAGAGATGAACATCAAAGTAAACAAGCATTCAAATAGCAATCAATAGTTGATAATCATTGAGATATTGAACTTGTAGCTTGGTGTTTCACTCATATATGGTGACATTTGGACATGGAAGTAGCTTCCTATCTCATGAATACTCAAGAATGGTGGTGAAAGAAATATTTGGATGATTGAAGTTTTGATAGCAAACTCAAGTAAAAAAGAAAACTCACTTTGATGGAGAAAATAGAAGAAGAAGACTACTTCTTCTCTTTCTCTCTCTATATTTCTCTAGAGTTTCTTCCTAAGCTTTCTCTAAGCTTTCATGTCTCTCCCCTAAATGGAAGTAAATTGCTTCTTTTATAGGCAAATGAGGGGTGGTAAATGGGGTTTTAAGAAGTATAAAAAGGTCTCCCATTGGTCCAAAATAAGCTGGGAATCAAAACTACGTCGTTTTTGATTTCTAATTAATTAAATTGGACCCCTAATCAAAATTACAAAAATGGACTGTTCTAGGGGAGTGTGCCGCGGCGGCACTGGGCCAGTGCCGCGGCGGCATTGGGCCAGTGCCGCGGCGGCATTAGGCCAGTGCCACAGTGGCACTGCTCCTCCTTCGTCCAAATAATGCTGTTTAGGCCCCCAGAGGTTCCGGTATTCGCGAAAAGGCCCTATTTCATCCGAAATTTACAGAAAATGCATACGAACTCCAAATTGAGGTTATGATTTACCGTTGGAAAGGTAATGGAGTCTATTTTACATAAAAAAATAGTTTGGAGATAGGTCCCTGTAAAAAGGTTTGCGGTATTTGCGATAAAAGCCGATTTGATCGCCTTTTTTCGCCTTCAAAAATTCATAATAAACTCATTTTAAATTCGAAAATTGTGTGTAATATACCGTTGAAAAACTATTGACCTCTAGTATCCATGAAAAATGTTTGAAAATTGTTACGGTGCTCCAGTTTTAAAGTCAAATTTTGGTCAAACCGGTCAAACCTGGAATTCCCTAGACGTTCTGGAAACCTCTGGGAGCTCCCAGGAGCTGACGTTTTCGTGCGATTTTATTTTAAAACTCATTTTAATACTTTCCACATGATCTAGAATGGTTCCAGAACTTTTTGGCGAATTTGGACGATTTCAGTCAAACCTTGGTCAAATCGGGTCAAACCTTGGTCAAACCGATCAACGGGGATTTTCAGGGAACTTCCGGCGGTCTCTAGGAGCTGACGATTTCATCTGACTTTACTTAAAAACTCATTTTCTTACTTTTCTTACGACATAGCATGTTTTCAGAACTTTTTGGTCCAAATCAGGCATTTTGGTCATTCTGAGCATCTTGAGAAATAAAACCAACTTCCAAGAGTCCTTTTGAGTCTTTTTCGATCATTGTGAACCACCAAGCTATGGGTCTCCTAAATCGACAAAATGGGGTGTCTACACCTGCGACTCAACTTACCCTTTTTACCAAATCGAGTAATGCCCTTTGACGGTGAAACTTTCAAGAACACATAATCACCAATCTCAAACTCCAACGGTCTTCTACCCGTATCAGCATAGCTTTTGTAGCGACTTTGTGCCACTTGTAACCGTTGCTTAATCAATTTGACTTTATCGATGGTGATTTATATAATTTTTTACCCTAGAAGCTGCTTTTTCCTAACCTCTGTCCAACACATGGGCGATCTACATTTCATACCATACAATTCCTAAAGAGGCGCCATTCCAATGCTTTTCTGGAAACTTTTGTTATAAGAAAACTCAATTAATTGCAAGTGAGTTTCCCAGTCAGCCTTGAAATCCATAACACAAACTCTAAGCATATCCTCGAGAATTTGAATAACCCGTTTTGACTGTCCGTCGGTTTGTGGGTGAAAAGTTGTACTAAAATGCAAGGCTGTTCCCATTGCTCTTTGTAGCCCTTCCAAAAATCTGGATACAAAACATGTATCACGATCTGATACGATAGATATTGGTGCCCCGTGCAATCTCACAATCTCCTTAACATAAAGTTCCACTAATTTTGTCAGTTCTATAGTCTTTATCGGCAGAAAGTGGGCTGACTTGGTCAACCTTTCAACGATCACCCAAATGTTATCATTAGATCTAGGAGACCTCGGCAATTTAGACACAAAATCCATTGTAATGTGCTCCCATTTCTATTTCGGTATTTCCAATGATTGTACTCTCCCGCGGGTCGTTGATGCTCAAGCTTTACTAATTGACATGTCATGCATTTAGCTACATATTCTGTAACCTCACATTTCATACAACTCCACCAATAGACCTCCCTCAAATCTCTATACATCTTCGTACTACCCGGATGTACGAAATACCGAGTACCATGAGCTTCTTCCAAAATTCTTTCTTTTATATTTCCAACATTAGGAACACATAATCGATTAATGTACCATAACACCCCATCATGTAAACTAAACTCTGGCCTCTTACCTTCAGGTAATTCATCTACAACTTTCTTCAAGTTTGGATCCAAGAGTTGATTTGTTTTAATCTCTCCAATCAAATCAGGTTGTACTACAATTGCTGCCATTAACCCACCTTCAATTCTAGGAATAACTTCTAATTATAGTCGTTCAAACTCTTTCACTAATCATTCTTGTGCTGTCAAAACACACATCAAACTTTCTGATGATTTTCAACTCAAAGCATCGACGACTACATTCGTCTTACCCGGATGATATTGAATTTTCAGATCATAGTCCTTCATTAACTTCAACCATCTTTGTTGTCGCATATTTAAATCCCTCTGAGTAAACAAGTACTTTAAGCTCTTATGGTCAGTGAAAATTTCACAAGTTTCTCCGTACAAATAATGTCGCCAAATCTTTAAAGCAAATATTACCGCAGCAAGTTCTAAATCGTGGGTTGGATAATTCTTCTCATGTGTTCTTAATTGCCTCGAAGCATATGCTATCACCTTGTCCCCTTGCATTAGGACACATCCTAAACCTTAATGAGAAGCATCACTGTAAATACTAAATCCCCCGGTGCTTGTCGAAATTGCAAGGATCGGAGCAGAGGTCAACTTACGTTTCAATGTATGGAAGCATTCCTCACATTCTTTCCCCCATTCAAATGGAACATCCTTTCTCATAAATGTTGTCATTGGAGTCGCAATCTTTGAGAAATCCCGGACAAACCTTCTATAATACCCAGCTAATCCCAGAAAACTACGAATTTCAGACACATTAGTTGGTCTCTCCCATATCATAATGGCTTCTATGTTTTGTGGATCAACTGACACACCTTCTTTAGAAATCACGTGACCAAGAAAGGTAACACTTGACAACTAAAACTCACTTTTCTTCAATTTTCTGAATAACTGCTTTTCTCGAAGTCGTTGCAACACCAATCTCAAATGTCTATCATGTTCTTCCGGACTCTTTGAGTAAATGAGAATATTATTATAACACCCGCATTTGTGTTATTTCTTTTGCATTACATTGACATGCATGATAATGCGATGTGGCGTGTCTTATGACACATGTTGGAGTGAGTTTTGACTCACGAGTTGATTTGGGTGTCTGTGTTAGAGAACCCTCTGAGATTGTGTTGATTGAGCGTTTGTAGTTGTGAAGTCTCTCCGAGTATGAGACGGTCACTGTGGAACATTTTAAATGTTTATCTGAAAATAAATGTTTACCTGTGTATTTCAATATCTGTATTATTTTCTATTTTAGAATATATTTCTGTTGCTAGTTTTAGTATCCTGGTGAGAACGAATTAACACGCTATTAATTTGGTAGGCTAATTAACAACTTCAGAAATGTCATGTAGAAATTCGCGTTTTAGCGACCAAACGAAACTTAGTCGAAAACTTTTATAATTTTGAGGTTTCACTTATAAAGCTGTGAATAAGCTGTGTAGAAAGTTTCAGAGACTGATTAGGAGTTTTGAAAACTCGTGGGGAGGTAAACGTAATTTCCGAGAGTTTTGCCTATATATAGATAGAGATGATTGAGATATTTTTTATAAAGTCTTAACCTAAGTTCAAGAAAGGAGGCCATAGGGAGATTTTGGGAGCTTAGAGCCTTGCGACGCCAAACGACGACCTTCCGTCAGTTTGTTTTCTCCCATATTTCATATTCGAGCTCCTCGAGGTAAGAGCTTCGTTTTGATATATGTTGGGACTTGTTTGGCCAAGTTTTCTGAAAAGTTGTTTTCTAGAATTTTTCATAAAAATTGATAAATGGAATTTTGATTCATAGGAATTGTACTAGACGGACTTCTGCACGTTCTTTGTGCACAGGTTTTCTTGAAATTGAATTATAAGAGCGTAAATCGGAGGTGAGTGATTCAACTATGTTTTTGGAATGGTTTCTTGACATGTATTCATGTTATGTTTGAATAGCATGTATTAATTATTAGAGATACCTTGTGTAGTTCATATGGGGCATTTATATTGATAAGTAGGCCTAATAGCACGATGAAATGTTTTGATTACCGCGAGCATGGTGATATGTATTTGAGCATGTTAAGTTGCTTATTTGGGTCAGAAGGAGCACGTGGTCACCGTGCCATTTTGTGGAGCCGATATAGGCATTAAGGTCGCACGATTGAAGAGAAGAATCGTGGGTCTTACCCTTTCGCGTGGACTTATTGGCGAGGAGTTGCGGATTGGGAATATGGACGGGCACGTGAGTCTCCGGCGACTAGTATGAATTGTAGAGATGTGAATGCGGACATGTTTATCATTCATGTGCATATGTTATTTTATTCACTAAGCGTTAGCTTAAACAAATCGAATATGTGTGGTTATTCAAATAACCATTTCAGGTGTAAATGCTGGCGAGGAATCGCAGAAGTGAGCACGTAGGTTGGGAGTTCTTTTAGAAGGCAACTTGAACATTAATCTTGTAGTTTTGGGACAATAGGAATGTTGTAATAAGAATTTTTATGGTTTTTAGTTATGTTTAACTTAGTATGTTAGAATGAATCTAAAACGTTGTAATAGTTAGTAACATGTTGTAACTGTGCTTCGGTAATATGTTAATACAATTAGGATTGCTTAGGAGTACTTTTGGAAGTGTGTGTTTGATCGCCGTTCGAATTCAAAAACTTTTAAACTTAGAAAACTCTGTAGAATGTGCTGCTGCCATAAATCAGTCGACTGTATGAGAAAATAGTCGACTGGAGCCTCTGTTTTAAGCAACTCACTGCACCTTTTATTTGAGGATCAGTCGACTGGGTCCTCGACACAGTCGACTAGATCATGTTTTCAATTCAGATATTTTGTTCAGGCTGGACTTCAGTCGACCAAACCGTATCAGTCGACTGAAAATTTGAAGCCCCAGTCGACTGGGTGTAGAAAGCAGTCGACTGGATGGTGTTTTAAAACCCAACTTTCTGCTAGACCAGGATCAGTCGACTGGGTCTGAGGATCAGTCGACTGGACGAATAGTTTCCAAAATGACTTGTTTTATTCCGCTGCATGTGTTCTTCAAACTAAGATTTGGGAACGTTAATGAATTGGTTTAGCCTCAGTGGCGTACCACGGGCTCCGGTTCCGCTATTATGGGACCGAGCTGTGACATTTAGTGGTATCAGAGCTCACGTTTAGAGCCTTGGGAACGAGTGACATTATATATGTTGAGCGACGTCGAGTGGAGAGTGTAATTGTGAAGATAATTGTTATCATTGAAGAAATACTTCATGTGTTAGCATTTGTTGATTGTGATGAACTGTGCACATATATCTATATTGTGGCATAACATGCATGGTCATTTTGCATTGAACTCAACAGGGGAATATTTGAAACATTATGGCGGATCTGCCAAGAGAATTGTCACCGCATTCGCGGATGGACCAAATAGTGAATATGGTAGGAAATTTCATACAAGCGGTAAGTGAAAGAGAACAGATGAACGTTCAGCCTCCACAAGTGGAAATTCGTTATATCAATGCACCACCGGCACCGCGACCTCAACACACAATCGTGGAACAGTTTCATAAGCAGAAATCGACCTTGTATCATGGACAGGTTGATATAGACTTGGCCGATCATTGGATGATGGACATGGAAAGAAATTTCCGTCAGGTAAAATGTACCGATGAGGAGAAAATTATATGCGCATCCGATACGTTGATGGGCGAAGCATTGGATTGGTGGAACAACGTACTTGAACAAGGGAAGCCGACCACGTGGGAAGAATTTAAAGAAGAATTCAACAGACGTTTCTTTCCGCAATCTGCTTATACTCAGAAACGTCAAGAGTTTGCGAGTTTGGTTCAGGGAGATATGACCGTGGGTGAGTGTGTTTCTCGTTTCAATGCCTTGTTAAGATTTAGGAAAACTACCATTCCGACTAATAGGGATAAAGCTCGTAAGTTTGAGGAAGGACTTAGGGAGAATATCCGTGGCCGTGTGGATATGTTACAACACCCGACCGTTTCTCTCGTTGAGGAAGCTGCTTGTATTGCTGAGAAAAGTGTCGACAGATATCGACAGGGACAACAAGGGAAGAGAGCAAATGACAGTCAGGGTAAGAGTCAAGGGAATGCGAAGAAACCGTTTACGCAAGGTTCAGGATCATATGTGAGTAGCCAAGGAGGGAGTACGTTTATGGAGGACTCGAGACCGTTGTGTCCAACATGTAACCTGCGACATAAAGGAACTTGCTACCAATTGAGCACCTGTTACTTTTGCAAGCAGTTAGGACACATATCCCGAAATTGTCCTTTGAATACAAACTCGACCACACCAAATACCTTTCCGAATACGAAGAGCTACAACCCAGAAACGAGAGGAAAATGTTTTGAGTGTGGACAACCGGGACACATAGCAAAGAACTGTCTGAGTAAGAGACAAACGGGAATGAGTACCGAGGCATCAAGTGTGCCAAGCGGATCAAGGGTAGAACCTCGAGTGGATAAAGGAAAAGGAGTCGCGCAACAGCAAGGACGATACTTCCAGCTTAGGCCGGGGAATACGGATGATACCGTCGTATCAGGTATTCTTCCTATTTGTTCATATCCTGCACGTATACTTATGGATTCTGGTTCAACGCATTCATTCGTATCACATAATTTTGTTAAGCATTTAACTGTTAAGTCAGAACCGCTAGGATATGACTTGTGTGTATCATTGCCTAGTAGTGAACCGCTAATTACTTCTTCGATATTCAAGTCATGTGAGATCAAGATAGGTGATAAAGTCTTGAGCGTTGATTTGATTCCGTTGACGGTGAATTACTTTGATGTTATCTTGGGTATGGATTGGTTGTCGGTAAATCAAGCCAGAATCGATTGTGAGTAGAAACGGGTTAGTTTCTATCCGTCAGGGCGAGAAGAGTTTACTTTTCAGGGTAAGGGAGTGATCGTACTGTCGTACTTGATATCGGCGATTCAAGCAAGTAAGATGTTGAAGAAGGGTTGTTCGGGTTTCTTATGTTCAATTGTCGACACACGAGTTCTTGGGCCACTAATAGAAGACATTTTAGTAGTTCGAGAATTTCCAGATGTTTTTCCCGATGAGTTACCCGACGTATTGATTGAAAGAGAGCTTGAGTTCACAATAAAAGTAGTACCAGGGTCACAACCGGTATCCAAAGCACCATACCGAATGGCACCGATAGAGTTGAAAGAATTAAAGGTTCAGTTACAAGAACTACTTGAGAAGGGTTTTATTCGACCGAGTGTTTCGCCGTGGGGAGCTCTAGTCTTGTTTGTGAAGAAAAAAGATGGAACAATGCGTATGTGCATCGACTACCGAGAGTTGAATAAGTTGACCGTCAAGAACAAGTATCCGTTGCCGCGAATAGATGACTTGTTTGATCAGTTACAAGGGGCTCAGGTATTTTCGAAGATCGACTTGAGATCCGGTTACCATCAGTTGAAAGTCAAAGAGGAAGATGTTGAGAAGACAACTTTTAGGACTCGATATGGTCACTTTGAATTTTTGGTTATGCCGTTTGGAGTGACTAATGCACCAGCTGCTTTCATGGACTTAATAAATCGCGTTTTCAAGGATTACTTAGACGAGTTTGTCATTGTGTTTATAGATGATATCCTAATCTACTCCAAAAGCGTTGAAGATCACGAGCATCATTTACGATTAGCATTACAACGATTACGTGAAAAGAGATTGTTTGGGAAATTGAAGAAGTGTGAGTTTTGGTTGACAGAGATTGTGTTTCTTGGACACATAGTGTCGGCGAGAGGAATTTCAGTGGATCCTCAAAAGATAGAAGCAGTTACTAACTGGGTGAGACCAACAAATGTGACAGACATCAGAAGTTTCCTAGGATTAGCTGGGTATTATCAGAAATTTGTAAAAGACTTTTCGCGTATAGCAATGCCGATGACACAGTTAATGAGGAAAGATATTGCTTTTGTATGGAGTCTAGAATGTGAAAAAAGTTTCCAAGAGTTGAAAGGTCGACTAGTGAAAGCACCAATTTTAGCCGTTCCATCAGGGACTGAAGGGTTTATCATTTACAGTGATGCTTCATATAGAGGTTTAGGTTGCGTTCTTATGCAAGGTGATAAAGTAATTGCATATGCGTCGAGACAACTTAGACCGCACGAGAAGAATTATCCAACTCATGATCTAGAATTGGCCGCCGTGATTTTTGCATTGAAGATTTGGCGTCATTATCTATACGGGGAGAAATGTGAGATATACACGGATCATAAGAGTTTGAAGTACTTGTTTACACAACGAGATTTGAACATGAGGCAAAGGAGATGGTTAGAGTTGATGAAGGACTATGACTTGTCAATTCAGTATCATCTGGGCAAGGCAAATGTCGTCGCCGATGCTCTTAGTCGCAAAGTACCAACCAACACCGCATCAGATTTGACTTCTCAGAAAGAACTGATACGAGATATGGAGAATTTGGAGCTTGAAGTGATACCGAGGATTGAAAGTGGCTTGATGTCGACGATGGTGGCACAACCACTCTTGATTCACGAGATCGTAGAGAAATAACTTAAAGACGTGGCTTTGAAGAAGATTTGTGATGAGATTCCGATGGGCAAACAACCGGGATTTACTTTTGAGAATGATGTTTTGAGATTGAGGGGTAGAATTTGTGTGCCTAACGAGAAGGAGTTGAAACGGAACATCCTAGAGGAAGCACACAATACGAAGTATACCGTTCACCCGGGAAGCACCAAGATGTATAGAGACTTGAGACATGTTTATTGGTGGCCGGGAATGAAGAGAGAAATAGCACGCTATGTTTCGCGTTGTACTAGTTGTCAACAAGTAAAGGCCGAACGCCAAGTACCCTCGGGATTGTTACAATTGTTACCGATAACCGAGTAGAAATGGGAACACATAGCAATGGATTTTGTTAGTGGGTTTCTGAGGTCGAAGAGATCGAATACTATTATCTGGGTGATTGTTGACCGTTTGACGAAGTCATCGCACTTCCTACTACTCCGAACAACTAAGCCAATGACGTTAGCTAAGTTGTATATTCGCGAAATTGTTAGACTACATGGTATCCCAGTTTCTATCATTTCAGATAGGGATAGTAGTTTTACATCAAAGTTTTGGAGAGCCTTGCAAGAAGCAATGGGTACCAAATTGCACTTTAGTACCGCTTTTCATCCTCAGACTGATGGCCAATCAGAGAGAGTAATCCAGATTTTGGAAGACATGCTTCGGTTATGTGTACTTGATTTCCAGGGTGATTGGGAAGACCACCTGCCGTTAATTGAGTTCTCATATAACAACAGTTTTCAGTCGAGTATTGGAATGGCTCCTTATGAAGCTTTATATGGTCGTGTATGTCGTTCACCAATTAGTTGGACGGAAGTTGGAGAAAGAATGATTGAAGGGCCGCAAATTGTACAAGAGACGACGGATAAGATAAAGGTAATTCGATAACGATTACTGACAGCCCAGAGTAGGTATAAGAGTTATGCCGATAAGCGCAGACGGCCGTTGGAATTCGATGTAGGAGACTTGGTGTATTTGAAGGTGTCACCTTCAAAGGGAATAACCAGATTCTGTAGATACGGGAAACTCAACCCGAGGTATGTAGGACCGTTTGAAATTATTGGGAGAGTTGGACCCGTAGCTTATCGTATGAAATTACCGAGTGAGTATGCTCAAGTGCATAACGTATTTCATGTATCATTGTTACGTAAACATTTAGTAGAGGATAGGGAACAAGTGATAACTCCGACGCCGAATGAGATTCAGAGTGATTTGACGTATGTTGCGTATCCAGTAGAAATCTTGGATCGGAAGGATCAAATCTTACGGAACAAAGTAATATCGAAAGTGAAAGTGTTATGGCGTAGCCAAACGACAGAAGAGATGACGTGGGAAATAGAAGATGAGATGCGTACTCAGTATCCGCACCTTTTTGAGACATGAGGTATAAGTTTGGGGACAAATTTCTTTTAAGGGGGAGAGTATTATAACACCCGCATTTGTGTTATTTCTTTTGCATTACATTGTCATGCATGATAATGTGATGTGGCGTGTCTTATGACACATGTTGGAGTGAGTTTTGACTCACGAGTTGATTTGGGTGTCTGTGTTAGAGAACCCTCTGAGACTGTGTTGATTGAGCGTTTGTTGTTGTGAAGTCTCTCCGAGTATGAGACGGTCACTGTGGAACATTTTAAATGTTTATCTGAAAATAAATGTTTACTTGTGTATTTCAATATCTGTATTATTTTCTATTTTAGAATATATTTCTGTTGCTAGTTTTAGTATCCTGGTGAGAACGAATTAACACGCTATTAATTTGGTAGGCTAATTAGCAACTTCGGAAACATCATGTAGAAATTCGCGTTTTAGAGACCAAACGAAACTTAGTCGAAAACTTTTATAATTTTGAGGTTTCACTTATAAAGCTGTGAATAAGCTGTGTAGAAAGTTTCAGAGACTGATTAGGAGTTTTGAAAACTCGTTGGGAGGTAAACGTAATTCCCGAGAGTTTTGCCTATATATAGATAGAGATGGTTGAGATATTTTTTATAAAGTCTTAACCTAAGTTCAAGAAAGGAGGCCATAGGGAGATTTTGGGAGCATAGAGTCTTGCGACGCCAAACGACGACCTTCCGTCACTTTGTTTTCTCCCATATTTCATATTCGAGCTCCTCGAGGTAAGAGCTTCGTTTTGATATATGTTAGGACTTGTTTGGCCAAGTTTTCCGAAAAGTTATTTTCTAGAATTTTTCATAAAAATTGATAAATGGAATTTTGATTCATAGGAATTGTACTAGACGGACTTCTGCACGTTCTTTGTGCAAAGGTTTTCTTGAAATTGAATTATAAGAGCGTAAATCGGAGGTGAGTGATTCAACTATGTTTTTGGAATGGTTTCTTGACATGTATTCATGTTATGTTTGAATAGCATGTATTAATTCTTAGAGATATCTTGTGTAGTTCATATTGGGCATTTATATTGATAAGTAGGCCCAATAGCACGATGAAATGTTTTGATTACCGCGAGCATAGTGATATGTATTTTAGCATGTTAAGTTGCTTATTTGGGTCAGAAGGAGCACGTGGTCACCGTGCCATTTTGTGGAGCCGATATAGGCATTAAGGTCGTACGATTGAAGAGAAGAATCGTGGGTCTTACCCTTTCGCGTGGACTTATTGGCGAGGAGTCACAGATTGGGAATATGGACGGGCACGTGAGTCTCCGGCGACTAGTATGGATTGTAGAGATGTGAATGCGGACATGTTTATCATTCATGTGCATATGTTGTTTTATTCACTAAGCGTTAGCTTAAATAAATCGAATATGTGTGGTTATTCAAATAACCATTTCAGGTGTAAATGCTGGCGAGGAATCGCAGAAGTGAGCACGTAGGTTGGGAGTTCTTTTAGAAGGCAACTTGAACGTTAATCTTGTAGTTTTGGGGCAATAGGAATGTTGTAATAAGAATTTTTATGGTTTTTAGTTATGTTTAACTTGGTATGTTAGAATGAATCTAAAACGTTGTAATAGTTAGTAACATGTTGTAACTGTGCTTCGGTAATATGTTAATACAGTTAGTATTGCTTAGGAGTACTTTTGGAAGTGTGTGTTAGATCGCCGTTCGAATTCAAAAACTTTTAAACTTAGAAAACTCTGTAGAATGTGCTGCTGCCACAAATCAGTCGACTGGTTGAGAAAATAGTCGACTTGAGCCTCTGTTTTCAGCAACTCACTGCACCTTTTATTTGAGGATCAGTCGACTGGGTCCTCGACACAGTCGACTGGATCATGTTTTCAATTCAGATATTTTGTTCAGGCTGGACTTCAGTCGACCGGACCGTATCAGTCGACTAAAAATTTGAAGCCCCAGTCGACTGGGTGTAGAAAGCAGTCGACTGGATGGTGTTTTAAAACCCAACTTTCTGCTGGACCAGGATCAGTCGACTGGGTCTGAGGATCAGTCGACTGGACGAATAGTTTCCAAAATGACTTGTTTTATTCCACTGCATGTGTTCTTCAAACTAAGATTTGGGAACGTTAATGAATTGGTTTAGCCTCGGTGGCGTGCCACGGGCTCCGGTTCCGCTATTGTGGGTCCGGGCTGTGACAATTATCAATAAAAAGGATAAAAAATTCATCTAAATATATTTTAAAGACTCGATTCATTAGGTCCATAAACGCAGCTGGTGCATTAGTTACCCCAAATGGCATTACAAGAAACTCATAGTGACCATATCGAGTTCTGAAGGCTGTCTTTTCAACATCCTCGGCTTTTACCTTTAATTGATGATACCCCGACCTCAAATCAATCTTTGAAAACACTTGAGCCCCTTATAGTTTGTCAAATAAATCATCAATCCGCGATAATGGGAACTTTTTTTTTATAGTTACCTTGTTGATCTCACGATAATCTATACACATTCGCATCATCCCATCTTTCTTTTTCACAAAAAGAACCGGTGCACCCCAGGGTGATACATTTGTCCGAATGAATCCCTTGTCTAACAACTCTTGTAACTGAGTCTTCAACTCTTTCAACTCTACCGGAGCCATTCTATATGGTGCCCGTGACATGGATTGTGTTTCTGGCATTATATCTATGCCAAATTCAATCTCCCTCTCAATTAATACACTCAGCAAGTCTTCTGAAAATACATCAGGAAATTCCCTAACAACTGGTATATCTTCTAATTTTTGTTCAGTGCTTCTGGTATCTGATATACTATAAAGGAAACCTTTATACCCCTTCCTCAATAAACGACAAGCCTTGATGGCGGATACCAGATAAGGTGGTGACATGGCGCCTATCCCTTGAAAAGAAAAGACCCTATGAGTCGGTACTTGGAATTCTACCCTTTTATTTTCACAATCAGTAACCGCATGATTAACTGACAACCAATCCATTCCCAATATGACATTAAAATGTTAGATTACTAAAGGTATTAGATTCACTATTAACACTTCATCATTAATTTTAACTTCACAATTTCTATAAACCCCTGAACTCACCAAAGATCTTCCCAACGGAACATCAACAAACAAATCATATTCTAGAAGTTCTAAGGGCAGATTCATATTTCTAGCGAATTGATGTGATACAAACGAGTGTGTAGAGCCAGAATCCATTAACACATTAGCAGGTGTTGTGCAGATAAGAGCTTTACCTGACACGACCGTATTAGCAACGGTGGTCTCCCCTGGGTTATGCTGAAAATAATGGCCTTGACGTTGTTCCCTTCCTTGTGGTGGTTGTTGAGGTGGTCGCGATATTGGTGCACTACTTGCAGTTGTACTAGAACCCCCTTGCCTCGACTTGGGACAGTTGCGCATTCGATGTCCAAGCTCCCCACAATTATGGCAAACCATTCCATTATCATCGCATCTCATCGGAGTATACGTATTAGGCCTCACCCTGGACAATTTTTTGCCACATGCCCCGTTTGTTGGCAATTATTGCACACCGTCGTTGGTAAATTTCACACACCCCAATGGAACTTACCATATGTATTGCACTGTGGCTTGTTACCTCCACTACCCGAGGAACTCCCAAAACTTTGCCTTTTTGAACTCCCTTGACCGCTATATTGATTTGAACTCGGCCTTTTGTATTGTTGAGTTATCGGTGCTTGGAAACTTTGTTGATACCACATATCTCTCTCAGCGATTGAAGCCACATCCAATGCCTCTATAACTTTATCCAACTGTTGCACTGATACTTGGCGTCGAATCTGGTCCCTAAGCCCCGTCACAAACTTTTTAGTTCGATCCCCTTCATTTGGTACTACATTATCAGCAAATCATGCCAAGCTTGTGAATTTGGCAGAATATTCTCGAACAATCATCCCCCCTTGCTTTAATTCCATAAACTCTTAAGCTTTCACATCTTCGAACGATTTCGGAAAATATTGCTTCTTAAAAAGTACTAAGAACTCCCCCCAAGTGTTCGGCCTTTCCTTTCCTAGTTTTGTACACCACCAATATTGTGTTTGTTCTTTTAAAGTATCAGCGGTAAATAAAACCTGTTGAGCCTTAGAACACGGAAAAACCCTGAATATACTCTCTATATCGGAAAACAAAAAATTGGCTCTCATTGGATCAGTCTCCACTCTGAATAATGTTAGTTTCTGCTTATAAAAGTGTGAAATTGTGCTCACCTCATCCCTTGGGTTAGGATTTGGTGGGTCATGTCTCCCCTCTATCGCATGTGTTTCAAAAACTTGTACCAATCCGGCTACCACTTTTTCCATTCTTTCCATTTGTGTAGGCGATATCGAGCCAGATATTTTCTCTCTAGAATTCACAATACATTTTCACACACACGTTACATTTATACTTTTCAATTCATGCTCAACATCATTCAACATGCTAAGTAAACGTGTATGCATAAACTATACATCTTTTAATCATTTATGCTTATTATGTGTCGTAATCGTCACTCGTCCCCAAAGGCTCTAACCTATTGCTTTGATACCAAAAATCGTCACACCTCCAACCCGCCTCGGGTGAGTTGGAACACGTGTAATAAGCCCACACGTCAAAACACCCTTATTTCACTAAGGAAAACATGGATTAGACCTCATTAAACATCTCTGTTGACACAAAACAGCCCCAAGGGCAAAATGATCTTTAATAAAGTATAGAAAATTTTATACAAAAATATAGGTCTTTAAGTCCCGGTTCCAATGCAAAAAAAGCGCACGAATCCGAATTTTCTAGAGAGAGTTATGCTTGTTTCCGTAAAAGCCGTCGGGCTGAACCCAGACTAGCGGATCGATCCGCCCTAAAACCGGATCAATTCGGTTTTGGCAGATTGAGTTTTTCTGCACCTCCAGAAGCTCCGGATTGATCTGCACTAGACCCGGATCGATCTGGTTTCTGCAGATGAGTTTTTCTACTGCTAAAACCCTGCTAAAATAGTTTAAAACATTCTCCAAGTTCCAAAATTGATTCCAAACATTAAGAATACTTTTGGAAACACCTCCCAAACACCCATAAAAATATCCACAATACATCTAGGCCTTACCAAACATTTTAAAACACAAACCAAGTACATTCAAATCAAGGATTTGTCGTAGAAACCTCAAACTTACAAAACAAGTAAGGAAAAAGGAATTGTGCTTGCCAAGATGAGCTCAAAACAACATAGCTATGAAGAATTATCGGAAACGTTTCCAAAACCATTTCAAAAGTACTTTCAAGTGTTTTCTCATATCAACCAACCATCATCGAAGTTCCCAAAACATGTCAAACTATTTGAGAAGGAATTTAAACATACATATTCCATAAGTTCCAACTAGGAACATTAGTTTACATTCAAATCCATATTCTTCCAACACATACACAAACATTAATACATAAGGAAAACCAATTTAGTTTTCAATCAAATGCTACTCCAACTTACTCAAATCTCTCCCAACCACACCCAATATACATAACTTGTAACTTGTAAATACAACTCATGGTTTGGTGCCTAGATAACCAACAACACCCAATTTTGCATATTACATGTTTTCCAAAAACCCAAGATACATTTACATTGCCAACAAAAGATACATTTTAAGCATAAAACTAGCTAGGCATATGAACATATACACATGGACATAACTCCCACGCCCAACCCGTCGTGTGGATCATTTTCTCTCCTCTTCCCGTGCCGTACCTGCGATGGTTATTCAATAACCACAATAGAAAACACATTTTCATTTAAGCTTTCGCTTAGTGAGGGAACTAATCATGCTATTAGAATGCAAGTATGTAAATGCAACAATCATTATAAACGATAAAAAATTGATCTCTGGAAAGTCAAGTCATTCCAGCCACCACCCCCGAGTCCTTCTCACCCCGGATCTTTCCCACTTTTGGCGCATTTAGCGCAACACACACTCTCTTGTGACCCCGAAGGCGTCACCGACATTTCATTGTGGTCGTCACCACGTCCTACTCATTGAGGACTTCCTATCCCTTACATATGGAACGTATAAATGGTGACCGCTACTTGACTTCCCTTTGATCCACATAAGCATATAAGCAACTTTGCATATAAGCATAACAATTTCACATTACTAACATGCTTTTAGCCTAAAATCGTCAACACATATATACATGAGCATGAATTAAGCAACTATGAACAAGAATTATCACACTAACATAACTAAACACCCAATTTTGGGATTAGAACACTCACATCCTCAAATTGTTAGCAAATTAAGCGTAGAAGTTTTAGCTCAATTCTTAGCCAGTGATAATCCTACATAAGTTTGGTGTAAAAAACATTGTCTATCAAGAACGATTGCCGTAAAAACGTTGCCAAAAATGAAAATCAATTATGTGCATATGATCCTCTTACCTCCACGAGTCCAACAATGGTCTCGGATCGTAAATCCAACGTTGGATGGGGAAGAAACGACAACCGTCCTCTCTAATTCTTTAATTTGTGATGTAAGTTATAACTACAAGACACATATGGACTCATGCATATGTGTTGGCACCATTTTCTACTACTTCCATTTACTTCCCCCAACTTTCTTTAAGCTTTATAATGAAACCCCCTTGTTAATTACATTAACTATCCATATTTTCTAAATGGAATTAATCTAACTCCCACGTGGGTCCCAAATGTGGTCCCACATAAATTATGAGGTTGCTATTAAACCTACCAATTATCAATTATTATCAAATACGCCCTCACATGAGTACCCAAATAGGTTCCCTTAACCTCTCATAAGACATAATAATATCTTTAAGTATTTAAACAAATATGCACATAAACATATAATAACATTAAAATGCAAATTACTTTAATTAGACCCTTGTTGGGCCCCATATTTTAACCAATTCTGCCTTTCATAGAACTTTCATCTGTGTCCGCATTTGAACACCTTTTTACATGTGGGTTCATAACCCCACCTTAAACTATTTTATGCATTAATTATCTTTAATTAACATATATTAAGACCAAATTAATCTTCTTTTCTGGTTATGGGTGTTACACAATAGATCCCACAAGTAATGGGAAACTTGGCCTGAGGGCTAGAAAGTATATCTTTATAAGATATTCTGATAGCTCAAAAGGCTATGTTATGTATGGTGAACATTAGGATGGAGGAGTGACACAAATAGAGTCCCGTGATGTTGATTTTATTGAGAATGACTTCCCTAGTATAGGTGATGCCAAAAGAGATCTTGACCTCTATGAGATGGAAGATGTTGTAGATGCCATACCATCTTTAAGCTAGGGTGGGGAGATTGAAATTCCACATCCAGTAGTCACTGAAAATGGTACTAGTCTTCAGCCTAGTGGGAGTACACCGCTAGACGCTAGTGGGAGTGTACCAAATAGTGGGAGTGCACCACTAGGCACTCAAGATTTTCAGATGGTACACCGTAGCTGTAATACCCTGTATTTTTGTAATATATTATATAACTAGACCTTGTATGTTTCTTTTAAACACTTGTATGAGCTTGGCCTTACCCTTGGTATATTTTATATACCAATCGATTGAACTTTATACCAATCGATTGATTGTATCAATCGATTGACACTTATGTCAATCGATTGGAGGCAGCTGGGCAGATTCTTTTGCTCTGGCTGGGGAGAGGCCACGTGAACACCTTTTCCTTATATAAACCAACCCTTTTCCTGCGTATTTTTGTTTACAAAAATCAGAGAGAGTGAGAGGGAGTGTTTTGTGTGTGTTTATATATATATATACACTCATATATATATATACACACATATATATACATATATTCATACACACACACAGAGATGGACTGAGACGAGAAGAAGAAGGAGAAGACCAGAAAGAAGAAGAGAAGAAGGAGAAGAAAGAGAAGAGAGAAGGCAGAGAACTAGAGAGAGAGAGAGGAAGACCACCATTGAAGCTCAAGCTTCAAAACACAACCAAACACACCCTTAACGCCTAGGTGAGTTCTAAACTCACTTGGTAGCCTTACATTGATGTTATGACATGTTTGAATGAAGAAATGGAAGAGAAACCACGTAATTCCGTTTATACATTGCTGGGCAGTCTTCTCTGTGAAGAAGACGAAGTGTCAATCGATTGACACTATATCAATCGATTGACATCTTTCATGTCTCAATCGATTGACATTTTATGCAATCAATTGACATGGATTGTGATCCAATCGATTGAACTTTCTTCCAATCGATTGACACTACTTTTATACCAATCGATTGACATCTATATCAATCGATTGGAAGTTGCAGTTCACTGTCTTACTTGTTTAGATAATGTAATAACTGTTTAGTTGTTTATTTACTGTTCAGTACTTCCCAGCATGCTTCATTATTGTAATACAGACATGATAACGAGTTAATGCAGCATAGGATCGTAGTAATAACAAGACTATCGAATAACGTTTATAATGTTAGATAACGAAATAGTTGTGAATCCTTTGGAGTTAACGTTCATTTCATTCAGAGTAGTCGGGCCACATTGGGATTGTCATGTATCGGTAATAGAGTTGAACTTAAGTAGGTTTGCTAAGATTCGGGAACCTTGCGTGGGCGGGCTTTGGTCGATCATATGTTCTTAAAAGCGGTAGACAGACGAAGGTGTCTATGACTTGCGGTGAACCGGACCATTTGCCCTAAGATAGCCAGATGATCTAATCATATGTTCTTAAAAGCGGTAGACAGACGAAGGTGTCTATGACATGCGGTGGACCGTGATCACTGGTAGACGTCGCTAAGTCGTGGCATAGAATGATGTACTGTTGTTTAAAGCGTTATATCCCTGACATGCGGTGAACCGTGCATATGTTCTTAAAAGCGGGGGATGGACTAACGTGGTATCCATGACATGCGGTGAACTGTGCATATGTTCTTAAAAGCGGTGGATGAGCGATGGTGCGTTATAGAGTTGAACTACTGTCGAGTCTGTTCCCTTACCTAGACGCGTTATCGGCCTTATAATGAGTAAAACGTCAGCAATCGGATTATTGGTTTGATTAAAGGAGTTACCCTTACTGAATTCTAATTTAGTTACGGTTTATAACTTGTGATAATATCAATAGTCGATACCCTGTTAGTATCTAACTCACTCGGCTTTCATTAAGCTGGCGGCGTTTATGCCACTGGACATTTCTACGTTCCAGCGCACCCTGGTTATGACTATTCAGGTGAAGGGCCTGCAGGAGAGGACTACTATGCCAGTGACGGAGTTCCTGTGGAGAATTTCCCCGACGGAGGTCAGACCGAAGAAGACTACTACGCCGAGGACTACCCTTATGCCAACTGAAGTCTTGACTAGAATTGTAGCTAGTTGTCTTTACCATTTTAGAATCTTTTTGTAGTCAGGCATATGTTGCCTTTGCATTTGTACTTCCGCTGCCTTATATTTGATTCGAGACTCTGATATGTAATAGTTAGTAACTTCTGTTGACTTTATGTTGCTTTGTGATTAGAACCTAGACTTCATTGTTGTTACGCTATTACTTCTTGTTGCTTAGTACTGCGTGGTGTGGACAATCGTGTGACTTCACCCGTCATTCCCTATGGACCCATAAAGGAAATTTATTTTTCTCTATTTATGCCGTTCCGGGGCTTGACAGTAGCAGACGAGGAAGAGTTCCACGTCGGCTGTTTGAAATTGAGGGAGAAATTTTCATATGTGCAGTAGATGATGATGAGCCTGCTTCTTATAAAGAAGCGCTTTCTTCTTCTGCCAAGTCTGAGTGGATAGTTGCTATGCAGGAAGAGTTGAGCTCTATGGACAAGAACAAGGTCTGGAAGTTGGTTGATATTCTGCTTAGCCATAAGACCATTGGAAACAAGTGGGTTTTCAAAGTCAACACAAGGCAGATGGTTCAATCGACAAGTATAAAGCGCGCTTAGTGGCGAAAGGTTATACCCAAAAGGAGGGTATTGACCATAGAGACACATTCTTCCCTGTGGTGAGATTTGCTTCTGTACGCCTTATACTTGCGATCGTCGCACAATTAGACTTAGAACTTTTCCAGAAGGACATCAAAACTGCATTTCTCAATGGAAAACTAGACGAAGAGATCTATATGGATCAACCCATTGGTTTCATAACCAAAGGGAATCAACGCAAGGTGTTTCGTCTCAAATGATCCATTTACGGTCTTAAGTAATCGTCAAGGTAGTGGTACTTGAGGTTCCATGACTCAATCACCTCTTTTGGTTTTGAGATGATAGAGGAGGACCACTGTGTTTACATAAAACAGTCCAAGAAGACTGTTCTTATTCTTTCTTTGTACGTCGGTGACATCCTTTTAGTTGGGAATGAGATGAGTCCATTGTCGCCACTAGAGAGTGGTTGTCCTCTCAATTTGAGATAAAGGACATGGGTAAGGCCAACTATCCGTTGGTTGTTAAGATTGTGAGAGATTGTTCCAAGGAACTCCTTTGTTTATCTCAAGAGACTTACAAGGTTCTAGAACATTTTTGCATGAATAATGCAAAACCCATAGACAACCCCCGTAGAGAAGGGATTTGCCTTAACCTTGGATCATTGTCCTAAGAATGAAGAAGAAAAGGGAACAATGTCCAATGTACCATATGCATCTGCTATAGGGAGTCTAATGTACGTTATGTTGTGTACACGTCAAGACATCTGCTAAGTTGGTCTAGTTATTCGTTACCAGAGTAACCCTGGTTCGTATCACTGGAGAGCAGTGAAAAGGATTCTGTTATACCTCCGCGGGACTATGGACCTTACTCTTTGTTATCATGGTGGAAATTTGAAGATGTAACACCCGTACCCGGGGAACGGGTTAATTACTTGTTAATATACATTAATTAATATTATTAGTGTATAAATGGATTAAGGGGAGGCTTGGACTCACCCATGTAAAAAGTGTTCAGAGAGGGACACTAGTTGAAAAAGTCCCCAATGAGGTGGGACAGGTTTAGAAGTGGGACCCAGTGAAGGGCCTAAATGAAAATATTTGCATTTTACGTGATTAAATGCATTTATATGAATACATGAATATTTGTTTAAAAAGCTTCTATATTATATGATGATATAGGTGTTAGCTTTTGGTGATAGCTTGGACACCCAAATAAGGATATAAATGAAAAAGATTTAAGATGAGTAGGTACGATAGCAATTTCATAAAATATGTGGGACCCACGTTGGGACCCATACGGAGCTTAGACAAACACTCATTAGATAATTGGGTGGTTAATGGAATGTTTGGGGAGATTTCATAATAGGAACTTAAGAAAAATTGGGGGTGTAAACGAAAATGGAAAAAACTTATGACACATCACATGCATGTGATGTGTGTGTGTCACTAAGAGAGCTTAGACTCTCAAAATTTACAGAAAATTAAAACAAGAAAAAGAGGAGAGCTCGGAGAGAGAAACGGAGAAACTGTCACCGACGTCAAAATCTCGCTGTTCCGTCGCCGCCGTTTGTCGGATTTGTGAACCGAAGCCATTTTCGGACTTGTGGAGGTGAGACAAATATTTCTATACCCTTAATTTATGTTTAAATTGCTAGATTGTGGTAGCTCATACTTACCGGTGAGACATCGTCTGCCGAATTCATATAGGAATTTTGTTGGAGTAGAAATTAAGCTCTAATTAGTGAAATTCAGCACTTCTCTAGCTTGAAATTGGGTATAATCTTGCTTAAGGTGAGTTTTCTATATAAACCAAATGATTGTGTTTAATGGGTTCAAGGCTTTGATGATGTTAGGAATAACTACTATGTTAGAGGCTATTTTGTTGTTAATTTGTGAATTTTATGTCAATTCTATGAAAAGTATATGTTGATACATGAATATGTGTTTATGTGTTTATATATCTATGTGGTAGTCAATGAGCACCGGGAAAATGGTTCATTGTTGGGAGTAATAAGGGTGGTGTAGAGGAAGAATCCGATAAATACGAAAGTCTAAGGAATAGAAGTGGCCACAGGACTAAGGGAGGTCTTCGGGTCTAAATGAACCAGATAACCGGTGACTCGGCGACTACGTTTATGTTTTGTGTGTTAATTGTAGCATTGCACGTGTTAAACATATAATCATGTTAGAATGCTCACTAAGCGTAATGCTTAAGAAAATCGTTTTCCTATTTCTGTTGTGGTACATAACCACCGCAGGTTCGGAGCCGTATCCGGAGAGAAAATGACGCACGTTGGGAGAGATGGGGGAGATTTGAGCTTCATACAAATGAATTTCTTTGGAACTTGTAAAATGATGTAAATTATGGTTACTTTCATGTTAATATTCATACTTGGGTTGTTGGAGATGAATTTGGATTCTAAAGTTGTATTTTGGAGAGTTGGAAATGAGTTTGAGAACTTAGGTGTAATCTCTTCTGTTTTGCTCAAGTGTGGTGCAAGTAATGGGTTTGACCATCTCGGCAAGTTCGGATGTGTCGCTAGTGTCTTGGACATGTTTCTTTCATGCTCATAATACTAGCTGTAACTTTGAGTTAATCCTCAGTAAGTTCCATGTATATTGGATGAGAATTGAGTTTCAAAGTTTAAAAATTTGTTATAGTTCAAATGAAATGAGTTTTAAGTGGATTTGATCAAATGTTGAATGTGTTTGTGTAATCCAAGTTTGATTTAAGTTTAAAAAGTGTTTGGAAATGTGTTGGATATGTTTTCCCAAAGTTTCATAAGGTTTCCATGTGATTTGGTTATGTTTTGGCATGTTTTAAAACTTGTAGCAGCAAGAATTTTGCAGCAGAAATTGTTCTGCAGGAACCCGAATCGATCCGGGTACAAAGGGTGGATCGATCGGGGGTTCTGGAGGGACATTCTGCTAGAAAAACAAGAAATTGGATCGATCCGGATATTGTAGGCGGATCGATCAGCCCCTATTTCCAACAGCCGTCCACTTTTACGGAAACTTGCATATCTCTCTCTAGAAAACTCGGATTCGTGCACCGTTTTTTTTTATTAGAATTGGGACTCAAAGACCTATCCTTTGGTATAAAAATTTGATATACTTATTAATAACTATTTTTCCCTTAGGTTGGTTTTGTCACAACAAAGCTCTTAAAGGTGGTTTAATTCCTATTTTTTTTTATTCCTAATTAGTGAATTTTGGGTGTGTATTGCCTTGTTACATGTGTCCTAATCCACTAAGGCAGGTTAGGGTGTGACAATTTTTGGTATCAAAGCAGTAGGCTAGAGCCTTTGGGGACAAGAGACGTACGACGCGTAGTGTGCACACAACAACACATAGTTGCATAAACACGCATACACGTTTACTTAGCATGCTTTTAAATGTTGATTAGCATGTCACGTGTTTCTTAAAAGTAACGTGTGTGTGTGTGTGTGTGTGTAATAATGTGGGTGCTAGGCATTATGTCTGGAGGTGACACCTCAAACCGGATGGAACGAGTTGAAAAGGCAATAGAAGGATTGGTTCAAGTCGCTGAAACTCATGTGGTCGAAGAAAGGCCGGTACAACTGAACCCAAATTCGAGGGAGGAAGTTGTTACAATGTCAAAATTCCATAAGCAGAAGCCGACCATATTCCGTGGGGAGGCTGACCCAATGAAAGCAAACTTTTGGGTTTCAGATATGGAGAAGATTTTTAGGGTGTTACCATGTACAGAGGAACAGAAAGTTTTATTTGCCGTCGACACATTAAAGGATGAAGCACAATATTGGTGGCGTACCAAGCTGGGCCCGGGTCAACCAACAATATTTCCTAGAATCATTTGGAGATCAAAAAGCTCAGGAGTTTATAGAATTAGTGCAAGGGGGAAAGTCGGTCTGTGAGTACTCAACACAATTTACGAATTTGAGAAGGTTTGCGGGAGATGTGATAACAACTGTGAAAGTGAAAGCCAGAAAGTTTATTGTGGGACTCCGAGGTGACATTCGAGGGCGAGTGACCGTATTCTGTCTAAAGACCTATGCCAAGGCATTGGATATTGCTTCTATCGCTGAAAGAGATCTTGGGTATACTTCAAACATCCCACCACCACCGAGTCAACAAACAAAAAGGGCTGGGTCGAGTCAGTTTAGTAGTCAAGGGAGTGCAAAAAGGCAGAGTTCAGGAGAATCATCAGTTAGTATCGGTAGTGGTTCTGGTGGGAACAAGCCGAGAACCAAGGATTGTCCAAATCCGATTACTTGTAACATTTGCCGACAACCGGGACATATCGCTAGGAATTGTCCAAATCAGGTTATGGATATGAGGGGTCGATGCTTCACTTGTAAGGAGTTGGGACATCAAGCTAAGGATTGTCCAACCAAGCGTTAGGGAGCTTCTGGTTCTGGTTCATATGCGGCAAGTACTATTACACCAAGATCTACTCAACAACCTCCAAGGAGGGAGCAGCGGGAGGCAAGATCATTTTAGCCTAGACTAGGGTAGACTACTTCTGCTGACATCGTCGTTTCAGGTATGGTTCTCATTTGCTCACACCTAGTAAATGTACTTGTAGATTCGGGATCCATACACTCATTTGTATCACATCATTTTTCTAAGCAACTAGTTAGACCATTAGAGTTTTTGGGCTATGACTTATATGTTGCCATAACGTTGGGGGCTTCGATGATTAGTTCAGGGGTGTTTAGAAAATGCGACATAAATATAGGTGGTAAAAGCTTAACGGTTGATTTAGTACCATTGATTGTTCAGTATTTTGATGTCATATTGGGTATAGATTGGTTAGCGGCTAATCATGCTAACATTGATTGTAACAATAAAGGGGTAGTATTCTGTATTCCGAATCAAGATGTATTCTACTTCCAAGGCAAAGGTGTGGTATTGCCGCTATATATCATGTCAGCTATTGAAGCTTGTCGTTTATTAAAGAAGGGCTGTCGGGGATTTCTGTATAGTATTCTTGATATTAGAGGCCCTAATCTAAAACTTGAAGATATTCCAATTATTAGAGAATTTTCGGATGTATTTCCAGAAGAGTTTCCTAGTGTACTAATCGACCGGGAGATTGAATTTGGTATTGATGTGATGGAGGGGACACAACCTATCTCACGAGCACCATATCGAATGGCACCAGTTGAGCTGAAAGAGTTAAAAATTCAGTTGCAAGAGTTGTTAGACAAGGGTTTTATTCGGCCTAGTGTGTCTCTGTGGGGTGCACCAGTATTATTTGTGAAGAAGAAGGATGGTACAATGTGGATGTGTATTGATTACTAGGAAATCAACAAAGTAATAATCAAGAACAAGTACCCGTTGCCACATATCGACGATCTATTTGATCAGCTTCAAGGGGCTCAGGTATTCTCAAAGATTGACTTTAGGTCAGGGTATGATCAACTGAAAGTTAAAGCCGAGGATGTGGAAAAGACAACCTTTAGGACCCGATACGGACACTATGAATGTCTAGTGATGCCGTTTGGGGTTACTAATGCACCAGCTGCCTTTATGGATCTGATGAACAGAGTTTTTAAATCTTACTTGAATGAATTCGTGATAGTCTTCATTGACGATATTCTAATTTATTCAAAAAGTCCAGAGGAGCATGAACGACACTTGAGACTAGTTTTGCAATGACTACGAGAAAAATAGTTGTTTTGGGAAATTGAAAAAAAACGAGTTTTGGTTGATGAGTGTCACATTTTTGGGGCATCTGATCTCTAAAGAAGGTATTTCTGTAGATCCGCAGAAGATTGAAGCTGTAATGAATTGGTCAAAGCCGACTAATGTGTCAGAGATTCGAAATTTCTTGGGGTTAGCTGGATACTATAGAAGGGTTGTTAAAGACTTTTCTAGAATCGCGACTCCAATGACAAAGTTAATGAGAAAAGATGTACCATTCGAATGGAACAAAGAATGTGATGAATGTTTCTTAACATTGAAGAAAGAGTTAACTACGGCACCGACACTTGCGATTCTGACAAATACTGAGAATTTTAGAATTTATAGTGATGCTTCTCACCAAGGCTTGGGATGCGTGCTAACACAAGATGACAAGGTAATAGCCTATGCTTCAAGACAGTTGAGATCTCACAAGAAGAATTACCCGGCCCATAACTTGGAATTAGCGGTGGTAATTTTTGCGTTAAAAATTTGGAGACATTACCTATACGGAGAGACATGTGAGATCTTTACCGACCACAAGAGTCTAAAATACCTATTCACTCAGAGGGATCTTAATATGAGACAAAGAAGATGGTTGGAACTTATGAAAGACTATGACTTGAAAATTCAGTATCACCCAGGAAAAACCAATGTAGTTGTCGATGCCTTCAGTCAGAAGTCGTCAGAAAACGTAGCTTATGCCTTAACAGCATAAGAAGATGGTTTAATGGCTGCGATTGTGGCACAGACGAGTTTAATTGGTAAAATCAAGGCTAACCAGTTTTTAGACCCAGAATTCAAGAAAGTTGTAGACGAGTTACTTGAGGGTAAAAGGCCAGAGTTCAGCTTTCAAGACAGTTTTTTGAGATACATCAACTGTTTATATGCTCCCAATGTTTGAGGTTTGAGAGGTAAGGTTATGGAAGAAGCTCATAATACAAGATATTCAGTACATCCGGGTAGTACCAAAATGTACCGAGATTTGCGAGAAATTTATTGGTGGAGTGGTATGAAGAGAAAAGTAGCGGAATTTGTATCTAAATGTATGACATGCCAAAAAGTAAAAATAGAACATCAACGGCCTGGAGGAGAACTACATCCTTTAGAAATACCAGAATGGAAGTAGGAGCATATCACAATGAATTTTGTATTGGGATTTCCAAAATCTCAGAAGTCAAATGATAGTATCTGGGTTTTTGTCGATCGGTTGACTAAGTCAGCCCATTTTCTACCTATCAAGACCAATGATCCATCGAAACTTGTAGAGATTTACGTTCGGGAAATTATTCGACTTCATGGAGCACCAATTTCGATAGTGTCAGGCCGTGACACTCGATTTGTGTCTAGATTTTGGGAGAGCTTACAGAGAGCCATGGGGACGGCTTTACATTTTAGTACTGCGTTTCATCCCCAGACCGATGGTCAGTCTGAAAGGGTGATTCAGATTTTGGAAGATATGTTGAGGGTATGTGTTATAGATTTCAAGGCTGATTGGGAGACCTATTTGCCTTTAATCGAATTCTCTTACAATAACAGTTTTCAAACTAGCATTGGAATGGCGCCTTACGAGGCAGTGTATGGACAAAAGTGTAGATCGCCGGTTTGTTAGACAGAAGTTGGTAGAAAAATAGCTTTTGGGACCAGAGTTAGTACACATTACTACCGACAAGATTAGATTAATTAAACAACGGTTGCAAATGGCTCAGAGTCGTTATTAAAGTTATGCGGATACGGGTAGAAGACCGTTGGAGTTTGTCACGCCCCGGCGTAGCAAAATAAGGAAAATTTTTCATTTCCGTTTTGGACCCGTAGGTCATGACAGTTGATGGATCGCTTGTCCTGTACTTAGCTTAACATGTACCAGAAAACAGAGTATATAAAAGCAACAGGGAAGATAATATTAAACATATAACAACTTCAAATATTACATAGGCTTAAGTTCAAATATCCTTAAGGCACAGACCGCCTTAATCAAATAAAAACATTATCCATATCCTTATTACAACTTTATTTAAATTATAAAAGTAGCGATGTAGGCTCCTCTAGCTGGCATAATCATATTGCCCTGCATAATTATTTCCTGGACATTTGGATGTCCAGGACAAAATAAAGTCATCAGCTAATGAAAGCCGAGTGAGTATAACGAACACACAAGCAATGTATATAAAAGTACATTAACAGTTATTATAATGTTCGATACCTTAGAGTGTGATAAATCCATTATTCCAATCGTCGCATGATAACAATTAATAACCATTTGAATAATGAATAATTAAGACCGTGCATGAACCATGAAATCATCTCATCTCACTGACTCTTTTATCTCGATCACAATCTCTTGACTCATTCGGTCCACCTAGAACCATCCGGCACAATGCCGTTAGTTTAGAAGGTCTGTCGATATGCCTGCCGTATTTAAGTTGACCTGGACATACCTAGACATTCAAGGTTATAATAACCTGTGGAATACTTTAATTAATCTACCGTATCTGAAGCGGCCTGGAATAATTTAAAGTTACCACCAGACTGACCTACCGTATCAAAAGCGGCCTGGGCTCAGCCCTCTTAATTAATCTACCGTATCTGAAGCGGCCTGGAATAATTAAGGTTATCACAAGACTCTGATTGACCTACCGTATCAAAAGCGGCCTGGGCTCAATCCTTCTTAATTAACCTACCGTATCTCAAGCGGCCTGGGATAATTAAGGTTACTCGTCCCGAGACATTCTCACAACATATATGCTGACCAACGACCCCTTTCCATACATGCCAACTCGACTATGCAATGCGTAACTTGTTCTATTTACTATTTTCTTTATCAGGGCAGTGGTTGTTTTAAATTCGTAATTATCATCAAGTAAACCAATTTATCTCAGTTTGTTCTTAGGAAGCTGACGGCGTAATTTTCGGAGTCTTAGAATTATTATTACAAATTTCAGAAGATTAAAATAGCATATAAATTTAGCCATAAGTCTCTTCTTAATAAAAGTATAGGGTACATGTTTTGACATTATTGTTAACAAAGAGAACACATCAAAATACAATTTCTTCTATTTTCCAAAACTTTGGAAGTATCATAGGCATTTGAAATAATTAAAATACTAATTTAATAACCACTAATTAATTTATTAAAAATACCATGTTCTTGTTTTATAAATTGGTAAATTACAAAACTATATAAAATGACCTCTAACATGTGAACAAAAATATAGAATTTAACAGATTCAATAAGTATTTTTAATACTCATTTTATACATAGTAATTAATTTATCATTTATTTAACACAAATAAATAATAAATATAATTTAGCATTACTAAGAAAGTTTTCATAAAATAATAAATATTACTTAATATCATTTTCGAAATAAAAATATACTATAATAATTTAAAACATAATTTAGGAATTATTCACATTTAAAACAAATATTCATAAATTTTATTATCCATGTAAAAAAATATAACTAATATGTAGGTTACAAGGGTTGAACCCCTAACCTCTAAGTGAGAAAATAACCAAATACCCATTCTGCCAGCTTGTGTTTTACTTAATAGATTACCAGAATTAAATACTTAACTAAATTAATTCATGTACTAAAAAGATATTGACTAATATGGTAGATTACAAGATTGGATCCCCCAACCTCAAAGTCAAAGAACAAACCCCAAACCATTCTGTCAACATAAATCTTACTTCTAAATCACCAGAATTTAATACTTAACTAAGTCAATCCAGGTATCAAAAATATTAACTACAACACAATATGTAGCCAAGAAGATTTGATCTCCCAACCTTAAGGTTGGGGAACAATACCCCAAACCATTCTGTAAACGTAAATCTTACTTTTAATCCACCAGAATTAAATACTTAGCTACTACGAAAGTCAAGCTAATTTACAACAGTGCATCGTCTTCTCCAAATTTCTGCAACTTCTGGTTAAGGCTCCGTTTGGCTATGTTTTTAAAACTTCTTAAAGTTATTATATCTTTCTCGTTACTTATCGGATTGCGACGAGTCCCATATGAAAGTTGCTCGATTTTTCGCAAGGATTCCAAAAATCTAACTTATATATTCTGAATTTTAATTAAAAATCTCCAGAATTTTAAAGTTATGGTAAATACATAATTTCACTTTTGGGGGTCAAGAACTCAACCAATCAACAAACTATTTATAAGGGAACCTACTATGATCATATACTTTTATTTTCAATTTACGGAATTAGTTTTCGTTAACATTTTTGGTACCGCTAATTTTGGACCTCCATGGCTATATATACGTATATAGGCGTCTATACATACTTTTGATTCCCCCGGCTTGTGTGTAATGACAAATACTACATTATGAGTGGGTTCGAGAGACTCACCGAGCGTTAGTTTGAGTGGCGCGGCTTGCCGAAGAAAAGACGAAAATTTCCGAAATATAAGCTTCAATGGCTATGGAGCTCTTGTCACTTGCTGTGATGTTATATATATATATATATATATGGATCTCCAGCAGATTGTATATGTGTGTTTGTGCTTGAGAGTGAGGGAGGTTAATAGAGCTTGAGAGGTATATGTGGGTGTGTATGTATATATGATCCGAGAGAGAGGAAGAGCTTTTGAAAGCTTAGGCTTCCAAATGTATGTGTATGTGAATATACTGAGAGTAATGCCAATGCTTACTAATATGAGTCCCTTTCATTTGTGTGATTATGTTAGTACATATAGGCAAGGTAATGAGTCTTGTAAGTGTGAACATAGATAATGCTTTCAGCATTATTGCCCACTTGCTCCATAAACCATTGGATGCAATCATGAGAAGAATAAAGAAACTCTTTGATGATTAATGTGGATATGTATATGCCGAGAGTGAGAGGGAGAGCTACTGGAGTGCTTTGAAAATTATATAATAGTAAGTAATGATATGCTTGTGTGAATTGCTTTGTTGAGAGTCATGATTGTGTTTGCAAAGTGTGAATACACTTATAGGGAAGACAATCATGAGCTTTGCAAGTTGCAAGCTCATTTATTTGATGGTGATGATGGCGAGAATATTAACAACTGGTGAGTTGATTGATACAGTCAATCAGATTGTGGATAATTCATCTGGTTAGTTAATCAGTTTGATCAGTTAGTTCAGTTAGGTTGGTTCGGGTAGTCTAGAAAAATACCCCAAATAAATATTAGGAACCAAAAATGTAGGCAATGTGATAAAATATTTATTACTAGTTTTAATACCAAACTATGGGGTAACCTAGGGGCGCAGTCTTAAGCATAATAAATTCAATTAAAATTACTAAGGGGTCACAAAATTAATGTCATTGGGTTAACAACTACTAAAACTAATATATAATATTTATAGAAATAACATCACTATAAAAATGATGTACCGTTAGTAAAATAAGATTGGCATTGCTTTTGTATATAACAACATAGTTATTATTTATTCAAGTACATAATACCACAACTAGATTAAATACAAAGTAATAGAAATAAAAACTGACATTTTATTTATTATTAGGGGCGCGAAAATACAGGTTGCTACAGAGTTTGAGGTTGGTGACTATATGTTTTTGAAGGTATCGCCTTCAAAAGGTATAGCACGGTTTGGTAAGCGAGGTAAGCTTAGTTCGAGATATGTTGGACCGTATTTGATTCTTAACCGAGTTGGGCCGTTAGCTTATCGGTTAGAGCTGCCATAAGAGTAGGAAAATGTGCATAACGTGTTTCATGTGTCGATGCTTAGACGTTATGTGCCGAATTCGAAACATGTTATCATTCCAGAACCGTTAGAGATTCGAGAAGATTTGACTTATGTGGAGCATCTAGTACAAATCCTTGATAGGAAGGACCAAGTGTTGAGAACCAAAGTAATTCCGCTTGTAATGGTTCAATGGCGAAGCCATTCAGTTGAAGAGCCGACCTAGGAGCGGGAGGATGAAATCCGAGCCAAGTACCCGCACTTATTCAATTCGTGAGGTAAGAGTAAGTTTGGGGACCAAACTCCCTTTTAGGGAGGGACAAATGTAACACCCGTACCCGGGGAACGGGTTAATTACTTGTTAATATGCATTAATTAATATTATTAGTGTATAAACGGATTAAGGGGAGGCTTGGACTCGACCATGTAAAAAGTGTTCAGAGAGGGACACTAGTTGGAAAAGTCTCCAATGATGTGGGACAGGTTTGGAAGTGGGACTCAGTGAAGGGCCTAAATGAAAATATTTGCATTTTACGTGATTAAATGCATTTATATGAATACATGAATATTTGTTTAAAATGCTTCTATATTATATAATGATATAGGTGTTAGCTTTTGGTGTAGCTTGGACACCCAAATAAGGATATAAATGAAAAAGATGTAAGATGACTAGGTACGATAGCAATTTCACAAAATATGTGGGACCCATACGAAACTTAGACAAACACTCAATAGATAATTGTGTGGTTAATGGAATGTTTGGGGGAATTTCATAATAGGAACTTAAAAAAAATTGGGGTGTAATGGAATGCATGTGATGTGTGTGTGTCACTAAGAGAGCTTAGACTCTCAAAATCTGCAAAAAATTAAAACAAGAAAAAGAGGAGAGCTCGGAGAGAGAAACGGAGAAACCGTCACCAACGTCGAAATCTCGCCGTTCCGTCTCCGCCGTTCATCGGATTCGCGAACCGAAGCCATTTTTGGACTCGTGGAGGTGAGACAAACATTTCTATACCCTTAATTTATGTTTAAATTGCTAGATTGTGGTAGCTCATACTTACCGGTGAGACGTCGTCTGCCGAATTGATGTAAGAATCTTGTTGGAGTAGAAATTGAGCTCTAATTGGTGAAATTCAGCACTTCTCTAGCTTGAAATTGGGTATAATCTTGCTTAAGGTGAGTTTTCTATATAAACCAAATGATTGTGTTTAATGGGTTCAAGGCTTTGATGATGTTAGGAATAACTACTATGCTAGAGGCTATTTTGTTGTTAATTTGTGAATTCCATGTCAATTCTATGAAAAGTATATGTTGATACATGAATATGTGTTTATATGTCTATGTGGTAGTCAATGAGCACCGGAAAAATGGTTCATTGTTGGGAGTAATAAGGGTGGTGTAGAGGAAGAATCCAATAAATACGGAAGTCCAAGGAATAGAAGTGGCCACAGGACCAAGGGAGGTCTTCGGGTCTGAATGAACCATATAACCGGTGACTCGGCGACTACGTTTATGTTTTGTGTGTTAATTGTAGCATTGCACGTGTTAAACATACAATCATGTTAGAATGCTCACTAAGCGTAATGCTTAAGAAAATCGTTTTCCTATTTCTATTGTGGTACATAACAACCACAGCAGGTTCGAGGCCATATCCGGAGAGGAAATGACGCGCGTTGGGAGAGATGGGAGAGATTTGAGCTTCATACATATGAATTTCTTTGAAACTTGTAAAATGATGTAAATTATGGTTACTTTCATGTTAATATTCATACTTGGGTTGTTGGAGATGAATTTGGATTCTAAAGTTGTATTTTGGAGAGTTGGAAATGAGTTTGAGAACTTAGGTGTAATCTCTTTTGTTTTGCTAAGTGTGGTGCAAGTAATGGGTTTGACCATCTCGGCAAGTCCGGATGTGTCGCTAGTGTCTTGGACATGTTTCTTTTGTGCTCATAATACTAGTTGTAACTTTGAGTTGATCCTCAGTAAGTTCCATGTATTTTGGATGAGAATTGAGTTTCAAAGTTTAAAAGTTTGTTCTAGTTCAAATGAAATGATTTTTTAGTGGATTTGATCAAATGTTGAATGTGTTTGTGTAATCCAAGTTTGATTTAAGTTTAAAAAGTGTTTGGAAATGTGTTGGATATGTTTTCCCAAAGTTTCATAAGGTTTCCATGTGATTTGGTTATGTTTTGGCATGTTTTAAAACTTGTAACAGCAAGAATTTTGTAGCAGAAACTGTTCTGCAAGAACCCGGATCAATCCGGGTACAAAGGGTGGATCGATCGGGGGTTCTGGAGGGACATTCTGCTAGAAAAACAAGAAATTGGAGCGATCCAAATTTTGTGGGCGGATCGATCTGCCCCTGTTTCCAGCAGCCGTCCACTTTTATGGAAACGTGCATATCTCTCTCTAGAAAACTCGGATTCGCACACCTTTTTTTTTTTGTTAGAATTGGGACTCAAAGACCTATTCTTTGGTATAAAAATTTGATATACTTATTAATGACTATTTTTCCCTTAGGTTGGTTTTGTCACAACAAAGTTCTTAAAGGTGGTTTAATTCCTATTTTTTATTCCTAATTAGTGAATTTTGGGTGTGTATCACCTTGTTACACGTGTCCTAATCCACTGGGGCGGGTTAGGGTGTGAAAGAAGCTGAGAGGATATAGTGATTCTAATTAGGCTAGCGATAGAGACGAGCGTAAGTCCACGTCTGGTTATACATTCACATTGGGGGTGGATCGATTTCTTAGTGCAACAAGAAGCAGACGTGCATCGCTTTATTCACGATGGAGGCAGAGTATGTGGCTTACTCAGCAGCCGTTCAGGAGGTTGTATGGTTGAGGAGGTTTTTGCGGCATTTAGGCTCTTCGCCTCATGGAGATGATGCCGTGCTTATTCACTGTGATAGCACATCGGCCTTGGCCAATGCAAAAGACCCCAAGTATCATGGGAAGTCCAAGCACATAGACATCCGTCACCACTACATTCGAGATATGGTTGCACAAAGGGAGGTTGTCTTGAAGCACATCTCCACTGGCAACATGGTGGTTGATCCTCTGACCAAGCCTATTGCCAGAGATGTGTTCTTGTCCCACATTAGTAGCATGGAACTTCGTAGGATTTGATGTGCATAGACATTTTTTAGTTTGAATTTTGACATTATTATTATCAGTTAATAATATAGTTGGTTTCTATACATATTTGTTGTTTAAGTGGATTGGATGCACATTTCTTTAATGTCACTGGGCTTGAATCGACCTGCTCACACGGGTGATTCACGTTGGCGCTTAGATAGCGGATTTGGACATATGTGTCCATAGCGCTTAGATAGCGAGCAAGATGAGACATTTGTGTTCATGGCGTTTTGGTAGCTAGCTAGGACATGTGTGTCCGTAGCGCTAAGAAGACGAGCTAAAACACTTATATCTACACAGTGTAAGAACAACAAGCTAGATATAAATCTTATTATCTTCATATGTCACCTTAGCTTAGAGCTAAGATGAGATCTAAAGTTTGGTACTTGGTCGAACATAGAGAGCACCCACAACTCTATGTAGCCTATTTACAACCGAATATGAGTTTTCAAACAGACGCTGGTTGGAGTGACTATGCTGGAAATGTTAGGTTAGACATTTATATGGAAGAACGTCATAGCATACATATCATACTGTATGTGCTCTTTTGCGATCGTTTGTGGAGCAATGGATTAATCCCTATTTCATTGCTGTGTGAGCCACGTAGTCTCCCTGTAATGGGGATTCTACACCAGTAACCTTATGACCTGAGACTACGTCATGAAGAGGAAACTTGATGGCGCTACTTTAGCGAACCATCCTGGGATGAAGAAACAAATACCGTACCATGGGGCACGACTAGGAAAGCGGTCGAGTGAGTTGGATTGGCATTTGTAGGCAGGGCAGACTCTTCGATAACACACCATATTTTGTGACTCATTAGCTGGCCAACGACAATCATACACGTACTGAGTGTCATGGGTACATTACATAAATGGGGTGTCGCACTACTTTTCTAAGGGATTATGAGTGCTAGATCCGGTGTGGTTGAATTTGTCTGGGTAAATACACGAGAAGTCTATGAGTGATGCGTTTTGCTAGTTATGTAATTGACTTAGCATCTCAACTCCTGTCGATGTATGTTTCTTTTCATGAGGTCGCACGCTCTATTCCCCGTATGAAGAGACAATGAAATTTGGAACCAAAGGAATTTGTTTTACTCAAGCCCTATGTGGGTGAGTGGGAGATGTTAGAATTATTTGTGGGCTATTGGGTCACCCACATATAATCATGGACCCGAGATCCAATGGGGTTGACTTAACCTCCAAGTAATCCTATAAGGATTAGTTTTGGAAACCAAGTGAAACCCTAAGCCAAAGGGGATATGTATATATATATGATATATACATAAGATATAAAAAAAATTTAATGTCTCTCTCTCTCTCTCTCTCTCTCTCTCTCTCTCTCTCTCTCTCTCTCTCTCTCTCTCTCTCAATATGTGTGGATATCGCAGGTTTTCAAATTTTACCCACTTTTAAAACAAATATTTTTCAAATTCAAAGAGTCGCCACTTAATTTTTAAAAAGGAAAATTAAGAAACCATTTTAAAGCAAACTGATCTTTTGCGAAACCAAAGATGAACTGGGTCCGGGGATTATCGAATGAAAGGGGAAGGAGCCCGGCGGACTAAAACACCCCCTTTCATCCTATCTCATGATAGGCCTCTACTCAACATCCTTTTTAATCAAATTATTAATCTAAGCATGCCCTCAATTAATACATATATACATATACATCACACAAGCATGTTGGAAATGGTGTAAAATTGCTAACGATAAAATATCATTCATAAGCCAACATAATTCAACTAGCAAACATCATGATTATGCAATAGAGAACTAGGAAACATACCCGGGATCCGGCCGCGAATATCAAACGTGCAATGCATGCAAAAATAAACCTAAGAAAGGTCTCTAACACATATATACATATAAGGCAAAACCTAGGCTAATGTGTCGCACATGAGGTTGAAAAATCAATTAAAATCAATGAAGTAAATTAAACTAGAGAAGGGTTGAGAAATTGTACCTCAAAGCGCTACAAAACAAAGGTTAGTACACATGCCTCATACTAGATATAATATCAAAAGGTAATCAATCATAAGTCATGTTCAATTAAATTCAATTAAGTCCAACTTTGTCCAAGAACTATTTCTAACTATAAGCATCAATGTATATGAATGAATGAATGATTATGAACAATAATAAGATATGAATTTATTCACAAATTTGGATCACTTAGCCTCTGGGTTTAATCTAAATTATCCTTGTTCAAAACATGGTTTGAGTCCTAAGCCATTGGGATACTACTTAAGTTGAAATAAATAAGGTTAGACAAAAACAGTAGCAGTTTTTTGTGATTTACAGAGAGCAGACCCGACGTTCAAAAATAGAAATAAAATACTTTCAATGGTTGGATCTTACTGATATTTGGATATGTTATGCCTCTGTGAGTCTAGTTTCTACCCCAAAAAGAAAATCGAGGTTTCAACGGTTAGATCTCCGGGAATACTGAAATTACTAGACCTCACTCAGGATTCTGCAACTCTCTGTCCAGAGATCTTGTATGATTTTCTAAAAATAGTAAAAAAATGAGAAACACTTAGATCTTTTTAGGGTACCTTCCTAACACATTAAGGTACTTATAAAAAATTATTTGAGACCCCGAAAACTTTATTAGGGTTCTGATTTATTGATTTCAAAACAGACTTATTATTCTGAAAGCATTCTAGAACTCTGGACAGATTGTGATTAGCTCACAAAAATCATGATCAAACCTCTCTAATCCGAAAATCTTGCTAAAACAAAAATCACAGTGGTAAAACAATGTGTTACTGATATTTTCCCGTTGGTTTCACTTGATTTCAACGGTTAGATCTTAAACTAAAAATCTTTGATCAAAAACGGTTTATAAACCCACTGTTTTTGTCTTGCTAGTTCAAGTTTGTTGATTGGCCTCAACTATTAAAACATGAAGTTGGGGCTCAAACCAAACTACTTCTTCTACAATTTGATGGTCATTGAAGACTATGAGGCATACTACACTTATGGATCTTGATGAAGTATTGAAATGAACTTCACAAAATCCTCAAATAAAGAACTCAAACCTATGGACCCAAGTTTGAATTCAACTTATGTAACACCCGTACCCGGAGAACGGGTTAATTACTATGTTAATATGCATTAATTAATATAATTAGTGTATAAAATGAATTAAGGGGAGGCTTGGACTCGCCCGTGGAAAAGGTGTTCAGAGAAAAGGACACCAATTGGAAAAGTCCCCAGTGAGGAGGGACAGGTTTGGAAGTGGGACCCAGTGAAGGGCCATAATAAAAATATGTGAATTTTATGTGATTAAATGCATTTATATGATTACATGATTATTTGTTTAAATGCTTTCATATTATATGATGATATATGTTTAGCATTTGGTATTAGTTTGGACACCCAAATAAGGGTATAATTGAAAAAGATTGATAATTAGTAGGTGCAATAGCAACTTCATAAAATATATGGGACCCACGTTGGGACCCATACGAAACTTAGACAAATACTCATTAGATAATTGGGTAGTTAATGGAATGTTTGGGGGATTTCATAATAAGAACTTAGAAAGTTCCGGGGGTGCAATTGAAAGAAAAACCAAAATTTGATGACAACTCAAAGCATGAGTTGCTATGTGTCATAGGGAGGAGCTTTGTCTCCAAAACTCCACAGAAACTAAAAGAAGAAAAGAGAAGAGAGCTCGGAGAGAGAAACGGAGACGGACCGTCACCGACGACATATTTCGCCGTACCGTCGCCGCCGTTCGCCGGATTCACGATCCGAGACCACTTTTGGACTCGTGGAGGTAAGAGGAACACATGCACGTAATTTATTTTCATTTTCGGCAACATTTTTCCGGTAGCCGTTCTTGATAGACGATGTTTGTGGTACCAAAATTATGTAGGATTTACTTTGGGTAAGAATTGAGCAAGACTTGTGAAGGAATTCTTCATTTCTAGCTTGAATTTGGGTAGATCTTGCTAAGGTGAGTTTTCTAGCCTAAAGAATGGTTGTGTTTAACTATGTTCAAGGCATCAATGATGTAGAGATATATAGAATGATCTTATTGTGTTGATTATTCATGTTTAGAAAGCATGTAGTTGCTAAATTGTGAATTGCATGTTAGCTTTGTGAAGAATTTATGTGCCTACATATTTATGTGCTTATATGTTTATGTGGTATTCAATGAGCACCGGGAAAATGATTCATGGTTGGGAGTAATAAGGGTGGTGAAGAGGAAGAATCCGAGAAAGACGAAAGTCCAAGGAATAGAAGTGGCCACGGGACCAAGGAAGGTCCCGGGTCTGAATGAATCATTGAACCGGTGACTCGGCGATTACAAAAATATGATTCATGTGTTTATTGTTGCATTGCACATGTTTAAACATTCAGCTATGTTTAGATTACTCACTAAGCATAATGCTTAAGAAAACCGTTTTTTGTTTCTGTTGTGGTAAATAACAACCACCGCAGGTACGGAGCAATATCTGGAGAGGAAATAGCGTGCTCGGGATTGGGGAAGAGATTTGGGTCTTGTAAATATGTTTATAACATGTAATATAATGTAACTTGTGGGTTAGTATCCTTGACTTGTGAATTAAAGTCTTGACTCGTGGTTGTATCCATGGAGTTAGTTTTGGATTCTACGACTCATGTGTTTAATGTAAATTGGGAAAACTTAGGTAATTTCTATGTGGAAGTTGTAGGTTGTATGTTTGGACCTTTCCGGCAAGTCCGGATATGCGACACAACTCTTTTGTGTAAGTTCCTTTTGTAACTAAGTGGATTGAATGGTTTTGGAAATGCTATTTGGAAAGTTTCATGCTTATGGTTGTTTTGGAGTTAACTTGGCTTGATTGCTTACTTAACTTGTTTGAAGTTGTAAACATTTGGTTTTGAATGAAGAAGGAAACGTATAAAAGTATGTCATATGTTCTTTCAAAGTTTTGCAAAGTTTGGAGAATGATTGATTTGGTTTAAATCATTTCTTAACAAGTTCATGAAAAGGAAATTAGTTGGAGAGGAACTTGTTTGATTCAAGGAAGATCTTGATCATTATGTTTGGAAATGTTTTTATGTGATTGAAATTAGTTCTTTAAAGTTTCATGAGGTTTGAGGATGTTTTGGGTGAGTTTGGGTTGTTTAAAACAGGGGAAATCTGTCAAAAATGACTTCTGCAGGAACCGGATCGATCCGGGCCTCGAGCGGATCGATCCGGAGCTTCTGGAGGAGCCAGAGATGACATTCTGTCAAAACCGGATCGATCCGGTTTTGAGCGGATCGATCCGCAGGTCCAGGTTCAGCACTGTCGCCTTTTACGAAAACGAACATAACTCTCTCTAGAAAACTCGGATTCGCGCGCCGTTTTTTGCGTTGGAACCGGGACTCAAAGACCTATCTTTTGGTATAAAATTTGCTATACCTTATTAATTACCATTTTACCCTTGGGGCCTATTTTGTAACAATAGAGTTGTTTAATGTGGTTAAATACGTGTGATTCTTAGTAATTCGCATGTTTCTTTGCAAATTAATGTAATTGGGGGCTTGTAGCATTGTTACACGTGTCCTAATCCGCACGAGGTGGGTTGGGGTGTGACAACTTATCACTCCTACCATTTGATGGTCATTGGAGTTAGAGACATACTCATATGTAGGTTTTAGATGAAGTATGAAAGACTTCTTAAAACCTAAGAGAAAGATTAGTCCAAGCCATGGGAATAGACTTGAACTAACACATTTTCTCCTACCATTTGATGGTCATTGGAGACTATGAGGCATATATGCTCATAGGTTTTAATGAAGTAGAGCATGGATTTCACAAGATCCAAAGAACAAAGAACTTGAATCCATGGATAAAAGTTTGGATTCAAATCACTACTCCTACCATTTGATGGTCATTGGAGACTAAATGAAGTTAAAATCTACTCAAACCTCATTGGAATATAGTAAGGATTCCACAAGATTTCTTAATGAAGAGGTTCAAGTCATGGATTAAGACTTGAATCTCACTAATTATATGTAGATTAAGACTATGATTCATTCTAATCTCCATATAGATCATAAGATCATAGGAAATTAAATAATCAAACTCAAAGAGGTTCAATGAGATATGGAAGATCTCATGCACCTTTTTAATGAAATAGAAATAAGGAAAATCAAGGATTACTTAGAAGACTAAGGATACAAACTCTTTAAAGTTGAATTTGTCTTAAACCCAAAGCTAATTACATCCAAATTGATGAAATGTCATGAGATTCAATCACAAGTTCTTGGTGGTGTGTGATGAAATGGGATAAGAAGAGAGGTTTTGAAAATGTGAAAAAGTTCCTAGAACTATGAACTTGTGATTGAATGGTCCTAATTCTATCAAGGATTAAGAGGTTACCTCTAGGACCTCAAGTATTTCTTCAACTTCTTGTGAGGATCTTCCAAGATTTCCCAAATTCTCTTCAAGATTCTTCAAATTCTTCAAGCTCTTCAAGAAATTCTTCTTCTCTCTCTCTAAAAATCTATATGATTCTTGTATATATGTATCTCTTGATTTTCAAGTTCAAGTCCTCAAAATGGAAGAGGAGGTTTTGTTTATATAGGGCTTTATTCCAGGGATAGATGGGTAAATTCGGGTGGAAACCCATGTGCAAGGTTTTCTTCTAGAACATGTGAGAAGATGCAGTCTGTTACAGCCAGCGGCACTCGCTGGGTGCCGGCGGCACTCACTGAGTGCCGGGCGGCACTTGCTGAGTGCCGGGCGGCAAACAGTGAGTGCCGGCGCGGCACTCAGTGAGTGCCGCCGCGTTTTCCGCGTGCCGGGGCTAACTGAATTTTGTCCCTCTTTTTGATTTTTCAAAAGTATGTTGGTGTAAACAAAATTTTTTATTTTATGTATGTATATATTTGCATTAAGATCCCCCATGTGCATGGTATCAACCATGTGCATGGTATATTTTTTAATATACTATTTCTTTTTTGTATTTTCTCTTTTTCAAAAATCTTTTCATTTATTTTGTCCTTCCTTTTTTCAAGGAAACTCCCTCTTTCTCTCTTTCTTTTTTTGTTTTTGTTTATAAATTCTCTTTTTTTCTTTAAAATAAAATGGATTTCCAGACTGGGTTTCTCACACGTTCTTCATCGTTCGGGTTTCCCTCCCGAATGCCTGAATCCTCTCCCTTTATCATTTTTATTATTTTCTAAAATTTTTTCTTGAAGATTTTGAATTTCTTGGGAAAATCCTCGAATGTCACGGATATCATCATCATCGGTCTTTGAGAGGTAACCAATCCCTGGATTTGACGTTTGGTCAAAATTGGGGTGTCTACAATATGTCACGCCCGTTCCGGAAAATCATTGGTTTTTAATGCATAAATTTAATTTCAAGGGTTTTCAATGTCATTTGAAAATTTGAATGAGGTTGACTGTGGGTCAACGGTAAGGTGTCAGAGAGGACACAGGAACGTGGTATTTCATGTTGCATTGGCATGGTTAAATGACATTTACATGAATTAAATGTTATTTGAGATATCTGTTATTTTGTGAATAGTAAATTATACTGTGTAATATAATTTCTAGTAATCTCGATATTGTTATATATCATTTTGAGCACTGTGGTGAGAATGTGAGTGACATGTTAAATAAAAAGGTAGGTTGTGTAGAGATTCCACATAATTTAGTTTTCGGACGTTATTTTGAACCCAAACGAGGTTTAGTCGAAAACTTTTGTAAATTATAATTTTCACTCGTAAAGTGATAAAATGGACGTGTGTGGCGTTTCACGAGTTAACTAGAAATTTTAAAAACTCGCAGGGTGGTAAACGTAATTCCTAGAAAGTTTTTCTATAAATAGTGGAGGATAAGATTTTATTTTTCCAAAAAGTTGGAAAATATCTAGAGAGAGGAGAGAGAAAGGGAGATTGTTGCCACAAGCTTCCCAACGATAAACGACGATCGTTCGTCCATCAGTTTTTCACCAAATTCAAGATTTGAACTCGTGGAGGTAAGATCTACGTTTTGATACTACTTAGGCCATGTTTGGCTAATGTTTATAAAAAGCTAATTTATAGGAATTTGGGAAAAATAGGTATAAACTTGTAGGAATTGTCTCAAATTCGAAATCCGACGATTAATTAGCCTCCTAGTTGATCCTTCAAAGTTTGGGGGAAATCGCACGAGGTATGATGTTCTAACTTGTGAAATATAGAGAAATACATGTTTTATATTTCGACGACGAAATTGAGATCCGGGCAAAATCCATGTGTTAATTGTAGGCCCGTTAATTATGCACGCGCTAAATTGTGAAAAGCATGTCTAAATTTACGCGAGCACGTTGAGTTGTCTATGTGGCTCAAAGGGGAGCATCATACAAATTCATGCCGGAGTAAGCTTCTCGATGTTTGAGAATTCTAGTAGCGACGGCTACTGTGCATGGTTTAAGGCTTGGACTTACCAGGACACGTGGGGGATGTAATGGTTGTGGGCTTGGACTAGCCATTGACATCGCGGTTTAAGGCTTGGACTTGCCCTACCGGATGAAGGCGTATTTTTCTCCCTAGAGACTATTGATATGATTTATGAGATTAAAGCATGTTTTGTTATATATTGCATATGTTAGACTTGTGCACTCAACATATAGCTGAGCAGTGAAGATTTACTCCATTGCAGGTAGGAAGAAAGACAAGAAGAAACGTGATGAGTGAGGCCAAGGAACGCCGGGGAACCACAATTGTATATGTTTTTGTTTTAATCCTAAACTTGTGTAAGGATTGGTAAATTGTAAAACATTGCATAAGAATCATGGATTAGTTCCATAGTATGGAAATCTTGTAATTGAACTCCTGTAGTTGTGTTTTAAAACGTTGCAAGTCAGTGGTGGTTCTGATTATTGTTGATGTGGAGAAGCATGAGTTGTAATATTTCACACAGGGCTGCCCAGCAGGGGAGCAGTCGACTGGACCATGGATCAGTCGACTGGATCTCGTGGGATTTAGACACTGAAAGTGAATAGTAATAGGAGCAGTCGACTGGACCCTACATCAGTCGACTGGACATTGTGCTATTTTAGCTACTGATCCAAATAGTAACCAATTCAATCGACTCGGTTCCCTGGTCAGTCGACTGGACACCTGATGAGAAATGTGAGTTTTGGTTTTTGCCAGGCACAGTCGACTGGACCCTATCACAGTCGACTGGACCTCTGTTTCCATAACTGTGTACCTTTAGACAGGTTTCAATTGAACAAAACTTTTTATAACTCTAATTTTAATGGATTTTAATAATGTTTTCAGCTGTTATTTGACTTTAATGGAACTGGATATTTCTGCGCGTAGCGGGATGGGTCGTGACACAATACCTGCGGCACTCTCTCTCTCTCTCTCTCTCTCTCTCTCTCTCTCTCTCTCTCTCTCTTTTGCTTTTCGTTTTCTCTCTCTAGCTTCAATCATACAAGAAGCTTGGGACTTAGCGTGTGGATACAAAATGGGTGTCTCTAGTAAGCATTCTCAAGACTAGTTCAAAACCTAAGAATGTACACAGAGGCAGTCCAATCGCTGCAGTTCGTTAGGTTCTTGCCGGGTTCGTAACAACACCGTCAAATCGATCTGTCGATTTAATTCTGCAAGGTACGTCCTATACCCGACCCGCATGCATGTGTGTATACTTAGTTTACCGGGGGTATTTTCCCCTTCAGCCATCTATGGGAGAAAGTCCCTTTGAAGTGGGCCCGTGCCCCTCCTCCCCCTCCCTAGCTATTTGAAGTGTGTGTGTATGGCGCCTGCGGGTGCTTTGACCAACACCAAAACAATAAATTAAATAAAATAAAAATAAATGGGATCTTGTAGGATACATCCTAATGGATTAGTATGTATCGTACAAACAAGTTACAACAAGTTGACACCACTTTTAGTGCCAAAATATTGGACTTGATGTCAAATGATTGTAACTTTGAACATCACTTTATTTTTTAATAAAGTCACCTTACTTTTAAAAACCAATTTTTTCAATAGTACCTTAGCCTAGTTGGTAAAAAAGACTCTTCATGTCACCCTCATACTAGGGTTCAAACCTGCTCCCATCCCCCGACCCTGATAAATATGTTGTCACAAGATACCACTACACCAAATAATCAAATAAAACATATAAATAAGGATAAAGTAGGATTTAGCCCCTAATCCTAGCTTTTTCTAGAAATAGGTCATTTCTATATCTGAATCTAGAAATTAGTCCATTATTGTGTTGCTAAATACATAAATACCCCTATATTATTCTCTATATATATATCAGGATAATAATCTCTCTCTCTCTCTCTCTCTCTCTCTCTCTCTCTCTCTCTCTTTCTCTACAGTCTATAATGGTGAAGAAATCAACAAACTCAAAATAGATTGACTGTGTTTTAGGCGTCTCTCTCTCTCTCTCTCTCTCTCTCTCTCTCTCTCTCTCTCTCTAATGGTGAAGAAATCAACAAACTCAAAACAGATTGACTGTGTTTTAGGCGGCATGGACGAGATGGAAAACGTGTTCAAAAAGTTTGATGCCAATGGCGACGAAAAGATCTCTGTCTCGGAGCTCAAGGCCATACTTAAAGCGCTCGATACCGAGACGTCACTGGACGAACTCAAGCGCATAATGTCAGAGATCGACAGCGACGGCGATGGCTACATCGATTTGAAGGAGTTCACGGAGTTTCACCTCAGAGGATCGGCCAACAGCGATAATAGCGAGCTTCGAGAAGCGTTCGCAAACTATTGATCATATTTGAAATTGTTTATAATTTCTCAGTGTTTTATATCTTATTTTTGATTGAGGAATTATTCATCATTGTTCAGTTAACTGAGAAAGTTCATCTCAATAGAAAATCCATTACTAGAAATTACTCAAAAAAAATTGGCGAAAAAAATGATAACAGTGATATTTCACAATTGTATTGCAATTTTACATGGTAAAGTATCTATTTCTCACATCTTGATGGATAGACTTGTTATCCACTTGTGTGATTCTTGCTAGAACTAATGATATTGTTTATGCGTAATTTCTCAATTTATTGGATCAGAAATTTCACAAAGGAGTGATAATTTCTCAGTATTTTAATCAGGAATTTCACAAAGGAGTGGGAATTAATTTCTCAGTGTTTTAATCAGCGATTTCACAAAAGAGTAGGAATTTCTTAGTTTTTAATGAGAACTTTCTCAGGATTAGGGAATTTATCAGTATTTTAATTAGGGATTTCACAAAAAAAAAAAATTGTACTCCCTCCGTCCCTTTTTTTGAGTCCAACATTCCATTTTGGGATGTCCCAAAATTAGTGTCCACTTTCCTAAATTGGTAAACAATTTTTACTTACTTTTCAAAACTACCTTTCCTTGAAATCTACACCAAGACAAAAATAAAAAAGTTATAGTAATGATTAGGGGCAATTATGGAAAGTAGGAGTAGATTCTTTTTGTCCCCTTAATAAGTTGAGTTCCCAAAGGTGGACTCAAAAAAAGGGACGGAGGGAGTATTAAATAATTTAAATTTCAACCAAAAGATCATGGTGAGTAGATGAGGAGATCCCTTGAATTAAGGGAACATAATCCCATTATCAGTTAAAGACATTAACTTCAAATCCATATCTATATGTCCACATATAGATACACGAATATACAATCTGGAACTTAAGAGGATCTTAAAAAATGAACTATGTAAAGACTGAGAAATACCCACAAAAGTCTGCGAAATTCTCATTATTTGGAAAATGTATTAAATAATTTGAATTTCAACCAAAAGATCATGGTGAGCAGATAAGGGGATCCCTTGAATTAGGAGAACATAATCCCATTATCAGTTAATGACATTAACTTCAAATCTATATTTGTATGTCCATATATAGATATACGAATATACAGTACGGATCTTAAGCGGACCATAAAAAACAGACCTAAAAGACGGATTGTGTAAAGACTAAGAAATTCTCACAAACGATTGAGAAATTCTCACTCTTTGAAAAACATATTAAATAATTCGAATTTCAACCAAAACATCATGGTAGAGGTGTCAAACGGGCCGGGCCGGGCCCGGTCAAAGCGGGCCCCGATCGGGCTTTGAGCCGGGCCGGGCCGGGCTTCACCAAACATCGGGCCGGGCCGGGCCGGGCTTGGGAAAGGAGGGGGTATGTCCGCCCCGGACCGGTGGCCCGGGCCTAGCAGGCCGGACATCGGGCCGGGCCGGACGGGCTAGCGGGCTTCCTTCGACTTTTGGCCTTGACCGTGGTGGGCTTCGGGCCGGGCCGGGCTTTTTCTTCATTTCGGGCCGGGCCGGGCCGGGCCATGGACGGAAGAATGTGTGTCCACCCGGGCCTAGCGGGCCGGGCCGGACCGGGCTTTTAGCCCGAAAAAAGCGGGCCGGGCCGGGCCAACCCGGCCCGTTTGACACCTCTACATCATGGTGAGCTGATAAGAATATCCTTGAATTAAGGGAACATAATCCCATTATCAATTAATGACATTGACTTCAAATCTATATATGTCCATATAGATACACGAATATATATATATATATATGTATATATAACTGGCCATGTGAGTAAGGGTAGTTTAGACATTAAAATTTTATTAAGTTAGGGGAAATGACCTATTTCTAATTAATATGCCTAGCTAAAGGTCTATTTCTAATCTAGCCATTCTGATGGATTAACTTTTAATTAAATGGCTGGAGAGGGACTATTACTTATATTTCTATATAAGTAAAGTAATTAAGTAACCATATTTAGCACCACACAGTGGTGGACCTACATGGTCACCAGGGGTGGCACATGCCCCCCTGGACTTTTGAAAATTGTCGAATCACATATAATATTTTATATATTTTATAAATAAGCCCTCCTAAAATTCACGCAGGGCCCCCTGGACTTTTAAAAAATTTAGATTTACATACAATATTTTATAGATTTTAGACACAGGCCCTCCTGGACTTTTGAAAATTTTAGATTTATATGTAATATATTACATGTTTTAGAAATAGGCCCCCTAAAATTACACGATTTACCCCAAACTAGGGGTTTTAACCCAATTTTATAGTTTTACACATAATTGTGTATAAGTAGACCTAAAAAAATTCGCCTCGGGGGCACTGCCCCCGAACCCCCATATAGTTTAGGCTCCCCTGACAAAAAATCCTAGGTCTGCCCCTGACACCACAATCGCATGGATGTATGATTTATCTTAAACCGCTAAGCTGAATGAAAGAATTTTCCTAAATATAAGTTATGGACAATTTTTTTTTATACATCCTAGTGATTTTAGATGTATCATACATTGTAATGGTTTGAACTTAATTAAATATTATAACTTTGAAAACTACTTTAGTTTTATTTTGATACTAAATTGGAATGTATATTACAACTAAAAACACTTGATATATCGTAAAAGACCCCATAAGTTATTCTCCTAATCTACCAAACTTATGTAAGTAAGTTCTTTCTCTTTCCAAATAGGCTAAGACAAAGAGTGGTGTTAGGTAAACATCAAATGAACCTTTAGACAACAATTCATCAACGATTAGTGAATGTCATTTGGTGGAGAGAAGAAGATAGTCTGAAACAGAGCAAATTGACACAATGACATAGGATCTTTTGTGATACACTAGGGGTGAAGTCAGTGCACAAAATTGAAAAAAAAAAAAAAAATTTATACGTATTTATCGTTGACACAATAACATTTATAGTTTTATGACTTAGAAAAAATTAAATCAAATAACACTAAGTCATAAAAAATTTAAATCAAACACCATTACATCCTTAATGTATTGAACATATATCGTTGCGAAAATAAAATTATAAACATAAAAGCTTCAATAATTCGAGATGGAAGCAAAACATATTTTATTTTATTTTATTTTATTTTATTTGTTTGTTTCCGGATATTTCCTTGGTGTTTTCACTTCTATTTATTTTAGTTGTTCTCTCCTTACATAAAGCAATAAATAACCCCAAAAAATGTGGAGATGTAGGGACTTATAGAATTTCAGAGGGGCAAATGGTAAAAATAAATAATTCACAAAATGACTAATCAGGATATTGAATTGCAAAATCACTTTAAAAAAAAAAGAAAAAAAAAAGATCATAAGTTTTTTCAATTTATCATATTTTATGATGTTAAAAATAAGTTATGACTTTTAAACAACATACTCAACTTTATTATACAAAGTTTATATGTAGTTAAACCAAAAAAAAAACAAAAAAATTATAACTTTTTGAGTAAATGCTATGCTTCCCAAAAAGTGTTTCCCAACAAATGTGATAGTGAGACTCTCTTCAATAATGGTGGTATCACTTCAAGTCTTCAACATCAGCTAATCAAAATTGACTGGGCCCACTGCCACATGTGCTGGTAAACACTTTTGGAAAAAAAATTTGGAAAGCATAGCATTATTCTAAGTTTTTTCAATATATTATGTGGAATGATGTTAAAAATGAGTTATTACTTTTGAACAAGATTTGATATTGAATTTATAGGCATTGTGTGTGTAATATCAATAAGTTTATGTAATAAAAGTAAATTTCTCATTTATAGGCATGTGTGAAAAATTCAATTTATATTCAATTTATTTATATATTTTTTGATATTATACACACATGTCTATAAATTTAATTTAGATACATGCATAGAAATTAGATTTTGTTACACACATGCCCATATTTAATCTATAGGCCATAATGTAATTTTATATTTGGTATTACCCACACATGCCTATAAATTGAATTTTTTATTTTGATATTATCAACTCCACTTTTTCAAGAAAGTACACACAAAAAAAAAGGAAAAAAAAAAAGTTCAAGAAAATACAAAAAAAAAAAAAAAAAAAAAAAAAAAGGAGGTCCGAAATCGGTTGTGTGTGTAAATTAAAATTTTAGGCTAAACATTAAATTTAAAAGCATTGTGTGTGTAATATCAATAAAATTGTGTAATAAAAGTGAATTTCTCATTTATAGACATGTGTGTAAAACTCAATTTATATCAAAGTCTTCAAGGCATGGGTGTGCGTAAATTATATTTATAAAAAAATTTTGAGACAATTGGTTATGGGTGCCTAATAAAATTAAATTTCTAAATATGCGTGTTAATGAAATTTATAGGTCAACCCCGCTTTTTCATGAAAATTTACAAAAATATATAATAAAAAAAAACACAAAACAACAAAACAAATCTAAAAAACACCAAAAACGGAACACAACAAAATAATCCAAGAAATATGAATTTTGATATTACACGCACATGCCTATAAATAATTTAGATACATGCTTAGAAATTAAATTTTATTACACACATATGCCTAAGTTTATTTTATAGGTCATAAATGTAATTTTATATTTGGTATTACATACACATGCCTATAAATTGAATTTTTTTATTTTGATATTATCAACCCCACTTTTTCAAGAAAGTTACCAAAAAAAAAAAAAAGAGGCCTTGTTTGGGAACCAAAAAACCCAAAAACAAAAACAAAGTCCAAAATGAGTTTGCCAAACATAGCATAGCCAAAATTGTTGGCTTAGGCACATTAGTGCCTTGTAAGGAGCCCTCAATGAATTCGTGTCTTGTTTGGAAAAAAACAAAAAAAAGAAAAGAAAAGAAAAAAAAAATACAAGCCAAACTTGGTCGTGTCAAATAAGTCCCTTACATTAGTGCCTTGTAAGAAGCCATCATTGTAGACTTTGTTGTCCAATGAATTAGTGTCTTGTTTAGGAAAAAAAGAAGAAAAAAGAAAATGACAAGCCAAACTTGGTTGTGTCAAACACGTCCCTTTCTTTTTTTAACCAACTTGTATATATTGAAACAAAAGTTGATTAAATCCTTTTTATTTTTTTTTATAAATTTGATTGAATCTTCATTTTGATATTAAATAAAATTCAGAAAAGTGACCTAAAGCTAATTTTCTTCTTGAACTGACGAAAATACCCCACACAAATCCATAAATGATCAAAAAATGTGTGTAGATGTAGGGAATGGTAGTATTTGAAAGGAGAAAAATGATAAAAGCAAACAATTAAAAAAAATGCCAAATCAGGACAATTGAATTAAAAATAAGACTCTTTTATATGAAGGTGTAGATATGCTAGTGGTTTAGAAAATTGGTGTCAGAATGTTGTAATGTGGTGCCAAATAGTTGTAATTTTGATAAATAATTTGCTTTTTCAAAATCATGATGTTTGTAGAAATGTTAAACTTTAATGTTATTTAAATATTAAAAAAAAAATAGGAAAGAACTATTTTTTTTTTCCCTATCAAATCCATAAACCAAATAGTGCCTAAAAGACACTAACAATATGGGGTGCACAAATTTCTATCCACATCACAGCTTTGATTTCCACATTATTGTCAAGACAAAATGTGGCAAAAAATGTCCAGATGTCATCAAAAGGGCTTGAGGTCAATTTTTAATTGGGTTAATTACAGAAATTTTATTTGTGGTTATGTTTTTTATCAGTTACCCTCGTGTATTCACTTTTTCCGTTAAAGTTAACGAAAAATGAGAAAAAATATAAAATTACCCATGTTATATGCTAATAAAAATACCCTTATATGTTTAAATATTTATTTAAGCATATGTGGTATATTATTATATTATTTTGATATTATATTTGTTGCTAGAGATCATTCTGTGATCACTTTGGGATACCTTTGTCACACACACATAGAGACAATATTATTATTATTATTATTATTATTATTATTATTATTATTATAGAGATCTTAGTACATCACTACACTGGATTTCACTGTGTGGCCAAGGGTAAATAAAAAGAAGAAGCTAATATATCACCAAGATTGAGTGTGTGTGTGTGTGTGTCCAAGGGTAAATCAAAAATAAAAATAAAAATTAAATAATAAATTATATCAAAATAATATAATAATGTACCAATATGCCTAAATAAACATTTAAGCATAAAATGGTGCAGTCAGACTCTAAAGAGGACGTCCTTTCTTTATTAAAGAGAGGGTCTCTGTTTTGGCCGTCAGATTGTGTTTTTATTAATGGCAATTTGTCATTTCACAGTTTTTAAACATGATCCGACGGCCAAAACAGAGACCCTCTCTGGAGATTTTTCGTATAAGGGTATTCTCATTAGCATGTAATAGGAGTAATTTCGTTCTTTTACCAATTTTCCGTTAACTTTATCGAAAAAAAGTGACTCTTTCACTTTAGTCCAGACCACATGGGCTATTAGTGATACAATTTAAAATACAAGGGTTACTAATAAAAGGCTCAACCATAAAGGGTGTTTATGTAATTAACCCCTTTTAATTTTGTAATCAATGAAGAACAACACTATGGTTCCTGAATTTAATTCTCAATTGATGTATGATTTGGACCCCCACAAAACAACTAGGTAAGTACTCTACTATTAAACATAGTCCCTCCGTCATTATAATTGTGAATCAAATGTTGAACACAAATCTAGTAACTATATCATTGATAATTGAAAAATGGATAATTCCATAACTTGAACTTAATGGGCAGTTTTGGAAGACGTAGAACTAACAATGTGAATCACAACTCACAAGTGATTCAATTCTATAAATTCAAGTATTTGATAGTGGCCCTTTCGATTCCATGGGACTCCAAGCTCAACCCAAAATCTCTCTCAAAATCGAATCTTTATAAATCAGACCAACTTGATATTAATTTTTGAAAAAACCAAATAATAAACATATAGGAGTGGGAATGAATCTTAGTATTATTTTGTGCATTACCAAACAGGTTCTAAATGACTCAATTTCTCGGCGACTACTTATATCCAGAGTTTTCCAGACAATTAAGCTTAAGCCTGATTAGGTATAGGTTTGTGCATAACCAAAAACATTATACTTGCCATTTTGGGTTTAGGCCTAGCAACTGTTTCGACAACTTCAATGGGATTAGCAACTTGACTATAACCACATCTCTTGTGGTCGAGTGATAAGTTTTTTGGGTATATTACTCAAGATGTTTAGTGTTAAAGTCACGGAGAGCGTGATCATTGGGGAATTCATCTGGCGATTCCAAGACCTCGAAAAATTAATCGAAGCGCACATAAATTGGCCCAGACACTCCCGACTACCAAAAAAAACTTGACTACGATTTTGAGACATGACTGTGGTTTTATTATTATTATTATTATTATTATTATATTATTTTTATAGTAGTATGATTGATTGAACATCATGACAATTAGGACCACTAGTTTCTACTACTAACCAAACAACAAGCTTACAAGTCATGCTAGAATGAAATTAGCAGATATGCACACTAAGTAGAAGATGATAGTGGACATCTCTCCTGGAAAATTGCCCAAGGATTTGTTTGTTTTTGTTTATTTATATTTTGTTCTGTCCATTGACTCAATACGTTCAGTCACTATAGTTCCCCTTCTAGAATTCTGCTAGTTATTTCTACCTTGGATTCTTATGGAGAAATTTTTGAGTGTGCTTGCACGGTTATACCTCGCACCCTGCAGTCCATCGTAATAGATATTTTGGGTGGGATCAACATCCAAGAATTGACCAATAGTCCCATCACTCAAATATTTATTGTGATTTGTTAGAGCTTTTACAGTGGTGTACTTGAGGAAGCTAAACTTAACTAAACTTAAGCAAATCGGTCTGCAATGGTATAGATAAGGCATGTGCGTACAATAGGTAAACTTAATAAAATCTAAGTTTATGGTTCGACTAAGTTCCACTATACTACAGTCAAACGACACAGATAGTGCCGCTCACCCCTACACGGCACATGGTGTGTCGTCCACAAACTACACGGCATATGATGTGCCGGCTATACATTACACGGCACACACTGTGCCGACCACTTTTCCCATGGCACAGTGTATGCCTTCTACTTCCAAAAGTTAAATTTGCTTGAATAACATTTATTACTATAAAAATAATCAAGCAACAACAATAATATTTTATATATGAAAAGCTCACAGCATAGAATGGGCCGGCCAACAACCTCACGTCATACTCTGTGCCGTTTGATTCTCTCACGGCTTACACAAAGCGGTCTCCCATTTTACACCACTACACCGTGCACCACTCATGTACAACAACTTAACTTAAGTTTAGCTAAATTTGCACAACACCACTACGAATACTCTTACAGAGTACCATTATACCACGTAAGGCTGTATATGATAACCTCTAAATACCTAAAAATTTCCCATAGCAAATTAACAAATTTCAACTCCTCTTTTTCGTACTAAGACCATCTCCAACAATGGCAGCAAATCATTGCACCAAAATTATTTGCTGTGCCATGTCAGCAAAATGAGCTCCAAAGGGAGCATCAAACAGCAGCAGCAACTTTGCTGCCCTTGTCAATTGCAGCAAAGTTGCTACATTTGCCTATTGCATCAAATCTATTTTTTTAGAATAAAAAATGTGGGGGAGAGAGAGAGGGTGGTTGGATGATTAAAAGTGATTAAAAAATTTGAATATAAAAAGATGGAAAATTAAAAATATATTAAAATAATCAACATTTGGTGTATCCTTTGGAGAGCATGTGTGTGATTCATGAGGCAAATGTAAATTCTTGCATCAAATGAGTCATTTGATGTGTAAATTTTGCCTTCTCCTTTGGAGATGCTCTAAAACAGTGCCACAGGTAAATAAAGTGGGATGAGTTTCGCTGCAGGTTTAGCCAGCGAGGTTCGGTCGAATATCCAGAGCACTAGATATACTCCATTAATCTCTTGAAAGAATTGTGGGGGTAGAAAGCTTACTTGGGTAGATGACAAAAGTACACGATTCTCCTCGTATAAAAAAAATAAATAAATAAATACACTTACTCCTTCCGTCTCATATTTATATTATGTTTGGTTTGAGGAAAGAGGAGAGAAAAGGAAGGAGAGGAAAGAAGAGGTTAAAATCAATTATTTGATAGGATGGAAGAAAGGAGATAAGGGAATAGAGGAGGGGTGCTACTTCCTATCGGGCTCACAAATTTCAATCCGTCCAAATGTTGACAGATTAGGAGAGAGAAAAGACTTCTCTTATCTTTTGATTTTTTTTGTCCTTAATAATGGCATTTAATTTAATGTAAGGGTATAAAAGTAAAATGTACGATATTTCATTCATTCATTCCTCACTTCTGTCTTGTTTAACCAAACGTAATGAGGAAGTACTCCCTTCCTTTTCCTAAGGAGACCTTTTCCATCCCTCATTTTTTCCATCCTTCCATTTTTTCATCCCTCCTACCAAACATAGTTAGAGTTCATCTTTGGGAACTTAACTTATTAAGGGACATCAACGTCATTACTTAGAAAGAAGACGCTTATTTTAAAAAAGGGTATTTTAATATATAGTTCTAATATATGCATCTAACTAGAAATATGCCCCTTTTTCAAATGAATCTAGAAATAGGTCCTTATAGTATTTTAAGGACAAAACTGTCCCCGTATATATATATATATATATATCCACATAAAATCTGGGTTTCAAATTCAAATCAGGGAATTTCTCACTTTTAACACGCTTCCCACTTTTTTGTGAGAAATTCTCACTTTTTACACGGTCCGTTTTTTAAGGTAACTTAACAGCCGGACTGTCTATATATATATATATATATAGAGAGAGAGAGAGAGAGAAAATCTGCTAGAGAGAGAAAGATGAAGATAGAGAAGGAGAAAGAAGAGAGAGAGAGAGAGAGAGAGAGAGAGAGAGAAAGAGAGAGAGAGTGAGAGGGTTGCAGCTAGGGGTGGCAATTCGGGTTACACAGGTCATAATCGGGTCATAAACGGGTTGCGTGATTTTGGGTTGATTTTTAGTTTTGAGTATTATTCAATTAAAAATATTAACTTTTTTTATTTAATCGTGTCGTGTCGTGTCATAATCGGGATGTCTCAGTAAAACGGGTTGTCGTGTCAAAAATTGCCACCCCTAGTTGCAGCCCATCCACCGCCATCGGCGACCACCCACCACATTCCTCCTTCTCCCCTCTCTACCTCCCTTCACCTAAACCACCATGCACTACCATCTACGGCCACCCCTCTCCGCCGGTGACCACTCTGTGGACAAATTACTCACTAGTTCATGAGAAAAAAAAATCAAAATATCTCACAGGAATTGAATCGTTTTAGGTGTGAAAATTCGATTTCATCTTTGTTCTCGGAAATGCGAGTGAAAAGCAAGGTTTCAAATTTGCAACCCATCATCAACAAAATCAACCGATCGCGAGACGATACAGAAGACGATCACTCCAAAATGGCTCATGGATTTGATGCATTCATCGATGGTTGTGGCATAGATTTACTCACTTCCATGAATTTGTATACACAGTCCGAACTGTGTAAAAAGTGAAAAATTCTCACAAAAATGTGTGAATTTATCATTTTTTTAAATTTCTCACTTTTGAAATTTCTTTAGGTCCAGTTTTTAAGTTCCGCTTAAGATCCGGACCGTTTGTATACATACATAAAGTATTGATGAGGATCTCCTTATTATATAGGCTGTAAGAAATTCCTCACTTATTATGTATATGAAGTTAGTGAGAAATTTCTTACTTTTATAGGTTGTAATAAATTGCTCATTTGTTATGTAGTGAAATTAGTGAGAAATTTCTCACTTATATAGGCTGTAAGAAATAACGTCCTCATTGTCTGTAGATTAAATTAGTGAGAATTTTTTCACTTGTATAGACTGTAATCAATAGATAATGTGTTATGTAAATGAAATTAGTGAGAAATTTCTCACAAAAAAATGAGAAATTCCCACATCACTTTGTTAAACCGAAAATCTCTTGATTATAGGGATATTAATTCCATTATCCATGATCTCCTAAAAATACGTTTTCCAAAATTGCATATAACACAATTTGGAAGTTTTTTGAATATACAAAGCAGTATAAACAGAGAGAGAGAGAGAGAGAGAGAGATTATCACATTACTCTGTTAAATCCGAAATCCCTTGATTTTAGGGATATTAATTCAGTGAGAAATTGCTCAAAAGCATATTGAAAATCAATAAAAACTAGTGAGAAGTTTCTTGTAGTTTGATTTATGCTTCTTATATTTTGTTATAGAAAATTTGATTTACTACGATTATGCTTTTACATATCGTATGTAGATTAAATTAGTCAGAAATTTCTCACTTGCATAGACTGGAATCAATAGATCATATGTTATGTAAATGAAGTTAGTAAGAAATTTTGCACCAAAAAGTGAGAAATTCTCACATCATTCTGTTAAATCGAAAATCCCTAATTTTAGGGATATTAATTACCTTATACATGATCTCCTAAAAATACGTTTCCCAAAACTGCATATAACACAATTTTGGAAGTTTTCGGAATATACAAAGGAAAAAAAAAGTGAGAAATTCTCACATTACACTATTAATAACCAAAATCCCTTGATTTTTGGGATATTAATTTCCATATCCATTATTTCCTAAAAATATGTTTCCCATAATTGTATATATATATATATAACTGTATATATATATATATGTATGTCAAGGGTATAATGGTCCGGATTTATACTAACCATTTAGGAATAGGGACTAATTATTGGTTTCTATTACAAATTAAGGATTAATTTCTATACACCAAATCAAGTCAAGATCAATTGCTATTAATGGCCATATTTAGGGACCAAATTGTATATTTCTATTTAAAAAATGACCCTTATGAAAGACTTTTCACCTTAAGTAGGGAGGGTAAATTTGAAAAATTAATATAAAATATCCATTGACTTTTCAAAATTTTCCCCAAAATAGAATACAAAGCTCTAAATGTGAGACGGAGGGAGTAACTTTTTGACAGGTTAATATTTACTTCCCTTATAACTCTGCCTTGCCTTTTACTTTCTCTTCTGTCATGCCCCGCAGGCCCTCTAGTTATTTTGGTCTCCATCAAGAACTCATAGTCGATCACTGGCCCTTAGCTCTTGCATTCCAGACTTTCCAGTTTACATACACTTACTTAAATTTTGTACCTTTAACCCTATAGTAGAATGTTCTGGGAACTGCTAAATATATGATAGGCAGATGTAGATATATAATTAAGTGGTGTTCAGAAATATAATTGGTGTATGTAACATCCGCATAATTAGTAATACTTGCATATACATGGACTGATGGAACAATCGCTTTCCAAAATAGCTTGCTTAGTGTACCTAAGTCTCATCCATCTATGATCATCTACATAAGGCTAGAAGTTGAGAACTTCACATCTGCTGATCACTACTCACTAGATCAAGGGCAGTTGGGTTTTCAGAATCCTCAGTAATCATGTTGCAATTAGGAGCAATATTTCTTCTCTGGCCATCATTGTTAGGGACCCCTCATCCTCACCTCTGTTTGCTTTGGTTTTGAGGGTAGAAGCACTGGACCCAATCATTGCCGAAGCACGGGTTGCTGAATGTGCCATCAAGGAAACCATCTCAAGAGGCTTTTCGAATTTCATCATTGAAGGAGACTCGCTTCTTGTTTGCACCCCCCTTCGTGACTGGAATGCCTTCCCCGATTGGATCATTGATTCCATTGTCAGGGATTGTAGGACACAACTGTCCGAGTTTAATTGTTTTTGGAATATGTCTAAGGTTCATAGATCCGCTAACTTTGTAGCTTTCAACTTGATCCGATGGGCCCACAATTGTAATCGCTTGGGTCTTATCCCGATTGATGACATTTCTCCTTTTGTTTTTGCCCATGAGGATGTCCATCAATGGGGACTTGGTTTACCTTCTTTTGATTTATAATACTTGTTTTCTTTGAACAAAAAAAAAGTATCATTCTTTATCTCCGAAATAAGAAGAAAAATAAATAAGATTGTACAAACACACACATAGCTTTGAAGATATTTTTTTTAATATGACAAGAGTTTGTACCCAAGGTAAAGACTAAGGCGAGCAACCACTTAGCCTAGTTGGTAAAAAGGCTCTTTATGCTACACTCATTCCAGGGTTCGAACCTTACCCCCTTTCCTGGGCTCTGACACTTATGTCCTTGTACAAAACTACCACACCAAATGATCATTGGGAAAAAAAAAAGGTAAACACTAGGGCTCTGTTTGGTTTATGGATTTATTGAGGGAATAGAAAAGTTGAAAGCAAACCTAGTTTCCTTATATTTTCCTTCATTAAGCAACTTTAAAAATATAAAACTTTAAACTATAATTGCAAAGTAAGGAAAAAAGAAAGAAAGTGACTCACAAAATTTTACAAAGTTTAATATATTTCTCCATCTTTTTTTTCTTTTCCTTTCTATTTCCTCATTATTTTCCTTATTAAAAAAAAAGGAAAATGTTTTCCTTTATATTTTCCTTTATATTTCCTCACTAAATCTGAAGGAAAATAGGCTTCAAAAACTTATTTAACGCGTAGCGGAAAAATATAGTTTAAAACTTATTGGTGTGCTCGGATCTACTACTTATCAATTCCATAGATGCGCAGAGAAGGTGTATAGTAAATAATACCTTTGTGACTTGAGCACAATTCTGATTTCTTCAATTTCCAGTAATCACCTCTAGGCGATCTTCACCCTTATGTCTCCTCGAATGCTTGTCGGAATGACTAGGGTTAGTGGGAACCCTAATAGAGAGGATAGAGAAGGTATAGGAAACCCTAAAATAGTTTTTGCAGCTCCTAGAATAAAAATAATGTTCAACCTTATTCTACACGTAGCTGCCCTATTTATAGATTTCTAAACCGATTTTCACTTTCAATCGATCGAAACTCTTTCGATCTATCGAAGCTACTTCGATCGATTTAACCTGTCTTAACTTCAATCGATCGAACACTCTTCAATCGATCGAACTTGTCTTGACTAGATCCTCATGTGCCTTTCCAAGCATTCTTGTGGAGCTAAGAGTAGTACCTCCTGGGCTGTTTATTGTTGGCTCAGACCAGTCATTAGTTCCTATGATCAAACTCTTTGATCAGCGAATTAACCAACTTATAAATTAACGTTTACTCCACTATAAAATGATAACTGCACTCCAACGCAAAAGAACATATCCGAAGCAATAAGTAGACTTGTATAGCATACTAATGTCCCTCTAGCATCAGCATTCATAATCATATTCAGGTAGTCAGATAACTGTTATTGTCAACCTGAATCATGATTGCTTCTTACATTCCTTGAGTCTCATTCACCTCTCATGATTATCAAACATGTTGATAACTACTTATCAACAAGACTGCAGTTCTCAGTAATCAACTTGGTGACATTCTCAAGGGAATACTGACTCTTTATCAAAGGATAGATTCTATCTTGACAAAACATGTTCACAACCCCTAGAACATAACATACCCAAGATACCCCAAGTGTTGATCTTTAAGACCTCACTGATTGGTAAGTCAAAGTAGCCATATCCATAGTCTGTGTCCATAATCGTCTCAAGATTAAGAACATGTACCTTATACAAGCTATGAGTTCCTATCGACTGTTGACAGTTTTAGATGTCAATAGGAAAGCTCATGGTTCATCAATGCACTATAAGCACCAGCATATTGACTAAGAGTCATACTCTACTTGAGATTCATCACTCCATCCAATGGTAGTTAATCATGCTATAGTGTGCACCTGATGAGATGTCCGGTCTCATCATCCACTATGGCAAGTTCTAAGTATCAGAGAATAGTGATTCGTATCTCATACATATGTATCTCATACATACACGAATTACCTACTTTAATACTTATGGATTACAACAATCATCACATGAAAACATACATAGTAAAATGTAAACTGATATCCATATATAAAATTTCAAATGTCTCATACATAAAGACCGGGTTTGAGGGCACAATCCCAACAAACTCCCTCTTACACTCATAACCCAATACATCTGAGACCTAAACTATCTAGATGATGATCAAAGACTTTCTGTGGCAAAGCCTTTGTAAACAGATGTCACACTCGTCCTGAAAAATCTAAATGTTTTAAAATTCAAAATTAGTTTTTGAGAATTATCATGTTATTTGATAATTTTGAAAGTGGTTGACTGTGGTCAACGAAAGGTGTCAAGTGAGGACACGGTAACCCAATAATTCATGAAGAACTTTACATGATTAAATGTCATTTATGTGGATTAAATGTTATTTGAATTATCTGGTATATGTAAATAGTAATTATACATGTGTAATGTACTTTTCTAGTAGTTTGATCTTGTTAAAGAACATTTTGAACGAATTAGAGATAACCCATGTATTATGTTGCATAAAAGGTAGGTTATCTAGAAATTCCACGAAATTAGTTTTCGGAACGTCATTACGGTGACAAACGGAACTAATTAGACGAAAACTTTTATAATTTATAGTTTTCATTCGTGAAGTAATAAATTGGAAGTGTACGACATTTTGGGGGATAATTAGAAGTTTTGAGAACTCGTGGGGAGATAAACACAAATTTTGAAAGTCTTACCTATATAAAGAGAACTCAAGATATTTTCATTTACAACTTTTTCTTAAATTGAAATCAAGAGAGGGGTTTTGAAGTTAAGAGCTTCTCGACTCAAATCGACGGATTTTTGCCCGATTGTTTTTCACCAAATTTTGTATTCGGACTCCTCAAGGTAAGAGCTACATTTTGATACTTCTTATGCCTCGTTTGGCTAAGTTTTATGACAAAGCTAATTCTAGAAATTTGAAAAAAAAACATAAGAATACTTGTAGGAATCACTTCTAATCAGAGATCCGACGTTTAATCGGGCTACTAGTACTTTCCTCAAAGTTATTGGACGTTTGCACGAGGTATGAATTCTAAACCTGTGTATTATAAGAAATTACATGTTTTGGATATTTGGCTTGATATTTGGATCCGGGCAAAATTCATGTATTAATTAGGCCCACTTATCATATACTTGAAAATGCATGAAAAACACGTATATGTGATTATATGAGCATGTAATGTGTCTATATGGGTCAAAAGGGGGTTTGGTGCAATTCCATCCGGGGGTAAGCTCCTCGATATTTGAGGATTTTGGTAACAATAGTTTATGTGCCTGGTTTGGAGGAAGGCCCAGCCAGGGTGTCACACCCGTTCCAAAAAATCATTGTTTTATCATGCATATTGACTTTTGTGAGTTATCAATGTTACTTGATAATTGGATTGAGATGAGGTTGACTGTGGGTCAACGGTGAGGTGTCAGTGAGGACACGGGAACATGGCAGTTCATACTGCATTGGCACGATTAAATGACATTATATGATTTAAATGTTATTTGATATATCTGGTATTTTATGAATAGTGAATTATACATGTGTAGTATAATTTCTTATATTTCTGATATTGTTATATATCATTTTGAGAACTGTGGTGAGAACGTGAGTGACACGTTAAATAAAAAGGTAAGTGGTGTAGAGATTTCACATAGCTTAGTTTTCGGACGTAATTTTTGGACCCAAACGAGACTTAGTCGAAAACTTTTGAAATTTATAGTTTTCACTCGTAAAGGCATAAAATGATCGTGTGCGAAGTTTCGAGAGCTAATTAGAAGTTTGAGGAACTCGTGGGGAGGTTAACGTTATTTCTGAAACGTTTGCCTATATATAGAAGTGGATGAGATTCATTCTCATCCAAACTTTCCAAAAATATCTAGAGAGAGGAGAGAGAAGGGAGATTTGGAGCCAACGGGCTTTGCGACGCCGATCGACGACCCTTCGTCCATCAGATTTTTTCCAGATTTTAGATTTGAACTCGTTGAGGTAAGAGCTACGTTTTGATACTACTTAAGCCGTGTTTGGCCAATTTTTGTAAAAATCTTAATTCTAGACTTTTGGGGAAAACCCAGTAAAACTTGTAGGAATCGTCCCAAATTCGAAATCCGACGATTAATTAGCCCCCTAGACGATCCCTCAAAGTTTGAAGAGAATCGCACGAGGTATGAATTCTAGATCTATGAAATATATGGATTTTCATGTTTTGAACATCAACTTTGATATTCTTGGATCCGGGCGAAATTCATGTATTAATTAGGCCCGTTAATTATGCACTTGAAATTATGTAAAAAGCACGTATAACTGTTTATGTGAGCATGTTATGTGTCTACTTGGGTCAAAGGGGAGTTTGGTGCAAATTCATCCAGGGTAAGCTCCTCGAACCTTGAGGATTGTGATTTGATTGTGATTGTGATGGAATTGGAATTGTGGTTGTGTCTGGATTGGAGGTGGGCCTAACCAGGACATGGTACCTGGTATGGAGGAAGACCCAACCAGTGTACGAGATGCGTAGGAGAGGTGGGCCTCCTACGGCATCGACCGGATGAATGCGTACCACTCACCCTAGAGACTATTTCTATGTGTTTTAGATGCTTAAACCATGAACTGTCATATAAGCATACATTTATAATTATGCACTCAGCATATAGCTAAGCAGTGGAGATGTACTCCATTGCAGGTAAGAAGAAAGACAAGAAGAATCGTGAGGAGTGAGGCCGAGGAACGCCGGGGAACCACAATTGTATATGTTTTTGTTTTAATCCTAATCTTGTGTAAGGATTTGTAAATTGTAAAACGTTGTAATAGAATCATGGATTAGTTTCGTAGTTTGGAAATCTTGTAATTGAACATCTGTAGTTATGTTTTAAATGTTGTAATTGGTGTTGGTCGTGGTTGTTTGTGGATATTGGAGAAGCATGTGTTAGTATTATCATCACAGGGCTGCCCAGCAGGGGAGCAGTCGACTGGACCCTGGATCAGTCGACTGGATCTCGTGAGGTTTGGACACTGAAAGTGAATAGTATTGGTAACAGTCGACTGGACCCTTGATCAGTCGACTGAACCACTGTAGATTTTGGCTACTGCTTCTAATAATGGTAAAACCAGTCGACTGGGTCCCCAGGTCAGTCGACTGGACTCCTTTACGAAAATAGGGTTTTGGGTTCTGTAAGGCACAGTCGACTGGAAAGAATTCAGTCGACTGAAAGTTGAAGGCCGCAGTCGACTGAATCCTATCACAGTCGACTGGACCTCTGTATTTTCAAATGGATTCTTGTGAACACTTTCTAATTGGGCAAAACCTTTTTATAACTCTGATTCCAATGGATTTTTCAACTCAGAGGGTAATGTTTCCTAAAGTTTTAAAATACTCGGGGTTGTTTTAAAGTTCTTTCCGCTGCGTATAATTATATTGATGTTTGGATGAGCCTTGGTGGCATGCCACGTGTCCTATTTCCACGCGTAGTGGGATGGGTCGTGACACAGGGCATAGTGCGTGGTTTGGGAGAAGGTCCAACCAGGGAACTGGGTGCGTGGTAAGAGGAAGGCCTTGCACGACATCAATTTCATTTACCGGATGAAAGCGTACCACTCTTCCTAGAGACTAATTTGACGTATTGTGGTATCTTAAAGCATGAATTATCATATAAGCATATATTTAGAATTGTGCACTCAGCATATAACTTAGCAGTGAAGCGTTACTCCATTGCAGATGATAAGAAGAAAGGGAAAAAAAAGCATGAGGATGGAGGCCGTGGGAATGCCGGGCATCGTTCCATGTGTGGAAATGTTGTAACAAGTATTAAATCTCTTTTAGTTATGTTTAGAATGTATCTGAACTCTTGAGTTCGTGTTTTGTATAATTAATACGTCAAACTCATGTTTTGGATGAATGTTGTTAGTATTTTTGTGAATCGAGTCAAACAAGCCTTAGCTTGTTCCGTTATTGTTTGTTTTTATGGATTAGTAAATTAAACTTTGTTTTTGAAAGCTTGTTATAGCTTGTGAAGTTTGGAATTATGTAAGCCTGTTTAGAGTGGTGAAAGAAGTAAAGGTTGAATGGATCCTTAGCAAAATTCTACTGCTAGAAGGAATTCTGCTAAAGAGTCATTCGACCGGTCAAAGGGGGTCGTTCGACTGGTCGAAATATCCCCTGCATATTTTCTTTTTTTACCCCTTTCGAAAAATATTTAAATGTTTTCATTGGTTCTTAGAATACCTTTGGGACCCCTTTCAACATAAATTCATTCGTTTCAAAATATAATTACGTTTTCAAATTTATCCGAATTTTATAACTCAAAGGGTGTTATTTTCAAAAGAGTGGTTTACTCAATGTTGTTTTTAAGTTCTTTTCCACTACTATAACGTTTGAATGAATTGGTTGAGCCATGGTGGCGTGCCACGTGTCCTATTTTCGCACGTAGCTGGATGGGTCGTAACATTTATTGGTATCAGAGCTATAGATAACAAAACTTTGTGAACGTTTGACGATGAGTGGAGTGTTGAGTGATTTGATGTGTACTCTAGAATGCATCCACACATAGTAGAGATATTTGATGCATATGGTATGTTGTTATACATACATAAATTCATTGTCGTCATACATGCATAGTATTTATATATTCGTGAATCGGTGGAATCGTACGTATGTGGAGTTGTATGATGAGATAAGGTTTATGTGTCATCATAGATCTTCTGTGATGACACGAGAGAGAGATGGTATCTTAGTAATGATGACCAGTGAGATTTTTTAAACGAAAATTAAATGATTTCTTTTTTTGATCATATCAGTATATGTTTTATATGATGGTGACAAATGTCCTTTTAGAGCGTTAGAGGAGATTTTCTTATAGTTCGCCTAGAGAATGAAAGTGATTATTCATAGTTGAGTTTTGGGATTGGGATTGATTGATAAAAAGTTCTGTTCCAGTCATGGGTTAAACGTCGTGATGTGAGGGAATAGAGATGTACAATTAAGTGTTATGACAAGAAGATAGTCCAGTAACATGTGTTGCTCGAGTATGAGATAGGTGAGGAATCTCTCGCCTTATCTTATGGTGTTATCCTACAATATTATCTTATGGTGTAACCTTACAGTGTATACAGTGTATGCCGTGTAGTTAAAGAATCTTTCAACTTATTGAACGGTATGGGGATGATTGGATAGTTGAGGAATCTCTCAACCTATCTTACGGTATGTATTGGATGATTGAGGAATCTCTCAACCTATCTTATAGTATGCATTGGAGGTTGAGAATATCTTAACGGGTTGTGAGTATCATGGTTGTTGAGGAATCTCTCAACTGAATCTGGCTTCGGGTGGTCGTGGTACCATAGTGGATTTAGATGTGATAGGAGGATTAGTAGCGGATGCTACCGATTGATGGTATAAGTGAAAAGGGTGGGATTTAAGGACTAACCTAAGACGAGAGGTTAAGAATGGAAACAATAGAGTATGCTTGGATAGTTGAAACTACAGTTGGTGAAAGCTCAGTCGAGTATAGACTTCTGGAGCAGTTGCTTAGACTTGATGGTTATTCGCGTATGAATATAATGATAAGGACAACATAGGTCAAAGGAGAAATAATAGAACTTCTTGATGGAGAATAAAGGAATGGAAATGAATAGGAATAAGAAAATCTTGGTGTTTTAAGGTGGTTGTCAAAGGAAATAGAATTAAAGAAGTAAGAATATGAGGCTGGGAGTAAAAGGTATATGAGTGACTGGTTGAGCGTGATAAGAGATTCAGAGAATCAAGTTGATATTTGGATATCATAGATATAAGAGGATTTTTGTCATACCCCAACCCGCCTCGGGCGTTTAGGACACATATAACAAGCCCACACACCAATTTATTCTCAAACTTTTGAGAAAACCATGAATTAAACTTAATAAAACGAGTTTATAATGACAAAATAGCCCCCAAGGATAAAATGGTCATTAATAAAGTGATAGGTACAAAAATATCAGGTCAAAGCCAATCTATGCCACCTCAACCGGGAGATGCCAAGTCATCCGGAAAGTGCGCTCGCTACATAACCATCTGGGGTCGTCCAGCCAAGACCGCCCGGTATGAGCCCAGAGCCTGGGCTTACTGTCTGGGTTATTCTGTGATATGCGAAACCCAGGCGCATCACATGACTTGCCCCACAAGATACCAGACAGTTTCATATCTCAGCTAGAAAACTATTGGAAGGTGCAAGTTGTTTCCTAACCCACTTAGGAAACTCCAATGATTTGTGTTAATCAATTAGGATTATACTTCCTAATTGATTCGCTTACCTTGTACGAGTGGTCTCTTACACCTATAAAAGTGACCACTCACTCACATGAGAGGGGATTGCATTCTCACTCCATAGAATCAATATTTCTATATAGTACACACACTCTTTCGATCGATCGAAGCTACTTTGATCGATTGAACATGTCTTGACTTCAATCGATCGAACACTCTTCAATCGATCGAACTTGTCTTGACCAGATCCTTATGTGCCTTTCTATGCATTCTTGCAGAGCTAAGAGTGGAACCTCTTGGCTGTTTATTGTTGGCTTAGACCAGTCATTCGTTCCCATGATCAAACTCTTTGATCAGCGAATTAACCAACTGATCAATTAATGCTTACTCCACTATAAAACGATAACTGCACTCCAACGCAAAAGAACATATCTGAAGCGATAACTAGACTTGTATGGTATACTAATGTCCATCTACCGTCAGCATTCATAATCATATTCAGGTAGTCAGACAACTGTTACTGTCAACTTGAATCATGATTACTTCTTACATTCCTTGCATCTCATTCACCTCTCATGATTACCAAACATGTTGATAACTACTGATCAACAAGACTGCAGTTCTCGGTAAGCAACTTGGTGATATTTTCAAGGGAATGCTTTCTCTTTATTAGAGGGTAGATTCTATCTCGACAATATATGTTCATAACCCTATGAACATGATATACCCAATATACCCAGGTGTTGATCTTTAAGACCTCACTGATTAGTAAGTCAAAACAGCCATATCTACAGTCTATGTCCATAATCGTCTCAAGATTAAGAACATATATCTTATACAAGTTGTAAGTTCCTATCGACTGTTGACAGTTTTAGATGTCAATAGGAAAGCTCATGGTCCGTCAATGCACTATAAGCACCAACATATTAACTTAGAGTCATACTCTAGTGATTTAGATTCATCAATCCATCCAATGGTAGTTAATCATGCTACAGTGTATACTTGATGAGATATCCAGTCTCATCATCCACTGTGACAAGTTCTAAGTATCAGAGAGTAGTGATTCGTATCTTACACATATGTTTCTCATACATATACGAATTACCTACTTTGATACTTATGGATTACAACAATCATCTCATGAAAACATACAAGGTAAAATGTAAACTTATCCATCTATAAAATGTCAAATGTCTCATACATAAAGACAGGAATTGAGGGCACAATCCCAACAAAATCCATGAACCAAACAAAGCCTAAGACTGCTCAGATTGCCTCACTGGAGGACACGGATGGATCTAAGGGGGGGGGGGGGGGGAGTTTGAGACTGCCTGCCTAGATTTGAAAAAAAAAAAAAAACACATCATTATAATAGTATTATTTGAAAATACACGTGAAGTACATACACTCGCCCCCCTAATTTTTTTCTAAACCCCCTTCACCCCCCCCCCCCCCCCCCCCCCCCCCCCAATAGATATATAGATATATATATATATGTAATTTTTTTAAAAAATTGGTGTGTGCTTATAAATATAAATTCGGAATTTAGTTTACAAATTGCTCTATACTTTGTTGATTCAAATAGTTTGTATTTATCTCTCCTTATATATTTCTCTTATTATAAAAAAATGTAAAAATAAATGCAAATTTTTTTTTTGGGAAGGTGCTGCCTTTGAACCCTCGTATGCGCTCATTAAATTAGATTCCTGAATCTCTCCCTGCTGGAGGAACAATTACATCATTGTTGCGAGTTGCCTACTTGCCTCATGACTATTTAGTGAAAATATGGATTGAGGAAGAATTAGGGGTGTACAAGAAAAACCGAGATCGAAACCGACCGACCGACCAAACCGAGGGCATTCGGTCGGTTTTCAAACTTATATTTCAAGAAGAAAACCGAACCGACCAACCGAAACACCCCAAAACCCCGACCGATCCGACCAAATCGAGGCTATTGGTCGATTTTTTTATGTGGAAAAATCAAGAAAAATCGACCGAAACCGGCCGTGAACACGCCTAGGAAGAATTAGATTATGTTGATCACATCAAGAGTTACATTCCACACGGGTTGAACCTGAGCAATGGTCAATAAGGTTATTGTCTAGGCTCTCCAAAAATTCAGGTGAACCTATCATTGCTTAGTACTCCAGTACAAAATTCAGCAAAGAATATAGAGAGTTCCAGTTTAGGAGTTTGCTTAGGGTAGGGCTGCAATTCGAGCGGGTTTGGCTTCATTTTAGCATTGTTCGGGTTTGGCTCATGTTTTTGTAGTTTCTGGCCAAGCACGAGCTTGACCAATCCAATCCAAACCCGACTTATGTTTTAGTATTGAAACTCCAACTCGAGTTGAGCCTGAATTTTAGTAGATAAACAATAATATGTATAATATGATATTTAAATTTTTGGTTTAGATTTATCAAAAAATCTTTCATCTAGCACTGTAGTTTTTCAATAGTATCTAATTGTATTTTTGTCACTAAAAAATACTATATCCCACGATTGAAAATAATACATAGATAAAATGTAATATATTTATAACATAGAAATATATATATATATATATATATGGGATTTGTTAACCTACAACAAAGGAGGCTTTTAGAGACCATAAAGTTGAAACCTTTAGCGACAAAAATTTCATCGCTAAAACCTATTTTTCGTCACTAAAGAGACAGTTGTATGCTGCTAACCTACAACTATCATGTTATAGGTTAGCATCCCTCTCTCTCTATATGTGTGTGTGTGTGTGTGTGTGTGTGTGTATAAGTACGACATCGGGCTCAAGTTACTTAGATTGATAATTTCTTTGCACAAGCCTAATCCAAATTCAATTCGAGTTTGAACATTCAAACCCAGGCCCACCCAAGATATCTAAGAAAGTTGCTCAAACCCAAATAAATTATGGGTTAAGCTTAGGCAGGGCTAGATTGACCCTTCCAAATTGCAACCCTAGTAGCGGCTAAAAAAGAAAACTCGGGACAGGCCTATTTCCTCACCCCTAGAACTACGGATACAAGGACTAAACTGTTGATGCTTATGCATGATTCTAAATGTTTACCCTCTCGTGCATATGTGGCCTTATTCCCATGGAGACTACATATTTTTTTAGGAGTAATGCTCGGGGTATAACCATTTTTTACAACTCATTTATAATTATCTCTATCTCTCTCTTAAGTGGTATTGGGGTTCATTGAAATTTAGCTAGATCCTACAATACTACTTAGAAGAAAGATAGAAATGGTTGTAAATGAGTCGTAAAAAAATAATTATACCCCTAACATTAATTGTCGATCATTTTATTGGTGAGAGTTTTAAGTTCTAATCTTTACATGGAAGAAGCCAACACATTTCATATAAAAAAATATTGCTATTCGTGACCCCACATAACATTTTTGATAAGTTAGTGTTTGCACCTAAAAAATATATTTTTTAAGTTAAATTTTATATAAGGCCGATGGTAATTTTTTAATCGGATTATGAGGCCGATCACATAAATTAGGGGTCAAGTGACTGGTTCAAAGGTTGATGGGGCAGGATAACTTTTGATACATCTAGCCACAATCAGACTGACATGCTCTATTGGCTACCTAAGATATATACACACGTGTGTATATTGATATGGTGGGATCCACTTTATAGGATTGTTTATTTCTTTAATCACATATGGCAGCCCGATGGCTTTTAACCATTAAGCCCGATTGTAATTTTGGCCAATTGGGTTGACCGTTTAATAATTATTCTCATTTGGCCATTCACCTCAATTCGGATACAATGTCCCACTGTAGGAATTATTATGGCGGGCCACCCTTTTGTCTGGCTGTACATCTATTCGGGGTGACTTCATTTAACTATTTGGTGGGCCATCACCCATTTTCAATTGCATGGTGTTTCGGGCTATGGTCATGATGCTTCGGGCTAAGCCTATTTGGATGGATGAATATTATATGTGCAAGTATGAGTAACATATCATTCAGCTACTTTATGAAAGGAGATATGGTTGATTATAAATGGAAGTCATCATTTATACAAACTCTCAATAATATTCTGTGATAAGGGAAGTTGTAGGTATGGTATATCTTGTGAAATATTATCTAATATGGCAGGATAATATTTCAATATCTTGGGCGATAATGTCAGAATATTATGGGATATGAAAACATATATACATACACATAGATATATTTTGCTTGGGAGCTAAGTCAGCCGAACCAAGACTTAAGATAGACCAGATTCAGGCTGCATATATATACACACCCGTATATATATATATATATATATATTTCAAGATATGGAAGGTTTCAAGGTATAGTAGATTTTAGCAGTTTATGGAAATAAACTGGTATTTTTTATCAGATTATTGTTGATCAGATATTTTCTACCTTATCTAGAAGACCTCCATGGCCACTATAAATACAGCAGGCAGGCTAGCTAGCAATCACTCGACTCCGCGTCACTTCGACAAACCGCATTCACCAGCGTTCTTAGCATTCGTAGGATTAGTTTTTTTTAGGCAAATATAAGCATCCTTTTTATTTTTCTTAGCTTTCAATTACATTATTGTAATTTCTTTTCTTTTAATTAAATAAAAGTCTATTTTATATAATTCTTTCATTCATCACTTGTATGGCTTGTATGCTTCAATACTGCCATAGAACCTTACGCCAAGGGTACTTTCCTACTTGGTCATCACAAACACCCGTTAGAAGTTAGATCTAAAGCCTTGTGTATCACTCACACAAGCAATATAGGAAATTAGTTTGCACACACTCGAACCACTATTGGTTCTGGCACGCCCGCGCAATTTACAGCAAAAAGTTAGTCATAACTTCTTTTCAATATTTTGAAGAGAACAAATTTGCGTACGTAAGTTTTGATCATCCAAGTATCTCATTTAATTGGATTCGCCACTTTTCTTATTAATTCATCTCTATTTTATCTATGAAAAGTAGTGGGTCTCACTTACTCACCCAATGAGCAAATTTTGGATAAGTAAAATTGTTCTATATTTTGAACAAAATAAGAAGAGTAATACTATACTTCCCAAATTTTTATCCCAAAAGTGCTTTCTAAATTATGGGCAGTGGGGGCATGACTAATCACTAAGACCAACTGAATTTTGATTAAAAAATTTTTACCTGACTCCATCCCACGATCACATTATTTGAAAAGAACTTTTGAAATAAAAATTTAAGATGCATTACTCAAATAAGAATGATTCACTACTCAATTCAAACTAGCTACTACAGTTTATTCAAAATTCGAAAGCCCTGTGCGCCAAAAAGAAAAAAAAAGAAAAAGGGGACCCTTAAATTATACAAAAGAAATTAAAAGGGGACCATTTGATTCTTATAGTCTCATACAATCAACTCCTCAATTCGTGGGAAACCCTAAATTCGTATGTCAAAAACTTCAAGGACATTAAAAAGGGAGCATGTGACACTCAATAAAAACATCCAAAACTCGGTGCCAACCATGCAAAAGAATATCAATAAACTATGTGACTTATATAAGCAATTGGGACCATACTACAGTAATTAGGGGTAAAAACGGTTTGGTGTGGTTTTCAAGTAAATTAATTGATTTTGATTTGGTTCGTTTGGTTCGATTTATTGTATTTTATCGGTTTGTTTCGGTTTGATTTTTATATTGTACAAAAATTCTAAAAATCAACCAAATCGAATCGAACCGATCGGTTTAGTTGGTCCGATTGATTTTCTTTCACCCCTAACACTAACGTTTATATCTTGGGAACTTCTATATATGATATGAGAGTTACAACCTAGTGATTTAAGGTGTATGATACTGTTTGGTTGGAAAATTTATAAGTGTGTGCGAGCGTGTCAGGCAAGCAAATTGCCAATGTGTATGATCCAAACTGCGCCTCACCAGGCAAATTGTGGTGACGTTCGATGCCTTGAACAGGACTTTTATCGTGTGAGATGAAATAAAAATTTGTTCAGAAAAAGAGAAGGCTCGAAGTCAAGCCCAAAATGAATAAACAGATTTTGCCTCAAAATGCAAGCAGACCTTTAGAAATTCAATTACACATTCGAAGTACAATTCGAAGTGCCCAGAAGACACAATACTATGTACTCACAGATCAAATAAGGGAAATAGAATAATCTTAAACTAAGAACTAAAGAAATGAAAGTGCAAAAGAGTGCAATAGTAACCTATATATCTACTTCGAACAGTAACTAGTACATTACTCCTAACTAGGCTAAACTACATAACCTAAACTAATGGCCATGGTGGCCGGCTAAGGAAAGAAAAGAAGAACAAAGTATGTGTATTAATGCATTGTTGTGTGGTCAAGGACCATTACAAAGGAGCACATAACAACATATTTATAGATGAACAACATAACTAACTATTTGAATTTAAACATTTCCCTCCTATTATATTAACTACCAATTTCAAATTCATACAACTACCAATTAGTGGGAGATGATCCTATGATGACAAGTGTCTTCAAGCAACTTCCATCTTCATCATCACCATTGATCTTCAAGTAACTAATCTTGATCTCCCCTTGTAATGCCAAGTGTCCTTCAAGTAAAGCTACTAAATGGCTTCCATGACAAGCCAAATAGTTTACAATAATAATAATATCATTATTATATAGTAATATAGTAACATATTAAAATGGCATAACTATACCAATATAGTAATATAGTAAAATGACATTTTATGGTATAAACATAAGCCCCCCTGGTTCTTTGAAAATGAAGCATACGTAATTTTTGAAGAACCAACTTTTTGATTTCCAAAAAATAGCATAATATGTTTCGAAGCCAACATAACAAATTCGAACACGAAAAATGGCTTTAAAGTTGTCTCGAAGCCAATATAACAGCCTCGAATACAAAAAACTTTGCTTTAAACTAACTTCGAATCAAATGAAATAGCCTTGAAGGCTTCGTAGCCAATATAATTACTTTGAACACAAAACAATGGCTCTAAACTTGGTTCGAAGCCAATCTAAAGGCGTCAAACACAAAACAATGGCTTCAAAGTTGCTTCAAAGCCAATGAAAAGGATTTGAACATAAAATGATGGCTTAAAACTGTATTCGAAGTAAGTATAAGGGGGTTCGAACACAAACAAAGGACTTTAATTTTGCTTCAAAGCCAGAATAAAAACCTTGAACACAATATAAACTAAATTTCAATTGGTTAAAACCAATTAAACATCACAAAAATGGCTTTAGACTTAATTCGAAGCCAATACAATAGTTTCGAATTACCAAAAATGGCTTTAAGCTTGCTTCGAAGCCAATAACATAACATTGAATACGAAAATATAAATGGCTTTGAAGCCAATACAGTAACTTCGAACATAAATTATGTCTTAAACTTGTTTCAAAGTCAATACAACTACTTCGAATGCAAACTAAATGGCTTTAAACTATTGTCAAAGCCAATAGAAGAGTATCGAACACAACATAAATGACTTTAATTTTGCTTCGAAGCCAACATATGTATCGCAAAATACATTCATTTAACCGATCACTTTCGGTAAAAAGTAACTACAAAGCCATGGATGCTACTGCCTATTGGCATGCCAAAACAAAAAGAATGTATTGGATGCTTTTTTTTTTTTTGTAAGTTGATTCATGCGGGGTAAACCTTTTAAGGTTACTGAACTTCAACTCTTATAAGCACATGTGATAACTTCTTTCAATCACCATTTGAAAAATCAGTCCACTGTAACTTCTCCACTAGATATCTATTCATTTGTAGAGAATTAACTTCCACCACGTTGTGAATTAACTGCCTGTTTCCAGAAAATTCATACCCTTTGGGGACTAATTGCAAACTTTTTATGTATTTATTTTTTATTTTGGGTGTAGACCTTGACCCAAATTTTTGCAACTGCATTGCATGATAAATGCAAGCAAATTTCAGTCTTACACTTTCGACATAGAACAAGATGACCAAATATGGCCAGTTATCATTTTTCTTCATAATCATTTTGGCACATGACCAACATTCTGGAAGAGTCTCATGAAATCATGGAACTGTCCATGAATGTCACCATAGATGGTGAAGGGACTATTGATAGGTTGCATTGGACTCTTCAAAAATGTTTTGGCTCAACAAAAAATTTCTACCAGAATTAAAATTTAAATTTCTGGCTAATGCACCATATGATCACATGTTATCCAAAAGCACAAATTGGGCCCACCTCTCTACCCAATTTCAAATGGATACTCCATGGTTTTTTCATTCCTTGGTCGTATTAGACCAGTTAAGACAGTGAAGCCAATTTCCTTCAAAAACTTTTTTTTGTTTCTTCGTAATAACACTGTAATAGTATAATCCACATGGTCATAACCCAATTTTGATGAGCACCACAAAGCCAAAGTGGGTATTGACCAACTAAAGCCATGATTGGCTTAAATAATTCATAGATTTCAACATTTGGTATGGTAATGTTGAAAAACTCGAATACATGAACAAAAGTTGGTTCATGATTCTCAACCATACTTGGTTGTAAAATAGTCCCCTCGAACGTATTTTCATCACTATTATTTGGTTGATTAACCAACAGAAGCGATGATGGCATTGGTGATTTTTTTATTTCCACCATTAAAGGATCATGAAGATTCTTCATAATTAATTTATTTTCATTCATTGGCTCATTTTTTTGAAGAATAGTTGATATCCCTCGAGCCATTTCATACATTTTAGTTTTCAAATTAAATGCTTGATCCTTTAATTCTTCCAACAATGGAACTAAATCATTGATCCATTTTTCACCACCATAGTTTGGTTTTGATGGTGGTGAAGCATACAACACTTCAAAATTGTTGTCACCAAGATTTGGTGTTAATGGGGGTGACACATACGCCCATTCATAATTGCTACTACCAAATTTTGGCGTTGATGAGGGTACAATATACCACCCTTCAAAATTCATCTTGACACTTGTGTCCCACCGGGCGTGCCAAAAATGTTTGGTTGGAAAATTTATAAGTGTGTGCGAGCGTGCCAGGCAAGCAAATTGCCAATGTGTATGATCCAAACTGCGCCTCACCAGGCAAATTGTGGTGACGTTCGATGCCTTGAACAGGACTTTTATCGTGTGAGATGAAATAAAAATTTGTTCAGAAAAAGAGAAGGCTCGAAGTCAAGCCCAAAATGAATAAACAGATTCTGCCTCAAAATGCAAGCAGACCTTTAGAAATTCAATTACACATTCGAAGTACAATTCGAAGTGCCCAGAAGACACAATACTATGTACTCACAGATCAAATAAGGGAAATAGAATAATCTTAAACTAAGAACTAAAGAAATGAAAGTGCAAAAGAGTGCAATAGTAACCTATATATCTACTTCGAACAGTAACTAGTACATTACTCCTAACTAGGCTAAACTACATAACCTAAACTAATGGCCATGGTGGCCGGCTAAGGAAAGAAAAGAAGAACAAAGTATGTGTATTAATGCATTGTTGTGTGGTCAAGGACCATTACAAAGGAGCACATAACAACATATTTATAGATGAACAACATAACTAACTATTTGAATTTAAACATTTCCCTCCTATTATATTAACTACCAATTTCAAATTCATACAACTACCAATTAGTGGGAGATGATCCTATGATGACAAGTGTCTTCAAGCAACTTCCATCTTCATCATCACCATTGATCTTCAAGTAACTAATCTTGATCTCCCCTTGTAATGCCAAGTGTCCTTCAAGTAAAGCTACTAAATGGCTTCCATGACAAGCCAAATAGTTTACAATAATAATAATATCATTATTATATAGTAATATAGTAACATATTAAAATGGCATAACTATACCAATATAGTAATATAGTAAAATGACATTTTATGGTATAAACAGATACATCCTAAATTACAATATTTTGGTGCGAAAATACTTTAAATTGTTGTCAAGTTATTCTAACTTTGAAAATCATCAACGTTTAGAAAAGAAAAAAAAAACACTTTACTCTTGAAAAATGATTACATTATTCTGGTACAACGTTTTAGCACAAAGTACAACATCTTAACATCAAACCTACTAGAATTGTACTTCTAAAAAGAGTTAAATACCTTCCCATTGTTTTGAAGAATTATCATACTCAATGTACAGGTGGATCTGTATAACACATGTAACACAAAAGTGTACCAATACGCGTTTTAAACAGAAGTATGCTTAAAATAAAAGCAAAGAAGTGTTATCATTTTCCTTCTATCTTTTCACTAAATACTTAATAACGTCTAGTTTAAGGTCTTTTGGCTTGAGAGTAGCTTGGGTAATGGTTTAAGGGCTGTTTGGATTTTGGTTTAAGGCTATTTGGCTTAATGACTTTTGACTTATGGACTTTTGGCTTAGGGTTTTTGGCGCAAGGGCTATAGTTTAATGGCTTTTGGCTTTTGAGTTGCCAATGTTGTGAAGTTTGGTAATGAATATTCCCGTAATGAGAATGTGTAATTTAAAGGGGCACTTGGTCTAAGGTTCATGATCAGAAAAATTTACCTAACTAGGTTCACAAATTTTTTCAATCCCATATAAGTTCCTCCATGTTTGTTTGACAAAAAACGCATATAGTAGCTGTCGCGATGACATCAGTGCTCAAATTTTTTTTTTTAAATTCAAAATGAAAAATCCTTTTTTTTTTAAATAAAAATTTGTATATATATATGTATATATTTTGGTTGGTTCATGATGACGGAAACTTTTGAAATGCCTCTATGACAAATGTTTCAGTTCTCTCCTATCGATTTTCTTATACCCCTGATTGATCCAACCTCAAGGATCTTAGTCCAATTTTCTCTAATTTAAATTGTTTGATAGTGCGTTTAAACATGGGTTATATACTTATACCTGGTACTTAAACAAGGGCTATGCTATTCGCACTCCATTGATTACAAAATGCACTCCATAAACTGTATTGGGTGCATGGTACGACAAGTTATCAGATTGATACCATAGAATGTATTAGTTGATTTTTGGACTTCTAATAGTAATTCCGTTAAGCTATAGCAACGAAGTATTTGTTCTTTGCAAGGTTAGTATAACTCAAATAATAAAGAGTTTGGTATATGTATGTCCCTTTTAATACATATATTTAAGGGTAAATATCACTTACCTCCCTTGAGGTTTGGCCTAATGACACTTACCTCCCTTGACATTTCAGGAGTAACACTTACCTCCTTATTTTCGAATCTTAGTAACACTTACCTCCCTTCTGTTAACTTACCGTTAAAGCAACTAACGTATAATGATGTCATCAGTTAAAATATTTTATTAATTTCTAAATTACCCTTACATTCTCTTCCCATTCCATATCTCTCCTCTATCTACTAGTTATAGCTTAAGGTTTAGAAATCAATTTGACCATTTCAGTGAGCTTAAAATTGGCTCATTAGCTCATCTTCTTCTTGTTCTCAAACCCAAACCCACATGAATTTTGTGAACCCCAATTCAAAGCTTTGAACATAAACATAGTTTACCCATTCAAAGCTTTGCTTTTGGTGTATAATTTTTTCCCGTACACAGTGTTCTATTCTAAGGACCACGAATTGGGTTTTTGAGGATTTGTGGCTCTTGATTGGGCATAGGCTTGGCTTTCTAGGAGAATATAATCATGATACAAATTTTGGATTTGTGGCTCTTGATTGGGCATATGCTTGGTTTTTTGTTAATTTGGGTTTTCTTCTCTCTACTAGACCCAATTCGATTCTTATTTTGTTCTCCTAAATCGGATTTAGATAGAGAGTTCAGTATATTTGAACGGAAGTTGAGAGTTCGGGTTTGCCAAACTTTCTGGGATTACGAATCAGATTTATGGTAACAGTGATGTTGATGTTGTACTGGGGTTCTTGGATGTGCAGACTGTGGAAGTGATGGAGGTGTGTGACTGTGATTGGCGGTGGAGTGGTAATGGTGGTGACTTCTGTGGAAGCAATATATATATATATATATAGAGAGAGAGAGAGAGGGTGAGTGAGAGAGAGAAATAATTTTATGGACCGAGTGAAGTGTACAGAGCATACCCATCTTGATCATCATTACCCTGATTTGGGTCTCAATTGCTTTGAATTGGTTATATAAGAAACAATAGGTGAAGAAAAATGACAATCACTACTGATATTCATTATAATAGAGATGTTGGTTTTGGAGAGGTCATTTTCATCATCTTCAGTGAGAGTCTCCAATGGAGGAAGAGTGAACAGTATAAAGAGGGGAAGAGAGAGGAGTCCAGAATTTTTTTTTGACTTTTAATAAGTGAGGTGTCAAATTTTTATTGGGTATTAATATGTAAAAAAACAAATTGTAAAAGATGACATAGATAAGTAGCCAAAACGACACCATTTTATTAAGAGTAAATTGGTAAGTTATCATCTCCGTTAAGCCGTTAACTGACAAATGTTTAGAAGGGAGTTTAGTGTTATTTCTGAAATGTGAGAATGTAAGTATTATTAGACTAAAACTCAAGAAAGATAATTTTAAAGTTCGAAACTCATCCCCTATTTTCTAATAAAAAACAGAGAGTATTTTTTCCATCTTCCTTTCTCTCTTTTCACAATCCCTGAAAAAAGAGTCAAAGGCCACTTTTCGTCCTCCCAATCCAAAGCCCCTCCCCCTGAAGCTCCCAAGACCTCTCTACCTGGATCAACGTACCCATTAGTAGACCTTCCTTCTCTCTCTCTCTCGATTTTCGGATCACCACATGACCTTTTCCCCAATTTTTCTGGGCTTCCCAAATTACCCACCTCTCTCTGCCTTATCCACTTGAGAGAGAGAGAGAGATTCAACACAACAACCCACCACAGAAAAAGCTTGAAGACAAACTCAGTCTTCCTTTTTTGTCTTTCTTTTTTTGGTGGGGACCTCTTTTGTTTTCTTGGGGTCTTCTACTTCTTCTTCTTCTGTTGTGGCCCTGTGGGTTCACATTTTTGCTGGAATTTCTTGGAACACGGACAATTCTTGCCTTTCTAGGATTCCTTTGCAGTCTTTTCACAACGTCTCTTCTCATTCTCAAAAAAAAAATAATAATAATAATAAAATAAATAAAATCAATCTTGGTGCTCTGATTTGATTTTGAAATTCTGGGTTTCTCTTGCTTTTTTGTGCTATTGACATTTTGGGGAGGTGGGTCTTGGGGGATTTGGTTTTCAATAGTTTCTTGGGATTAATTTGTAGTTGATGATTTGATGTCTTTGGCGGTTGGAGCTGTTTCTGGTTCCAAGAGCATGGGACTTGAAGAAAATGAGAAGAGTGGTGATGAAGGAGGAGGGAATGTGAAGAGAAGCATGAGTGAGAGTTCTTTGTATGCTACTGAAGATGAGGAAGAAGATGAAGATGGTAACAAAATTGAGTTGGGTCCTCAGTACACCCTTAAAGAACAGATTGAGAAGGACAAGGTTTGTTTTTTCTATTATAATTTAGCACATAATATTATTATATGTGTGTGTGTGTGTGTGTGTGTATAAAATGTGAGTCTGATGTTTTTCTGCTGATTGTTCTCTGAGATTTTAGGATGATGCTAGCCTAATGAGGTGGAAGGAACAGCTTCTTGGGAGGGTGGATTTGGACAATGTTGGAGGTAATAATGATTCCCACTAACTTAAATTTGTAACTATAACCAAATTGAGTTTGGGAGGATCATTGCTCATGGTTGTTGCCATAGTTTTTGTTTTTAATTTGCTTAGGGTCTGTTTGATTCATGGATTTAATAGGAAAAAAAAAAAAGAAAACTCAGACTTTTCGTTTGGTTAACAAGGAACAAGTTTTAAAATAGGAACAGAAATAGTGTAAAGAAGTTCAATTTTTTGAATTTTTGTGAGCCACTTATCTTCCTCCCTTCTTGATTTACTATTTTGAAAATTTATTATTTTTAATGTTATTTAAGTGTTAAGAAAAATAAAAACTAGAAAAAAATGCTAATGCCACAAACCAAATCAGCTCATCAAATTGTGCACTTTGCTTTGTTATGTAAAATATATGTTTTGTCAGCTGTGTTTTCGTACTATACGCTGAGAGTATATGGATTAATGGATATCATTTGTATTTCTGCTCTTTTGATTTGTTATATCAGTCTAAGATTTGCTTTGTTTTGTGAATGTTTTTATTATATCGTGTTTACTGCTAAAGATCAATAAAAGGGCAGCCCAGTACACGAGGCTCCCGCCATTGCGGGGTCTGGAGAGGGTGAGATGTATGCAGCCTTACCACTGCAAGCAGAGAGGCTGTTTCCAGATTCGAACCCATGACCTCCAGGTCACAATGGAGCAACCTTACCGTTGCGCCAAGGCTCCCCTAAAGATCAATAAGAAAAAAATAAGATGAAGATTTTAGCAAAAGCAGAAAAGGAACCAACTTTACCACAAAAAAAATTTGATGAATTGTAAATTTCTAACCTAGGAAGCACCAGTGCGGGTGCAGGTGCGGAGGATTCACCAGTTTTCCAAAAAGTAAGGGTAAGGATGCGGGTAAGGATGCGGGTAAGGCGAGAGTACTTGTATATAATATATAAAAATATATATATATTTATATAATACTATAATATTATTCTATGAATAAATTGTCTTTTTAATTGTTTCTTACTTGCTTATGTAAAGAAATAACAAGAAAACGATGTTTTGTGCATTAGTGTTTACAAATATATTAGTGCATTAGTGTATACACTTGGGCACCCAAAATTGAACTTCAAAAGAACTCAAAGAATCCTAGAAGCACCCAGTGCGGGTGCGCACTGAATGCGGGTGCGGCGGCCTTTTCGAAAAGTCCTTCATCATAGTTTCTAACTAAAAGCACAACATTGATTGGGATTCTTCATATAATCTTCGTAACCTACTTTCTGATATTTTGAATGGAAATTATTTTCGACCGTACATTAGGTGCAAATGTTTACATTTTCCCCTTGTTTTCGTACTATTGGTACAATTCTCTACCAAAAAAACATACGTTTTCCATTTCCCCCCTCCTCTTGATTGAAATTTCCGGATTTACACTTCCGATATTGTTTATGAGAAGGACCATCTTCAGCAGAAACACATTTGTATCAATTTTTAACGATAAAGTCTATGTTAAACTTGCAGATGAGTCCCTCCCTTAAGTAGAATTGTTCGTCATGTTCTAGTCAAATCAAGAAAACTAATGGCCTGTTTTTGGTAGGCTCGGAACCGTTCTTTATATTGAAGTGTTTGATAGATACCATCTTACGCGTGAAAAGTTCGTGTCCTGTCTTAATCTATCTTAAAACAGGATCTTTCTCAAACCAACATGATGTTGGTTTTCGTTAATGGGAAAATTGCGAATATATTTACTGTGAGACCCGCACACCATAACTGAGTATTTTTAATTTCATTTATTGCAGAAACACTTGAACCGGAAGTGAAAATCCTTAGCCTTTCAATCATCTCTCCTGAAAGACCCGACATTATTCTTCCTATTCCCGAAGATGGAAACCCGAAAGGGTTGTGGTTTACTCTGAAAGAAGGAAGTCATTACAGCTTAAGATTCTCCTTCCAGGTCACCAATAACATTGTGTCTGGCCTCAAGTACACCAACATTGTCTGGAAAACCGGTATGAGGGGTAAGCCATCTCTCTCTAACTCATGCTTAGATTCTATTTGGTTCATAGACTTAGTGAGGGAAAAGAAAAGAAAATGGTGAAGAAAAGCATTTTTCTTTTGTTTGGTTATTAACGTTCTGTTTGGTTTAGAGATTTAGTGAGGGAAAGTAGAAGGGAAAAAAAATAAAAAATAAAAAACAGTGAGGAAATCACTTATCTTCATGTGGTTAATAACAGGGAAGAAGAGAAAATAGGATGAAAAATAAATTTTGGAACTTTTGTTGTATTTTGCGAGTCATTTCCCTTCCTCTTTTCTAGAGTTTCTATTAAATATTATAAAATTCAATTTCTAATGCTATTCAAGCATGGAGGAAAATATTAGGGAAGTAGTTTTCCTCTTCATTTTGCTTCCCATTTCATTTTCCTTCACGAAATGCACTAACCAAACAGAGCCCAAGGAAAACAATGTGGAAAATAAATAGTGAAATAAAATAAAGTTTTTGAATTTTGTTACTCACTTCCTTCTTCTTTTCTTGACTTACTGGTCTATTTTGGAAGTCGTTAATCTCAAATGTTGTGTAATCATGAAGGAAAAGACTCAGAAAATAGTTTTACTTCTTGTTTTCCTTTTAGTTTTCTTTTCATACTCTAAATCCATGAACCAAACGGACCCTTAAAATTTTGAAACTTCTGAAAGCCTCCCCTTATGTTTTATCTTATTTCAGTGGATAGCTCAAAAGAGATGCTTGGAACCTTTAGTCCTCAGCAAGAGCCTTACACGCATGAGATGCCTGACGAGACCACACCTTCTGGCTTTTTCGCCAGAGGCTCATATACTGCAAGATCGAAGGTATGTTCAGTTGAATATGCTTTCCTTTCCTTGTATGAATATGCACTTTGCTTTAGATAATCCAACATGATATGCATTGATAAGTTAGGCTAAAGAATTGGCATCAAGTGGGTCAATGACAAGTCCCGATGCCCACGAAATATATATTTGTTTTGCATGATTTCTCAACTGAATTCATATCCTAGTAATGTGTTTATTTGGTCACATGAGGCTGTTTTTTTCTTGACAACTGACAGTGAAACTTAAATGGAATGGTATATTTCTGATGTCTTTTAGGCTTTGTTTGGCTTACTGATATGACATTGGAAATTGGAAATTTCAAAACTTTATAGGAATTCAAAGAAAAGAGAACGGAAGTGCCTCACAAAATTTAAAAATTTTATTTTACTTTTCGCCATATTTTCTTTTCCTTCCTATTTTCCTCACCAGTCTCCTTGTTTGCCAAACAAAGGAAAAAGTTTTCCTCTATGGTTTCTTTTATTTTTCCTCACTGAGTTGATGAACCAAACATAGCCTTAGTGGTGAGAAAATTAGTTAAAGGTGAAGAATATGGTAATCTGGCACGTAATAGACACATCAAACATGTTTTTGCTTTGTTTTTATCAGCACAGGAAAATCCGTACTAGTTGAAAAGTACTTAGTAATTTAGAAAGGTAAGTAGTGAACTATAATGACGTAAATCATTCCGGTGGACAGAATTTGTGTAGTTATATATTACAATGAATACAACTTTTCATTAATTGGTGAATCCTCGGACTAGTCGAGCAAATAAAGTGAAATAGCTGGATGATGATTGGTTTGCTGATGAGGGTGATCACAAAATTTTCGCCATTTGCAGCCTTGAATGGTTTGAAACATGTTCGCCAGTGAGATCGGGGAAGGATGGAAGGATTGATGATAGAGGCTGCTGCTCCAGTATCAAAGAAAGCTATGACAGAGATTGGTTTGTCATATTTTGCAGGGACAATAGTAACCCTGGCCATCCATTATATCTCCCCAGATTCTATCACTCTTGTTCAGCCTCTTGCCAGGGTTACTATTGTCCCTGCAAAATATGACAAACCAATCTCTGTCATAGCTTTCTTTGATACTGGAGTAGCAGCCTCTATCATCAATCCTTCCATCCTTCCCCGATCTCACTGGCGAACATGTTTCAAACCATTCAAGGCTGCAAATGGCAAAAATATCTCAATTTTGCAAGTTGATGGTTCCGGTGACAATATTTGTCAAGAATGTCTACAAATAATTTTTACATCTTAATGCATCGTCGTATTAAAAATTGCACTAAGTTTGACCATGTCATTGTAGGGCTTGTTTGGGAATGTAGTACAAAATAGGGCCAGGTTCAGTTCCTGTCTCATTTTCTATTTGGTTCTTTTGAAAACCAACCACCAACATCATGTTGGTTTTACAAATAACTTGTTTTTAAGTTATTTAAGACCAGAGAAGAACTGTGCAATAAAAGGGTACCTACAAGACACTTGATTAGGTAGGACCGGGATGAACCAGAGAACCGCTTCAATTAGAATTCCTGATTACCCTTGTTCAAAAGCAACAGTAACATGTGAAACAAACCAAACTTTGAATCAAGTGCATGTCTGTATATTCATGATTATGCCTTTACTAATTGCAACAAAAGTTTATCAATCCTCACTTTCATTTAACTTTTATTTATTTATTTATTTTTTTTTTTTTCAGTTTCTTGATGATGACAACAAATGCTACTTGGAGATCAACTACACGTTCGATATCCGTAAGGACTGGATCACCCCTTAAACAGAGAAATTCCTCGCCCGTATTCACTTATCCCACTTATTCAGTTACATTCTTGTACACCCATATCCGTATGTAAAGATTTCCCATTAGATAGATTTTACCGTCGTTCCCTCGAGATTTTTAACCAATTCAATTTCTAGGATGATGCCAGATTCCATATCAACTGAGGCAGGCTCATTTGGTAGGTACCCCTCAATAAATACATATAGCACTTTAAAAGCCATTTAGATCATAATCTTCTTCTTATAGCTGGCTGAGCTTGATTTATATTTGCTTGTAATTTTGTGGGGATGAACTATTTTGGTGGAGGTTGAAGAGTAGAATGACTGTTAGAGATCTACAAAGCAATGCAACTAATGGGTCTCTTTTTGTTTGACAAACTCTTTAGCCTTTTTGGATTCTTTGAACTCTAGTAGTGATGCTGATAAAGTTAACTGAGACAGAGTTGTATTTTTCTACTGTGTGACTATTCTCTGTTTGTTCACCTGATGGCCATCTTTTTACTCATTATTCTTCTTCTGGATGTACTTTATTTGTAATAATTTCATTGCAAATTTTGACTTTTATCTTAGTCAACCTAGAATAATTAAAGCTGAGTCAAAAACATTGATGGAATAAGTGGTTAGTTCCCCATTGCACTATTGAAAAACCAAAAAATTAAGGCCCCGTTTGGTACTTCCAAAATTAAGGCCAAGATTAAGTAATATGTCCCAAAATGTGTTACAAGATCCGAAACTGTGGTAAGAGTGAAAACCTTCTTTATTGAAAAAGTAAAAAATGGTTTTCAAATTTACTACACTTTTTGAGACCTAGTTACACTCATGGGATATAAGTTGCACAATCTTGGCACATGAAACCACTAATATGTATGATACAACCAAAACTATATGTATTGTAGAATCATCCAAACTAATGAATGTCTTAGGCCCCGTTTGGCAATAGTTTTTGGCACGCCTAACTATTATAGAATAGTTTAAAAACTGAACTTTTGGATTCAACCACAGAAAACTACCCTCGGCTAAAAGCTATCTTGTACAGCTATTGGCTAATTGCAATTTCCAGCGATTAAATCACAAAAATAAAAGTTGTTGCCAAATGGCCTTAGATGTTCCACTAACCTTGATAAATTTATGACTTTTTTTCTTCTTTGGAAAATTAATATTGTTTTTGGATGCGGTTCGTTGTTTCACATCAGTTGTGTACTAGGTTGTCCTTGGGCTTATTTAGTGAGTAACCCCTTCCTTCTGTCAACTTAAGTATTGGTAGTGAATGTTATTACATTATTTGGCATCAAAACCAGTTAGGGAATACTAGCGTGTGGAGTCACCTATGATGACCAACGATAGGCCCTAGTCATGGATGTCAGGATTAAGGCAATGCAGTACGCTGTCCCACATCGGTTGTTTAATGGGTTAATCTTAGGCTTACTTAGTGAGTAACCCTTTTCTCCTATCAACTTAAACTTTTGGGAGTGAAATGTTACTACATTATTGTTACAGTAAAAAACCTTCTGCATTAGGTGACTAGATATAGTGCTTGACAGTGATTTTTTAATCTTTGGTAAGATAGATCTTTCAAGAGCTGGCATTTACTTGAAAAAATTATTACAAATCAAATCCACGTTAGATTGAAGATGCTCTTTTTTCTTTTCCTCATAACTGTGAAACAAATGAATTTCCAACATGAAAACAGGAGAATCCAAGGAGCACCCCTTCCTTACTATGCCCTACCCATTACAGATAGAAAACTTGTACACATTGAGGACTCATGGATCACCATCATTAGATTAAAGGTCATGTGATATATCTACACACACATACTTAAATTAGATGTGTGTCTCTGTAAGACAGCTGGGCTTTATTTTATTTTTTATTTTATTTTTGTCCAAGATATGTTTTTTTTGAACTTTTGAATTTGGGTAAATAGCTTGAGGTTACAAGTTTGGGAGCAGGAGGTTACAAGTTCCCATTCGGAATTTTTCTTGTAATCACGTGTTAGATGACATGTTGTACAAAAGCGGCGGCTAAAAATTAATTTGGTACCGTATCTTTGTTGCAAAGTTTTACTTTGGGTTTTACAATTTTGATTGCAATTGTTTGGACCTCAAATAATGAACTCGTTTCAATAATAAAAAAATAATAAAAAAAAAACAATTGTTAACGTTGTCAACAAACTTATGACAGAATGGACCACATGGATCAAATTTTAAGATTCAAAAACACTATAGTACCATATAGTTTCACAAAAGTTTTATTTTATCATGTGGCCCAATACATTACATTTTTTTAGCGCAGTTAACGATTGTCCTCGGTTGAAAATAATTCGAAAATAGAGAGTCCAAAGTGTTGCAATAAAAAAATGTAGGGTGTAGACACCCCATTTTTGCCTAACCCAATCATTTCAAAAATAATGTGTCATTTTTTTTTTTTGAATCATCCCAATCTGACCTCAAATGGAAAAAATATTACAAGTCAAAACTATGAGGTTAAAAGGTCAACAATCTCGCATGCACCCGACCACACATGACTATTGCTCCACATTTTTTTTGGAGGGAAAACACTTTCGGTGGATTCACAAAAGAGAAAACAAACAAAAGAAAAAAATATATATCCAGCACATGCTAGGATCCCATTTTCATTTACTTTTCTTTTCTTTTTTCTATCACTTCTATCTTTGTCTCCCACTCTTCTTTCATTTTATTTTTTTATTTCTCTCCCTCTTCTCTTCTTTCCACTACAAATACCCACACATTAACATCTGCACAAGAGAGGGAGCAGCCCCACTCCCTCATCTCTTCTTCATCTCTCTTCTCTAACCTCAATCACCATTGAAGCACCAAACAGTCCATGTTACTAACATCCACTGCTGTGATGACAATCAAAATATCACCATGAATTTATTTTTGATTCAAATAAAATGAAATCAATTGGAGAGTATTCCTTACTCAATGATAGTTTCCTATGATTTTTCTCAGAATTTACAAAAATCGTATAACCCATTTTCAAAGCAAAAACACACAAGGCAAATAATCTGCCAGAAACATCACAGCAGTGACACTAAATCACGTTTACTGTTTGGACTACTTCAAGATTTTTTCTTCACTTCATTTTTTTTTGTCCATTAACTATAGCCTCTTAACTACGGTTGTGAATTTTTTTTATTTTTTTCGGATCAGTTTAATTTTGTAAAAAATCGTCCAATTTTAGTCGACAGTGCAGTTCCTTTTTCTGAGTAAGGGTGCTTCTAAATTCAATTTCTCCCAATCTATAAAAGATATTGCAAAATGGTTTTCTACCATGGAAACTAGACTCATTTGGGAACATTCTCTCAAACTTTAAAAAAATTTGGGAACACCAGAATCTCTCCATTCCATTTTTGGAAAACTTCTCTCAAAGTTGCTAAAAAACTGCACTTCGAACTAAACTTTTATGGAACTTTGCTTTTATTTCTTTCATTTGGGATTTTGATCTTTTTCAAGTGAATAAAGTCTAGTATATTAGAAAACTTCTTTAAAAAGAATATAAAAAAAAAACAGAAAATAAAAAATAAAAAATAAAAAAAATAAATAAATAAAAACTTTTTTTTTTGCTTTTACCAAATATTCATGTTTATCAAGTTGTTCAATAACTTTGACAAATAAAAATTTGAACATCTTTCTATTTTTATTAAAACTGAATACTCCTAATTTATCAAGTTTCTCAATAACTTTGATAAAAAGAAATTCAAACATCTCTTCCTTTTGGGCACCGTCTCTTTCTTCCGGTATATATATATTTAAATATATAAATAATTAAAAATAAATAAATAAAACAAACAAACAAACAAAAAAAGAAAGACAAAAAGAAAATAAAAAAAATGGACTTTTTCAAAATAAAACTCCAATACCATCTTTGCTTGGAATCAGCACGCAAGACAGATAAGTCTTCTCACTCTTAATGGGCATCGACCCTTACTTCCGGCACAAAACAAATAAAAAAAAATCTCTTTTCAATTATTTGGACACCGACCCTTTCTTCCAAAGAAAAAAATAAAGAATGAAAAGAAAATAACAAAAATAATGGATATCCCTCAACTCAAATGCCTCCCTTGTTCCAGATCTCCAAACAACACAGGTAAAGTCAGGTAAGCTTTCTTATACTACATGTACATTCTCATATTTTCTTAAAAAGTTGGGCACCGACCCTTACTTCCGGCATAGGAATAAAAGAACAGAAAAAATGAAAAATACAAAAAAAAAAAAAAAAAAACCCTTCATTTTTCACTTGCTTGCATAAGTTCGTTTCAATCTCAATCACTTTCCAAAATTCTTAGTTACACCATTTTTCACTCAAACCACTTTTCAAAACTCACTACTTCAAAGGTTAAAGTATAGGACTACACTGTACAGGTTAAAGTTCCTAGCTACACCATCTTTTGCTCAAAATACTACATCACACTCACACGGTCTATCGACCAACTTTTTCAAAACACTTGCACGCGCACACACACACACACACACACACACGTGTACAATGCACAGAACTACGTACGACCTGATTCTCGACTTGAGATACATATGCAACCCTTCACTTGGGTGCGACCATAACCACACCTTTTTTTTTTTTTATTTCTTGTACACCCTCACACTCTACTATCTTTCATTTATGCCCCATTATCATGAAAACCACTAGAATCGGCAACTGTACTTGTGCGGATGTTCGAGGGTGCCTAACACCTTCCCTCGACATAATCGAGTCCCCGAACCCATATTTTAAAATATCTCTGGTTTTCGCATGGCTATTCAGAGTCATACTTTTAAAAGGCCCACTTTTCTTTTTTTAAAAAAAAGTTAAAGATGATTACTTTAATTGTCTTTGCAGGGGTCCTAACACTCAAATGTTAGGTGGCGACTCTAAACATTTCAAATAAGCCCTACGTCGCATTTCACCCACTTTCAAAAAAAGCTAGACCCACACCGATAGGCCAGGCTGTGCCGAAAAAGCGGGCGCAACATAGAGTTCAAAATGAAATTTTGCTATAAATACAATAATAATGCTATGCTTTCCAAATTCACATCCCAAGTGATATGTCAGTGGGTCTACTAGATTTTGATTGAATAATGTTGAAGTGGTCCAATCATTAATAAAAGTAATCACACTATCACATTATTTAGAATGCAAAATTAGGATTAAGATCAGAAACATAACATTACTCTAAATACAGATACCAAAGTGTTTTTCAGCCAAAGTAAAAAAAGAATAAAATTAAAATTATTTGGCATTGTCAAAATAAAAAAATTAGTAAATATTGTTTTTTAAGGAAGTTCCCATGTGCACACAAAATAAATAAATAATTCTTGCCGACTAATGGTTTGGTAAGAAATTGCCAATGCACCAACTTTATTATGAGGCAAATCGTGCATTACATCTCCCCAAAGTCAAAGCTAATTAAATTCTAATTTAATTAAGGAACTTAAATTAAAGCAATTTGACCACTTATTCCAATGAATTTCACACGTCTTTTCCTCGTGTCAAAGCAGTTTTGCAATATATCCCATTAAAAAGTAATTAAGATTATTTTACGAGAATCGTGACCATCACACTATGTGACAGTTCTTTTTGATCTTTCTCATTATTGTTGAGATCCATGAAAGATTTGCTAAATATGTCAGAGTCACACATGTATTAAGGTCACATAATATAATTTCTCAATTAATTGTCACTTTTTGTTTTTCCAAATTGGTGAAGGTAAGAGTTGTTTTTATCTTTTCTTTTTTGAATTAAATGATGAAGGTGTGAGAGGGTTTGAACCTACGCTATGTTTAGATAACTAGTAGAAAAAGACATGAGAAGATAACATTAGAAAGAAAGGTCTTGGTTGTATAGGAGTATTAATTATTAAAACAACGTAGAGATAACTACAGGGCCGGTCCTGAGATTTTGAGGGTCCTACTCGAACTTCTAAATGGGAATCCTATGTATATTAGCATAAATATTACAAATATTATTTATTGATTACTTAAATAATAAATTTGAATTAGTATTTTTTTAGAGTGGCCCTGCCTAAAGGGGGGCCCTACGCGACCGCTTGTGCCGCTTCCTGTCACACCCCAACCCGCCTCGTGCGGATTAGGACACGTGTAACAATGCTACAAGCTCCCAATCACATTAATTTGTAAAGAAATATACGAATTACTAAGAAACACATGTGTTTAACCACATTAAACAACTCTATTGTTACAAAATAGGCCCCAAGGGCAAAATGGTCATTTATAAAGTATGTAAAATTTTTATACCAAAAGTTAGAATTTTGAGTCCCGGTTCCAACGCAACAAACGGCACGCGAAACCGAGTTTTCTAGAAGAAGTTATGCATGTTTCCGTAAAAACGGTCATGCTGGGGAAAAATACAAGGCGGATCGATCCCTTCATTATGGGCGGATCGATCCACTTACTTGACATTCTCGCAGAATGTCCCCTTGGAAGGGCGGATCGATCCCTTCATAAAGGGCGGATCGATCCCCTTCACAAATCTGCTGCTCAAATTTCCTTTGCTGTCAAACAAGTTTTTAACTTATCAAAACACAACCAAATCTCATAGAAACCTTATGAAACTTTGGGAAATCAACTCCAACACATTTCTAAATATGTTTAAACTCAAGTTAGGCATGGATCATAGAACCATATTCACAATTTGATCAAATCAACCATGAACTCATCTCATTTGGTTCAAGAACAAACTTTTCAACTTTAAAACTCAATTCTCATTCAAAGTTTATAAAACTTGTTGGAATTCAACCCAAAGTCATAACTAACATTACAAACACTAAAGAAACATGTCCAAGACACTAACGACACATCCGGACTTGCCGAAATGGTCCTAACCATTAACTTGCATCAACTTGGGCAAAACAAAGGAATTTTACATTGGTTCTCAAATTCACATCCAAACTTTCCAAAATACAAGTTAGGGTCCAAATATGAATATTAACTTAAGTAAAACCATAATTTACATCTGTGTACAAGTTCAAAAGTAATTTACAAGCATGGGGCACAAATCTCCCCCATCTCTCCCATCTCTCCCATCTCTCCCATTCACAAGTCAAGACTTTAATTCACAAGTCAAGGATACTAACCCACAAGTTATACTATATTACAATTTATAAACATAATTACAAGACCCAAATCTCCTTCCCAATCCCGAGCACATCACTTCCTCTCCAGGTATTGCTCCGTACCTGCGGTGGTTGTTATGTACCACAACAGAAATAGGAAAACGGTTTTCTTAAGCAAATTGCTTAGTGAGTAATCTAGCATGATTGTATGTTTAACACGTGCAATGCTACAAATAACACATAAGCATAAACGTAATCGCCGAGTCACCGGTTATATGGTTCATTCAGACCCGAAGACCTCCCTTGGTCCCGTGGTCACTTCTATTCCTTGGACTTCCGTATTTATCGGATTCTTCCTCTTCGCCACCCTTATTACTCCCAACAATGAACCATTCCCCCGGTGCTCATTGACTACCACATAGACATATAAGCACATAACACATATTCATGTATCAACATATGATTTTCATAAAATTGACATAGAATTCTCACAATTAACATCTTTATAATTCCTAATTATGAATTAACATTTCTAACATCACATATAGCTTGAACCCATTAAACACAATCAGATTTAGGTGTAGAAAACTCACCTCACTCACAGCTTATACCCCAAATCAAGCTAATTATGCAGAATTCCTTAGTAATTCTTGTCCAATTCTTTCCCCCGGAGTAATTCCTATACAAATTCGGCAACCTCGGTCACCGATTGGCGTAAGCTACCAAAATTACAGCGAGTAAAACAGAAATTGAAGGTATAGAAACGACCGTCTTACCTCCACGAGTCCAAAAGTGGTCTCGGATCGTAAATCCGACGAACGGCGGCGACGGAACGGCGAGATTTCGACGTCGGCGACGATTTCTCCGTCTTCTCTCTCGGCTCTCTTTTGTTTTCTTTTAATTCTGCTGAAATGAGAGACACTCTCATTGACACACACATGCCATGCATGTAGTGTGTTGTCACTCCCTCAATTTTCCTCACTTTCCATTTACACCCCCAAAGTTTGTTAAGTTCCTATTATGAAATCCCCCAAACATTCCATTAACTACCCAATTATCTAATGAGGGTTCGTCTAAGTTCCGTATGAGTCCCAACGTGGGTCCCACATATTTTGTGAAATTACTATCGCACCTACTAATTTTACATCTTTTTCATTTATACCCTTACTTGGGTGTCCAAACTAATCCTACCACATAACAATATCTATTAAAAGCAATTTAGCAAATATCCATGTAATCATATAAAATTGCATTTAATCACTTAAAATGCAAATTACCAATTTACCCTTCAATGGGTTAAATTTCAATACCTGTCCCACCTCTCTGGGGACTTTTCCAACTAGTGTCCCTCTCTGAACACTTTTTACTTGGGCGAGTCCAAGCCTCCCCTTAATCCATTTTATACACTAATTTCACTAATTAATGCATATTAACACAATAATTAACCCGTTCTCCGGGTACGGGTGTTACATTTCTCCCTCCCTAAAAAGGAGTTTGGTCCCCAAACTTACTCTTACCTCAAGAATTGAAGAGATGCGGGTACTTGGCTCGGATCTCATCCTCCCGCTCCCAAGTAGCCTCTTCCACTGAATGGCTTCGCCATTGAACCATCACCAAGGGAATCACTTTGGTCCTCAATACTTGATCCTTCCTATCAAGAATTTGCACTGGATGTTCCACGTAAGTTAAATCTTCCCGAATCTCTAACGGTTCCGAAATGATAACATGTTTCGAATCCGGCACATAACGTCGAAGCATCGATACGTGAAACACATTATGAACATTCTCTAATTCTTGTGGCAGCTCTAACTGATAAGCTAATGGCCCAACTCGATTAAGAATCAAATACGGCCCAACATATCTCGGACTAAGCTTACCTCGCTTACCAAAACGTGCTATGCCTTTTGAAGGTGATACTTTCAAAAACATATAGTCACCCACCTCAAACTCCAACGGTCTTCTACCCGTATCCGCATAACTTTTATAACGACTTTGAGCCGTTTGTAATCTCTGCTTAATCAGTCGGATCTTGTCAGTAGTGATTTGCACTATCTCTGGTCCCAAAAGCTGTTTCTCTCCAACTTCTGTCCAACACACCGGCGATCTACACTTTCTACCATATAGTGCCTCATAAGGCGCCATTCCAATGCTAGTTTGGAAGCTGTTATTGTAAGAAAATTCAATCAACGGCAAATGAGTTTCCCAATCAGCTTTAAAATCCATAACACATACTCGTAGCATATCCTCCAAAATCTGAATTACTCTCTCGGATTGCCCATCGGTCTGGGGATGAAATGCAGTACTGAAATGTAAAGATGTCCCCATAGCCCTTTGTAAACTCTCCCAAAATCTTGACACGAACCGAGTGTCACGATCTGACACTATCGACACTGGTGCTCCATGAAGCCGTATAATCTCTCTAATATAAATCTCTGCAAGTTTTGATGGATCTTTGGTCTTAATAGGTAGGAAATGGGCTGACTTAGTCAACCGGTCTACAATCACCCATATGCTATCATTTGACTTTTGAGACTTTGGAAATCCCGAGACGAAATCCATTGTAATATGTTCCCACTTCCACTCTGGTATTTCTAAAGGATGTAACTCTCCTCCGGGTCGTTGATGTTCAACTTTCACTTTTTGACAGGTCATGCATTTAGACACAAATTCTGCTACCTCTCGTTTCATACCACTCCACCAGTAAATTTCTCGCAAGTCTCTGTACATTTTGGTACTACCCGGATGTATAGAATATCTTGTATTGTGGGCTTCCTCCATAACTTTATTTCTCAGATCTCCAACTTTAGGTACACATAATCGGTTTATATATTTCAGAACACCATCTTGGAAACTGAATTCTGGCCTTCTCCCCTCTGGTAACTCATCCACAATCTTCTTGAATTCTGGATCTAAGAACTGATTAGTCTTGATTTCACCAATTAAACTTGGCTGTGCCACGATCGCAGCCATTAAACCACCTCTAATTTTAGGAACTACCTCAAGCTTCAATTGTTCAAATTCCTTTATCAACTTTTCCTGTCCAGTCAAGGCATAAGCTAAGTTTTCTGACGACTTCCGACTCAAGGCATCGGCAACTACATTGGCTTTTCCCGGGTGATACTGAATTTTTAAATCATAATCTTTCATGAGTTCCAACCATCTTCTTTGTCTCATATTAAGATCCCTCTGAGTGAATAGGTATTTCAGACTTTTATGATCCGTGAAGATTTCACAAGTTTCCCCGTATAGATAATGTCTCCAAATCTTTAACGCAAAAATTACCGCCGCTAACTCCAAGTCATGTGTCGGGTAGTTCTTCTCGTGAGGTCTCAACTGCCTTGAAGCATAGGCTATTACCTTGTCATCTTGTGTCAAAACACATCCCAAGCCTTGGTGGGAAGCATCACTGTATATTCTGAAATTTCCAGTGCTTGTTGGAATTGTAAGTATTGGTGCCGTAGTCAACTTTTTCTTCAATGCTACAAAACAATCTTCACATTCCTTATTCCACTCAAACGGTACATCTTTTCTCATCAACCTTGTCATTGGCGTTGCAATTCTAGAAAAGTCTTTAACAAACCTTCGATAATATCCGGCTAACCCCAAGAAACTTCGAATCTCGGACACATTTGTCGGTCTTGACCAATTCATAACAGCTTCAATCTTCTGTGGGTCAACAGAAATACCCTCTTTAGAAATCACGTGTCCTAGAAAAGTGACACTCGTCAACCAAAATTCACTCTTCTTCAACTTCCCAAACAATTGTTTATCTCGAAGTCGCTGCAAGACTAGTCTCAAGTGTCGTTCATGCTCTTCCGGACTCTTAGAATAAATGAGAATGTCATCAATGAATACAATAACGAACTCATCCAAATATGATTTGAATACACGGTTCATCAAATCCATGAAGGCAGCAGGCGCATTAGTAACCCCAAACGGCATCACTAGGAATTCATAGTGCCCGTAACGGGTCCTAAAGGCTGTCTTCTCCACATCCTTAGCTTTAACCTTCAGTTGATGGTACCCAGATCGTAAGTCAATCTTTGAAAATACCTCAGCCCCTTGAAGTTGATCGAATAGATCGTCAATACGTGGCAACGGGTATTTGTTCTTGATTGTTACTTTGTTGATCTCCCGGTAGTCAATACACATCCGCATTGTACCATCTTTCTTCTTCACGAATAGTACTGGTGCACCCCACGGGGACACACTAGGTCGGATAAAACCCTTGTCTAGCAACTCTTGCAATTGTATCTTTAACTCTTTTAACTCAATTGGTGCCATTCGATATGGTGCTCGTGAAATTGGTTGGGTTCCCGGCATAACATCAATACCAAATTCAATTTCTCGATCAATCAATACACTAGGTAACTCCTCGGGGAATACATCTGGAAACTCTCTAACTACCGGAATATCTTCAAGTTTTAAATCAGGACCTCTAGTATCAAGAATACTACATAGAAACCCCCGACATCCCTTCTTTAACAAACGACAAGCTTCAATAGCTGACACGATATACGGCGGTGATACAACACCCTTACCTTGAAAATAAAACTCATCTTGATTCGGAATACGGAATGCTACTCCTTTAGTGTTACAATCAATATTAGCATGATTAGCCGCTAACCAATCCATACCCAATATAACATCGAAGTGCTGAATTACTAACGGTACCAAATCAACGGTTAACTCTTTACCATTCACATTAATCTCACACTTTCTAAACACACCCGAACTAACCAACGGAGCCCCCAACGGTATCGCGACAGATAAATCATAGTTTAGGAACTCTAATGGTTTATCTAAATGTTTAGCAAAATGGTGTGACACGAATGAGTGTGTAGATCCCGAATCTATAAGTACATTTGCTAGATGTGAGCAAATGGGAACCATACCTGAGACAACAGTGTCGGCAGAAGCAGCATCTCCCGGCCTGAGTTGAAATGATCTTGCCTCTCGTTGCTCCCTCCTCGGAGGTTGAGTAGTCCTTGGTGTGATAGCGCTAGCCACAGAAGAACCTGAACCTGATGCTCCTTGGCGTCTAGTAGGACAATCCTTAGATTGATGTCCCAATTCCTTACAAGTGAAGCATCGACCTCTCATGTCCATATTCTGATTCGGACAGTTTCTAGCAATGTGTCCCGGTTGTCGGCAACTATTGCAAATGATTGGGTTTGGAAGTTGATTGCACCGGCCCCAATGAAATTTCTGACAAGTCTGACATCTCGGTTTATTTCCACCGGAACCACTACCAATACTAGCTGATGATCCTCCTAAACTCTGTCTTTTTGCACTCCCCTGACCACTGAACTGACTTGATCTCGGTCGTTTACTTTGTTGACTCGGTGGTGGTGGCAAGTTTGAAGTATAACCAAGGTCTCTCTCAGCAATAGAAGCAATGTCCAATGCCTTAGCATAAGTCTCTGGACGGAATACGGTCACTCGTCCTCGGATGTCACCTCGAAGTCCCGCTACAAACTTCCTTGCTTTCACTTTCTCGGTTGTTACAATGTCCCCGGCAAACCTTGCCAAACTCGTAAATTGCGTGGAGTACTCCCGGACTGACTTTCCCCCTTGTACCAACTCCATGAATTCTTGAGCCTTTTGATCCCCAAATGACTCTGGAAAATATTGATCATTGAAAATCTCAAGAAATTGGTCCCACGTTGTCGGTTGACCCGGGCCTAGCTTAGTACGCCACCAATATTGCGCCTCATCTTTTAACGTGTCTGCAGCAAATAGCACTTTTTGTTCATCAGTACATGGTAATACCCGGAAGATCTTCTCCATATCCGAGATCCAAAAATTCGCCTTCATCGGATCGGCTTCCCCGCGGAATATGGTCGGCTTTTGTTTGTGAAATTTAGAAATAGTAACAATGTCTTCCCTTGGATTCGGATTCGGTTGTACCGGTCTCTCTTCGATCACATGAGTTTCTGCTACTCGTACCAACCCTTCGATTGCTCTTTCAACCCGTTCCATTCGGTTCGAGGTGTCACCTCCAGACATAATGCCTGGCACCCACATATAGTATACACATGCACGTTACTTTTAAATAAACATATGGCATGCTAATCAACATTTAAAACATACTAAGTAAACGTGTATGCATGTGTATGCAACTACGTGTCGTTGTGTGCATACTACGCGTCGTATACGTCTCTCGTCCCCAAAGGCTCTAGCCAACTGCTCTGATACCAAAAATTGTCACACCCCAACCCGCCTCGTGCGGATTAGGACACGTGTAACAATGCTACAAGCTCCCAATCACATTAATTTGTAAAGAAATATACGAATTACTAAGAAACACATGTGTTTAACCACATTAAACAACTCTATTGTTACAAAATAGGCCCCAAGGGCAAAATGGTCATTTATAAAGTATGTAAAATTTTTATACCAAAAGTTAGAATTTTGAGTCCCGGTTCCAACGCAACAAACGGCACGCGAAACCGAGTTTTCTAGAAGAAGTTATGCATGTTTCCGTAAAAACGGTCATGCTGGGAAAAAATACAAGGCGGATCGATCCCTTCATTATGGGCGGATCGATCCACTTACTTGACATTCTCGCAGAATGTCCCCTTGGAAGGGCGGATCGATCCCTTCATAAAGGGCGGATCGATCCCCTTCACAAATCTGCTGCTCAAATTTCCTTTGCTGTCAAACAAGTTTTTAACTTATCAAAACACAACCAAATCTCATAGAAACCTTATGAAACTTTGGGAAATCAACTCCAACACATTTCTAAATATGTTTAAACTCAAGTTAGGCATGGATCATATAACCATATTCACAATTTGATCAAATCAACCATGAACTCATCTCATTTGGTTCAAGAACAAACTTTTCAACTTTAAAACTCAATTCTCATTCAAAGTTTATAAAACTTGTTGGAATTCAACCCAAAGTCATAACTAACATTACAAACACTAAAGAAACATGTCCAAGACAATAACGACACATCCGGACTTGCCGAAATGGTCCTAACCATTAACTTGCATCAACTTGGGCAAAACAAAAGGAATTTTACATTGGTTCTCAAATTCACATCCAAACTTTCCAAAATACAAGTTAGGGTCCAAATATGAACATTAACTTAAGTAAAACCATAATTTACATCTGTGTACAAGTTCAAAAGTAATTTACAAGCATGGGGCACAAATCTCCCCCATCTCTCCCATCTCTCCCATCTCTCCCATTCACAAGTCAAGACTTTAATTCACAAGTCAAGGATACTAACCCACAAGTTATACTATATTACAATTTATAAACATAATTACAAGACCCAAATCTCCTTCCCAATCCCGAGCACATCACTTCCTCTCCGGGTATTGCTCCGTACCTGCGGTGGTTGTTATGTACCACAACAGAAATAGGAAAACGGTTTTCTTAAGCAAATTGCTTAGTGAGTAATCTAGCATGATTGTATGTTTAACACGTGCAATGCTACAAATAACACATAAGCATAAACGTAATCGCCGAGTCACCGGTTATATGGTTCATTCAGACCCGAAGACCTCCCTTGGTCCCGTGGTCACTTCTATTCCTTGGACTTCCGTATTTATCGGATTCTTCCTCTTCGCCACCCTTATTACTCCCAACAATGAACCATTCCCCCGGTGCTCATTGACTACCACATAGACATATAAGCACATAACACATATTCATGTATCAACATATGATTTTCATAAAATTGACATAGAATTCTCACAATTAACATCTTTATAATTCCTAATCATGAATTAACATTTCTAACATCACATATAGCTTGAACCCATTAAACACAATCAGATTTAGGTGTAGAAAACTCACCTCACTCACAGCTTATACCCCAAATCAAGCTAATTATGCAGAATTCCTTAGTAATTCTTGTCCAATTCTTTCCCCCGGAGTAATTCCTATACAAATTCGGCAACCTCGGTCACCGATTGGCGTAAGCTACCAAAATTACAGCGAGTAAAACAGAAATTGAAGGTATAGAAACGATCGTCTTACCTCCACGAGTCCAAAAGTGGTCTCGGATCGTAAATCCGACGAACGGCGGCGACGGAACGGCGAGATTTCGACGTCGGCGACGATTTCTCCGTCTTCTCTCTCGGCTCTCTTTTGTTTTCTTTTAATTCTGCTGAAATGAGAGACACTCTCATTGACACACACATGCCATGCATGTAGTGTGTTGTCACTCCCTCAATTTTCCTCACTTTCCATTTACACCCCCAAAGTTTGTTAAGTTCCTATTATGAAATCCCCCAAACATTCCATTAACTACCCAATTATCTAATGAGGGTTCGTCTAAGTTCCGTATGAGTCCCAACGTGGGTCCCACATATTTTGTGAAATTGCTATCGCACCTACTAATTTTACATCTTTTTCATTTATACCCTTACTTGGGTGTCCAAACTAATCCTACCACATAACAATATCTATTAAAAGCAATTTAGCAAATATCCATGTAATCATATAAAATTGCATTTAATCACTTAAAATGCAAATTACCAATTTACCCTTCAATGGGTTAAATTTCAATACCTGTCCCACCTCTCTGGGGACTTTTCCAACTAGTGTCCCTCTCTGAACACTTTTTACTTGGGCGAGTCCAAGCCTCCCCTTAATCCATTTTATACACTAATTTCACTAATTAATGCATATTAACACAATAATTAACCCGTTCTCCGGGTACGGGTGTTACACTTCCCCTCAGGGCCGGCCCTGGATAACTGATAGTGATAACTAGTTCTCTTAACTGACTTGATTTGTCAAAGTTTGCCAGAGCTATCTGTCTTCTTAAGAGAGATCAAAAGTTTGATGAGGTCGATGTAAGCATGTTGGAAGGACATACCTCAACTAATTGGATGAACCGCATCCGCAGTTTGGCGTGGATTCGAATTCTACCTTTGCAATTACCTCCCTAACTTAATTGTTGCGTGTGTTGTGGGGTGGGTGCACGTTATCGAGATTTATCCTTTGTCTTACTTCGATAAAACAGTATTGATAATTCCATCCAAAAAAAAACATCGAGTTGAGGCCGTTGAAGATAGATGGAGGGATTTATCCCCCCCCCCCCCACACACACACACACACACACACACACACACACAAAACGTAACTTATTCTCTTTGAAAACGCTTAAGAAAATAGAGTTAGATGGGCTTCATTAAGAAGCCCCTCCCTCCTTTGATCCTTTCCTTTATCTTCTCTTCTCACTTTTAATTCAAGTGTGTACAAGCTTTCTCTCTTTCCTTCTATTTCTTTTTCCTCTCTAGTTCCTCTCTCAATCATTTCATTTGTGTTCCTCTAATTTCCTCCAGCCAAATGGGATGCAAGTTATTGTTATATCTATAGAAGATGGGGTTGTTAAGAATTAATTGAGTCAAACTAGCATGAATCAAATCAATATATTCTTGATTTTCTTTGTGCAACAACCACTATATCAATAGAGTTATTATAATTATAAAAAAAAAAATTAAAAATCTTCTATCTATACTAGCAGTATATAAAAATACGTTTTAAGCATATAGACTAATCTCTCTAATTTTGTTTTTTTTTGTTTTTTAAGAAATATTAAACACGTCCCTCCCAAATTAGATATCTCCATCTCTTTACATGACACTTTTATATTTCGTTTGTGGGATATCCAAAATTCAAAAAAAAAAAAAAAAAAATATTTATCACATTGCTTATTTGGAACTTGTATTGCAATTTGTACTCTCAAATTCATTGTTACACTAATTATGACAGGTTTCTATAATTATGGGCATCATTAAGGCTCAAGTTTAAGGGCAGAGCCATTAGTGGACTCCGCTGGACTGTAGCCCCCCCTTAATTTCTGAGTTAATTTTTTCCTATAATATTTTAACCTAATAAGTTTAGCCCACCCTAATATTTGATAAAAATGTCTTATCCTTCCCATTTCTCTATCTTACCCAACCCAATGTTGTTCAATTCAAACAAAACACATTGTATTAGTTCAATGGTAAACTAGTCCACCCCAAATATTTTGCTCAACTACTTTTCTTTAGTTCAACCTCTTCTCAATATTTTTTCAAAAAAACATGTAATCGTATATTGGGCCAACTGTAAATCAACCCACCTAAATATTTGTCCCATTAATATTCCTTATTACTTCTCAATTTAGACAAACCGAAACTGTTTTATCATCACTCAAACTTTACAAATTACGAGAAACAATCAACTCTTATTATGGAATTTATAAAAAATATATATATATATATATATATTATGAAAATTTAACCTAAAAATAGAGATAAATAGACCCCAAGTACTTTCATCTGGTCCCAAACCCCCCTAAATAAAAATCCAGAATCCGCCTTGCTCAAGTTCTAAATTTCTTTTGGAAACAAAATAGAAATTTGAAACCTTGGAATTTTACTTTCTTTTTTATTTTAAATAAGTACAAAGGTATTGTATAAGTGTAAAAGAGAAAGTATTTAAATAAAAAGTGTAAAAGAGAAGACCAATTTGGTAAATACGAAGGAGGTGTCGGTGGCTGGAAAGGGGTGCGCATGTTTGCATATTATGGCTTCTGGTGGGAGTAACGACCCTACAGCCGACGCTTGTTGGACCAACAACAACTATCGTCGTGGGTCCACACCTGTAAATATATGTATAATACTAACAATAATAATTAATCAATAACCCACATATGTGTATTATGGGTCATTCAGTCATTCTACTCTACATCCTAGTGATTTTGATAATGAGAAATTTTATCCGCACTCGTCTATTTTACTCTTTACATTCACTCATGGGCGGACTCACATAGTAGTCAAGGGTGGCACAGGCCTCCTCTGGATTTTTAAAAATTACAAAATTACATAAAATAATTTGTAGATTTTAGAAATAGACTCTCCTAAATTTCACACAGGCCCCCATGGACTTCTAAAAATTCTAGATTTACATGTAATATTTTACAGGTTTAAGACACAGGCCCTCCCGCACTTTTGAAAATTCTAGACTTAAATGTAAAATTTTGCAAGTTTTACATATAGGCCCCCTAAAATTACATAATTTATCCCAAATTAGGGGGTGTAAACCAATTCTACATACAATTCTATCATTTTACACATAATTACGTGTATGTAGACCCAAAAAAATTTACCTCGAGGGAACCTTTGTATAGTCTAGGCCCCCCTGACCAAAAATCATGGGTCCGCCCCTGCACCCACTTACTCTCTACACCCATCACTCTAATACAAGTTAAAACAATTTGCTCTTTATACCCATGCACCATTCATTCCAAGATAACCCTAACCCCCAAAACTTAGATTATTCGTATTACTCACTACACTCACCATCCTCTCCATCTCTTCTATTCCCACCAAATAATAACATTGTATAATAATCATACAAACAAATCAAAAGTATGTTGTGTATTAGATAAGTTATCCAACTATACATCCCAATATCTATACAAATCCACTCTTTAAGAAATCCAAACCATTAATGTAGCCAACTACTAGAAGGAACGAATGAATCGAATTGTGTATCATGGTAAGAAAATGGATATATGGATTTAGAGGATTTCCAAACTCAGATGGGTGCGTTTGTTAAAACTGAAAATTAAGTATTGAAAATTAAGTGCTGAATTTTAAGTACTGAAAATTTTAAGCGATTGAATTTACAGTACTAAAAACAGTTTTACAAGTACTAAAATAGATTGCATTCAATGATTATTTTCAGTTAGAAATTTTTCACTTAAAGTTGTCAGTGGTTTTTGATTGGTTTTTCAATTACGTGATACGTTATCAAATGCACTGAAACAAAATAAGTGCTGAATGCTTTCATTTTCACCACTTAATTGGGTTAGGCTTAAGGTCTTTTAAACTGTATACACGTGTAGATGTGTATCATGTATATATGTCTTCGTACATGTATATACAACTTTCTGTATTATGTACATATATGTGTAGTACATGTGTGTATATATGTTTACATATGTACAAATGCAATACCATACATATTTGTTGTGGAGCAAATGTTGGTGAGTTAGGGTTTTTGGGATAGGTGAGTGTAAAGAACAAGTACTTTGGATACTTTCTATTCATTTATCCTTATGTCATTTTGTACAAGGGCAAAATAGTAATAAAAAAATTCATTAAATGGTGAGTGTAAAAAGCGAAGTAGGTGGGTGTGAATAGAGTCACCCTTTGATAATTTGGGATGTACTCATGTATCCCAATTTGGTAACAAGAAGTTGTAAGTTGGTCACATTAAGTTGTACTTTAGTCCCAATGTATTGTAAGTTTTTTGAAAGTTTGAAAATCACTTTGACTTTAAAACCAAAGTAGGTTTGAAGTTACAATACTTTGGGACTAAGAGCCCGTTTGAGTTAGTCGAAATATTAAGTGATGAAATATAAACTTATTATTTTTTAAGTGATGAAATATTAAGCTCTTTGGTGTTTAGGTTAGCTGCAATAATAAGTGATTGTTTTAAACAAGAGTGTTTGATAAATAAGCTAAAAAAAGTGATTGTTTGTATAAAATGACAACGTGTAAATATTTAAAGTTCATATTTAAAGGCATTTTGTTTTTTGTTTTTGTTTGTTTGTTTGTTTGTTTTTTTTTTTTTTTTGACAACTTAAAAGTATAATTAAATGATTGTTTGAAAATGACCAAAAAAAAAAAACTACGATTTTCAGCTTAATTTTTCAATTGATTTTCAACTTAATTTTTCAGCTAATTTGTAGAAGTATTGAAATTTTAACCCAAACACTTCCATTTTATAAAACTCTCACTTTTTTTTCTTGAAATTCTCAATTCATCACTTTGTTTTTAATTTTCAGCTAACCCAAACAGGATCTAACTTATAACTTGTTGGGACCAAATTATAACTTATTGAGACCAAAAATCACTAGGATGTATAATACATCCAAAACCACTAGAATGCATTATAGAATTTTTTGTGTATTATATGATTATATGTTCTGTTAACCTATTATACTAATATATATATATATATATATATTCTGTTCTAGGGCTCGGACTTTGGTACGAAAACTAGGGTTAGGATCTTGGGTTACTTTGGTCTGACTCGGGCTTAGGTAGACTCTATTAAAACTCGCATCAAGCTTGGACGTGCATTGAATCAAGCCCAGTGTGACCTAGGTACTTGTTATATCTCGGGAAGAAACGGTAGAATATGCGATCTTATAGGACATTAGTATAATTTTTACCCAAAAAAGGGCTTGTATTGGTTGCTCATAAATTCAAATGTCGAAAGGTGGACCTCTTCGAGAATCCTCGAATATATGCTTCTTTTCATTGATTACTATGCCCTTCCTCGTCTCTAGGTACTTGATTGAAGTATAAGTTAGGATGCGCTTGATAAAACTGAAAATTAAGTACTGAAAATTAAGTGATGAGTACTGAAAATATTAAGCGCTTGAAGTTTTATTCCTTAAAACAGTGTTTCAACTATTAAAGTAGAATGCATTGAGTGATTATTTTCAATAGAAACTTTTCACTTAAAGTTTTCAGTAGTTTTGGAGCTACTTTTTCAATTAAGTGGTATGTAATCAAACGCACTGAAAAAGAATAAATGCTGAATCTTTTCATTTTCAGCACTTAATGGGGTTATCAAACACACCATTAGATAGGAAAAAATCAATTCGATTTTATCTACGGTTAGGCCAATTTATACTTTACTCTTTTATTATCATATCCAGCTTATATAAGTAGGGTGATGCTAATGCTAAAGCAGGAAGTGCTAATGTCAAAGCAGAAAGTGGTACTGTCGCTAAAACTTTTAGCGAAACTTTCTGCTTTGGCATTAGCATTTTCTGTTTTGGCATTAACAGTAGCCTATAAATAATGTAATGCTTTCTAAATTTTGTATCCCAAAGATCCCCAAACACATGGGCAGTGGCGGAGGCAGTGTAGGGCCAGGGGGGGCCCAGGCCCCCCCTGAGATTTTGAAAATTAAAATTTTAGCCTAAATTTTTTTAGTATTTTATATTTAGGCCCCCCCTCAAATTATGTTTAGGCCCTCAAAGGGGTCTAAGGCCCAATTTAGTGCTATCAACTACATATATATTGATATACTGGTATATACAACTCAAAAGAAATGCGCCTAAAATTTCAAAAATTACACTTTTAGTGTGATAATTTTATGCATTTTAGAAATAGACCCTCTTAAAATTTTGAAAGACACTATATAATATTTACGTGTCACCGAATAGACTTATATTATAAGCATATCCCCAAAACATCACAATTATAGACAAGTAGACCCTAATAAAATTGTCAATTATGTATGAATAGACCCCAAAAAAAAAATTTCGTGGGCACTGCCCCCGAACCCCCGTATAGCCTAGGCCCCCTGGCCAAAATTCCTGGCTCCGCCCCTGCACATGGGACAGTAAAACCACCGCCTAACATTACTCAGTTCATGTCAGCAAAGACTAGTTCACGTTAGCAAGAACAATTATCAAGAGATGAGATTTTCCTGATAAATTAAGGAATGACAAATTGGTTGCTACAAGTTATGTATGATTTTTTTGTAGACCACAATGTATGATTTTTAATGGTAAGGGTAGAGTGCAAGGTTGGAGACACAAGGTAAGAGAGAGAGAGAGAAATTAAAAAAAAAAAAAAAAAAACTCATCAGTTAGAAACTTGAGAGACTGATTTTGAAAGCCCACCCTACATTGAGCTATTTTCTTCTCTGTCTTTCCATTAAAGCAGCAGTAAATTAATTTAGGTGCAAGTAAGAACCCTCCAAATCCCAAAAGTGTAGAGACAAACAAACAAGCAAACGGACCCTTGTCGTAATTCGTACCAACTCTACCCTCTTACGTTGACTTAAATACAAAAAATACTTCTGAAGTTTAGTCTCTGTCGCATTTTAATCACTATAGTTTTAATTGCATCAATTTGGTTCTTGAAGTTTTTAAATAGAAGCTATATGTTCCAAACGTCTCATTCTGTCAGAAAATTTGACTGAATTCACTCACTATTATGCTCAATTACACTGATAAGTGGGTGTAACACCCGCTCTGGCGGGCAATATTTAATTACAATTTAGCATGCATCATTAACATTATAATAATGTGATTATATGTGTTAAGTGAGTATTTATTCACAAGGTTGATTAGGGGTGTCCAGTTAGGAACCCAGAGATAGGCTAAATGACAGTCCCAGTTTGGGACAGTTATGAGAGGTCCCCGTATGATGGGACAGATACGTGGGGCAATCTTTATCAGGGCCAGTTCCAAGTATTTGGAGGCTCGAGACGAACTTCTAAAATGGAGATCCTTATACGGGGGTTCAGGGGCAGTGCCTCGTAATTTTTTTTAGGGTCTACTTATTACTTATATATAATTGGTAATTTTTTTAGGATTCACTTATACTTAATTGACGATTTTTTTGGGGGTCACTTATAAAATGAGTCTATTGTGAAACTTAAACATTGTATGGTGTCTTTCAAAATTCTAGAGGGGCCTATTTCTAAAACTCAAAAATTTCTTACACTAAAAGTGTAAATTTCAAATTCTAGGGACCTTTGCTTTTGAATTTTATATACATCTATATCAATTTATATATATAGTTGATGGTACTAAATTAGGCTTTGAGGGAGGCTTAAATGTAAAATACTAAAAAATCTCAAAGTAAAAATGTAATTATGAAAATTTCGTGGAAGCCTTCAAAATTTTGTGAACTTTTGTGGCCTGGGGCGGTTACCCCTTTTGCCCCCCTTTGGGCCGGCCATGATTCTTATGTGCTTAAATATTTATTAAAGCATATGTGAATATTTTATTATAGTGTTTTAATAGCACAATAATTGTTAGAGATCACCTCTGTGTCCGTTAGGAATACTTTGTGAGAGCGAATTTGACAAATTGCATAATCAGTAGGTTAATTAGCAACTTCATAATATTATGTGGGACCACTTATGGGACTTATACGTGACATAGACAAACACTCATTTAAATTTGAGATAGTTTTAATAAGTTTCATTAACTAGCAGGGGTATAAACGCAAAACTAATAAAACTCGAGAAGACAAACTTAGAAAAATCAAACATGTGGTTTGCATGTTAACCAACATGTGGCGGATGACTCATCAAGAGTCATCACCCTCATTTCTTTAGTTAGATCAATTTTAGAAGAGATATACAAAATATCTCGACAGCATTGACGACTAAGTTTTCGACGCCGAGCGACACGCTATTTGACGTTCAATTTAAAACAGGCTACATATTTAGACTCTTAGAGGTGAATCTATCGCAGTGGTATAAATTTTATTGCATTTTGAGACAGTTTTTCAGTGACCCAATTCAGAGGTTTAGCTCATAATCTGTAATTTTTGTATAGGAATTATATCTGGATATTACTAGGCTCTTAATTCTGCGTTAAAAAGCAAAATCTAAGAGGTGAATGACAATAATTATAGAATCTGGATAATTGGATGTTTGAGATGATCTTTGTGATGATAAGTATGTCTACTTGCATAATTTAGCTTGTTTAGTTATTATTAGGCAAACTCATGTGATGAATTTATATGAGCATACTGAGTTGTTAATGTAGGTCAAAGGGGAAATTGTATTTGCCATCGAAGTTATGAGACCATGTGCCAAATTGGCCATGAGGTTGCATGCTTGAAAGAAAGAGGTGTGGATCTCGGTTAGTCGCGCGGACTAATGGAGTAGTCGCGGGCTAACATGAAAGGGTGGCCGGTACTTGCGTTCTCGGATACCATAGTGATGTGTAGGAGGATGAGATTGACCATGTCTATTATTTATGTTTATAATTGTTGGCATTCACAAGCATATAGCTTATATATTGTAGTGGTTATTGAGTAACAATAGTAGGTAATAAAGAGGGAGCTTCAAGGAAGTGAAAATGGAAATTGGCAAGGAACGTGGGAATTTGGGAAACGGCCATAGCTATTGTAGTTTACATTGTATTTTTTTTGCGCTAAAACTGGTTAAATGGCTAAGTTAGTTTTGTACTTGGTTTGGTATATGTTCAAAGTTTGTTCTAAACTCATAACAAGTTAGGTTAGTAGTATGGGTTCAAGGCAATGTTTGTTTAGTTAATGGTTTATGTAAATTCGATCACTTGAATCATGTAATAGACTAGTAGTAAGTTTAATTCAGGCAATATATGGTTTGTATCATGTTGGTTACGTTCAGTTTGATCGCATTTTACCAGGTGTTGAGCGTGTTTGGTTTGGTTTTGGTTAAGGCAGAGGTTGTAGTAGAATTGGGTTCTGCTGCTGCGTACCAGTCGACCGAGTGTCTGATCTAGTCGACTAGATCATGTTCCATAACTCTACTTTTCTGGGAACCAAGGGTTTCAGTCGACCGGACCGAGATTCAATCGACCGGGCCTTTAAAATATCAATCGACCGGACCAGGGGATTCCCAGAATGGTACTCTCTGCAATTTGTATTTCCAATCGACCAGATCCCCAATCAGTCGAATGGATTACTCTATTTTTCAAAATGAAATGTTTTAAAAGTGTTTTAAATGGGAAAGACTTTCTGTAACTCTGATTTTATGGTTAATAATAGATCTTTAGGAGTATAATGGGAGCCTTGGTGGCGTGCCACATGTCCTAGAATCGTATGTGCGGTTCCAGGTCGTGACAGTGGGTGAGGAGATTGGTGGTATTTCATTTTTGCCCCTGGAGAGCGTGACAGTGCATAGCATATGAATAAATTCTGTCAAATTTTCTCACAGAATTGAACATTTGGATCATATTACTTATATTTAAAACTTCAAGAACCAAATTGATATAATTGAAACAAAAAGACTAAAATAAGAAAAGACCAAACTTCAAGGGTTTAATTTGTAATTAAGCCTTTTAAGTTTTATCTCTCCACCAGCTGCCACCTCCAACTCTATAGTGGTTCTTTTATCTCACTAATAAAACCTTTTCTTTATATAGCTCTCACACATTACAATCTGTATTCTGTACTGCATCACAACATCTCTCTCTCTCTCTCTCTCTCTCTCTGAATTCCCCTTGCAAGGTCAGTTTTTCGAGACTTCTCTCATTGCAATCCCCCTGTGGTTAATGTATAGCTCTTTATTCAATCTATGCATTAAAGTTGATTTTGGTCATATGTTTGTGGTTTTCATCTGTTTTTTCCCTCTCCTTATTGTTTTTGTGGGTTGAATTGATTTAGATCTCTTCCTTTGTTAGTGTTGAAGTTGATGTACTACATTGAGTGGTTTTAGACTTGACTAGTTCTTATAAACAGTTCTTTCATCAAGGGTTTTTTCTTGATGTAACCCATTTAGAGAAGAATTGATATGATGCTATCATCAAATGGGGTTTTAGATCTGGTTTTCTTGTGGAACTTTGATCTTCAGGAAATTCAGCTAATTGGGTTTCTTGTTCAAGTTCCCAAACTAGAAGATGGGCCACATTTCAAGTGATCTTTAAAATTGTCATCCATGTTTCCATTTTCACCACATTGCAAATTCCCTAATTTTTCATGGTTTTAATTAACTCAGTTCCTCTTTTAGATTTTAGTTGATTTATACAGTATTGCTAAGTATATACAGATCTACCTAGCTGTTAGCTGATTGTATTCTAGGCATTTTACATAGGTTTGGTGATCTGGGATTTCAAACTTTTGACCTGGGTTGGAATGGGGTTTTTAAAGTTCTTCAACTCACATCAGATTTCACTTTTGACATACGTGGTTATGGTGAAAAGGATGAGATCTGATTGTTGATAGCTGGTTTTGATCAGGAATTGGAAATGGGGGTTTAAGTTTTGGTGGAGTTAGGAAGTTATTTACATTTTACTTCTGGTTAATGTTAGGTTCTGTTTGGTTCATGGATTAGGAAAAACGGAAAAATGAGCAAAATATTTTTCTTCCTTCGGTTAATAAGGAAATTGGTAGGAAAAAGAAAATAGTGTGAGAAACAAATTGAAAATTGAAAATTGAAAATAGAAAATTTTGTTGTTCATTTCCCCTTTTCTCTTTTCTTAAGTTCGCATTACTTTCTAAAAATTTACATTAGACATGTTATTTGAGCATGGACTTTGACGCGTGTTGGAAATTTGAGTTTGTTCAGAGAACAAACATAAAATTTGTGAAAGAAAAAATGAAGCTTGTACTAGTGTTGAGTGAGGTACCATTGTGATTATATTAGATATATGTCACTTACGGTATAATGATAGGCTTGAATGTTTCACGGATTTAGCGAGGAGAGAGTTTATGATTATATTTATATCACATTTTAGTGTTTGACTTTGTATGTCAAAAAACAAAAATAAAAATAAAAAAATGTTGACTTTGTATGTTTCATCATTCATGGATTTAGTGAGGGAAAAAAGAAATGAAATTATTGAGGAAAGCACTTTTCTTTATTTGATTAATAAGTAAAACAGCCAGAAAAATAGGAGGGAAAAGAAATCAAAGAAAAGTAATCATTTTTTAATTTTATGTGTCACTTCCCTTTCTCTTTTCTTGAATTCCTAGTACAGTTTGAAGATTTTCCTATATCTTTATCTCTTGTTCTCTGATCGTAAAACCAAACGGAGCCTTATAAATAAGCTGATGCTGAGATCTAACGATCAATGAACTTTGATGAATCTTGCAGGAATTTGGAGTCTATTTATAGAAAAAAATGGACTATTCTATGATTTTCATGGTTAGTATGCTTTTGTTTTCTACATCAGCATATGCTCAATCTGCTTCACCTCCAGCACCAACCCCAACCCCGGCACCAGCACCGGCACCAGAATTTGTAAACCTCACCGACTTACTCACCGTGGCCGGCCCTTTTCATACATTTCTGAAATTAATTCAATCCACAAAAGTCCTCGAAACTTTACAAAACCAAGCCAATAACACCGAAGAAGGCGTCACAATCTTTGTACCAAAAGATGAAGCTTTCTCGTCTCTTAAAAGCCCCTCGCTTTCTAATCTCACTCAAGACCAGCTCAAATCGCTCTGCCTCTTTCATGCCCTTCCACATTACTATACTTTATCAGATTTCAAGAATCTCAGCCAATTGAGTCCTGTTCCTACTTTTGCTGGTTACAAAGTGAACTTCACCGATGATTCGGGGACCATTCATTTGGATTCAGGATGGACGAAGACGAAAGTTAGTAGTAGCGTGTTTGCCGCTGGTTCTTGTGCTGTGTATCAGGTCGACAAAGTCCTCCTTCCGATAGAGATCTTCGGTACTGATATACCTCCAACCCCAGCTCCAGCGCCTGCACCGGAGATTGCACCGGCTGCAGATACTCCGGGCGGGAAGGGCGGAGCGAACTCATCCCCTGCATCGTCCTCACCGTCGTCTTCCTACAGGATCATCGGTTGGGGCATTTGGAGCCATTTGATTTTGGCAGTTTCAGGTGGGCTAATCTTGATGTGGTGAGAGAGCATTTTATTGAGCATTTAATTTAAATTAAGAGGGTATAAACATCCATTCATTTGCTTTGATTTCAAGCCATTTTTTGGATCATGTATGTTATTTGTTTGATACAATGTATGAGATTGTGAGTTATTCTATTGTATAATTAGTGTCTTTCATACATAGTGTGTGGCACATTTCTTGTTCTGGGGGTCTGTTTGGAAATGCTTAAAACAGAATCATGATTCATGTGTTAACCCAATTTCACTTTTCTCAGTTGGTTTGATCCAAAACCAGTTCTTGGAGTATTTCTAATTCAGGGACGGACTATGTAACCAAAAGGCGGCCACACGAATACTGAACTACTGAGGACAAGTACTTTTTCTGAACAACAAAACCAGCTCTTCTATTACCCAAACAACCTCTAAGGACATTCTGTTTTTTCATCTCTACCTAGCCTTTTTTCTGAGGTCTTTAAAGTTGAATGAGAAATCATATTCTTTTCCTCCTTTTCTAGCTTAATATGGTATGCTGTGATGGAGCATTTCCTAGTTTCTGCTACTGAAATTGTTATCGAATCAGACCCCATGAAGATGAGCTTCCTTGGGAAAATATCACTACACCACACTAGTAAAACTTAGGGTCCGTTTGATAATCCTGAAAATTAAGTGCTGAATTTTAAGTAGAGATCATTTTTGTTCACCCAAAAAATGGTTCACCGATGCTCATAATTATAGTGGTTGCAATAAATTAAGCTACCCCAAAACACATGACACATTTAAGGGTTAGATACATTTTACCTTCATGTGGTTAGGTCCATTTTTACTTTAGCTCTCGTGCTTCAAAAGTATGCCCTTAATCCCTTGTGGTTTTGGACTAAAGTGAAACTTTTAAGATTTCATTCAAAACTGATGAAAATTCTCAAAACTGATGAAAATTCTAAAACTGACCAAAAATATTATCACTAAACCCACTTTGTGAGGTTAATTTTGGGGTAAATCCCCAATGCGGAGATAATGTTGTCATTTAATCTCTTTGTAGGGCTTATTTTGGGGTTAATTGCATATGTGGGGTTAATTTTGACACTTTATTTCTCATATCTGGGGCTAATTTTAACACTAAATTCCTATGTGGGGTTATTTTGGGAGAAATTGTAGTAGTTTCACTTTAGTTCAAAATCAGAATAGGATTAAGTGTCCACTTTTGAACCACATTTAACCCCATTTAATATATAGGAAATTAGCCATAAATCCCTCTCTACCAAAGATTTTTGAATTAGACCCAACTTAAAAAAATGTTGGCAATAGGTCCAAAAATAGCAAAATTCCCAAATTGAGGTAAATAATTTTACCTTTTTACCCACAAGTGTTATATACAGAATTATATACAGATATATACATACATTTTGTTGTTTATGGTAATATAACTAGGATATTATTGTGATTTTCGGTTATGCACATCCCTTTAATTTAGGAGTTATTTTTGGAACAAATAATTAGCATGTGTGTGTGTGTGTGTATACATGCATATACTCCATTAAATACAGATAGTTGGCTATATAGTTAAAAATTGAATCATTTAATTTATGATTTAAATCCCTTTCTTTTTAGGTAACTGATTTAAATCAAGGTAATTTTCATCAATTTTACATTGCATTATCAGTGTACAATTTTCATTGCATTTTCAAAATCCTGCTCACAAGTATGGCAGAAAGGACCAAAACATATCCAATAGGCATAACCTAATCATCGTTCAAAGTTACACTACGTTATAGTATACAATTTTACACTATGTTTTATCACTGTACGAAATTTCTCACTATTGATGGAAAAATTCAGTGTCAAATTAAATTTCCATTGTATAGAATTTCTCACTATCTCATAACAAGCAAAGAAATACAAAAATTTTCTAACTAGTGTAATATTTCACATCATTTCTCACAGAAATTTAGGAGAGAGAGAGAGAACAAATATTACACAGAAAATTAGTGAACAAATATAAACGGCGCGTAGGAGAGAGAGAGAGAACAAATCTTACACAGAAAATTAGTGAACAAATATATAAATCAACAAAATTTTACACTGACAATCAATACAATTTTTACACTGAAATTCAGTGAAAGCACAAAAAAAAAATCATGATCAAAACAAAACCATCGTCATTAATCAAAACAAAACCCAACAAGAGTCAATTTTTACACTGAAAATCAGAGAACAAGTGTAAACTCAACACATTTCTACACTGAAAATTAACACATTTTTTACACTGAAAATGAGTAAACAAATCGGTGAAAATAAAAAGTTTTAACACTACACATCACCGAAGCAAGAAACCCTCCGTCCCTTCTCATCAAGATATAGTTGTGGCTCAGAGCGAGGATGAAGCCACCGGCTGAGGCGTGGCCAAAGATGGCGACGATTGGAAACATCGGCGGAGTTATTGGTCCAGGCGAGATCGTAGCCATTTGGAGGAGAACTTGTTGTGCGCGATGGCAGGGCCGACCCTGAGATTTTGATGGCCCTACTCGAACTTCTAAATGGGGGCCCTCTGTATATTAGCATAAATATTACAAATATTACTTATTGATTACTTAAATAATAAATTTGGGTTAGTATTTTTAAGAGTGGGCCCTGACTAAAGGGGAGGGCCCTACGCGACCGTGTGTGCCGCTTCCCCTCAGGGCCGACCCTGCGCGATGGGGACGGGGGCGGAGGAACTGGAGGATTGGAGGGCGGCGTCTCTCTCTCTCTACTTTCTCTCTCTTTTTTACTAGATTCGATCACCAAAATATTTTTAAGAATTGATCTACTATAATAAAGTTACATTAATATAGATTTAATACTAATTAACCCTTTAATATAATCACAAGTTTGGGAATCAGTCAAACTGTTGACAAAAAAAAAACAGATTCCTATGTAGACACTACAGGCAGTAAATGGGTGTGGGCTTTCACCATTTCTATAATAGAAATAACCTGTGACTAACAGGTACAGATGAATATATCTTGCTACCTCAATTGTAATAATAACTCTGCTGTATGAATGAGGCTTTCTTGTTCCGATTCACATTTATGGGGTGGTCACTTTGCTTGTGAATCCACCGCTGGTCTTCTTAGCAAAAATAAAAAATAAAAAATCCACCACTGGTCCCATTTTCGGTTAAGGATCATATGCTCAAGGTAAGGGGCTGAGTGGGTAGTATTTATGTGACATTGGCAGTATTACAAATTTTTATTTTATTTTATTTTGATTTTTTTTAAATAAAAAAATTAAATAAATTTTTGTGTGATCTTGCTAGTACCACGTGGAGCACCCAATTTGCTGTCAACGATCCATGCTCCCCATTTTCACGTGATCATAATTGTGATCCGAGAAATTATTCTATAATCTTAGACCATATGGTAAGTGGTGGTCTTAGCCATTTGGAAACTGTCATGTGAACAAGTATATACTTTTTTTTTCTCAAAAGTCAGATAACTTTGCCACATGAGAGCCCTTTACTGGTTGGGACCACTGCATGGTACTGGTTCAAAACTATAGAATAATTTCTTATGTGACACCCACTCTCATTTGAGTATTTTTTTTAGATTCTACATGGATCCCACAGTAGTAATAAAAATAAATAAATAAATAAAAAAGAATTTTAGTCAAAAGTCATCTAAAATATATTCTTTTAGTATTAGGTTCAACCCACTTTTTATTTTAGTGAAAAGTCCACATGTTATAAAAGTTATATGAAATTTCACATAACTAGTTCAAATTGAACTAGTTATGTGAATTTTCACATAACTTTTAAAGCATATGGACTAGATCTGATTAAGTTTCACTAGTCATGAAGTTTTGACCGAAATAAAAAATGAGTTGTCCTTTAAACTTATTAAGTTTAAAATGATGGACTTTTAACTAAATTTCTAAAAATGACAATGTCACATGTGATAACTTCTCATTTCCGTTGAATAGTATTTCTTCCTTAGGCCATGTTTGGAAATATGCAAAATAGAAGCTGATTCAGTCCAAGTCCGCTTTGTTATCTGATTCTTGTGAGAATCAAGTATACGTTGGTTTGACAGATAACCTGTTTTAATAAATTTATTAGACTGCTCACGGACTCCTGTGTAAGAAATATAGATTCTTACATGAACCAGATGAAAATTAGACTTGGACTAAACCATGTCTGTTTTAGGCTTTCCCAAATATGCCCTTAGTATTCTCCCTTTCAATTTTTTTTTTATCATAATAAACAAGATAATGTGAAACTTTTTTTCTTTCTTAGAAGAGTAATGATATGCTTTCCGAATTTCGCATTCCAAATATATGTGACAGTGGGGTCCATTAGGATGTTGAAGTGACCACATAGTGATCTCACTGTCACATGTATTTGGGATAAAAAAAATTTGGTAAGCATGTCATTATCTATTGAGTAATGCTACACCTACATCTAAATACACACCCAACAATCCTGGCATTTGATTCTAGAGGGTCTCACATGGGTCTCACACAGAATCACCTAAATCAAAGGCAGTGTGGAATGGGTGTGGGTCGTTTTAGGTTTATAGGTTTTAATTCTATAATATTATTGGTCTATTAGCTCAGTTGGTTAGAGCGTGGTGCGAAGGTCGCAGGTTCGAGACCACATGGGTCAACTCTTTTGTTACAAGATGAGAGAATATGTCTTCTCTTTTTTTCAACTCTGGAATTAGGGGTGTATACAAGCCGAGCCGACCCTGCTCTTGAACTTTCTCATGAGCTCGCTTTACTTACGAGCCGAGCTTTTAAGTGTTCACGAGCTTTCTCATGAGCTTTTTAATGAGCTTTTTCCCGCGCCCTTTTAAACTATATAGTTTAATAATAAAACAATCTTTTATCAAGCCTGTTTACGAGATGTCATATTTTCTCTAATATTATTTAGTTTTATAATAAATATATATATATATATATATAATTCACTATACAAGCTTTTTATCAAACCTATTAATGAGCTTTTTCATGAGCCTACTCACGAGCTTTAATCGTTCGTGTTCACGAGCTCAAATGAGCGAGCTGAGCCTAGCCTTTATCGGGGCATGCTTTAAGCTCTTGTTGAGCGATTCAGTTCGTTTACACCCTTACCTGAAATGGAACCAAATGAGAGAACTGTCTTGCCTTTTGCTGTTATGTTATTTATCCTTTTGTTCATTTTTCTTGTCATGTGCAATTTTCTCAGCTACAAATACCACCCTTCAAAAGAAGATCTAAAGATTACTCTGGCAATCAACGTGTTCAACTATGATGGTAGGTGTAATACCTATAATTTTCTTTTTATTTTATTAACGTAATTTCTAATTTTCGGACTGTCTTTATAAACTATAGCTTCTAATCTTTATTAAAGAGAGGGCCTATGTGTCACGCCCCGGAACCACTCAGATGATCCTAGGACACGTGGCATGCCACCAAAGCTTAACCCCAGTCATTAAAGTTCCAAAATAAGTTTAAAGTAGCTTAAACCAAAGAAGCTCAACAATAATAATAAAAAAAAAAAAAAAACAAAACAAAACAAAACAAAACCATGTCTTTGCAATTAGCCAAAAATCCTGTTTTTAACAAGTAATAAATTCTCAAATAATATTACCAAATCACAAGTTGAAATCAACATTAATGCTTTAAACCATTAAGAATAAAATCAAAGTCAAGAGCATGAGCTTCCAAGTACAAGCAAGAGTTTTTAAATAATTTAAGAAAAATACTAAATATAACTATTTATAACCAACCCGATAAATAAATCTCCAAGTTCAAACGTCTCAATCCAATAACATTAGTCATAGTAACACTACGAACAAACAATCCCAGCTAACACAGTTCAACTTTATATTACTGGAGTTAGGTTACAATCCAACTAAAGTGTAAAGTTTAACTAGGAATATCACATAAATCTTAAACCAATCAAAGTATGACTCGTACTACAATCCAGATTAAAACTGATTAATTACAACTATATTGCAAGCTTTAAACTAAAAGGCGGGTAACTATTAACAAAATTACAACAACTTCCCAAATCCTAGCCAAGCCACTTCCCAACTCACCTCCCCGATTCCTCTCCGCGATCACCTACGATGGTTATTCAATAATCATTACAATATATAAGCTATATGCTTAGTGAGTAATGATAATCATGATTATGGATAATAAACATGCTCAATTCAACATATTACAAAGAACTATAGTCTCTGTTAATTACTAGTTCACTCCCACCACTACCGGCTAGCCCGCGGCTCCACTCCCCAAGCCCACGTGACTAGTCATGACCCACGCCCTCACACGTGCGGTCCCATAGGCCTCTGGCGGCCGTGGTCGTCACCACAAAGATTACCTCATGGTGGTATAGAACTAGCAATTTCCATTGACCCAAATAGGCAACTCAACATGCTCATTTAATCATTACACCGTGCTTTCACAAATAAATTGGGCCTAATTTAACCACATGAATTTTGCCCAATAATAAACTAAATAAATTAAATTACACTAATTAGACATGCTTTGGCATTACAATTGAACCCAACATGAAAATCATCCAAATATCAAAATTAACATCACTCACCTCTTGGGTTTCGCTCCTAATTGTGAAATTAAAGCCCTACTGAGAACCAGGTACAAATCCTATATAAAAACTACAAGTTATGAGCTAAAACCCTAAAATGGGTCGCGGAAAAACTATCACAGAACTCAATAAAATGAGTACCAATAGATTAGATTCACCCCCAGGAGTCTGAATATATAGCCTGTTTTAAAAACCGACGTTGTTCGGCTCGTCAACCGTCGTCGAGAACGTCACCGTCAACGTTGTCGCAGTCTCGTCCTCGTCTCTGTACTTCCCAGTAATGATACACACAAAATGATGGTCTAATGGAGATGATTAGTCATCTCCTTATGTGTCTTAGTTATATAGGTTTTCTTATTTTATTATGAAACCCCCACAAGTTTGCTAGTTTTGCAATTACGCCCCTACTAATTATGAAACTGTATTAAAACTATCCCAAACCTAAATGAGTATTCGTCTATGTCTCGCATGGGTCCCATAAGTAGTCCCATATAATTAAATGAAGTTGCTAATTAGCCTACTAATTATGAAACATGTTCAATTTGTGCTCACAAAGGTATTCCTAATTGACCCCAGAAGTGGTCACCACCTAATAACATGATATTATCCACAATAAAATAATAAATCATTTAAGCCTTAATAAACATTTAAGCAGATAGGGTATTCCACCTATTGCTGTCCCATCTCAACTGGGACCCATCAACACATATCCCAACTTAGGATTGTCATACTGACCATAACTGGGTTCCCAACTGGACACCCATAAACAACTTAGTGGGTTAATTCCACCTCCAGTGAGTGTCACATAACACATTAATTAACATTAACTCATGATTATGCATGCTAAAGCAATAATAAATATAAACCGCGGGAGCGGGTGTTATACTATGTTTTGGCCATCAGATCCAGTTTTTGAACACAATCCGACGGTCAAAACAGAGGCCCTCTCTTTAATAAAGAGAGGGCGCCCTCTCTGGAGAATTTTTGTATATATATCTGTCAGGCTCTAAAGAGGGCTCCTGGCATCTCTTTATTAAAGAGAGGGCCTCTATTTTGGCCGTCACATCTAGTTTTTAAACACAATTCGATAGTCAAAACAGAGGCCCTCTCTTTATTAAACAAAGTGCGCCCTCTCTGGAGAAACCAAACCACAACCTTCCCTCCCTATTATAAATACCACACTTCCCCCTCTCTCATTTCTTTTACACCCAAGAGAACACAGAGAGAGAGAGAGAGAGAGAGAGAGAGAGAGTGAGAGAGAGAAGAAGGAGGAAAGGAAGCCCACCCCCAAGCCACACCGTAACCCTGAATCTACGGTGAGTTTCTAACTCACTTGGTATACTAGATTAATGCTCGTATTCTTTCCATTTATTACTATTCTTGGAAAATGTTGTGTATGTGGTGTCCCTAATCTAGGTCTGTATTATGACTTCGACTAGTACTATTATTATTGTTATTATTAGTTATTATTATTATTATCTTATTATTAACCGTTAAATATCCCGCTTAACATGTGGTACACCTACCTATGTCCATTTTATTATTCCGTAAATAATAAAATTATTATTATTATTATTATTATTTATTCTGGTTAAACCTCATGTTGATATGTGGTACCCCGAATATATATATTAATGTCCGATTTATTATTATTCCGTTTATTTTCTATATTATTATTATTTTTTTTCAGTTAAACCTCATGCTTTAATATGTTGTACCTTGAACATATTAATGTTCATTTTATTATTCCGGTAATATTATTGTTATTATTATTAGTAGAAGTATTTCTGTTTATTATAATTATTAGTCCGATTAACCTAACACTTTAACATGTTGTACGATGAGCTTAAAGCATGTATTGTATTTCAAGAATAGTCCATGTTTAATTTGCTTGTACTACCTCTCTTCCTCTAACAAAAAAAAAATTGCTTGTACCTCACACATAACATATGATACACCTAACACAAGTATCGGTGTCATAATGTCACGTCGACGTGTACGGGTATAAAGTCGAATGGTCGTGGAGACCAAGTCCATATGCATTTGGAAATATGTGTAGTCAACTGCGGAGATCTGAAAGTAGCAATGTAGTGAATCGGTACTGTCAAATGGAATTACTAGATCGCATGTCGATGATTGCTACTATGGCCACGGAGAGGCAAACACGATAGCAAAGTAACCATGTTGATATGAATAAATCAAGAAATGAATAAACACGGTTAGCCTGTAAGGAGAAATTACTACTGCGGTCATGACGACCAACGATATTAAAGTAACCGTTTCGCAAATCGGCGACGATATTCATAAGGCAAGGTCCCGGGGACCTAGAGTACATGGTTAGCTTGTAAAGCGAGATTACTACTGCGACCATGGAGAGGCAAACAACGATAGTAAAGTAACCAAAACTCGACCCACTGGGCGAGTCACTCTATGCCAACGACGTTATACTGGTAATGTAGCAAAGTTAAGTGAGTCGGATGTTAAGTCAAGTGAAGTCGAATATATCGATGATGCATAGTTCACACACGGTCTCATTATAATTCATTCAATCATCGCAACTAGTCGCTATGTATTTTGGGATGCGTATTTTATTAGGAGTGTTCAGTTAGGATGCTCACTTAGCTTTTATTAAAGCTAACAGTATACTACGCCCTGGACATTCCCACGTTTAGACTTCACAGGATATGACTACCCGGAGGAGCACTATCTAGAAGAAGCTTATGAAGAGGAAGTCTTCGAAGGGGAAGCCTACAATGATGAAGGTCACGACTATGCCAGTTAGAGGCGCGGCTTCAAGAAAGAAGACTTAATTGTTCCTTATAGATTTTTTTGTCCATTTATAATAAGTTGTAAATTGGCGTCACACTCCTTATTTCAACGATCTTACACTTTCTTTTGTCCTTACATATAAAGATTTAAACATCGTCCAACACCTTAATCTATTTTGTTCTTTTATCTTTTGAAACTATACACTCTGATGTACTACCTCCGTCCCATTTTATGTGTTCATCTTGGGGAATCTAACTATTTAAGGGGACAAAAAAAATTTACACCTACTTTCCACAATTGCCCATAATCATTGCACTTTCTTTTTTTATTTTGTTTTGGTATTAATTGCAAGGAAGGGTAGTTGGGGAAAGTAAGTAAAATTTATGTACTAATTTAGGAAAGTGGACAATAATTTTGGGACATCCCAAAAAGGAAAGATGGACACATAAAATGGGACGGAGGGAGTAATAGCTAGTAACCTTTTGATGTATATATTCAGGTTACGCTTCCGCTTAAGTTATTCTTTTATTATCTAGTATGTTATGGACAATCAGTTAATGTAACTAGTTATAGCTTACGGATCTAGAAAGGAAAATTTTATTTTCTCCTAATGTCTACTACTCCGGGGCGTGACAGTAGGTTAACTTGATTTGTTGAGTAATGCTTGTAATTCTCAGATTTAGTTTCCAAATGTTTTGCCAACTGTATCACATGCAGTAACATGTGGTATCATCGATCACTGTCACAGTATATGTTACAAATATTGTAATGCAGAATGTGGTTCCCTTATTTGGTGCATGTGGTATAATTGACACCAAATGCTAGTCCTGCGACTCATTATAGTATTGCTAGCAAATAACACATTTTGGTATCACCCATCACTGTTACAGCTTGTTTAACAAATTTGCGAAGCATATAGCATTATTTTGATTTTCTTTCTTTGAAACATGTACTTGCACTTCGAGCCAGATAATTACTGATATGTTTCTTTGTTTCTCTTCCACATTTCACTAAATTGGACACATAATCTCATAACAATTCCATTGTCCAAATAGCGATGAACAACACTTGGTATATGATTGGATATTTGGATGTAATAACTTACTTTATTATTGAGAAGAAAAAAAAAACTTACGTTATTTGGAATGACTAGTGAATTGAATTATCCTGGAAAAAAAATGAGCCAGTGATAAAATTAACTAGTTGCAATTCATTGGACTATGCTACAAAGTTATGTACAAAATATGCTATTTGTTAGTAGTACGGTCCTCAGTATTTTTGCATTCTTATTTATTTTTAATTTTTTTTGGGTCAAATATCAATGATAAATAATTAAGCCAAACCACATAAATCGGATTAAGATAGGAACCATCTAGAAGGAGATGCCATGATACCTAAATACTGCAAATTGGGCTCCCGAACCTAGTCTAATTCAAAATTGAACGAAACTCATAGGCAATATTTATTTTTTTAAATATGTTCGAGGGACAGATCTGATCTAAATCACAAGCTCAACTTGATTTCTGGCTAGGCTTGGGTAGAGGCATCAACCTGAGAGCCCGAGCTCAGGCGTAAACAAATTAGTGCAGAAGAGAAAAATGTTAAAATTAGGGCTCGCATGGTAATATAGTGGTTTTTGATTTTTCGTTTTGGTTTTCATTTTTTACATTAAATTAGAGGTAGCCATCAATACAAAAAAATGAAAACAAATATTGAAAACCGAAAACCACAATGTTTCCATGCGAGCCCTAAGGTATCAACCACCAATTTTAAGTTCACACAAAGATTATCATGTAAAATTCAGTTGCATCATAAAAGTCTTTCAATCTTACCCAAGTCTAAGGTTAAAGAGTCACCTTGATTGATTTCAAAATTGGTTTACGTATGTACGTCGATCATAGTAGGTTAAAGAATCACCAATTTTAGGAAATTTTCAATAATTTTCTGAAAAGAAAAGTCCGACGTAAATACCATCTTCAAACACCATATTTAAACATTACACATGAGTCCAAACTATATAAGTATTAATGACACTTGTATAATGACCATTGAAAATTGACTTTGGTATTGGGGGGTCTTCAATGAAAATGCTTTACTAGCATAAGATTGTGGCACTTCATACAATACCACCGAGAATTTTCGATGATATATAATATTCTAGTGGTTTTGGTTATAACATATATCTCAATTTGGTGCTAAAAGAGATACCCGTCCTAAAATTATTGTCACACTTTGAAAATTCAACTTTTTAAGAGAAGACAATTATTACGTGTACATAATTTTGTATTTCCAAACTTGCCCCTCAAAAGTTTTGTAACACCTGTACCCGGAAAATGGGTAAATTATTATTTTTTATATGCATTAGTGAATATAATTAGTGTATAAAATGGATTAAGAGGGGGGGGGGGCTTGGACTCGCCCGTGAAAAGTGTTCAGTAAAGGGCACAATTGGAAAAGTTCCCAGTGAGATGGGACAGGTATTGAGGTGGGACCCAGTGAAGGGCCGAACAAAAATATTTGCATTTTATATGTTAAATGCATTTATATGATTACATGAGTATTTGTTTAAAATGCTTCCATATTACACGTTGATATATGTGTTAGCAATTAGTTTTATGTTGGATACTCATACAAGGGTATAACTGAAAAAGGTTCATAATCAGTAGGTGCGATAGCAATTTCACAAAATATTTGGGACTCACGTTAGGACCCATACGGAACTTAGACAAACACTCATTAGATAATTGGGTAGTTAATGGAATGTTTGTCGGACTTCATAATATGAACTTAAGAAAAACCGGGGGTGTAAACGAAAATACGAGAAACTTGTGACACATCACATGCATGTGATGAGTGTCTGTCCATAGGGAGTTCATACTCTCATATTCACTGAATTAAACAAAAACAAAGAGAAAGCTCCGGGAGAGAAAGACAAGCTCGAGACGCCGACATCGAAATCTCGCCATTCCGTCGTCGCCGTTCGCCGGATTTACGATCCGAGACCACTTTTGGACTCGTGGAGGTAAGAGGGTCACATGCACGTAAATTGTTTTCATTTTTAGCAACGTTTTTCCGGCAACCGTTCTTGATAGATGATATTTGCTGTACCAAAACCATGTAGGATTTACTTTGGGTAGGAATTGAGCAAGATTTGTGAAGAGATTCTTCATTTCTAGCTTGAATTTGGGTAGATCTTGCTAAGGTGAGTTTTCTACACTAAAGAATGGGTGTGTTTAACTATGTTCAAGACTTCAATGATGTTAGAGATGATAGTTTGTGCTTAGAAACCAAGAGATTGTTCTTATTGTGTTGATTATTCATGTTTAGAAAACATGTAGTTACTAAATTGTGAATTGCATGTCAATTGTATGAAAATTATATGTGCCTACATGTTTATGTGCTTATATGGTTATGTGGTAATCAATTAGCACCGGAAAATGATTCATTGTTGGAAGTAATAAGGGTGGTGATGAGGAAGAATCCGAGAAATACGGAAGTCCAAGGAATAGAAGTGGCAATGGGACCAAGGGAGGTCTTTGGGTCTGAATGAATCATTGAACTGGTGACTCGCGCGATTACAAATATGATTTGTATGTTCATTGTTGCATTGCACATGTAAAACATTCAGTCATGTTTAGAATTCTCACTAAGCGTAATGCTTAAAAAAACCATTTTCTGTTTCTGTTGTGGTAAATAACAACCACCGCAGGTACGGAGTCGAGAAAAGGGGGAAAAGGTTTTGAAACTTGTAGTTATGTTTTTAACCTATATTACAGTGTAACTAGTGGCTTGAAGTCCTTGACTTGAGACTTGAAGTCTTGACTTGTGGATAGGAGAAATGGGAGAGACGGGAGAGATGGGAGAGATGGGAGAGATGTGGGACTCTTGTATATTAACTCTTTTAAAACTTGTAATATGATGTAATTAGTATTTCCTAAAATGTTGGAGTGGTGCTTTTGATGTAATTATAAGACTTGAATATTGAACTTGTCATTTGGATGGTTTCAAGTTAACTTGGAAAAACTTATTAAATTTTGATGTTACAAGTTGAAGTTTGAATATGTAAAGTTAAGTTGAGTCCTTTCCGGCAAGTTTGAGTTGATGTCGTAAACACATTGAAAGAAGTTTGCTTATAAACAAGTTGGTTGTTGAGCTTATGCGTTGATTCATAGCAAGTTGTATATGTTTGAGCAAGCTTGGCAAAGTTTGAGGTTCAATGGTTTGTTATGGATCAATTATTGTTATAACAAGATATGTTCATGTTTTGTATGTTGGGACAACTTGAATTTGTGTTTAGGAATGTTTAAAATGTGGTTAGAAATGAGTTTGAAATGTTTCAATAATGTTCTTTGATGTTTGGTTTGGTTTGGATATGAATTGAGTATGTTTAAGCAGTGTTTTTAGCAGTAAAAACAGGTTCTGGGGAACCCGGATCGATCCGGGTTAATGAAGGGATCGATACGGCCTTTCAAAGGGACATTCTGCGGAAGATTGAGTAAAATGGATCGATCCGGGTTTATGAGCGGATCAATCCGCTTATATTTTTCTCAGCACGTCCGCTTTTACGGAAACGTGCATAACTCTTTCTAGAAAATTCGGATTCGCGCGCCATATTTTGCGTTGAAACCTGGACTCATAAATCTATCTTTTGGTATAAAATTTGATATACCTCATTAATGACCATTTTATCCTTGGGTCTATTTTTGTCACAGCAAGCTCTTTTCTGATGGTTAAATTCATGTTTTTCTTAATAACTAACAAGGTTTAATGTTTATTAGTGTATTTTGGTTGCCTATATTCTTGTTACACATGTCCTAATCCGCCGGGACGGGTTGAGGTGTGACAAGTTATTTGCTTTCAGAGATTAAACGTACGTTTAATTCAAAGAAAGGGTAAAAGAGGCAATTTGCAAATATTAAGCTTTGATTTTTTGAAAATAACAATTTTTTTGTACGTCCTGAAATGAAAAGACTGAAAAGTGTGACAATAATTTTGGGACGAAGAGAATAATAATTTGGTCCCAAAATAGGGAATTGCTAAATATACTATATTTTTTGCTAAATACACGACATTTACTCACAAAATTTTTATCTTTTTATTCTACAGGGTGGTGTATTTAAAAGAAAAGATAGTGTATTTAACAATTAACCCAAAATATTACAAATAATTCAAATTTTGTCCCAATAACCAAAATCACTTTGGATGTATGATACTTACAAAACCACCAGGGTGTGTCATAGAATTATCCTTATTAAGCCCCCGTCCTTTGCCTTTTCCTGAGTTCCTGGGTCCCATTGGCAAAACGGTTTTCTCTCCCAACTTTTGCTCTCTCTGTCTTCCTTCTGTCCAAACTCTCCATTGATTCCAAAGCTACCCCTCTGTCTCTCTCTCTCTCTCTCTCTCTCTCTCTCTCTCATTCGAAGAAAAAACACACCTGAAGAACAATCAAACCTGCGAGACAACGAGAGAGCTCTTCAATTTCACATGAGTTTCTGAGTTCAGAAGGTTCGTTCCCTTCCATTTCTCTCTCTCTCTCTCTCTCTCTCTCTCTCTCTCAATTTTCTCGATGGCATTCGATGGTTTTCTCTCTCAATCCTCTGTTCGACTGTGCGGTTACTGAGATTGGAAACATTTTAGATTGTGCACCACCGTGTGAAAGTGGTTTCGTTTTTCTTTGAGATATATATATATATATATATATGACTATATGGGAATGCTAATTTACAGCACGGTGTTCTTCTATTGACGAAAAAATTTCGTCGCTAAAAGAAGATTTTTTTGTCGCTAAAAGCTGGTGTATGCGCGGCTATAGTAGGACCGGTCTACCACCGTGCTGTACGTTAGCAGCCCTATATATATTCATTTGATTTGCTTTGTTTTGTATTGTAGTAAAGTAATTCTGTTGAATTGATATACGAGTCAATATGGAATTCGCATGCACGTTAGACCAACCATACATCATTATGGATCTAAAAATTATGTTTTATTTTCATATATTGGCCTTTTTTCACTTGTTCATATTTGTTGTGTATTATTTCTTATTTTAATTTTATGCTTGCTTTTTGGGCCCTAGTTTCTCTTTCTCATTGGGGATTGGCACAAACACAGCAAAAAAATGTCTGGTTTTGTGGGTGTACTAGTATCTGATCAATGGCTTCAGAGCCAATTCACTCAAGTCGAGCTTCGTGGCCTCAAATCCAAAGTATGTCCTTATCTTTCCAGTTTCGATTTCCGTTATTAAAATTTCATGTCAAACAAATATTTTTGACCTAATGGCAACTTTTGGTTGACATATGAATTGGGTTTGCATATTTGTGGGTATAGTTTCTTTCGGTAAGGGGTCCTTCTGGACGCGTCACATTGGAAGATTTGCCACCAGTGATGGCAAAACTAAAGGCTTTTAGTGAGATGTTCACAGAGGAAGAAATTAAGGCTATCTTGGCGGAGTCCTCTGCCGACATGAGCGAAGAAATTGACTTTGAATCCTTCCTTCGGGTGAGTTTCCAAGGATGTTGATTGTGTAGTAGCTTTACATTTCATTTCTAATTTCTGCTGTTTTTCATGATTTTGTGATCAACATAGCTGTTAGGAACCTATGTAGCACTGATATGGACATGGGATGTGGCTACAACAGGAGTTTCAGTTAACTATATAATATATCGTGATGTGTACACTCCAATTTCCTAAATTTTCAAGTAAACCCATTGCTTATCTCCCATTATTATTGAACATAGATTTCAAAGGAGCCATTGTGTTGCGTCCACTCCCGTGTTTCAATGCAGAAACAAATTAAGACATGTTTTTTGCGTGCCCGACACTTGCTGGCATTTGTCCTATGCTATTGGTTTCAATGGACATGTCACCCTAATTGAAATGTTCGTGCAACATATTTAGGAACTGCTTATGTAATAACTAAATAAATGGACAATTTTGTTATTGCACATCCATTGTAAATGTTTATGGTTCATATCCACTTTTTGTTCTATTTCAATATGGATCTATTGGGTGATGTAAGAGCATGCAACGAAAAGGAAAGAAAAGCAAATTCAAGGGACTTCATGAGTAGGTTCGCCTATAGTGATACTCATGGCTTATTTATCTTTCTCTCATGTATATGGCTGATGTTCTTCGCAGTGGGACGAAGAATTATTCTGTTTTCTGTAGTAGAAAAAGGAAAACATGTAGTGAGGTTTTGTAATTGGCAGGCATTCCTAAATTTACAAGCGCGAGCAACGGCAAAATTAGGTGACTCAAAAACTTCCTCTTCGTTCCTCAAGGCTGCCACGACCACCCTTCGCCATACCATTAGTGAATCGGAGAAAGCGTCTTATGTTTCCCACATTAACAGCTTTCTAGGAGATGATCCATTCTTGAAGAAATATCTTCCTCTAGATCCATCTAACAATGCTTTATTCGATATGGCCAAAGATGGAGTTCTACTCTGGTATATATGAAGGAACCACTTAATGTTTTAGTATTCCCTGACTATGTTACATGGACTCTTCCTAATAGGTTGAACTTTAAGTACCCCTGTCGGACACTCGACCCTAGACAAGGGTACGGGATATGTGATCGACACCTCTGCTTAGACACACAATAAGAATCCAGTTAGCTACAAAAATTTTTCGAAATGGATACTCATGTGATACTCATGGCTTATTTATCTTTCTCTCATGTATATGGCTGATGTTCTTCGCAGTGGGACGAAGAATTATTCTGTTTTCTGTAGTAGAAAAAGGAAAACATGTAGTGAGGTTTTGTAATTGGCAGGCATTCCTAAATTTACAAGCGCGAGCAATGGCAAAATTAGGTGACTCAAAAACTTCCTCTTCGTTCCTCAAGGCTGCCACGACCACCCTTCGCCATACCATTAGTGAAACGGAGAAAGCGTCTTATGTTTCCCACATTAACAGCTTTCTAGGAGATGATCCATTCTTGAAGAAATATCTTCCTCTAGATCCATCTAACAATGCTTTATTCGATATGGCCAAAGATGGAGTTCTACTCTGGTATATATGAAGGAACCACTTAATGTTTTAGTATTCCCTGACTATGTTACATGGACTCTTCCTAATAGGTTGAACTTTAAGTACCCCTGTCGGACACTCGACCCTAGACAAGGGTACGGGATATGTGATCGACACCTCTGCTTAGACACACAATAAGAATCCAGTTAGCTACAAATTTTTTTCGAAATGGACGAAATGCTTATGTTAAAAGTCTTTTTATTGTAGAAAACACTATTTTTGCCTAAAAATAAGAAAATTTTAGATTTATTGTCGTGTCCTCATATCCTTAGTTTCATGAATTTGGGAAGTTCGACCCTTGGGGACATGAACGGCGCTCGACATCCATACCCGAGTCCATGTAACATAGCTCCGCAGTATATTTTGTGTTTTTGCTGATCCATTTAAGTGCTTTATGCAGCAAACTCATCAATGTAGCTGTCCCTGGTACAATAGACGAGCGAGCTATCAACACCAAAAGGGTTCTAAATCCCTGGGAGAGAAATGAGAACCACACCCTTTGTCTCAACTCTGCAAAAGCGATTGGTTGCACAGTGGTTAATATTGGCACACAGGACCTAATTGAAGGGAGAGTAAGTTAAGCTATTGCTAGCTATGTAGTGTATGTTGTGCACTTTTTATGGTGACATGAAAGTTGCTAAGTCTATACACATTGTTCGTTTTTCAGCCCCATTTACTACTTGGATTGATTTCTCAAATTATTAAGGTACGTTCGCCTATTCCCTTACCCTGTTAAGAGTCCGTTTGGATCAGCTTATTTGGGACTAACAATCACTTATTTGGGATTTGAGTACGGTTTCTTCACAGCTCTTTAAAAAATCGGCTCCACTTCAAAGCTGAAAAAACAGCTTAAATCAGAAGCAACGATTTGATTTTCGAAAATCTATTAAAGAAAAAAAATCTCTTATTCCTACAGCAATACCAAACGGGCTGTAAATATGTGCTATTTGAATTGTCAAAGTTCTTAATCCTTATATATTTCCTGATGGTGGCAAAAACAGATTCAACTATTAGCTGATCTCAATCTGAAGAAGACTCCTCAACTTGTAGAATTGGTGGAGGACAGCAAGGTCTCTTTGATTTTTTGTCCTTCCTTTTTTTTTTCTTTTGTTTCTACTATGTGTCGAAGGAAATGAAATAACCAAATTTGCAGGATGTGGAGGAGCTCATTGGCTTGCCACCAGATAAGGTTTTGCTGAAATGGATGAATTTTCATCTGAAGAAAGCGGGCTACGAGAAACAGGTTACAAATTTTTCGTCCGATCTGAAGGTGAGGATAGTTTACCTCTTTCTTCTTGATGATAACGTATGCTCTTAGATGTAGTATCTTTCTGGTGGGTTTGCATGGCTTGGCGATGCAAGTAGAGCTCAGAAGCAGCAACGTTCTAAAGATTTTTTTTTTTTTTTTTTGTGGAAAGATTGGACAATTAATGAGTACATCAAGTATAAGATATTGCGTACAAAAAGGAAAATAAATTGGAATAGAGCGGGCCTTGGTTTCTGAAGGAAATGGTTAGTTATGGTAGGAATTTCTTAAACGCGGGTTTTCTGATTGGAATAAGCCAGAAGTTGTCGCTATGTGAGCTTATTCTTCATTAATCCAGCTGTTTTGTAAGATTGCATTTTCCTTTTCTGTCCTTCCTTTTTGTCATGTTGCTCCCAAAACGTGCAATGGGTATAGTATGCTCCACGTAAGTTTGTGTCCAGCTTGAGAATTGTTGTCTAATTTGAAGTGTATATAGTTATCTAAAACTCGTAACAGGATTGTTCTAAAGCACAAGAAATCTCCTTCAAATCTAGTCTACAAAGTTCCTTTAGGCTCTGTTTAGTTTGCGATTGCGTTTTCCGCCATGCTTAAATAGCATTAAAAACTAAAAAATTCCGAAATATAAGTGTTACTTGAGAAAAAATGGAGGTATTGACAAATTTAAAAATTTTAAATTATTTTTCACCATTTTCCTTGCTAACCAAACAAAGAAAAGTGTTTTCCTTTGCTTTCCCTCAATAAATCCATGAACCAAACAAATGCCTTAGGAGTAGAAGTTTCCAAGACTGGGTTTGACATTTGTTTTCCCACAAATTCTCTAAAAGTGTTTTCCTTTGCTTTCCCTCACTAAATCCATGAACCAAACAAAGCCTTAGGAGTAGAAGTTTCCAAGGCTGGGTTTGACATTTGTTTTCCCACAAATTCTCTAATTAAGGGGGAACCCTCATATGCTATCTTACACCGCATACAAATCATTCTCTGGAATGAATCAAAATGAATATCCACTAACATCATATAGTCTCTTTTATATTCTGATGTATTGGTTTTTCTCCACTGAGATGATAGTGTAGGCTTATACACTTGCAGGATGGAGAGGCCTATGCCCATTTGCTCAATGTACTTGCACCTGAACATGGGAACGCCACCACATTGGATACGAAGGATCCAACTAAAAGAGCAAATCTGATTATCGAACATGCAGAGAAAATGGACTGCAAAAGATACGTCACTCCAAAAGACATTGTTGAGGGCTCACCCAACTTGAATCTTGCCTTTGTTGCACAAATATTTCAGCACAGGTCAGTATAAGCATTTTTTTTTTGTGGGGGGTGGGCGTTCAAAAGTCAGTGTAAGCCATGATCATGTCATTTTTTGGTCTGTTGAGAAATGGGAATTTATCCCACCATCACATAACTTGTACAGTTGATGCTGCGATTCACCACAATGAATAGACTTTTTTGCGCTTCGATTTTTCCTTTTTAAATTAAATTTTTTTTTTGGGTAATATTAATACTCGCTGCAATATTACGTCTGAGTTACATTATATTACGTTTGGACAAATTGGCCAACAATAACATGCTCTGATACCATATTAAATTGGAGCATCCAACCCAAAACCAATTGGCAATGGGTGGAGTAGCCCCTTGAACTTATATATTGAGTAGCTAGGTTATGAGTCCCCGATGTGGGACAGACAATCTCAACATTAAGTTCATTTGTGCAGGAATGGCCTTTCTGTAGACAGCAAAAAGATTTCTTTTGCTGAGATGATGACAGATGATGCTCAAACTTCTAGGGAAGAACGATGCTTCCGACTGTGGATTAACAGCCTTGGAATTGCTGCTTATGTCAATAATGTGTTTGAGGATGTCAGAACTGGGTGAGGTTGCATTAATTTGAAGCATAGTTGAGCCTGTATATTGGACTTTATTTTATATCGATATACATCTTGCATGCAGGTGGGTTATTTTGGAAATTCTTGACAAAATTTCTCCGGGATCAGTCAATTGGAAGCAGGCAACAAAACCTCCTATTAAACTGCCTTTTAGAAAAGTTGAGAATTGCAACCAAGTTATAAGTATTGGAAAGCAATTAAAATTCTCCCTTGTGAATGTAGCTGGAAATGATATTGTACAAGGAAACAAGAAGCTAATACTAGGTTTGTGCCGCTTTTTAAGCTACCTATTATTAAATTCGCAGCTGTATGTGGTTTGGTTTGTAATCAGATTACTAATAGGAGTTCCTTTTGGTGTCCTAAGAGTCGCATTGCACAATTGAGTTTTTTATTTTCTTTTTAACTCGCATCATATAATGATGGCGATGATTATTGACATTCTGTATTTCTGTGTACTAAAATATGGTTAATCAACAAATATGAAGTAATACGCTTTTGGACCACAATAAGGGCATATTCCTTTTCATCCATTGTGGCTGATTTGGGTGCATTAAATTAGCCATTAGTTGACACCCTTGTTGAATAGTTGTTCATTTTTGGAATATGTTTTCATTTAAAAAATTTATCCATTAGTCTCCATGCGCTCTTTTTCTTCTAGATATTATGTGTACTATTTTCAAGTAATTTCTCTAGTGAAAACTTTATTTTTTTCGTTTACTCATGAAGGAAAGGCAAGAACGTTGAATTTTTCCATATGTTGTTCAGCTTTTCTATGGCAGTTGATGAGGTTTACAATGCTCCAACTCCTGAAGAACTTGAGGTCTCATTCCCAAGGAAAGGAGATAACAGATACTGACATTCTCAATTGGGCTAACAAAAAAGTGAAGAGCTCTGGAAGAACATCCCAAATGGAGAGCTTCAAGGTGACCTAAAAAAACTTGATCTCATATATCATCAGGCTTTTAGGCCATTGTTTTGATAACTTGTTATTTCGTCCATCCAACTATTTTACAGGATAAAAGCCTTTCAAATGGAATTTTCTTCCTCGAACTTCTCAGTGCGGTGGAACCTAGGGTTGTCAACTGGAGTCTTGTTACCAAGGGAGAAACTGGTATGTTCTTGATTCTAAGGGCCTGTTTGGGAATCTTCAAAATAGGAACAGGTTGAGACCTAATCTTACTTTATAGGTTTTAAAGAAAGGTATTATGTCGGTTTGACAAAGAACCAATTCTTGGGATATTTTTAAGTTGAGCACGGACTCCTAGGTAAAAAGAAAAAAAGAAAAAAGCAGCTATGTGAACGCTGAACTATTTAGAACCAGCTCTTATCTAAACAACAGAACTGGTTCTTGTATTACCCCAAACAGCCTCTTAGGCATTTGATTTTCTTAGTTCACATAGGGTGGATATTAGTTTTTCTCTTAAAAATTAGCATGGGTATAATTGGAATGATATTGCGAGCCTTCAGGAAAATAATGAGATATTCCGTAGTATTTAATTATCTTAATGTAATTGCAGATGAGGATAAGAAGCTGAATGCAACATACATAATTAGTGTTGCTCGAAAGCTTGGATGCTCAATTTTCTTATTGCCAGAGGACATAATGGAGGTAAGGTTACAATCGTGATGGACTTGGTTGTTTACATATTTACTTAATTACACTTACATTAATGGATGTCCCAGTCACACTACTAATAGATTCATATTTTGCTTAGACGAGTACAGAAGTTTTATCTCGTAGTAGCTCGTGATATTAAAGCAAAATGAATGAAATGTAGCAGTAGTTTTGGCTTATTATTGGATTGATGTATATCCGTAGAAGTAATAGGAAAATTTTGTGACAACTATTTAACCAGCTATGCTTTATAAGATGGTGTACTCAATTCAGCTATGCCTTGTACCAAATTATTGGGTCGGCTACATGAATATTTTTCTCCATTATTCTTGGTCTGAGACCATAGCTTCACTCAACCTACATGTTATATATCTTCTTCATTACCTCTTCCTTTATACATTTTTTTGTCTTCCTCTAGTCATGGAATGACCCTCAACATGGATACCATCAATCGTACTTCTAGTGCAATTATTGGCCTTCTATGTATTGTTCAAACCATCTTAATCGGTTTTTTTTATTAGAATGGGTGCTACTTTTACCATTTCACCACTAGTCATTTCTAATTTGATAGTTCTTGTTTTAGAGATGGCTAAGACAAAGCTCTTTAGGTCACGAGCCTGGTTGAGATGTTGATTTTGATATGGATGCACGGTAAAATAAGAAAATGATATAATTGCAAATGGATATATCTGTGAGATGGTAGAAATAGCAGCCATCACTTATAAGAACCACCATAGTGGTGTTGAGGAACTTAGGGTAAACTTAACCTAAGTTGTGGTACCAAAAATTAGAGAGCCATAGTGGTGTTGGTGTGATCAAACGGCGGAGCCATTGCCGTTTAGTGGTCAAAAGGTATAGCCGTAGCCGTTTGTGGTCAAACGGCTGAGCCTTTGCTGTTTGACAGTTTGACCACAAACGGCTAAGGCTATGCTGGTGGTGAGTGTAATTATTTATATGAACACTGGTACTCTAGCTAGGATTTTGGTATCGATATACATCTATGGAGTGGCCCACGAAGTTAGTTAAGAAAAGTCCACAATAGAAGTCATTGGCTACATTACCTCTGCAATCTGCATAGCCATGTCAAACGGTTTACGTTAGGCCGCTTGGTGGTACCACTAGAAACTTAAGTGTATGGTAAGATTAGGTTCCACTATCCTACGGAACTTAAGTTTGTCCTACCGTTCACTCCATAGCAAGGGTCAAAACTAAAGTTTACCCTAAGTTGCTCTAAGTAAGGGAAATATAGATTGAGATGGTTTTGTCATGTGCAACAAAAGATACTAAGTTGAGAAAACATGGTAACCTACGGATCAAGTGAAGATATGTTTATACAGAATACGGTAGAGAAACATATTATACATGTAGCCAATCCCAAATAGCTGGCCAAGGTTTTGTTGGATTGGATTCAAAGTTTTAATTAACCAGCTTTTTGAATTGGTTGACTACTTTCACTATTACTAGTTAAAATAGAATGATCTAGATTGAAGCTTCTCAATTTGAATATCTGGTTAGTTAATTTGAGAAATTGGTATACTTGCCACTGGCAATTTTTATTTGTATGTCCTATGGCGTTCTTACGACAGGTAAATCAGAAGATGATCCTCACCCTAACAGCAAGCATCATGTACTGGAGTTTGCAACAAAAGGCCGGGGAGTCAGATTCGACACCACCTAATAACGAAAATAAAGCATCTGGTGGGTCCCCTGCAACTTCGGTTGACGGTGACAATGAAGCTGTTCCATCTGGCGAGATCTCGAACTTGTCTATTGATGACACACCATTAGATGCTAGTCTGTCACCACATGTAAAAAACGACAAGCCATCTTCTCTGGTTGTAACGGAGAAACCTTCACCGGAGTTTGTAAAAGATGCCACTCCTGGTGGAGAATGACCAAGGATTGCTTCCCAGCATTTTTTTTTTCTTTTCTTTTTACTCCTTATAGAACAAGGCAAAAATGAAAATTTGGTTAAAGTTGGTTGATGTGTCAGTTGCTAATATTTTAAGCAAGAAGGCATGGTCATTTTGGTATATGATAAACCACATAAATGAAAAAAATGTTAATGTATATTTTTACCTTCTGTAGTTAAGAGTTCATTGTTTTTAGGTACATTCTTTTAGCCATTATACATTGGCTTTTGATGAATAAGTCATGGAGGAAACACTTTGAATTATGTCAATTGTGTTTTCTTGAGATATTTCAATACAAGTTTAAGCATTTTTTGGGGGTAGGTTTAGTACACATGTACACATGCACATATTTTAGCTGTTGCAGTGTGGAGGATCATATCCCCTCCAATGCAGTTCCACATCATGCAGTTCTTGGACCAGTATTCTTGAACAATTAAACCAAAAAGAGACCACGTGTCCCCACCCCAAAAAAAGAGCAAATAGATAAACTCCCAATTTTTTTTAATTAATTAATTAAAATTAAAATAAATAAAGAAAAGGAAGACTGCTTTTGACCAAAAGCTTCCTAGGTTGCTTGTGGTCAAATGCAAATTTTTGCGATTGAATTGCAACATTAGCTTTAAGAGTTCCATAATCACTTGTGAAGTGAGCTCCAAAAGTTGTTGCCAAACACTCTTAGTAACTGAGTAAGGTTCCACAACCCAAGCCACCTAAAATTAGGGTTTTGAGCTAGCATCCAAACTTGGATTTCATATGCAACTTGCAAATACATTTTCTGAGAACATCAAACTAGCAGCAGAAATAGACGTTCAAAAATCCATGGCACTGAAGCTCTGTGAGTATGCTTTTAATATAAAACTTCGTATTTTAACAAAGAAGTTATTTATTTAAATATAACAAAAAATGAATAACTTTTACATTATTTTTTTAGTTCACTTGGTGTCAAAATGGAGGGATGGGGAGGAAACAGTTGCAGTAGAGCCTTCATGGGTACTATCGCTAGGATCGTCACACTTTTCTCGTTCCGCAACAAGCATAAGCATCTCAAGGCGCTTGTCAAAAAGTAATGCACTCTCATCTCTCTCGTCAAGTTCAGCAGCTTCGGCCTCGAGCCACTTTTCTCGTAAATCATCGAGAAGATTGCCCTGGTCTGTATTGACCTCAGCTCCTGGCGCACTTGGGGCCGTGGTACGAAGTGAGGAATCTCCGGATGGTGGCGGAAATGTCAAAAGCATTGCACGGAACTCAGGAGTGTCTGCAAATGTCTCGAAGTTGCAAGCTATTGAATCTAGACAATACTCCCGGACCTTCAGTACACCATACCTACACATGCAACCAATCATTTCAACAGCATTATCATAATGATATATACAACAGTAGATTGTTTTTTTTCTCCCAAACAATCCAACACCCCCCAAATATATGCGTGTGTGTGCGCATTTTACTTCCACTACTAGAATATGCTTTAGTGCAGGTAAATATATCCCGAAAACAACGAATAGAAAGATCACCGTGCCTATGTAAGACCTTCAGAACTGACATAATCATAACAATAAGGCTTTGATTAGTTCATGCATTTAGTGAGGGAAATGAAACAAGAACACTGAAGTTTGCTAATTAGGAAAATAGGAAGGAAAAGAGAAACAGTATAAAAATGAAATTTGTGTTTTAAATTTTGCAAGTTATTTATTTTCCTCTTTTCTTAAGTTTCTAGGGTTAATTACATTTTACTCCCTTGTGGTTAGACCCATTTTCTTTTTACCCCCCTCTGGTTCAAAAGTGGACACTTAACTGTCCTGTGATTTTGAACTAAAGTGAAATTATTAAGATTTCTCCCAAAATAGCCCCACATGGGGATTTAGTGTTAAAATTAGCCCCACATAGGAGAGTGGAAGTGTTAAAATTAATCTCACAGAGACAGTTAACCCCCAAAATCAGCCCCACAAGGGGTTAAGTGTTGGAAAGCCCTATATAGGTGCAATAAATGGTAGCACTATCCCACATAGGGGGTTAACCCCAAAATTAACCTCACAAAGAGGGTTAAGTATTAATACTTTTGGTCACTTTTAGAATTTTCATAAGTTTTAAGGGAAATCTGAATAGTTTCACTTTAGTCCGAAACCACAGCGGATAAGTGTTCACTTTTGAAGCACATGGGGTTAAAGTGAAAATAGACCTAACCACAAGGGGGTAAAATATAATTGACCCTAAAATTTAAGCATGAAGGGAACACTAGGGAAATGGTTTTCCTTCTTGTTTCCCCCCCTAAATCCATGAACCAACAGAGCCTAAGAAAATACTGAATGAATATAAGGCAAAAAAACCACTTTTGGTCCAGAAAATCAGAATAAGAGAAGAATATTCGACTTTAAACTCAACAACCAAACAATGGAAAGTCAATAAATGATGTTCATTGACTAGTAAGCAGCATAGACAACTCTGCAGGGGCAGTGGCATTCAGCCACATTAATTGAAAATTAAGGCCCCTAATAAGTTTCCTAAATGTCCAGGCAATATAATACCAGAATATTGCTATAGGCACCGAACAACACCGACAGATTGCACAGAAAATCAGTGGGGACCACCATTTGACCACTTTGAGAGTTTGAAAACTACCTGGGTCGGATCCTTCCATAACCCATTTCGGTGCAATTAAAAAACCCCGGCTTGCTTATACCTTTCTCTCTCCTCTCCTCAACCAGACTGCACAAAGAAGCTCACCTCACTGTGGCTGCGATTTGGGCGATTTGCACGAGACAACCAAAGGTTCAAAATCTTTCTCTCTCTCTATCAAAATCATGACTCTTTCTCTCTTCTCATGGGCTTAGGGCTGCGATTTGCGTTCGATTTGGGTTTACAAATCTGCATTTTGGGGCCGAAGGACTGCGGTTTGTGGAAGGTTAGAACCTGGAGACTTGCAATTTGTATTTCCATTGTTGAATTCATAGAAACCGGTTGAGCAAGAATTGGGCTTACAGAGTCCCAGGGAAACAGCTAATGGAAGAGGGGATGGAAACCTGTCCCCCCAAATCATGACGCAAATCAGAAAATCCCTCACCAAACAACACCTCCAAATTCCCATTACCATAAAGCCAAAACCAACTATTCAAAATCCCATTAGAATCAACTCAGAGCTTGCATTTTTTTTTTAGGTTTTCCCCCCTTCTAAAACCCATATGGTAATTTTTCTATTTCTCTCTAAAGCTCTTAATCAACGGTTGCAATTAAATTTTAAAAATTACAAAAGGCAACATAGATATATACATATACATATATCCACATATAAATCAATGTCCAAGCAGATTTATAGAAGGAAATGCAATAAAATCTACATGTAGGACCACTGAAGTAAGGTAAAACTTGCCAAGACCCAGATCCAAAAATTCAAAGAACCCTTGTCCTCTTTTGCTGTTCTTCAATAATACTCATGTGAGAGTGACAGTGAGAGTCAATCATTTTAGGATCTTTCCACTCAAAAACAAATATTGCAAGTTGGGGGCATTTGTAACTTTGAACTCAAAGAACAAAATCTGGATCACAGTGAAACTTTGTCCTTTTCAAGTTCATTCTCTCACTACCCATGGTGGTGATGAAAGGCATGAAGCGAAAGAGAGAGAGAGAGAGAGGTATAAGCAAGCTTGGGTTTTTTAATTGCACCGAAATGACAGATCCGATCCGACCCAAGTAGTTTTCAAACTCTCAAAGTGGTCATATGATGGTCCCCACTGATTTTCGGTGCAATCTGTTGGTGTTGTTTGGTGCCTACAGCAATATTGATAATACCATGAGGTGCTTTACGCATCGTGTAGTGATGATATTCAGTTAAAATTGTGAAAGAACCCCCACTAATAACAGCAATCTAGCAAAAATTGAAGGAAAAAAAAATAAAAGATAAATAAGGGTGAAAAAAAGAATACATGTCTGATAATATAAGCCAATGGCACAATTCTGCAGGTGGAACCATTTCCAGGTGCGGCAGCAGAACATCAGCCACAGCACGCTTAAGAGGAAATAACAAATATCTTGAAGCAGCATCAAACATCTCTTCAGCCTGCCCAAATTGAAAGAATAGGCATTACCCCAAGTGCATTCATGATGTTCCTAACTCTGTAAAGCATGTTATAACGTACCTGATCTGGGTCTATATCTTTCAACCCATCAGTATACCTGAACCAACAAATCAAATAGGTCATGACAAAAAGTTTCCAATTCTTATAGTTTAAAGCTGCTAAAAGCATGAAAATCACTATATAATGTGGGCGTAGAAGGTTAAAGCTGAAAATAAGGTACCATGACAATGTTGATGTATGGTACAAGAAATTTGCCAATTCACCCATGGTCTCTGACTGCTAAGAGCCCGTTGGTCTAGCTTTTTTGGGATTGTTCAAAATGCTGTAACAGAGTGGTTTAGCTCTTTCACAACCATTTACAGGATCTGATTCCTTTTTAACGCTATAAAAAACAGCTTTTTGTAGCTTTATAAACAATCCCTTACTCCAAAAAGTGATTATTTTAAAAGCTATCCCAAAGGGGCTCTAAGCCAACAGTGTGTCAAAATGCTGTAACAGGGTGGTTTAGCTCTTTCACAGCTATTTACAGGATCTGATTCCTTTTTAACGCTATAAAACAGCTTTTTGTAGCTTTATAAACAATCCCTTACTCCAAAAAGTGATTATTTTAAAAGCTATCCCAAAGGGGCTCTAAGCCAACAGTGTGAAAACTATGCATGACTAATGATTTTGTAGCCAGGTGAAGATGTCTAGAAATTAGCTTCACATTTTTTCCTCAAAAATATCTAATTCATGAATGAGCATTCATTTTACTTGAGCTAAAGCCTAAAAACAAAAAAATTAACAAACAAATAAAAAACTTACATATACTCAATCATTTTCTCAAATACGTCCATGCTCAAATCATGTTCTTCGAGACATGGAAGAGTTCCAGGTAAACCATCTTTCCCCTCCAGAAAATCTTTCATACGGGACAATCTTGCTTTGAAGTACTCCGATCTTGATGCTAAAACAACTTGATGGCAACGAAAGATCTTCGTATCAACTCTTATACAAAGATCTGAAAAATCATCAAAATCACCTATCTGCATTGCAGCAACACCAGACATCAAATTATTGAATCCACCATCTACATTCTGCTCCGCGGAGGAATTCCCGAGAGAAATTTGGAGGATCCGATTCAAAGCAGCAGGAAGACGTTCTTCCTCAGGAAGGGACAGGCCTTGTAGGATAAACCGTTTCTGTGAGTTGTCCACATTTCTAAGAGCTTTGTATTCTGCATATGTTTGGTGAATCCATTCTTTCTCGAGAATTCTTTGTAATGATTCACACTTGCAAACTTTGCAGATTCTTATAAGATCTTCCATGTCATCTACTGCAATCTCAAGTCTATCAGAATAAAAGAAGTGAACAAGGCTGTAAAGAGCAGGATAAGACAACTTTTCCCTTGAAAACCTTACTTCCTTGCGATCTTTCCAGTCAGTCTCAAACTTTCTCTTGAAGAAGGGTGACCTAGCACTCAAGATGATTCTGTGAGCTTCAATAGGTCTACCTTGAATATAAAATATAACATCTGGGGGGAAGTGGCTCAGAATGGAATCCCCATTGGATGAACTACCTATTAAATATCCCACACCATGTGAGATTGAGACACACACACATTTTGAAGGCAGAATGTAGATGATCAACAATCAAATACAAAAATGCTAGATACCCAACAATATAATAGTATATAGTTGCACGAGAGAGATTCACAAACAGAGAAGAGAATTCAGACTAAAGCTATCCCCGGCTTGAATTCCTTCTTTTTACTTCCTGGGCCCCTGGCCCAACAGGTGGGTACAGGCTACACATTGGCAATGTTCTCCGCCTAGGCCACTGCGATTTTACCCTAGGCGTTAGTAAAAATCGCCGAGGAGATTAGGCGGCCCCTAGGCGAGTAGACGGGTCTTTTCTAAAATGTTTTTTAAAATTTGGGGGTGAGATTGTAAGTTTAGTAATATGAGATTAAAATTAAATCAATGGTGTTCTTGGAAAAAATGAAAACTTTGAAGTCGATTTTGTATCGGAAGAGGATACAGAAGAAGAGGGTGATGAGAGTATGAGTTTGAGTCCGATAGAGAGAGTGTATTGGGGGGAAATGGAGAAGAAGAGTTGGAAACTTAGTTTGTTCATAATGTGAATTTTTTTATATGAGAATTGTCTCTATATTATTATTTTTGTTTAAAAATAAATATTCCGCCTAGGCCCCTAGGTGCTAGGCATTCTTAGAAAATTAGAGGGGGGGGGGGTGGGGTGTTGGGGCTACAGCCCGGCCGAGCCCCTATGTACATCCGCCCTTGTTCTTATAGCCTATGTAGCACGGGTACGGGGGTACGACAAATCCTAAAAGTGTTGGGTACGGCTAGGGTATGAAGAATAAAATATCATTTTCAATTAATAATATAATACTAATAAAAAAAAACAAGTCCAAATAGTCACATAACAAGAACCATAAGTATTAGTGTAACAAGGTTGTTTTACCATTAAAGATCAACATTACAAATCCATCCATAGTGAGATTCTTTTAGTACTACAAAATCATTCACGAGGACCATAATCCATAAGCAAAACAAAATTGTTATAATTAAACATCATTACATCATCAATATCACTAACAAATCATTAAAAAACCACTAGGCCAATACAAGAAAGAAAAGATTCATCCTAAAAAAGGGTACAAAACCACAATCTTAAAAAAAAAAAAAAAAAATGGCAAAAATCATTTACAAAAAGCCACCGTGCTATACCCGAGCCATATCCGCACGTATCCGTGCCAAGTCCTAGCCGTACACACTGACAGAAAGTTGAATTAAATAAGCGGACACGTTTTTTGGATTGTCGGGTATATACCCTGGCGTGTCCAACGGGTAACGAGTGTTGCTGTCCGGTATGTACTCGTCACGAGTACGAGGGCCTAAATGAAGTACCCATGCTACATATCTTATAGCCCATCTGGGATAGCTTTTTCCGAACCAACAATCATTTATAAGTGATGTGTAAAATGATACAACCATTTAGATTAGTTTTCTCATCGCTTTTCGAAAAAACTGATTCCGCCAAAAAATACAGTAATTTGTTTTTTTTTTTTTTTTTCTTCCTAAAGCTCCAATTTAAAATTTTAAAAAAAAAATCATTATTTTAAAAGTTAAACCAAACGGGCACTTGATCAAAATTGAATTACAATATCAAACACTCCATGAAAATGCACAATCGTAGCTAAATTGGAATTTCAAAGCATAACCGATACTGTGCCAGCATTTCAGCAATACATATATATATATATATATATCTGTCTCTGTGTGAGTGTATATACTATATATATACACACAGAGATATGTAAACTGAAAAAGTGAACCTGGGATTTCGGATTGGCTATCCAACTGCTCAAGATAAACCCTGTTAGCCCAACACCCCAAAAACGTGTCTCTCAACGCCGCCTGCAACGGCCCCAACGGCGGCGGCCTCGCCTCGAACTTCTTCAACAGCTTCCTCACCTTCAAATTCAACGCCGAGTAATGGCACCTGTCCCCATCAAACGTATGCTCCGAGCAAATCGCGCCGGCCTCCAACAACATCCTCGCCGCATCGAGGTGGCCCGCCAAACAAGCATAGTACAGCGCCGTCGAGTCCCACCGGTCCCGCGCGTTGACGTTGACGCCCGACTCGAGCACGTACTTAAGGCGATCGACGTCGCCGGCTCGAGCGGCCTCGAAGACGTCGCCGATGGGGACCTTCTTTAGGGGGAGTGAGGACTCGAAGTCTGAAGGTTCGAGGTCGATACCGTCAAGGTCAGGGTCGATGGTCCACGATGGTCGCTTCGACATGGTTCGATGATTGTGAGGTCGTGTAAGTGTTCGAGAATTGGGGTTTTGTTTGGGTCTGGGTGTTGATAGTGATACATGGTTTGTTCAAGGTCTTCTAGGGTTTGGAATTTTTGATTTGGGTTTGACATGGAGGATAGTTATGGGACTGAACATCCGTTGGAGTGAGAAAGAGTAATGCTACACTTTCCCAATTTCTATGGGAAAATACTTATGTGCAGTTACAGTTTGTTTGGTATGCCACAAATTATAAAATAATTGATTTGTAATTTTTGTTTGTGGCAAATTTTGTGTTTGGTTTGACAAAAGAATTGATTTTCAATTCTAACCAATTCTTGTTTTAGCTCAAAAACAAGTCCTATCGCTTTTGGTAGGATTTGGTGAGAAATGATTTCACTTTAAAACTTTAACAGTCCGTTTGGTATGCCACAAACTAGAAAAGAATTGATTTGCAATTCTTGTTTGTGGCAATTCTTGTGTTTGGTTTGACAAAAGAATTAATTTTCAATTCTAGCCAATTTTCACCAATTCTTGTTTTAGCCCAAAAACAAATCCTATCACTTTTGGTATGATTTGGTGAGAAATGATTTCACTTTTAGTGAAACAATATGATATATCAAACTTACCCCTATATATTTCACACCTCCTCTCTTTATATGGGCAATATAGTAAATGATCGTGATTCATTTAATTTCATTTATCTTTCAAACCAAACATGAGAATTAGAATTGCAAATCAATTCTATTCATTTCTTTTCTTTTATATTCTCTGCAATTCAATTCTATTCTATTTTAGAATCATACCAAACTTACCCCTATTTATTTCACACTTCCTCTTTTTATATAGGTAATGTAATAAATGACCGTAATTCATTTCATTTCATTTCTCTTTTAAACCAAACACGGGAATTAGAATTGCAAATCAATTCTATTCATTTATTTTCTTTTCTACTCTCTCCAATTCAATTCTATTATTTCTACTCTCTCCAATTCAATTCTATTATATTTTAGAATCAAATCAAACGGAGTGCAAGCTCTGTGTAAACTGCACAGTTTGTATAGTATTTTTTCAAAAACTTTTTTTTTTTTGGCTCAAGGGACCAATTACAAATATACACATATATATATATATATATATTTCTGGGCCAATTTCGTTAGTTTTAAACTAACTGCATCATCAATTGGATGAGATTGAAAAGAGACTGAAAGTTCAAGGGGCTAATTGCAAAAAAAAAAAAAAAATTATGTACCAAATTGAAAATACGTGCATAGTACGAGAGAATAAAGTGCAATTAAGCTTTATAAAATTAAGTAAGAACTCTTATGAAAAAAATTGGCATCCATCAACCACATAAATTTGTAAAACCAACTTCACCAGTGATCCACGGAATCGATTCTTACTCTCCTCCCAAACAACCAAACATGAAGGGTGTGTTTGATAAAACTGAAAATCAAGTACAGAAAATTAAGTGCTGAATTTAAGTACTGAAAATTTTAAGTGATTTGTATTTGCAATACTGAAAACAGTGTTTCAATAACTAAAACAGATTGCATCCAGTGATTATTTTCAGCAGAAAATTTTCATTTAAAGTTTTCAGTGGATTTTTGGTTACTTTTTCAATTAAGTGGTATATTATCAGACGCACTGAAAAAAAATTAAGTGTTCAGAATTTTCATTTTCACCACTTAATTGGGTTATCAAACAATCCCAAAGGGTCCGTTTGATAAAAATGAAATTAAGTACTGAATTTTAAGTACTAAAAATTTTAAGCGATTGAATTTACAATAGTGAAAACAGTATTTCAAGTACTGAAATGGAATACATTCAGTAATTATTTTCAATAGAAATTTTTCACTAATGTTTTCAGTAGGTATTTGGTTAGTTTTTAACTTAATTGGTATGTTATCAAACACACTGAAAGTAAAAATAAGTGCTAAAACTTTTCATTTTTACCACTTAATTAGGTTATATAACACACCCGAACTCATTCATTCATGTGAAGAAAAATCTAGATAACTTAAACAGGCCCTTCTTAAATGGGCCACAACAAATAATAACTCAAGACCAAAGGCCCATTCATGGGAATAAAAACAAAAGCCCATTCTCATGATAGAGAATCAAAAAATAATAATAAAGTAATCGATTGCCACTTGCCATAACTGCAAATAGAACTGTTGTGGTACGTACAGTCAGTTTCTCACACAAACTGTGTGTGTTTTTATTCTCATTTTTAGCATTCTCTCTCTCTCTCAGTGATACATACATACAATTTTTCATTACCATTTTCCCTCAAAGCTTCGCCATTTTCTAGGGTTTCAAGGTTTGTTATCTTCATCTCTAACTTTTCGTCGTCGTTTCTTCAGAAAAATTTACGTTTTCAACTACATATATTCGAAGAAAATTGGCAAGTGTTCTCTGTTCACTAAAAATGCTTCTCTATGTTTCAGTGGAAACTGGTTTTTTTTTTTCCAAATTTGCTTACTGATCACCTTTTCACTCCTTAGCGCTTGTTTTCATATATATATATATATATATATATATGTATGTGTGTGTGTGTGTGTGTGTGTGTGTGTGTTTACGTTTTTGCTGCGTGTATATGTGTATCCATGTGCTTGTGTTTTGCCAGAACTTGAGGCCAAGAACTCCTAAGATTTACTTCAGTTGAATGCTATAGACAATGTTTGCAAAATCAATACGATTGTGTGTATAGATATATTTCTCCGCAATATTGGGGTTGATACGTGCTCTTCAGTTATTAAGGATTTTGAACTCAATTGGCTTTTTCCCTAAGACATGTATCAAATGCTGGTGGAATTTTAGTGGATTTTGCTCTCTCTTTAGATATAAACATTGTAATGCATAGATTTGTAAATTTTTTGCTAGTTTGTTGAATTCATTCCAGAAGTTATTTTGTTTTATTCTCTAAATTTGGTTATTGGGGCCCCAAAAGGTAAACCACAGTCCAAATGTTGGGGAATTTTATCTTGAATCAAGGGCAGAGTGTTTCGTTTAGTGTCTGTCTATGTCCTGAATTCAAATGATCAGACATGCAAATTCCTAGATGTCAATAGGACCTTATTAGATTTTCTAGTTTTGGGTGTGATCCAATTTCCTATAGCTATATGAGTTAGTCTATGGATTTGTGGTGGAGACTTGATATATCACAAGGATGTCTGGGAATTGGGATACTCCGCCCGAGAAGTAAAAGTGAGATATAAGCACATACTATTGATTTGTGCTTATCTTGTACCACTATTTTGCGTTTAAGGTTTCTTTTCTTGAGCATCATTGATATCATATTCAGCGAGTTGTTGTAAGTAAAATCGAATTTTTAAAATACTTCCTTTGCAGTGTAGTTGGATTTAGTCAATGGCATCTTCTGATGAAGAGGGTGAGATCGTTCCAGATTGCATCACAAACTACCATTTTGTCGATTCTAAGGAAGAACCCATTTCATTTTCCGTTTTGCCTCTTCAATGGAGTGAGAATGAAATCCCAGAGGGCACAGATCTGCATGTATTCTTGCGTGGAAGTGCGGATGATGGGCTTCTGCAAATTTATAAGAAGGTCGTAGCGTGGAAGTTTGACCTTTCTTTTGTGCTGCCCGAAGTTTATGTGCTTTCCAAGGACAAAGCCTGGATAAAGCTCCACAGGCCAAGGAAGAGCTGTGAGACGACTGTTAAGTCAATTTTACTCACAGTTCACTTTCTCCACTTTGTGAAAAAGAATCCAGTGGCATCTGGAGAAGCCATATGGAATCACTTGCTGAAAGCTTTCAGGTACCAATGGTTTTATAATCGTTTGATCTCTCTTATCTCATATTGGTTGTTTTTGGCACAAATTAATCACCTGCCTACTGTGCAGTTCGTATAATGTGGAGCCTTCTCAGACTGATCTATTGCCTCACGCGCCATTGATAAGTGAAGCTGCAAAAAGGGATAAAGACATTAAAAAATCTGAGGTTCACGCTATCATTTGCTCTATTAATATATCTCTGTGTTTAGTGGGACATAGGAATTAGGTCTTCTCTGAATATCTTCTTCTTCAATAGTTGACACATAAAACAAAACTATGTGCAGATTTTTTACTCCTTCGATTTGCTGTAACCCAGAGAAGTTAGATGCAAGCTTTTGAATTTGAATCTAAGTCTAATCATTTTGTGTCACTGTTGAATAAAAACTATGGAAATTGTGCACAGTAATGTTGGGAACAAGCATGGAAAATGTCCGTGTTTGTGGATTTGTTATTTAAGGAAGTTGTCATCTGAAGACCGCTCACAAAGCTAAAAGTTTAAAACCAAAAAAGAGGGAGAAAAAAAAAAAAGAAAAGAATAAAAGTTTGCACTACCTATTCTTAGGAAGCATAAAAAACCAATTCGGCATATGTGGATTGTGGAATGACTGGAACTAAACCAGGGATGGGTTTGGCCAGTTGGTTCTCATTTTTGTCAAATCGATAAACCGTAGCATAGAGTTTAATAAAGTATTTTTAAATCCTGTCTGCTAGCATGCAGTTGCAAATACACGTGTAATCATTTCGCATCTAGTATTTTTAACAAGAATCTACAGATTCTACACACACGCACACATTTTTATATGTATGTATGCATGTGTCTCTGTATAACTTATATATATATATATATATAGTTTGCTAACTTGATTAGTTTTATCTTGAACAGTATCTGGTAACTTTTCTTCTGGAGACGTCTGGAGAAAGAAAAGCTCCACACGAGGTTAGTGCCGATAGTTAATGGTCCTGCTTAAACTTGGATCTGTTTCCTCTGTTCCTCGGATTCAAGTTCGCATCCTTTTGTTTATGGAATCTGCTTGCTTTTTGTAGCAGGAGAATCGACCAACAAACAAGTATAAATTTATAGTTGATGTGGATGATTATGATGATGACAATGATGAAAACAGCGATGAACTCTTCGATTCTGTTTGTGCATTTTGTGACAATGGTGGGGAACTTCTGTGGTATGCTCGTTTCCATCTCCATAAGGCTGTGTTTGAGTGAGGGATGTTGGTTAATCACTTTTTCTATGACACTAAGAATGTTAATCCAAACACGTATTGTTGACTTGCTTGGTTGGGCAAATTTTTTTCCTGTGTTCTTCTTGCATTTTTATTAAATTTTTGTTTTCACGTAATAAAGTTGTGAAGGGAGCTGCATCAGATCCTTTCACGCAACTTCAGAGGCCGGAGCGGACTGTCTATGTGAATCTCTTGGCTATACCGATGCTCAAGTTGAAGTATAAACTGCTTTGTCGTATTTATCTTTTATTTTCCTGCCAAAGCTTGCTTTCATATAGTTTCACCTTATGATCATTTGGACCTATGTGCAGGCAATTCAAATTTTCCTTTGCAAGAATTGCCAATCTGAGCAGCATCAGTGTTTTGTTTGTGGCATATTGGGCTCTTCCATTAAATCTTCTGATGCAGAGGTTAAAATATTTTTGGTCATCTCATTTTTTTGTTATCAGTTTGTAATACATCATTGCCCAACAATAAATAACTGGGCACTTTGAAACCAATCATTTGTTAAAACCATTTAAGTGACTTCTTTACACGTTTAGATGCTATGCTTGATAAGAATCATGACATTAAGCGTGAAGAGCTTTTGTAAATTACTTTATTAAGGATTTTCCTTTGCAGATTTTTCCAATATATCTGATATTTAGAGCCAGTTTGGATTAGCGTATTAAGTTAATTGGGGCCAACAATCACCTACTTAGGGTTCTTGAGATTATTGAGTCCGTTTGCCAAAAGCATTTTCCCAGCTTTTTTAAAGAATGTGTTCAACCTCGCTCAATGGTTGGATTCGAATCTCCCCCACATCCGGTTATTGGGGCCAAACCTAGGTGCCGCACCAAGGTGCTCGCAGTGGATCCCATGCTTCTACCCGGACATAGGTGCGGTGGGGACCTCTGCTGATCAGTCCTAGGTGTCCCAATGCTCCCTGGCGGATTTGTGGGGTAACCTACCTACATTTCCATTTTGTTAACGAAAAAAAGAAAAAGAAAAGAAACAATCTCTAAAATTAGAAGCAGCAAATTGCTGCCTTTCCAAATGTCAACGAAAGAAACAATTTCTTGCTCCCATAGCAGTGCCAGACGAGCTCTTGGAAGAGTGATGTTATGCTTCCCAAATTTAGAGGTTCATGGTGCTTTTTCACAGCCGCGGTTTATATTTCTGGACCTGCAACTACACACTTCCTTCACTTAATGCTGTCCAGGTTTTCCATTGTGCATCTGCAACTTGTGGCAATTTCTACCACCCACAATGTGTCGCGAAACTGCTCCACCCATGGGAAGTAGCTCAAGCAGAAGAACTTCAGCAGAAAATTGCTTCAGGAGAGTCTTTCACGTGTCCAGCCCATAAATGTATTGTTTGTAAGCAAGTAGAAGATAAAAATGTTCTCGACTTACAATTTGCAATTTGTAGACGCTGTCCGAAGGCATACCACCGTAAATGCCTACCCAGGTAGTCTTGATTTGTTTTAATGTTTCTAATCTGGTTTACTCAGAATTCTGAATAAGTAGTGTAGTCTAATAGTGGGGAGTACAACCTTTTGCATCTTTACTCTGATGCCTAGTTTCGATTTTCAGGAAGATTGCCTTTGAGCATAATTATGAGGAAAACATCCAACAAAGGGCTTGGGATGGTCTGTTGCAGCATCGCATCTTAATATATTGCATGTAAATATCCCATCAAGTCACCTTTATTGTTTTGAATAGATTCCTAAAGCACCTATTAAGTGTTGTAAGACTTATGGATTGTGCTTCTACTAGGGACCATAAGATCATTCCTGAACTTGGAACTCCAAAAAGAAATCATATATCATTTCCAGATGTTGATGGAAAAAAGAAGCAACACAATTCAAAAATGTTAGCAAGCAAAGAGAAAGTGGTAAAAGAGGAGAAAAGTACAGTTTCTGAACCTGTTAAGGGAAGAACAGTGGTGAAGATGCAAAATCCGGTTGTGAAGGAGTACAGTCCTGTTATGGGGATTGATTCTACCAAAGGATTTTCTAGAGAAGGCTTTAAACCAAAAATCAATGAAGTAACTGGAATGACTCGAAGGGCCATTGGTATGTCTGTCTCAACAAATGGTTTTAAGTCTTCTACAGCAGATCACAAGAAGTTACCCTTGAGAAATGATCAATCAAAGTCACTGCTGAGTACGAGATTGCATCTAGATAAACCTAAGCAGCAAAATCTTTCTGGTAGTACGAGCATGACCAAGAATGCAGCTAAGCCTATAATGGACAAAGCAAGCAGTTCACGACCTTTCGTAGATCCTGAAATGGAAAAGAGGTGAAGTTTTTGCCTTTTTCTCATTTTTTCCAGTTGCAGCGTAGTGCTTTTTCTTGGTTGAAAAATCTTGTTCATCAGGTTTGAATGTCATCTTTCTCTATACAGAATTGTTGCATTGATGAAAAAATCATCTGCTTCATTTAATATGGAAGAATTCATAAAGAAGCAGAGAACGCTATCTGGTAATGCATACTCAAAATCTGTTATGGACAAAACCATGACAACGGGAAGGGTGGAGGGTTCAGTGAAGGTACAAATTTGTGATTGTAGAGCTTGTAGCTGCCCACAGTGATTCATTTTAAATCTTAGATTTATAGTCATGTCTTCTTGAGTTTTTTTTCCCAATATTGTTAATTCTTATCACATTGACAGGCTGTTCGAACTGCCTTAAGAAAGTTAGAAGAAGGGTGTACTATTGAGGATGCAAAAGCGATTTGCGAACCAAAAATTCTTGGTCAGATTACTAGATGGAAGGTGCATTTTCCTGTTACTTGAATTTATTCTTATTCCTGTAAAAGTACCACACTATCAGTCCTGATTTGCATAATTTTCGACTTTTTATTGTCAACTCTCTCTCTCTCTCTCTCTCTCTCTCTCTCTCTCTCTCTCTCTCTCTCTCTCTCTCTCTCGTTTTAGATATTTCATGCATACTTCTTGGTAGAGTTGTAATTTCTTGTATGATAATTACCGTAGGGGTTTCTAAGAGAGTGTGCTTTCTAACCATGTTTAAGTTTTGCAAATATCAACAGATAGGTGCTGAGAGATTTCTTATGGTTGGGGTTTGAGGAATGTAAGAGAGATCATATGTTCAAGTGGGTTATCCCAGAAAGAAAGGAGGATTAGGTTAAATAATGGCTTGTTCGGGAAATGGTAGTGAAGAATCGCAATGAACAAAACTCATTACGGCATTTGGTAGTCGGAAAGAAGTATGATCTTGGTAGAAATAGAATATAGAGCTTCCATATATATGGTTCTCCTCTGTATTGTATCCTTGCTAAAAATAAGCAAAAAGGATTCAGACCCCTCAGTTTTAACACCTGGCATATAACATTGTTTTATTATTTCAATGATTCTTCATACTTATTCTTTTTTATGTCCACTTCTTTCTGCATGACAACTTTTTTTTTTCCCCTGGTTTTGGAAGTGGAAATGAATATGTCAAAATTTGATCTAATTAAAAGAATTGAAGTTCTCTCTCTCAAACACACATACAGAGACACAAAAATGCATATCTACTCACTTTTATGAGTACGTACTTCTTTCTTCTTATTTTTTAATTCCTGTTCTACCCTTTTGTGCACATCAAGTTTTAAGAATTGTCAGCAGACAATACTGCATCATGAAGTGAATTTTGGAGAGAATTTTGTTGGTGTTGTCAAAGCCATTCAAATCCTGCTATGTCAAATAGCAGAAGGTTTTTTTTAGGTCTTGTATAAAAGTGTTGATCGAAACAAAATGTATCATAAATAGATAACTTATACTATATAATCTATTAGTTTGGATGGCCTTTTTTCTGCATTGAAGTTGAGAATTCTCAAATGTCCTCCACCATCAAAAAGGATTTGAAATGAATGGGGAAAAAGTATAGGCATCTAATTCTAGCATGCTTGTCTTTTAAATGAAATCCATCAAGTAATATGCCTTAGTTGTCTTGATACAATGTGGAAATCTTAAAATCTGATGATTGTGTCTGACAGCCTGACTTCAAAATCCAGTGTAACTCAGAACAATGTCTTCAGTAATGATATTTTATATTTATCATGAAACCCAAAATAAAAAGAAGGATCTTATGAAAATTCAGTACTTCAAAGAATGGAAGTGGAGGTGGTTCTAGGTGATCTCAAGTGTTCCTCTTTATATTTGCATATGATGCAAATATGTGGTCGGCTAGGAAGCACGGACTCTTCGGAAAGGCAGCCGCACCTGCACTGGGTGTCGGACTGCCGCACCCGTGCTTCCCAGGTGGTCAGTGTATAGTTAAGGTTAGACATTGTTGGATAACGTAATTATGAAAGGAGGGTATACCCATTGTACCCAGTGCGAGTGCGCCTTCCTTCAATTAGCACACTCAGTGCGGATGCGGCCGCCTTTCCGAAAAGTTTGTGAACTAATCAAAATAGAAATAAGATTAGGTAATTGAGGATAAAGTAATCTCTAATCTCTGTGAAGAGTTGAACCTATGTTGGCTGGGAAATATTTCTCACCTCTAAACCTAAGGAACTAGAGACGCATCATCTACAGCACTTCCCCAGTCAGATGGATAGTCGGAATCCCGTCTTTATGCTGTTTATGTTCTATTCCTTATTTTTTTTTGTATTTCTTACAGTAAAAACACTTGTCGAATAATATTTTGGCTGTTCTCACAAGATCAAGTGTGAAGTATCCTGTGAATCTAATTGCATTCAGTATTACATCACAACTGTCATTTTCGCAAACTATTTCATCTTTAGTATACATTTATATTTTTGAATATTGTATTATTGAATTTAAGTATAAAAAAAAAAAGAAGGAAATTCTCTCTTTTTCTAACAGATAAAAATATATAGGAAAAAAAATTTTGAGTTGTAACAACTAACATGCACGTTGTTTTAGTTTCTTTGACCATTTCCATCATAGTTATTCTAAGAATGTTGTCAAAACGATGAATCAGTGATTTTTAGTTTTTTAAAAGATTGGTGTGCCAATGTTTAAGCCATATCCCCAAGCATCGAAGTCAATGTTGAAATGATTTATCAGTGGCTTATTGATTATTTAAAATTGGAATATGTAATATCTGCTTGGCAAGAAAGTTACGGGAAGCATATTTCAGTCACATGCTGATTTCTTTGCTCACTTTGTGTAGAGGAAGCTCCGGGTCTATCTTGCACCTTTTCTCCATGGCATGCGCTATACATCTTTTGGTCGCCATTTTACCAATTTGGACAAGCTTGCAGAGGTAAGTAAGATAGCTTGTTTTGTGATTTCTGTTGTAAGAATTTGGTTGTTAAAAGAAACGGGAGTGGGGTGGTAATATCTTACTTATATGTTATAAAACCAGTAGGAATTTTTTACCTTTGAGGAAATTCTTTCCTATATAGCCAACAAATAGGGAAACGGCGAGTTTCAAAACAGCATGCAAAGTATTGTTCTATGAAACTCTACATTCCTTTTGACAAGGGGTTCTATAAAACTGGAAATTATAGTGATCTGGTCAATGACTCGGTGTTTTCTTGGAATCTTGGGTAGATGATAAAGGACTCTCATTCTGTTCAAATCGTGGATTTCATGGAGCCATGGCATGATTTAACTACTCAGGGGTTCTAGTTTCAACTGCAAGCACTCACATGTGGAAATTCAGTTGTTTTATCCCAAAACTACAGATTTTGGATTATGCTATGCATTAAAATGAGACCGTGTGAAGAAAAAAACAATTGAAGACTCTCGTATATAGTTAAATACATGTATGTGTGTATACTTCTTGAGAGTATAAACACTTGAGTACCCTCTCTAATACATAAGCTTTTAGAGTAGATGGTAGTTAACAATACTAATACGTCTTATCTCATACTTATCGCTTACGACTTACAATTCAACTTAAGTCAAGTAACATATAACTACCACTGCAATCACTTAATTCACCAGGCATTCTAATGGCTACTGACTTATTCTCAGTTATGGTACTGGCTATGGATAAGCTTTGGATTACCAACCCCTAAAGAGTTACTTTTGTGGGTCCCAAGTGCATCATTTTTGGGACGGATGCCATTTTTCATTTCTTTACCAAAAGCGTTGTACTTTAATTTGATGAATTAAAATTTATATAAAGAATATTCCTGAGGGCTTTGTTTACTTCTGAAGAGATAATGACTCACATCTCCAATATATCCTTGCTATGATTAGTTCTGTCAACAAGCTTTGTCATTTGACTTTTCCTGCCTCTTATGTATTGCTTGAAAATTAGGCTGTTCACAATTGGTATGCCATGTTGCTAATATGAGGATTCTTGTGTTGTTTTTTAAAGCATATTAATCCACTATGCAGTTATGGTTTTGTTTAGCTCTGCATGTACCTACCACAGATGCCATTTGATAAAGCATAGGCTGATGCTCATACAATGAGTTTATTGTGCAGATAGTTGATAGGCTCCACTGGTACGTGCAAGATGGTGACATGGTAAGAAAGAATTGTATTCTTTCACATCTCAGGTTTTGTAGAGATTTAATTCTTGAATCAATGTGGTTTGGGCAGAACATTTCACATGCTATTCTTTTGTGCCCTCTCTAAACTAATTCCATGAATTGCTTCATGTGTAGCATTTTCATTCAGTGGAACTCTCTCTCTCTCTCTCTCTCTCTCACACACACACACACACACACACACACACACACAAACACACAGACACACAGACTGATGGGACTGGCGTCTTCAATTCAAAGAGAAGATTTGCTTTTATGGGGGGTGGGTTAGGTGGCCAAGGGGTTAGTTTGGGCAACTCATGCTTTTGTGTAGATGGAGGTTGTGGAGGAGTTGTTAAAGCTTGATCCAACAATCAGCTAATGAGAAGAAGGATTTTATAGAACGGAAACCTTCGCAGGAAGTTGTTGAGTAACCAATATTTGGCAGAATAGGATCGTTGTAGATTTTCCCTTTCTCAACAATTAAAGATCTTGAGAGGATTTATCTGGCTCCAACAATGTATAATTCAACCCTACAGGTGTGTCGCTACAATAGTGAACGGTTGTTTATCATTACAAAGACTATCAAATAATAGAGAGATCAGCCAATGGAGTAATAGGTGACCTAATTGCCGAACCCATCTCGCATTAATGACTTTTACCTACCTCGGAATAAGATATTTTTAAAAGCTACAAATTGGAGATTTTACAAAGAAATGTTTTTTTTTTTTTTTTTCTCTTCGAAAGGATTAAATTTTTTTTTTTTAAAAAAAAAGCTGCAAAAAAGCCCGTATCCAAACGATTGCAAACTGTCTCTTTATGGACAAATTTAATGTTTGGGGAAATTTTATTCGAAAAGTGATTCTGGCTGTGGATCACCTGTTAGCATTGTTGATCTTATTGCATTTTTTGGTATTGTGGTATTTCCAAATAAAATCTTTATGTATATGCAACTTTTTTCATGAACAGATAGTCGACTTTTGTTGTGGGTCCAATGATTTCAGTTGGTTAATGCAAGAAAAGCTCAACAAAATGGGGAAGAGTTGCTCATTCATGAATTACGATCTTATTACACCTAAGGTATGCCTTCAACTCTTTTTAGTATGTGCAAAATGAAAATCTTTCAACTTATGGTGGCATACTGGCATCAAATTAGTCGGTGCATGCAAAAAAGAAAAGAAAAAGGAACAAAGAGCATAGCAACCTCTAACAATTCATTGTCTCACGAGCTTCAACTACTGACTTAAGAATCTAAGGGTAGTAATTGCAATGTAGATGTTGAACAAAGGCATTAGGTTGCAGTATTTTCTTTGGAGATAAAGCATTACTCTCGGACCAGTGATGTTAATGCATATTAAGGGAACATGGGTAGTAGTATTAAACTAATTTCATATATGAAGTTTTGCTTCAAACCAAAATTTAACGGCGTAGAAACTAGTCAACTTATTTCTTTGATGCTACTCAAACCACCAGAAATTAGATCTCGATTTATTTGGACATCCTTTGAAACTTGACAATCAAGCCTCTAAAGATTCTAGAACAAAATTGTGAAAATGGGAACAAGGTATCATTATGACAATTGCAACCTAATATGGAGATTGAGAATGGATCTCACATGCATCAACAACAGAATGATCGTTATTCCCCCAAAGACTCTAATACCATGGATGTTGTTGAAGCTTGATATACATTGTTGAGCCCATTCTCTAATAACTTAAGCCTTTGGAGTAATTGGTAACTTAACATGGTACCAGAGCCTCGTTTGTGGGAGGTCTTGGGTTCGACCCTCCACCCCCACTTTGTTGCACATTTGCACTTTGTTATGTGTCTCCACAATGATGGAATTTAGTTTGTTGACTTCCCATGTGTGAGACGGGGTCACACATAAGGGAAGGTGCTTCAGCCTGATATACATTGTTGAGCCCATTCTCTTATTAAGCTTTTGGAGTAATTGGCAACTTAACAAATGCAAAGCCGGGCGTATCTTCAGTGATTGCCTATGTAAATTACTGTGGTGTATGTTCTTTGTAACATTAAACAGAACTCACTGCCCAAAATTGCAAAATTGCCAAAATAAAAATAACAATAAAATAAAGCACATTAAAAACCAAGTAAAAATTTTTTTATTCCAGATTGAAATGAGCGGAATTCATGGAACTGTCATGCATGACATATGTATGCCACTTTTCAGTTAGATTATCCTTACGATTGTGTTTCATACCAAAAAGAAAGTTGTCTCCAAGTTTCGTTGACATATTGGCATGTTTCCAAGAAATATTTGCCTTTTATGTCCAAAATTAGGAATTTTGTTTTAAAAATTATGATATGGTCCACTATATGTCACATACATGTTTCGAAGTCTGTGAGAAGTGTCGCTATGTAAAACAGATATGGCGCTTCTTAGCTCCTACATTAGTTTATACAAAAGGATTCTCATGTACTTCAATATGCACTTTCACACTTTCTAGGTAGAATTTTGTTGTAGCACAAACAGATGAACCTTATCAGTAGGAAGTAACAAGTATTTGTTTTCAAGTCTATGTAAATCCTTTTGTCTGCTTTTTATTTGTTTTAGGTTATTATTATTTTTTTAATGCTAGTCGTTTAGGATTGGCGTGGATGGAACAAAACTCAGTTATTTCTGTAATCCCTCCCTACGAAGCACCCATTCTTCTTCAGTAGATTATTTTTGCCTTATATTTGGATTGTGGTTAGGGAAATGTGATAAATGTGTGTGCGCTTATGTATGTAGTCATGCAGAAATATAAGGGAGTCAGTGTTGTATGTTTGTCATTGTACTTCTTTTATTTTTTTGGCCCGTGCTATCACTGTGGACCTGTCGTTGCTTCTGTTTTATTATCGTCATGGAAGGTCATCGCAAATGTTATGTTAATTTCTTTTTTGTCCTTTTTCCATTGCTATTGCTATATTTGGTGCTCAGGGATTATTGTTCTTTGGTTTTCTTGCTATTCTCCCAGAATGATTTTAGTTTCGAGAAGAGAGATTGGATGACTGTCCAGCCAAGTGAATTACCTATAGGATCTCGACTGGTAAGAGACTAAAAGACTTGGTTTTCTAGTAAATTAGCAGACGATGATTTGATTTCAGAACACTAATTCAGAGAATTCACATTGTTCCTTATTGTTGCTCTGTGGATAGATCATGGGGCTTAATCCTCCGTTTGGGGTCCAAGCGGCCCTTGCCAACAAGTTCATTGAAAAGGCTCTTAAGTTCAGACCAAAGCTCCTTATTCTTATTGTTCCCAGAGAAACAGAACGGTGAGCAGTTATTGCTGCCTCTTAGTCTTCGTTCTGATGGAATAATAATATGGTCTCTCTCTCTCTCTCTCTCTCTCTCTCTCTCTCTCTCTCTCTCTCTCTCTCTCTCTCTCTCTCTCTCTGTCTATATATATATATATATGTATATATGTCTTACATTTACCTGATTACTGCGTTACCAGACTTGATGAAAAGGATTCTCCGTATGATATAGTATGGGAGGATGATGAGTTGCTCTCAGGCAAGGTAAAAAGCAAGCAATAACCTCATTTCTGAGTCTCATGTATCTTATTACATTTGTGATGAAACTCTTGGTGTGGACCTTTGTCTTTTTCAGTCATTTTACCTACCCGGGTCAGTGGACATACAAAATAAGCAGTTGGAAGATTGGAACTTGGATCCACCACCGTTGTATCTATGGAGTCGCCCAGATTGGTCTGCGAAGCACCGAGAAATAGCTCAAAAACACGGGCATTTGTACAAGGAGCAGAAGACAAATAATGCTGAAAAAGTTGTATCGAATTACCTAATGGAGGAGAATCAAGATTGTTACGGTGATTTCTCCAATATAGTAAATGGGTATGGTGATATCTCCAGCATATTAGACGACGTTCCTGAGGATCTCGATGATGCTGAAACTGAAGGAGCTAGAGCAATCGACACACCACAGATTGGACAACTAGATGGTGTGCGACCCATCCAAAACAATGACATGTGCGTGGACATGGAATTAGCAAGTCCAAACTACTCTCCATTGTACAATGCCGGTTACCCCAGATCTTTTGCTTACAATCCATCGGCAGCCCTCCAGACTCCTTTAGAAATGAATACCCAAGAACCGGGTTTTCTGCCACTCCAGCCGAGCATTTCTGGACATCCAATGAGGTTCGGAGCAGATTATGCGAGTGGGTATGGGCAGATGAATGTAGGAGCCTTCCCGTCATGGCCAACCAGTACCGTAGGAGCCTTCCCGTCATGGTCAACCAATACCGTAGGAGCCTTTCCAACATGGCCAACCAGTACTGGTCATGGCCTCAATAATGGATCTTTCTATATGGAAGACCAGGTTATGAATTACGGCAAAGATAATGTGGAAAACTTGAAATCAAATGGCTGGATTATGGACTAATACAACTATTGCCTCCCCTCTCTCCACTCTTGTAATTAGGAGCTATATATGTATATGTATATGCACATATTCTGGAAAACTTTGGCTAATACTTGAAAGTAATATGCTCCACCTGCTTCTGCTCTCTACATAAGCTGGCCAATTTACCTTTGTTTTGCCATATAGGAGCCCAGTCATGTGGAAGAAGCTGTACTGTGAAAGTTGACTCGTTATTGGGATGGGGGGCAATTTCTGCTATATGAATGATATATGTTATTGTATTTTTAATCTCTCAGAAGCATTTGTAGTTGGGTACCAAGAATATAATTTTTAACAAGCTGGACAGGCACATTGGTCTTGTGGCTTTATGAGTAAAAGAAAGTCCATCACTTCAACCAATATAGTAAGGAAAAAACTTGTGTACATTTCCTTGGTTAAATTCGTACAGTTTGGTCCATATATATGTATGTATATGCACAAATAATATCTTGGAATAGTATGAAATGTAGAAATGTACATAAGAAAATGTGCTCTCAAGTTTCATACTGTTCCGAAATCTTTGTGGTCCAACACTGTGTCGTGTAGACAAACTCGCACACACGGATCAATTGAATCTTAGAACAATACCCAAATTTACACTACTCTTTTCCTAATGCAATACTAATGAAACTGATTTAACCACTTTGAGAATTTAGACAGGACTGAGATGCTGATAAACTTGATTTAACCGTTCCAAATTCATATAATACAGCATTGTACACAATCAGCTGGACAAAATTAATTTACTCTGTTAGAAAACCCAGAGGGTATAATAGCGTATGAACCACTTCTAACCAATTTAATCCCATGATAAATTGCAGAGAGGGTTTAACAACAAAATCATAATTACAGGGCACAGAGAAGAAAACCCTGATTTTTTACAGTGTAATTGAACTGAATGAAATGCTCATAATTCAAAATTTTACATTTACCTACAACATGAAAACAACAGGAGCTCTCTTCATTCTCTTCCCTCTCAGGGATTGAAGGGCATAATTTTTTGATACCCTCTCAGGGATTGAAGGGCATAATTGTTTGATACCCTCTTATGAGGGGCAGCATGACCCAACAAGGATGTCAAATATTTTTATATATGTATTTTTTTTTTTACAAATCTTTGAAGCATTGGCAAGAGAAATACTTATTTCTCATTGTCATCCCCATTTATAGAATTAAGCCGTCTCAGTCTCTGATCAAGCTCTGCCATGACTGCTGGTTCCTGCTTTTTCCTTTGCTTTGATATAGTGGTGGTTGTCATGGACCCAATCTTATCAAAAGCAACCTGAAAAGAATTGGCAAGGGATGCTTCAGTTTGCAAGCTGCACAAACCCCATGACTCCGTTTGGCTTGTGTATTTAGAGAAGGAAAAGAAATCGGAAATGAAAAGGAGAAGGAAAAACTTTTTCCTTAGCGCTTGAATGATGTTAGGAAAAGGAAATAAAAAAAAAAACCCGTGTTTTATGAATTCAAGAAAACATGAAAGTGACACCTCAAATCTAAGTTTTCAATCAATTTTTCACCCAATTTCTTTTTCTATTCCATTTTCTTCATTGTTTTCCTTGGGCTTTGTTTGGTTCATGGATTTGGTGAGGGAAAAGGGAGGGGGAAAGGAAAACCAGATGGAAAACTAGTTCCTTTTACCCTAAGGATGGGACTAGTTTCCATCTAATTTCCCCCCTCTTTTTACCAAACAAAACCTTAGTAACCAAACTAAACAAATAAAAGTAGTTTCCTTAGGCTTTGTTTGATTCATGGATGACGTGAGAGACGAAAAAATGGAAAGGATAACAAGAAGGAAAGTTAGTGCCCCCTCTCCCCTTCTGTTTTCCTTCATGCTTAAATAAAATCAAAAATTAAAAAGTTCTAAATTACAAATGCAATATGTGACTAAAGGAAGGGAAATGACTCGCAACATTCAATTTTTTAATTTATACCTCAACTAATTCTCTTTTCTTTCCTATTTTGCTATCATTTTCCTTATTAACTAATCTAAGGAAAATGTTTTCCTCTATGTTTTCCAAGATCCAAAAAAAACCTTTAGTGTTCTTTTTTCTATTTTTTTTTTTTATTTTCCCTCACTAAATCCACAAACCGAACAAAGCCCTAATCTAGTCAACTGAGAAATCAGGTTATGGGAATGTCATTTACAATCTTTGTCAGTAGATGCATTTTCTAATTTAGTTTCTGCCAAATTCCGAAGTCATATATATATATATAGTTGCCTTCAAATACCACATGAAAAATGGGTTGATTTTCATATCCAAGTAGTACTCCACCTTCAATCATCATTTTCATTTATTCTTTTTGAAATTAGGGTTCAAATTAAAGAGGTGTGGTTACCGTCAATAAGTCATCAGGATCAAAGAGGTGATGAGAAGTTCTCTGTAATATGTTAATCACATCCCCAACCTGATGTGACATAATCAACTCCTCTTCCTTCATCTGCAATAGCCAACCTCAACTTTAAGACCTTTCTCAATATCGATGCTTATTCAATTAAACATTACCAACCACAAAAAAATATGAAACTTGAATACACAAACACACTGAAGTACCTTGAAAATAGCCAAAGCTACATGGAATAGAACCTTTGCCCCCTCATAGAAAAGAACATCCCAAACCCGCATAGTTGTCTGGAAAAATAAAAAATAAAAAATTTGCGGGTAAAAAACTATTAGTCACTAAAGGCTTGGCAAAATAGATTGTTTTAAGAAAGAACGTGCGAATTGTCTTATTAACCTCTGAAGGCAAGCTTTTGGAAAAGAGGCATAGGAACCACTCAGTGGCAACAAGGGAGACATCAAACTCCATAGCTTCCAAGTGAGCAGCTATCCTGCAATTTCATTTTTTTTTTCCATTTTATTTCTCAATTTAGACTTAATAAAAGACTAATCAGATATATTTTGATGATAGAACTATAAGTTACCTTGGACATTTTTTAACTAGAAAATCTTGAAACACCCTTTGTTCGACATGGCACCCCGATAAGTTGGTCGTGTAGCAATCATTGACTAAAACATTTTCGAGGAGGACAGCTAGCATCCAAAAGGCATCTTCTTCGGTTTTCATCACAAGCAACAATAAAGCTGCAACATAATTTAATCCCTACATCCAAACACACCCTTAATATCATTGGCCTAAGTTCGTTTTCTTGTTTTTTCCCTTCCCTTCCCTTCCAAAAAAACATCCTCTAAACCATATCTGGAATCTCAAGGCAGATAATTATACACAGCAAACATGTCTAACAAATTACCCAAGAAATTGAGTGGCTAGAAGGGAAATGCACATGAGGTATTATGCAATTAATATATCGCCATATCTATCGAAAAGGAAATGAAAAAATAACAATAAGGGAAATATATTTAAGAAGAAAATTGACCAAGCCATAACAATAATGCATAGTAAATAAGGTTCTCGTTGAAAGGAGAATTTCAACAGACAATGATTGACATTTAGCAAATCTAAACAATGATTTATAGAGAAGTCCAAGTTTCTACTATGTCCTATTTCGAGGAGATATAAGAAGAACTATCACTTCTAATTCAGATCATTATTGTTACTATAACAAGAGAAATTAGCACTTATTGTTATTATTTCAATAATTTCAAATGCTATTATTGTTATAGACCGTAAGAAGAGAAGAGAACCCACCTGACAGTAACCAACATCAGAATCCCGGAATGAATATCCTACAAGCACACGTCTGAGAGCAGCATGACCCTCTGGGGTGTCCAACCATGGGTGCCCAGGGAAGGTCCTTGGTAGATCCTGCATATATACCCAATTAGAAATAAGTCTCAAAAGTGAACCATTATATTGGCTTAGTCCACATATAGAACCTCTTGAAAGTTAACCTTTCAAATTTGCAAAACTTAGAAAAACCATTTGATGTTTCCCAAAAGATGCAAACCAAACTTTAAAATACAATAAAATCAGCATAAGAGAGATTAGAAAAACTTCCAACATACAAAAATCTTCGTCTGAATATAGCAATAAACTTCGAGATGACTTGCGCACAAACATATGGGGCTATGTAATCAAAATCTGAGGGTCCAACTTCCTAGTGTATTTGCTATCTCAAGCCTCAAAATTTCTGGACATATCTGATTAGATGGCTTGAATTCGAAATAACTCACAATCTAAGTTTTGCACCAATCCTAATCCACATGGTTTAACTTGTGACAAAAACACAGACATTAAAACAAATGCAATAAAGCCTCAAAACACAAGCAAATTTCAACAGAAGTTCATATTATCCAAGTTGTTGTAAAACTAGCAATATAAAACTATAAATGTACAAGATTGGATATAATGCTAAACTCACAACTGTGTTTTTCCCTATCTATTCTCATACCTACAAATTTACTAATTTCAATATCTAGTTTTCCTTGAGTCAAAATCAATAACATTTTCAATCAGTCAATCAAAGTTCTATGCAAAACAAAAGTTCAGTAAATTATTGCAGCTGAGTATGATATGAAGATCAGCAAATTATATATTTTGCCCAAAAAAAAAAAAAAAGCGTATATAAATTCAACCCAGTTCAACCTAGAGATTTCAAAGTCAGCATCAAAACCAAAAGTGTTATGTTGTGTATGTCTCTGTATTAAATTGCTGCTACAAACCACACCTCACAAAACATCACATTATGCAAAAGTAGGAATAAGATAACCATCAAATACAAAACTATTAGTCAAAAATCCACTCTCTTTCACAATACAATAATACAAAAAACATTGATCATAAAATTCAGCTCAATCAACCAATCCTTCACATTATCAATTTATCATATCCCACAATCATGACCATAATGCATATATATATATATATATATATATATACATAGTGTAATTCATAAATCCACTAACTCACTTGATCAATCTGCCGTGTTGCTGCGGTGACCTTCCCTTCCACTGCCTTGATTAAATCATCATAATAGCTATCGGGCGCGGTGGACTTCTTCTTCGCCGCCCCGGACAACGAAAACCAAACCTTAGGCCGTAAAACCGGCGGAATTCCCTTTCTGATTAACCTCTTCAATGTGATTGCATTCCCTAAAGCTGAAAATTTAAGGGATGATTTTAGGGTAGGAGAGACATGGGTCTGTAAATACCAATTAGCCCCTTTGCTTGCTTCCAATGCCCACCAAACCCTACCCTGTTGCCTCACCTTCTCTCTAACCTCATTCAATACATTAACATCATCAACATTGCCTTCTACAGTGAACCCATAAAGATCTTGGAATTTTACAACAATGTTTGCCCTCCTGGTATGAATGCTAGGCCTCAAAATGGGAATTTGGGCTTGGTATTCTAGGGCTAAGTCTCTTCTGCTTTGAGTTCCATACATTTTATCAGCTCACAATGAATCAAGAACTTTAGAGGGAAAGAGAGGTGTCAAATTTGAAAACCCAACAGTGTTAAAACCATGAAATGGTCAAATTTGATGGCCAAAAGCTTGAAATTGGATGATCAAAGTGAAGAAAGTGTTAATTTTGAAATGGGTATCTACAGAATTGATGGAAATAGAAGATTCATGAACACAAAATATCAGGAAAAAAAAAAAAACCCACATTCATAATTTACATGAAAGTTTCTCTTGTGGCATCAAATTCTTAGAAATCTGATAATTTAAATGAAGATATTGGAACTTATCTCAAATGGGTTCTCGGAAAAAAGTTGAATTTTACAGACAACAGTACCTCAGGAAAAGGAAAGCAGAAACTGGAACACAAATGACTAAAAAAAAAAATTCAGATCTTTCTACTACCTCTTCTGTGGATAGAGATGAGGAACAAGAGAGAAAGTGATGATCATTTTTGACATGGGTTTGATCTGAAGAACAAACCAAAAATTTGAGGAAATGAAGGATTGTTTTGAAGAAAAATGGATGATGGAAAAGTAGGGTTAGAGAGTGGAAAGAAAATCCCCAACCTTTTTTTTGGGGTTAAGGGTGCTTGAATTGGAGGAAGAAATCGGTGGGTCTAAGGTGGGAAGGGTCTCGAAAATCTGAGAGAAGTTAGAGGTTCCGTTTTATAAATAAATAAAATTATATATTCCCAGCAAAAAAAAAATAAAATTATATATTTACTTTGGACGACACAGAGAAGAGACTAGTAGTAGCAGAGATTTTCAAGAGGAACGTTGATAATTTTTGAGAGAGAGAGAGAGATTTGATGCTATTGGACGCGGTGTGGATAGGTTTAACATACAAAATCAGTTGTTTAACGTTTGGAAATTTGTTTATCAAATTTCCGAAAATAACCTTCACTATTGCCACTATTATTTTTATTTTTATAAAAAAGAAAAGAGCGTTCCGATATAATTTTTGAGTTCATCTACAGTGATCCATTAATAATAGTATGGTACCTAATTCAGTTAAAATAAAATAAATCTAAAGTTATCTAACCCATCCTAATTGGAATTTTAAATAAACTTTAATCTTAAAATTCAAAGAAATAAAATGAAAGATTAAAATACAATAAAAGATTTCCACGCATGTTGAATGTATAAGAAAAAGAGACAGGATTTGCATGAAGCAGCCTACTTCCAAGTGTGTTGAATGAAGAGTTGACCCGAGCGCTTTATCCCAACCTTGAGGTCGGCCAGGTTGGTTGGTCGAGAGTAATGAATACTCTGAACATTGTAAGATGTATTACTATATATTTTAGACGGTCAGATTCTAGAATGAATATGGTAGAGTGAACATACCTAGTGACAAAATTTTTTTTGCCTGAAAAAACCCATGAGTTAGTGGGGCGCGCGAGGGTTTAGCGGGGCAGCCCACAGGTTTTTTCAGGCAAAAAAAAAATGTTTACTAGGTATGTTCACTCTGACCGATATTTTAGACTATACATGTGTGTCTCCCTCAATTTTTGAAATTTTTTTTGCCCTGTATATTCACATATTATATGTGTACCCTCTAAATTATTGTAATTTATCACTTGAATTTTTTTTTGGCCAAAATTTAGCTTTAAACTAAAAAATTCTCACTTTGAGCGAGATTTTTATTTTTTATTTTTAATTTTAATTTTAACTAAATAAATGACTTTGACCCATAAATCTCACTATGATCCTAAACTTCTAAAGATTCTTTATTTTATTGGTGAAACTAGTGTTAAAAATAAAAGAATAACTAATACATATGATCCTTTTTATAAAAAAAACATGAAGAGATTTAATTGTTTGTCTTTAGGTAATTCTAAAACCCACAGAATAATGATGCAATTTTTTAAGCCCAAAGGTACAGTACCAAAAAAAAAAAAAATGATAGGTCAAGAGCATTGCCCCAGGCTCAAATCATGGCTCTGCCACTGGTTGTAACGCTTCTTTGAATCAATATTAATTCTCATTGCGATTTAAAAAATTTGTATATATATATGTATATACGGCAAAAGAAAAAAAAAACAAAAATTGAGGGGACACAAATACATATAAAATAAAAGTAAATAATTTACCCTTAAAATGTTGTGAATTTAGCCAAACAAGTGGTGTATTTTGCCCCACCCTTTTAGAATTAGAGTTTATTTAAAATTCCAATTAGAATAGGTTGGATAACTTTAGATTTTGGATTAGTGCTCTTACTATTACTAATGGGTAGCGGTAGAGGCACCCAAAAATTATGTCGGAACACCTTTTTTTTTATAAAAATAAAATAAAACATGTCCAAACAACCCATACATTAAGGATGCAAATCGCCAAATGAACCAAACATTAAGGGTGCAAAATGCTTTTAATTTATGGTAAATAACTAAAGTACCCTAAAATAAGTCACATGACTCGCACATGAGCGAGTTTTCGTTAGTTATTCTGGCGGAAGGGGCACATTACAACTCGCTATATACATTAAAGACCAGTTTGAAAAAATTGAAACATTATGGTGCAAAGTCCAAAACAGTGTATACATTAGGGGTGCTAAATACTTTTTACTCTATAAAAAAACATCAATTAAAGAGAGTAATGATAGGGGTACAGCTCATTTACTATCTCTATCTCTCTTCTAAGTGGTACTGGGATCCATTGAAATTTAACCAGACCCCACAATGCCACTTGGAAGAGAGATTGAGATGGTTGTAAGTGAGTTGTAAGAATGAGTTATACCTCTATCATTATTGATTAAAGGGTGTGTTTGATAACCCAATTAAGTATTGAAAATGAACATTTATGCTTTTTTTAGCACGTTTAATAATTTACAACTTCAATAAAAAAAAAAAAACAACCAAAAAATTACAGAAATTTTTAAATAAAGAAGTTCTATTGAAGAAAAAATTACTGAATGCAGTCTTTTATCAATATTTGAAACATTGTTGCTAGAATTATAAATTTAAAAGCTTAAAATTTCAAGTACTAAAAATTTATTATTTAATTTTCACTTTCTTTGTGGTTGATACTTGACTCAAAAACTTAATAAATTTAACTTTTAACTTATAATAATGAATATGCATGCACTTCAATCATTCAATTTTCAAATTTATTTTTGTACTATGAGCGGTGGTAGTTGGTGGTGGTTCATGATGTGTAGCGGTGGTGGTGATGGGTGGTTTGATGATGACAAAAAAGTTGTGTAAAAACCGAAATAATTATAATATAAAAAAATAGTAAAAAATCTTACCACCATTCAGAGTTTTGAAAATTCTATTTAAAAACTTATTTTAATTTGGGTGGGGCTACATACCCCTCTTTTTTTGCTAAATACATCCAGGGCCGGTCTCGAGTATTTGGAGGCCCGGGACAAACTACTAAAAGGGAAGCTCTTATACGGGGGTTTGAGGGCAGTGCCCTTGGGGCGATTTTTTTGGGGGTCAATTTATACATAATTGGAAATTTTTTTAGTGTTTACTTATACCTAATTGATGATTTTTTTGTGGTATACTTATAATATGTGTCTATTTGTGAAACTTAAACATTGTATGGTGTCTTTCAAAATTCTAGAGGGGCCTATTTTTAAAACTCAAAAAATTCTTATACTAAAAGTATAATTTTTAAAATTCTAGGGGCATTTGCTTTTGAGTTTTATATGCATCTATATAAATATATATGCAATTGATGACACTAAATTGGCCTTTTGGGAAGGCCTAAATGTAAAACATTAAAAAATTTCAAGGTAAAAATGTAATTATGAAAATATCATGGAGACCCTCAAAATTTTGTGAACTTTGGTGGCCCGGGACGGTTGCCCCTTTTGCCCGGACTGCACTTCAGTGCTGTTAAAACAGTGCTGTTTGTGCTGTTCTTCTCACAAAATGAACAGTAAAACTGCTTTTGCATAAACAGTTTTTCAAAAACTGCCCAGTTTTACTGTTCATTATGTGAGTGAACAGCACCAACAACACTGTTTTAACAGCACTGAAGTGCTGCCCCTTTTGCCCACCCTGTGGGCCGGCCATGAATACATCACACGGTAATATTAAGAGGTGAAAAAATTGTAAGTGACGGTGGTGTATTAAGCAAAAAAAAATATGATGTATTTAACCCTACCCTTTAATGTAATCGCCACCATTAAAGGTTGAATGTCAATTTTAAAACTATAAAGGGATCAACTGAAAACTGGCCAAACCGCAAGGAGATGAGTATAAATTAACCAAAATGAATTCACCATGCATCATAACTCTAAGGGTAATACTTGGGACACAACCTTCATACAACTTTCATACAACCTCCCCAAAAGATGTGTCTATCTCTTTCATGTATCACTGTGGGGTCCAGTGACATCACAGGAGAGAGATAGACACATCTTTTGAGAAGGTTGTATGAAAGTTGTGTCCCAAATATTACTCTAACTCTAATTGTTTCACTTACCACATTTTGTCCTCTTTAAAATTTTTTATATTATTCGAGTTTGTTGCACAGCATAAAAGAGAAGTTCTCGAGTTGATCCGTCTCTTCATTTTCACCTAAAACATTTTATTTTCTTCAAACCAAATTAACTGTCAAATTTCACCTTGCTATTAAGGATTGTAACTCCTTTGTTTCTTGATCTTTGAATTCTACATTGGTTGTTTTCATAAAATAATAACAATAAATAATAATAAATAATAATAATAATTGTCAATGATTATGTCAGCAAGTCACAAAATAAGGATATCAATGAGGAATTAATTCACAAATGAGTAAAATAAGATAAACTTTTTTAAAAAAAAAATTAAATTTTGAATAATGTTAGGTACACTTAAAACATACACTTAAGAAATATACCTGCACACTGTTGTGGATCACTAAAAATGCTTTTGTGTTATCAAATATAAGAACATATAGATAGACTTAATTTCAAAATTTGTCAATGCCATATTAGCAAGTGTACTTTTTAGGTGTATCTAAGGTTACTCAATTTTTTTTAATGAGAAAACAAAGATAAACTTAATTAACCATTGAACTAGGGACTTTCTTCAATTTTCAATGATAAGAAAAAAAAATTAAATAATTAAAAATTGCAGGACTTTTATATTTAAAGGAAAAGATTTATGTACTTTTCTTTTGGATGGAATAATAATATCTTAGAGCAAGAACAATCGATTAGCAGGGCATAGCACAGTTATTATTTACCAGACCCCTCTTACTTAATGGCAGATCTACTCTCTTCCAGAACGAAATGATGATGATTTTACTAGTTAGTAATTAAAAGTGTTTTTTTTAATAGCTACTGTTGTAAAAATTAAATGACAAGTCTTTATCTTTTTCTTTCTTCTTTACAAAATTAGTGACAGGATGAAAGAAAATGGCAAGACAACTTAACTGTTGAATTGCAATATTTAGCTTGGTGTTTTACTTTAAACTTTTTAATTAAATGCCATTTTACCAATTTTTTTCAATTTGATAGGAAAAAAAAATGCAAGGTTAATAAGTGAGCAAATCGTAATTTTATTGGAATTGTTTAATGACATACTTGTTGTAACTACTTCCGAGGAGGTTCACAGAAGATGAAATTTTAAATAGTTGGTGATATATTTAAAATTGACTCTGTCCTATGATTGAGCGGTTCAAATCAGTAGTCAGTCCATGTTCTGGTCAAATCATGCACAACTTCTCGGACAAGCATCAGCCCGAGTGGTCTAGTCTACCCGAGACTCACCATCCCGAGCGGTTCATTCACGACCAGACCAATAGGTCGGGAAGACCACAATGACACGGTCCGTACAGGAGCAGGCCAGCTAGGCCCACAACATATGCTCCAAATATTCCAGGCAGTTTCCTACTGAAAATAGAAGATTTATGAAAAGTGAATATTGTTTCCTAATCCAATTAGGAAACCCCCACAATTAATGCCAATCAAGCTCAATTGGATTATATTTCCTTATCCATGTATGAGTAGATTTCTTGCATCTATAAAAGAGACCACTCATCCCCCTTCAAATGGAGGAATTTTTTAGTCTACACAGCACCTCTATATCGGTCACCAACCAACACGCCCGGTCGACCTACGGTAGCTCCAAAATATTGTTGGTTCACCACAGGTCCCCGGCTTTTTATAGTATAGTGAACGTGCCCAAACACACACGTGGATATAGGTTCCTTCATTAACAGGGCCGAACCACATACAAAAAATCAGTCTCTCACTCTCTCTCTCTCTCTCCTTAAATTGCTTTAATTTACTTTAACCAAATTTTGACATCATCAACTTGGCACCGTCTGTGGGAACGACAAGTTCTTCATCAACAAATCTCTTGGCTGATAGTCATGCCTCCGAAGAAGAGTGAGAAGACTGCACAGCAGACCAACCGGGATGTTCTGCCGGCCCCGGCACCGGCTGCGGCAGTCATGACATCTGAGCAGATCACCACGAGCCTCACACAACTCTTGAAGGGCCAGCGTCAAATCCAGCAACAGATCGAAAACCCTGTTGGCCCAGCAAAGCAGTCTTCTAGTGGCCGGGAAACGACCCGGGAACGTTGCGCACGGTCCGAAATCGATCTTGACCAGACAACGTGCCCGATCCAACCCGTCCCGCGTTGAGGATGCCAGAGACATCAACAGTAGGCGTACTGCCCGAGAGATAAAGCAGGAGCATATGGCCCGGAAATTAGTCCAGGGTCACTCGGTCAAGAGCCGAGGTGTCCCTAGGCACACAATGAACCGGAGTCATAGCCAAGCCCGATTCCAGGGGATAGCACACCGCCATGAGAAGGAAGCCTTCTCCACTAACCCGACCTGCGGCTGGATACCAATCGGGAAGGTGTGGTGGCACGTATCAAGGATTTGCAGAAACAGATTGATGGAGTGGCCAAAAGGTTGGACCAGAACCATACTCAGAATTACGTCAATACCGAGACAGAGTCACCATTCTCTAGCCAGATCACGAGATTTGCCATCCCGCACAAATTTAAGCAGCCTCGCCTAGACCCTTATAATGGCTCGGGAAGCCCGGTCGACCACGTCCGGACCTACAAGGCTCAGATGGCCCTAGCCACCAACTCCGATGAACTACATTGCCAGGCCTTCTCCAGCACTTTGAAAGGCCCTGGCCGTGAAATGGTTCTACTCCTTGGAGCCCCGATCGGTCCGCAGTTTCAAGCAACTTAGCAAACAATTCATCAACCAGTTCATCGGTATGCATGAACGGGCAAAGCCTGATATGCAGCTACTGACAGTCATACAAAGGAATAATGAGACCCTTAAGGAATTCACCAACCGGTTTAATCAAGAGAAGCTCGGAATCTATGATCTTAATGAAATTGTCACTATTATAGCCTTCTGCTCGGGAGTTCAACACACCAAGTGCGCCGCGTCGTTTCACAGAAACCGACCAAAAACCTTAGTTGAACTCACTGAGAGGGTGGGAGAATACATTGGCACTGAAGAATTTTTAAAGACCAAAGACCTCGGGCGCGTAAGCAACGAGTCTTCCAGAAGTAAACGAAAGCGAGATCAGCCTGGGAGTTCTGACAGTTCTTCCAGTTCACAGCAGTCAGGGTCCGGCAGTCTCGACCCGACCTCCAGCTATAGCAGGCAGGGTCCGGCAGTCCCGACCCGACCTCCAGTTTACAGCGGTCTGAGTCCGGTAGCCCCAGCCCGACCTCTAGTTCGCAGCAGTCAGGATCCAGTGATCCCGACCTTGAATCCAGCTTAGAGTAATCAGGAGTCCGGTGATCCCAAACCAACCTCCTGTCTCTAACAGTCTCGACCAATCCAACTATAATGGTACTTGCCCGATCATCGCATGAGACTCCGCAGACTGCCAGAGAGCTCTTGAAAAGACCTCGGGCCATACCCGAGGCACACCAAAAGACCTCGGGCTCCGAACCCAGGCACAAAAGATCTCGGGCTCCGAACCCAGGCACAAAGACCTCGGGATCCGAACCCAGGAACTAAAAAAACCTTGAGCTCAACCCCGAGGCAACCAAATACCACTATTACGCAGTTGGCAAAAGACCTCGGGATCACACCCAAGGCAAAAGACCTCGGGGTCACGCCTGAGGCATTGGCTTCGCTTAGGTCCAATCTACGATGGGGGCAAATCCCCCTAGATGGCTGATGATGGCAAGCTTCAAAAGACCCCTGCAACCACCCATGTTCCAGGTCAGTTACCTACAGTCCTAGCCTCCACAAGACCCTCGTCTTAGCGAAAGTTTGGGGGGCAGAAAGGCACAACGAACTAAACAGGCAATCACACCGGGTACTTACAGGCCTTGCAGTAACTAAGGCAAACTCTTAGACAACCCGGGCGCCTACAGTACTCGGAGCCAATAACTCCACTTAGGTCCAAACCGACGATAGAGGTGACTAAAATCTATTTGGTTGGCCGACGATAGAGGAGTAAAAAGACCCTAAAGCAACGTGATTTAGGTCGGCTCTACCAACATGGTCAAACTCTTCTCCTAACAGTCTTGACGAAGGATGACCGGGCGGAAGGTAATCATCCTGGGGAGTTAACATAAAAGGACCCTAAAGCAATACGCTTTAGGTCGGCTTTTCCAACATGGTCAAATTCTTTTGCCCACAAACTTGACGAAGGTTTATGGGAAGAAGATAACCATCCTGGGGGAGCTAACTCAAGCAAAAGACTCCGAATTAGGCCGAGTCTCAACTCTTGGCCAATTCCCGAGCACTTAACGACTCTGACCTAGGCTAAGTCTCAACTCTTAGCCAGTTCCCGAGCACTCACAATACTCAGAAGCTCCAAGGCAGCTTCCCCGAGCACTCAAACAGTGGCAAGTGGCATCAAACAGATTTCCAAACTTGCCCCGATATAGCATCCGGCCAACCTTGGAAATGGGGGGCAGCTGAAATACCCAAAATTGGCACTATCCTATGACCGAGCAGTTCAAATCAGTAGCCAGTCCATATCCCGGTCAAATCATGCACAACTCCTCGAACAAGCATCAGCCCGAGCGGTCTAGTCTACCCGAGACTCACCATCTCGAGCGGTTCATTCACGACCAGACCAACAGGTCGGAAAGACCACAATGGCACGGTCCATACAAGCGTAGGCCAACTGGGCCCACAATATATGCTCCAAATATTCCAAGCAGTTTCCTACTCAAGATAGAAGACTTATGGAAAGTGGACATTGTTTCCTAATCAAATTAGGAAACCCCTACAATTAATGCCATCAAACTCAATTGGATTATATTTCCTTATCCATGTATAAGTAGGTCTCTTGTATTTATAAAAGAGACCACTCACCCCCCTTCAAAGGGTGGAATTTTTTAGTCTACACAGCACCTCTATAGCGGTCACCAACACGCCCGGCTGACCTACGGTAGCTCCAAAATATTGTTGGTTCACCACAGGTCCCCGACTTTTTACAGTATAGTGAACGTGCTCAGACACACACGTGAACGTAGGTTCCTTCATTAACAGGGCCGAACCACATATAAAAAACCAGTCTCTCTCACTCTCTCTCTCTCTCTCTCTCCTTAAATTGCTTTAATTTACTTTAACCAAATTTTGGCATCATCAGCTGGATATTTGTGTGACTTCTTTTTAAGTATATAGAAGGTTGTGAACCAACATAAGAATGACTCATAAAAAATAGATTAAGACACCGTTGGATGAGCTGAAATATCAAGTGATTATTTTTTAGAGATGAAAAATTAAGTGATTATTTTGTAAGTGATGAAATATTAAATTGTTTAGTGTTTGGAATAGCTGATAAATATGTGATTGTTCTAAGGATAATTTTTGGGGCACATAAGAATCTTACATTAACAAGATACATAAATTTTATGTGTCTATCTCTCTCTTCTGTGGATCCCACTGACACTGTGGACCCCACAGTATCAGTGAACCCTATCAGGAGAGAGATAGACACATTGTAGTTTATGTATATTGTTTATGTGAGATTCTTATGTGCCCCAAGAGTCATCCTTGTTCTAAATAAGAGTATCTGACAAAGAAAATGAAAAAAATGATTGTCTATATAAAATGATCAAAATGGACAACATGTAACTTTTTTTCAACTTTGTATGGAGGGCATTTTTGTCTTTGACAAATTAAAAATGAAACAATTGATTGTTTGAAAAAACCTTTTACTTTTTCAGCTGATTTATTTAAGTGCTGAATTTTAAGTTAATCCAAACATTTCCATTTATAAAATAATCACCTTTTTTTTTCCTCCAAATTCGTAGTTCATCACTTAATTTTTAAATCTCAGCTGACAAAACGGACTCTAAAGAGAGAGATGGTTTGAACCTAGTCTTGGTTTTAACATGTTCAAACAGAGCCTTAAAGTCTTGTATGTGCTTCTCCTTGATTTGGTCCCATTCACGTTTCATTTTTGAGCAGAAGGGAGGAAAGACCTAGTACAATGTGTTTAGCTGATTAGGAGGAAAGAGAAGTGAAGATAGAAGAAAGAGTAATATTCAACATTTATGTTTATTGTTTACCATTATACCTAGCCACCTTTTATACGGTCCAATGTCATACTTATGGGATAAATGCTTTTATTTTGGTATAAATCTATTTTTTCTTTTTCATATGTTCCTTTTTGAACGAAATAAAAATTTGCGAATCTAAGAAAGAAAAACATCTCTCTTTTTCTCACTTACGTGCATCCTTTTTTAATTTTCTTTTTAACGTCTTTTATAGCCCAAAAAAAAAAACACCTATTAAGCTTGGGATATGTAAAACCGGTTTTGCGGTTCACAAGTGCACTAGTCTCATGAACTCAGATGTTTGGTTAAAACTCTTTTGTTTCTGTGAGAAAATCATTCATTAAAAACTAGTTCTTTATATGATAAATTAAATAGAAAATAGAGTGAGACTGAATCCAAATAACAATTTATGTCTCAATGCCTTCTTCTTCTTTTTATTTTATTTGATTTTTTTTTATTATATGTTAATGAGGACAAATTTTCAGCCTATCTTCTGCGACTTTGGTATTCTCATCAGTATTTCAAACAAATTACCCCTCGCCAATTTTAGGGGACTAACACATAGGACAAATCTAAAAACCTGCACTTACATCATAGCGCACACATACCAAATAAGTCAAAGAAACAAGCTAAGCGTAGGTCCGAACTTACAATAAACTAGAAACTTTTTGTCCCTCTCAACTATATTAATGCTAAATTGATGAAAAATAATTACAGGGTAACTTCGTCATTCAATTTGATCATTTGGCCTTTAGCGTAAAAAAAAAATTGATCAATGATCACTACGCACGCGAATTTGTAGCATAAGTTCTAAGGGTCAAGTTCAGTAATTAAATTCCACACAAATTACACATTGAACTCTTTGTAGGGAGAAATTATTCGGTGAGTCCGTCATATCACGTCCTCGTATTAATATACTTTGATGCTATTGTAATGTGTGGTCATGTGGCCACTAAAATGAAGTGGCAATGACAATAAATCATGCTTTTTTATTTTTAGGGGCATGCCTTTCCAACTTGTCATAACCTTCTAATTTAAGTAGTCACATAGTCCCAAATTAGAGTAATAATACACCCACTCCCTCAACCACACCCCCAATCACATTCAGCACATCCTGACCATTGCTTGCCCTTATTTCTGGGAAAATAGTTTTGCTCACCCAAAAAATGGTTCACCAATGCACAATCTATGCAGTGGGATTCAAGATTAAATTAATTGTGTTTAATCATGGGTCCCGCTACATTGACCAATCGGATACTTGGGTGAGCATTGATGAACAATTTTTTGGGTGAGCAAAAATGTTCTTTAGTTCTGGTGTGTTCCACATAAATTCCACATAAGACCCATTGGAATCAAGAGAAAAGATCTGCTGAATGTGGTTGAGGGTGTGATTAAGGTAGTGAGTTTATCATTATTACTCAAATTATTGAGGGAGTTTGCTACACACACTCTGAAAAGTATATCAAAATGCACAATCTTGTTTAAAAAGATTGGACCTTATGCTGAAAAGCTTTAAAATCCAACTTTTTAAAGAAAGATTGTGCACTTTAGTGTACTTTTTAAAATATGTGTAACATCTAATATCTATATATGAAAGCCAAAGCCTTTGGTTTTGCCAAGTGGCAATTTATGAGAAATTTGTTAATTAAAATTTTTTTTTAAACATATTTGTGTTAATATATACAATTAAGGATTGATAAAAAATAAAGAACCAATTTAATGTAGATTAAATTGACCTATATAAAAAAAAAAGGATTGGCCAATTTAATGTAGATTAAATTTGATATATTATTTATCATATATCCTTGAATTGGAATTAAACAAAGATTGACCAATATGGCAATATCCTAGCATTATAGTTATTGACCACTCTTCATCTACACAGTCTTTTCGTTTCTTGGTTAGAATCTTTACTATACAATTGCTTGATTTTTTTCTCTAATTCATATGTATGAATTCTTATTTAACTTTTATATTGGGCTTGATTGCTTTGTGTTAGATAGTTTTTTGACTTCAAATTAAGGAAATAAGAAGAGCACTTCAAGTAGATTGAATGTTATTTTCTATTATGTATTTTTTTATTTTGGTATTATGCCTTCTCTATATGGTTCTTGATAGAGTAGTAATATTTTGTTACAATGCGATCTAACGAGATGTGTAAGACAAAAGTAGAATCTGAATTTTTGAATCTAATGTGAATTAGTTAGAGTTTATTAACGAGTAATGCTATGATTTTCAAGTTCATATTTATAGTTCCTCACATGATATTTAGGTGGTCCCATTATTTTTTAGAGTGGTACTGTTTGCACCCAAAAACTGTCAAATGATTTTGGAGCCCGAGTTGGGTGGAGCTGAATGAAGGAGAGGCCGGGCTAAGCAATCAATGACTCATCGGACTCGAGTATAACCGTGAGACCGATGATAGATGTTGGGTAAGGTAAGGAAAGCCCGGTTGAAAGATTGAATATGGGAGAGGATTATCGGGCTCTGGGGAAACATAACCTAGCATGTTGAGAGCCCGATGGTGGAATGAAGCAACAGGAAGTCCAATCGGACACCGCGTAATGAACGATGGAAATAACAGTCCGATTGGCCATGGGCGGTTAAAGAAAGGTAATCGGGCATGGAAACAGGTAGAGCCCGATTCATCCAGGAGAATCAGTGATGAGGCCGATTGACTCTGAGGTGAAGGCGGTGCTGTCTACAGCTGGCAGGATGTCGTCATCTTTGGGAGTTTTGGAAACAAGAGTCCGTTTAGGAAAGGATCTGTACATGGCCAGCTGGATTAGGCGTCTGATCCCTAAATTGAAGGGATTGATTCAATCAGAATACGGATAAGGTAACAATCAGAGTTGAGGACGGATATTTTCAAATCAACCAATCAATTAAGTAGCTTGGGCGCAAGTTAAGGAATTATTGTCCAAGTAAAAATCGTATAAGGCCGCTATAAATAAGAGGCAGGCCATCCAAGCAAAGGATTCCGCGTCACATTCGAAACAATATACATACAGCACGTTCGAAGCATTCAAAGCATTCAAAGTATTTTTAGTCTTTATGTTTTTCAGTCTTCATAGCAAATAGGTCTGTCCTTTTGTTATTTTCTTTTTGTTCTTTTGAATAATCAGTCTTATTCTGGTTTGTTCTTGAGATCTGTTTAGTTTTTTCCAAACATTTAATAAAATCTGTTTTATTAAACCGTTTGTGATTTTGTTTACCTGTTAAACTTGATACTTTTTAGCTTGTGCGCTTCAGTACTGCTAAAGAACTTACAGTGAAGATACTTTCCTACTCACTATTCATAATCACCTGTTAGAAGTCAGATTTTCATAAAGTCTTGTGTATCACTCACACAAGCGTTTAGGAAATTTTGTGTTTTAAGTTTGGGTCTACCTAACAAGGCTCTGGCACGCCCGAACCATAATTACAACAAACAGGTACCACTACCACATGTGTTGGGAACCATATTCGAAATATCAAAGTTGTGAAGCAAAGCATTATGCAATCAAACACAATTAATAATGTTAAGTTTTTAATTCTTTTGACATCTATATTGCATATATTTTTTGGTTTTCGACTCACCCGTGCATTACACGGGGCTCATAGATTGTTACTCATTATTGAGGCGTCACACTAAATTTTGTTCAACAATGATAGAGATACACACCAAAAGACACACTAAACGACACACAGTGCTTTAAATACATGTACCCTGTGTTGTTTGAATTTTTCACATTTTTTTGTGCATCACTTACACAACACATGGTACATATATTTAAAGCTAGTGTGTCGTTTAGTGTGTCATTTGGTGTGTATCCTTATCATTTTTGAATTTTGTGAGGGGCTCAGTGAATAACTTTTCCTTTACAGGACCCACGACTGAAGCCGTTATGAGCTGGCACTTATGAGTTGTGGCCCACCAATTGAGAAAATAAGTCACGTGGTGACCGACTGGGTCCATACAAATTTAAAAAAGGGTTGTGACTTGTGAGTCGTGTCAATGACATGAGAAAGATTATTGGCTGCTTAATTCGGACCACCGCGCATGCATATTGAATTATGACATTAGTAGTTCTCGCAAATAAGAGAATTTTAAGTATATCACACAATTTACACAAACACTTTAAAAACACTCAATCTCTCTTATGATGGATTGTACTGTGAGATTTATTTGAAATTGAGTAATGTTTTTTATTTTTATTTTTATGTTTCATAGAAATTAAGAAGAAATTAGAAGAAAAAAAAAATAGGCCTAAAAATGATAAATTTTGAGGCCTAAAAATTTGAGGCCTAAAGTGGCTGCTTGGCTCGCTTGTGCCAAGGGCCGGCCGTGCCCTCTCCATTAATAGTAGGACCATTTTAACATCAACAAATCAAAAACAACTAGGTCCACTGCCATATGTGTTGGAATATACTTTTGAAATTTTATTTTGGGAAGTATCGCATTACTCGTTGAAATTATCGGATCCTACAATGCCACTCCAGTGAGAGATAGATTGTTTATGTCCCCAGCATTGTTGGTCATAAAATTGATTAACTACTTTATTATTAGCATAAATGTAGAAAAACATTAGCACAATAAACAAGATTATAAAGTTTGTAATTTTTTATTATTATTATTTGGAATAAATATCACTAATCACCACTAAAGTATGATTTAATATCCAAGACCTTGATAATGTCACACAAATGACATAGCGGGACCAGTCGATAATTTCTCCAAAGCCTGGAGAGTTCACACGTGTGTCTCTATTGCTTATAAATATACCGATATACGTACACAGATCAAGACAAGTTCTTGCCGTCAAATTTTAATCTTTTTCGTTTTATTTGGCTAAGAATTACGTTAAACTGAAGAAGTGGGGACCACATGGTTTTTATAAAATCCGAGTCCGGCCGGTTAAATATATATCTATCTATTTATTACTATAAGATTAGATGAGCAAATACGTCCAAAAAAAAAAAATATGAACTTTCCGTTTTACATTTCATACCCTTGACATATAAGAATGCAACAATTGAATGAGGACTTAGTTAAATACCATCTTACTCCTCTCTAAAATTTATATATACACGTGTCATAAGAATATACTGATTTGTGTGATGCTAATTTTGTCATTTCAGCCCACCAAGTATCCTTAGGAAAACTTATATTTACAAATGCACAATTTTAGTATACATAATGACTCATACATCTCGATACTCATCATAATGATATATTGGTTTGTGTGAGGGTAATTATGTCATTTCAAATGAATTATTACATTTCGATCAACTTTTAAAATTTTATTTAATATAATAATGAGGATTCAATCAATACGAGTAATATTATGCCTAATTACATATAGGTCAGCAATTTTTGAAATATTTATTATTCACTTCAAAAAAGTCAAAAAGTGCTGCTATGTTGGCGACTATTTACGAATTGGTCACGATTTGTGTGAGGGCAATTTTGTCATTTCAGCCCACCAAGTATCTGTAGGAAAACTTATAATTACAAGTGCACCATTTTAGTATACATTATGACTCATACATCTCGATACTCATCATAATGATATATTGGTTTGTGTGAGGGTAATTATGTCATTTCAAATGAATTATTACATTCTGGTCAACTTTTAAAATTTTAACATATAAGAATGCAGCAGCTCAAGGAGGACTTAGTTAAATACCATCTTGCCCCTCTCCAAAACTTATATATACACATGACATAAGAATATATTGATTTGTGTGAGGACAATTTTGTCATTTCAGCCCACCAAGTATCTTTAGAAAAACTTGTAATTACAAGTGCACCCTTTTAGTATACATAATGACTCATACATCGCGATACTCATCATAATAATATATTGGTTTGTGTGAGGGTAATTATGTCAGTTCAAATGAATTATTACATTCTGGTCAACTTTTAAAATTTTATTTAATATAATAATGAGGATTCAATCAATAATATTATGCCTAATTACATATAGGTCAGCAATTTTTGGAATATTTATTATTCACTTCAAAAAAGTCAAAAAGTGCGGCTATTTTGGCGACTATCTATGAATTGGTCACTAATATTTACAATTTGGTCAATTTCTTCTCTCAAATTTAGTATTTATATATTGTAATATGTGTAATTGCATCTGGGTGAGCAAGTTTAGGGATACTTATTATTCACTAAAAAAAAGTCAACAAAATGGCTATTTTAATGGCTATTTACGAATCAGTCACTAATATTTACATTTTGGTCAACTTCTTCTCTAAAATTTATATATTTAGGAATTGGTCATTAATATACCAAAATTCACTTATACTCAAATCTCATACCAAATTCATATCTTATACTCAAATGCATAAGAGGGGATTGGCACGTGCGTCGCACGTGCCAGGACCCTAGTATTTGTCTAAAAGGTACTCTTTACAAAAAAAATTCTCTCTCTGTCTGTTTTTCTCAATATATCTGTCCGTCAGATCGATTTAACAACAAAAATATTACTTTTAACGACGAAAATACGTCGCTAAAAATCGATCCATCAAGAGGATAATCCATTTTAAAACCTTGCTATATATATATATATATTGGAGCAAGTAATATAGCCAGTAACTAACTGGTTCATTATTTTGTATTAACCTAGTGCAAGAGAGTTGATAAATGGGTAAATTACACAAACACCCGTTCAACTGTGACTCATTTTTAACTCAGTACCTTAAACTATTTTACCCGACGGATCAACCCCTTCAAATATTGCATTTTAACACTTTGACCCCTTATGTTAGGTTTCCATCCAAGAAACTAACAGAATAGGTCACGTGACATTTATGTGACAACTTTTATTGCATTTCTGTCCAATTTTACCCTTTGATTGTAGTGTGAAAGAACTTAAAAAGTGTTACTCCATTGTTTTATAGGGGTGTTAATTTTTGATCCGACACGGAAATAAACGGGTTTGAATGACCCGTATAAGGACACGGGTCATAAACGAGTAGACCCATTTGACAAGATTAATTGCTTACCATTTTCATCCCTCTCAAACGTTCAAAGCAACTCCACACACCACAATCCTCCATTGACGCTGCCCCCAATCGCCGGAGTAACAACCACACATCGATTAACAACACCCCTCTCTGTCTCTCTACTGACCAGTCTCACAAATTTAGGCTTACTGAAGTACTGATATATATTTTCCTCAAAACATTTAGATATTGACTTCATGTGTTGGATGCATGTTACCATTTTAATACAGCAAGTTGAGAAGAAAGAAGAAGAGTCACAAGTTGTTATGAAACTGATTTTAATACAGCAAGTTGAGAAGAAAGAAGAAGAGTCACAAGTTATTATGAAACTGATATTGAAGTAAGTTCCCTCATGCAGGAAGAAATCAATTTCAAAATACAAACCAAAATTTGACTCTCTCTCTCTAGCTATTTTACCCAAATTAAAATAGCCAATTTTATTGATAACAAAGCTCTGAAATCAAATCATATCACCATCAATGGGTTCACTCCTTCGCGATTGGATGGTCATGGGGCCGCTAGAATACAAAATCTGGGGTTTCATATAGTGGATTGTGATTGTACTGGGTGGATTCTGGTTATGGGTGGGGCAATGACAGAGGGTTTTGAAAAGAGGGGTGAGGGGATTTAATGGTGGTGGATTTGGTTGTGGGGGCGATAATTGACGATGGCGAGATCGGGTTTCAATGGATTCTCATATGAGGTTTGTGGTTGTGGGTGGGGGCAATGTAGTTTTGCAACAGTGGTAGGCAAATGTTGGTGACACTTGACAGAGTGGGGAGATGGGAGAGGGAACGATGAAGAAGATATAAAGTGGAGGAAGAAGACACGCACATGGGTAAATTGGTCATTTTACAATGTCAGTCAACGGTGTTAGTCCACATTTTAGTCCAGATAGATGAGGGGGTGAGTTTGTTCCCTTTTTTAGTTAATGGGGTATTAGTTAAAACGGGCTATGGTTGAGGGGGTGTTCATATAATTTACCCTTGATAAATCCACCAATTAAATTTATCTCTATGACCACAAATACGAAATAGATGTTGCATGTACTTCTCCTCATCACGTAATACGAATATAGAAAAAAAATTTAGTAGATGTATTTAACTCCACTTCAAGTACAAATAAAAATACAAATGCAAACAAACATAATGGGTTAAGAAACCCCTCAAAAACTCAATAAAAGCTCCAATTTACTTTAGATTTTAACTATTCCAAAATCAGGGGACTGAATCTAGTAATGTATGTGCCATGTGGCACTCCCAATGTAGTTAGAATGCTAATGGCATTGCCATACACACAAGTGTATATCAATATCGTGAGAATTGGAATTAAAAAAGAAAAAGAAAAAGATAAAAAGAACATGCCGTCTACAGTTTTTGTCACGACCCAAGTCTCGCTCAGTAAGATATTGTTCGCTTTGGGCCCAAACCCGCACGGATTTGTTCTTAGGTCACTACCCAAAAGGCCTCTTACTAGGGAGACTTGAAACCACACATATATATAGCACATTACTTTTCCACACCCAGGCGATGTGGGACGAACTTCCCATAGTGTGTAGCCTGCTAGCACCTACTGCAGCCACAAAGGCACCTACAGCAGCCCGCCCACAACACCAGGGTCGTTACAGTTTTACAATAACTTCTCTCACTATAACCGACTCTTCCCGCCATGTATTCTATTTTCATATATATATATATATATATATATTTTAGAATTCTTTGATTGATATATACAGATTTAAAAAATAAATAAATAAACTCAATGATACCTGTACATAGCACGAGCCAATGCTAATATAATACTATGTACATGTACGTCAACCTCTCATAGATATTAGGACAGATCCATCGATCTCGTTATATGTATTTGTTATTCACCCTAAATTTCAAATACAGTCCATAAATACTTTAATCACTGAAAGTAATTATCAAGGAATGAAGTATAATTTTTATTAACACGAGAAAGGTACTTATACTTTTGACTTATCTCAAGATGTCAGTGCAATTTACTCAAACTAAAAACTTGTGTCATTGATTCGTGTTCAATATTACATTCTTGACTTCATGATTTTACTCTTATTGGACACAAATTATCACCTAAATCGAGAGATTTAATGGATAAATTGTACTTTTGTTAATCTTGGTATTGTTCACTTGTTGCTAATAAAAATCTATTTCTTGTAGATTTTGGAAACTGGGTAGAAGTTAAAACCAAGCATTTTAGTTCTTACCTCAAAAAAGGGCAAGTAACACAGTTCTGTAGAGTCGGATCGATCCGAGTCTAAAGGGTGGATCGATCCGCTGTTGATTCAGGACATGGAGAGGAGTTTTCGGAAAGTCGGATCGATTTGGCTTTTACACGCGGATCGATCCGTAGTTTTGGATGCAGATTCTGCTAGCCTTTTTGAATATCGGATTGATTCGGCGTTTAGACTGGGATTGATCCGCCCCTACTATGTTTTCCTCTCTTTTATTTACAAGTTTGCCAATTTTGTGGTTTTTTTTTGTATAAATAGATAGAGATGGAGTTTTTTTTACGGAACTCTTGTGTTTTGTTTTCTTTTCTCTCAACCTTTTTCTTTTCCTTCTTTTTCTCTTATTTTTGGGAAGCCCCTTTGTGTTCCCTTTCATTTGCTTTTCATTGTTGTAAACTTGAAGATTCTATTGAAGATGTAATGGCTTGATATATTTTCTATCTCTATTTTGTTTGATGATATTGCTATGCTTTCCATTATTAGTTAGATTTACTTAGGTTATTGTCACACCCCAACCTGCCTCGGGTGGATTAGGACATGTGTAACAAAGCCCACATGCTAAATCACCCTTAATTTACTAAGAAAACACAAATTTGACCTCATAAAATAGTCTTAGTGACACAAAACAGCCCCAAGAGCAAAATTGTCATTAAATAAGTATATCTAAAATTTGCACCAAAAGATAGGTCTTTGAGTCCCGATTCTAAGGCAAAAAA